>CM060385.1:62478288-63678288 GCA_030545235.1 Helianthus tuberosus | reverse complement strand
TGTTCCTAACTAACAACTTTCATTACTGAAATGAACTTAATTGGTTTACGCGGTTTATCTCCTGTAACCACAACTATTTCTCCTGCATGTGTATGAATTTCTATGGAATTCTTATCACAAAGGATTTGAGCATGGTTGGCTACTAGCCAATCCATTCCTAATACCACATCGAATCCAGCTAAATTCATAGGTAGTAGGTTTGCAGAAAATTTGTGGCCTGAAAGTTCTATCTTTCCTTCTTGCAAAACCTTATCTATTTTAACAGAATTACCATCTGCCGTTTCTACCGTAAAAACTTGCCTAAGTTTGGTTAAAGGTTGCTTAAGGGCTTGGCAGAATGAAGTATTTATAAAACTTTGGTTTGCACCAGAGTCAAATAATACTTTCGCGTAAACGTCATGTACAAGAAACACACCAGCTATCACATCTGGAGTCAGATCTGCTTCTTGTGTTGTCAGCTGGAAGGCTCTTGCATTTTTCTTATTAGTTCCTTCAGCAGGTTTGGCCTTGTTATCAGCTGGCTTGACTAATTTTGGGCATTCTGGTCTAAAGTGTCCAGCTTCCCCGCAGTTGAAGCAAATCATTGATTTCTTCCTCCTGCATTCTTCTTCTGGGTGCCCTGGTCTGTTGCAAAAATTGCAATACCCTTTACATTTCCCAAAATGCTTTCTTTTACAGGTACTGCAAAATGGCGGGGTGGAGGATTGCCCAGTTCCTTTTTTCTTGAAATTTCCACTATTATTACCCACACGAAATCATTGGGTAATATTTTGGGCCAATTCCTTCTTCCTGTTTTCTTCTCGAGTACGTACCAGTCCATCTGTCAAGGTGTTGGCTAGTTCAACAGCATCGTCAATTGTACGGGGTCTCGCAGCTTTGACGATATCACGAATCTCGCTAATCAAACCCCAAATATAGCGAAAAATAAGTATCGGTTCTGGCGAAGCCAGAGTTGGTACAATTCTAGCATACTCGAAAAATGTCGAAGTATACCCTCGACAGTCAACATCCACCATCCGATGGTTTAGGAACTTATTCGTCATTTGTTTCTTTTCATAGTCGGGACAGAATTTTCTTTCCACCAATCTCTTAAATTCTTCCCAATTCATGGCATAAGCCACGTCACTTCCTTTGGCTTGCAGCACCGTGTTCCACCATTCTAACGCCCCTTCTTTAAAAAGGTGGGACGCATACATAACCTTATCTTCCTCGGCACATTTACTTATTTTAATTACAGCTTCGGTTTTTTCCAACCATCACAGTGCGGCAGTTGCCCCTTCATTGCCTGCAAATTCGACCGGTTTACAGGCAAGAAATTCTTTGTAAGTGCAACCAGGTGTTGCAACTTTCATTTTCTTAAGAAATGGGGCTTGAACCACATCATTATTATTATTGCCTCCATTTACACTATTACTGAAATTGTCTTCGTGAGTACCTTTGTTGTGGTTGGCTTGTGAAGGTTCAACGGGATTTCTAGCGGCAGCGATGATTGCTGGGATAGCATTGGCTATTCCCTGAGAACGATGTTCTCAATATCTTGCCTATTAAGAAAATGATCCTCATTGTTTTGTTAAGATTGATTAACTTCATTAACTGGTTCATTGTCGGCGTGTTCCATCTGAATAATTAACAATATAATTATTGCCATATAATAGATAGCAACCAAACACAACAGAGCAATCACACATAATCAAGTCAACACATATAGCTAAAATCGTCGACCTTGCGACTTTTATATTTTTATATATTAGTATTCATCAATACACACCATTTATTTTACAAAAGTTTTATTTTGATTATTATTATACAATATTATATTTTTACTATTATCGTATATTATTATTATTACACAACCACACCACCACCGTCAGCTGGCTTTTCAGAAACGACGCTCTCTCTCGTCGTATGTCCATGAGATCTTCTCCCCCACATCCCGAATTCTATCTCCCGCATCTATCAGTTCCTCGCCATAGTGGCGGAGTTCAGCTAAGTTTTCTGTGCTCATTGGTGGGTAGGGTGCAGGTTCAGGATCAAACTGGGGAAAAAACGTTGGGGTTATTCATGAAATTCTGAAATTGCCAGTCATTTGTCCACCATTCCTCCAATTCTCCTGGTAGAAGTTGGTGGTTGACAATAGGGTCCGGGATAGCAGGTTCAAGGTTAATTGGGAGTTGTGATTGGGCAGGGAAATTGAAGAGGTTTTCATCGGCAGGTCCGATGATATCACAGTTTGCAAGTTTTCGGTCAAGCTCTTCCCAGGGTGGCATTTCCTGGGCTTGCCCGGAACTTTCCCCGATTTCCTTTCCTTTCCCTTTGTCTTTCGGATCCTCAGTCTTTTTAACCTTCTGGGCAGGTGGCTTCTTCCTACGTCCGCGTTTCCAGTCCAGGATTCTCCTCCTCTTTTTCGGCTTTGGTTTCTCCTGCGGTTGGGCCTGGAAAGTTATTGGCTCCTCAGTATCTGCCTGATAGCCAGATAGGGTCCCGGTGGCATCCATATCGGTGGTGTGGATGGTAAAGTTTCGGAGTGCCTCTGACAGTTCATTCATGCTGTTAGCACACATAAAGAAATACATAACTTTAAGTTAAAATTTTATTTATTAAATTAAATTTTCACAGAATCACAGAATGGCAATTTGGAAAATTAAGTATTTCTAAATACTTAATTGGCTTAGATCAGTGGCTCTGATACCACCTTTTTCTGTCACGGCCCCCGACCCTGTTTTACCCGGTTCAGAAGCCGCGGGACAGAAACCCGTGGTATTGGTATTTAATTTGGCAGCGGAAATTTTAACAGGATCGTGAAAACTGAAAATACCCAATTATTTTATTTCACATTTTGGGATAAACCCCGTAGTTTACAATAAAGGAATTTCACAGGGAAATTCCCGGTTTACACAAAAACATGTTTATTTATTTTACTGAGCCATTCTATCCAAGCTGGTAGTGCTACACTGCACTTTTCCTGGTTCACAGTAGATTACCTGAAACATGTTTAAAAAGATTTTATCAGCGGGGAAATACTGGCGAGTCATTCAATTTGTACAAAACGACACAGTGTTATAATTTACAGGATTAAGAGCGATTACAATTGCCACTATCTTACAATTATCTAGCCTAGTGTCACACCGTGGTGACTATGGTCATACCACCATTGGGTCCTTTCACCCAATAGTGATGATTATCACTGTTTAGGTTCGTCCACCTAAAAGTGAGAAAACAGTAGTAATGTGCACAATACCCCACTTACTGCCAGTAATTTAAGATAACAAAGACTTACCCCCTGTAAAATATAACTGGAAAACATTTAGGTATTGTAAAACACTTTTGATGAAAAGAGAATGACTCACATTGTAAGTTTAGTTGGACAGGGTTTAGCCTACTGATTAAGCCCGGTAACCTAGTTAAAATAATAATGCACACGAAACTAGGTTAGTAACATAATACAACATTTACGATAAAATCACGAAATCAAAACCTTCACGACGAATGACAAAGTATAGCCCAGATTCAGGCAGCACTTAAACATCCATCGGATCAGTTTCAATCAATTGAACATTGTATCGTAGTAGTGATCGAGTTATTACCCCATAATCATAGCAGTGTCTCGATATCTAACGTATTAATTTGAGCAATATAGAAGTGGTTTTGATGAAATTCGTCGACAGATTTGAACTGCCCATGCACGACCCATTTATAGCAAATTTTTTAGTCTCTCGCGGCCCGCTTAACCCTTAAGGAAATCTTACGCGGCCCGCGAGGGCCACCCTAGCTACGGCTAGGGCTGCCGTGTCACGCCGTAGGTCAGCCACGTGTCTGACACGTGACATAAAGCTTATCTGGCGCATCATCAAGCTGTCGCGCCCCGTGTAAGCTTCCCTTAAGGCTTACGCGGCCCGCGAGCGACCAATAAAAATTGAATTTCTTGGTTTTTCATGAGAATTAGGGTTTTAGGGGTCCGGGTTTTCACTTACGGAGTGTTGTAGGACATTTTTGCAGGTCCTTACACGTACCATTAAAGGCGTCATTGTTGTTACGAGCCTGGTTTGCATTAATGTTGAATGCCCATCCTTGAGCGGCTTGTTGTTGCTCTTGATTCAGCTGGGACACTGGTTATGGAGATGAGTAGCGTCTCCGCACTTGTAGCATGCACGAACATTTGCTGGCCTAGGGTTCTGGGGAGCTGGAAGAGCTATCTAAGCTGGTGGTGTTTGTTGGACCTGGTTGGCTTGACGGCACTAGGGAGTTGTGTGACCATAACGATTGCAGTTGGTACACAGACGGCAAGCAGAGTTGGTTGGGTGATGAAAGTTGCAAGTAGCACACTTAGGATGAATCCCAGTGTATGGTTTCTTGTTTTCTGGAGTAGGAGGGTTAGCAACAACAGGCACAATGGCATTGCAGCCAGAACCTTAAGACTTTCATTTCTTGTTCTTGTTGCCACTTGGCTGCTGGGTAACTTGGTTAGCTGATTTCGAGGGGGTAGAGTTTCCAAACTGTTTATCACGAACACGATTGTTGTTCAAACTCGTTGCAAGATGGTAAACTTCCTCATAGTGCTGAGTTGAGCCGCTTCAATGGCGTCACGCATAGCAGGAGGTAACCCATGAATGTACTTGGTGATCATGTGTTTAGGAGTAGACACCAAGTGAGGTACAATGATGCTGAGTTGTTTAAAACGTGTAGTATACGCCAGATTGTCATCTCCCACTTGTTTTAGATGCCAGAATTCATCCTCAAGTATTTGCTGCTCATGCGGAGGGCAGAATTCAAGCATCATCATTTCCCTAACCTCGGCCCAGGGTAAAGCATAAGCCTCATCGTTTGAGCGGATGTTTCTCTCATTTGTCAACCAATCTAGAGCTCTTCCTTGAAACACGCCAGTTTCATTCATCGTCTTTAGATACTCAGGGCATTCACTGTTGATGAAAGTAACTTCTATGCTGTCGAACCACTCCAGCATTGTAGTCACTCCATCACTGCCCGTGAAAGGCTTAGGGTTGCAAGAGACAAAGTGTTTGTAGTTGAAGCTCACAGGCTTAGGTTTGTCTGCTTTAGAGTCAACAGAGGAGGGAGGAGTGTTTGATCCCAGGATTTCAGTGACAATCTTGGGAACAAAGCGTGCAATCTGGTCGGCCATAAAAGACATCATCTTTTTCTGAGTGTTGGCCTTTGACTTCTTGCGTGGATTGTTAAGACGACTTGATGACATCTAAAGATTAAACAAAGAATCGGGTAAGACTCGACCACAATGTTTTGTTTAAGTCATAGTCTCACAATCACATTGTATTGCATAAAGTTTCGTAAAGACTCACATTGTTTAATAGTATAATACGTTCAACATGTTTCACATAGCATAAAAGATTCAGTATACTGATCAAAGGTCGGCAAAACCCCAAATTTCGCATGGCATGTAGTACGAAAGTTTGGTAAGATGATAGAAACACTTATATATAGGAAGTACCAGCGGCGTATCCACCATGTTTCAACCATGTCACGTCCGTCTCGTAATTCGGTGTCATGCTACATGCCGTGTTTTGCCACACACAAGAGTACACTCCATGACCTTCGCGCACTTGTGCCAGTCACATAGGTTAATCAAGTTGTTTCACAAAGCATAAACGTTCAACATGTTTCCTTATAGTTCAATCAAGACTCCCACGTAGTCTAAAACCATGAATAAGGCATCATAAATTTAGTTTGATCCTGAGAATTACGATTATTGTTTTAGATTGCGGAGACACGTGCGATTTGTGTACAAGTCTCGAAACACACAAAGAGTTAAGTTTAAAACCACATGTAAAATCAGGATAACATAAAAGACAGGCTTAGAAAACATAGGATCATTCCGGGTAGAGGTACATTGACTAACCAAAGGAATCTGAACCCCTTTCAAATTAAGACAACATGCCTTGGTTTACTTAGACAAATACGCCATCGATGTTAGGCCTACGGTATTTGTCCTTTCGGTCACTACACGTCCCTAAATTGATTGGGAATTTTGAGGCTTTGGCAAGACTGAAAATTAAGGAGTGGGACTAGTTATCAAGATGTGAGTTTCACCTCTGACTTGACAACATCGTACCCTATTAGTGTCGGTACTTATCAAAAGATAGGACCTACTAGAATAAAATATGGAAATTTCCCTACAAGGTTTGGATGTCACTCCTGTCTTGAGGGTAAATCTCGTGCAAAACACAAACACGGCTCAGCAGTGTTTTCAAAGCATCCAAGTGTGTATTGTGTTAGCATCCAAGTTAAAATTTCAGGACGAAATTTCCTAAAGTAGGGGAGACTGTAACAATTGTGCTCTGTAAACGATGTATGATGTAAAACAATGTCAATTATCAATGAAACAATGTGTTTTGGTCTCAATATTTGTTTATTTGTGTTTGACGATTTTACGTTTTGATTCTAATTCGATTTCAAGCTTTAAATCGCTTTCTGGAAAGTTATACGCAAACTGTTACATAAACGTAATCAGTTTAATGCGACAAACACTCGGGAACAGTGACATAAGTTTAACATACCTTAAATAACCTTTACATAACTTAGAAATAAGTTTTGAAGGGTTTGGTGTGTCAAAAACAAGTTTATTCGATCACAGGGACAATTTGCGACAAACTGCAAAAGTCTGCTGATTCGTATAGCAACGTACACTCTGGAATAATATAAAAGCTAAACATACACTAAATATCCTTTACATAGCTTAGAAATAAGCTTTGAGGGGTTCGGTATGCGAAAATGCGCTTATTTGATCAATAGGGACTAAAAGCGTCAAAAAGTGCATAAGTTTGCATTTACGCGCATATCTTACGTTCTGAACATATCCGGACACCCAAAAATTCTTGTAATCATTAAAATATTATATTTTAGTGATAGGAATGCAAAAATACCATTCGTCGCGTAATTTGGATCGTTTTCGCATCCGTTCGAGTTTCGTTGTAATTAACCGAATAACGTGACCGTACGATCAAATGAACCGACATCCGAGATGTTTTCAAGCATATTTCATGTCTCCTATGCTTTAATATCATTATATAGCCTTGAAATGGGGTTAACGGGGGTTAAATGCATCAAAAACCAAGTTTTAAGCATGCAGGGGGCTATTTTGCCAAGTTTGAATGTTCTGTACAGAAGGCTGTCGCGGGGCGCGTAAGCTTGTGCCTCAGTCTTCGCGGGGCGTGGTAGCCCATAGTTGGGCAGAAACCAGTTTCCTTCAAAACAACTGCTGATCTGGGTTTTTAAACTTAGTTTTTGGATACCATGGGCTTGTTTAAGTGCTCCCAAATCCCCCAAATCAGTGTGCAACATGTGTATGGTGATGATTAAGCTTTGATTCACTCAAAACACATGGCATTGATCCAAAGGTCCTTAATTTCCTATAAATAGCAAGCTCAATTTCAACTTCAACTTGTTGATTCTTCATTTCTTTCACCTTGGCTCTGATTGAAGCTATCCCACTTGGTTGAGGGCTTCATACTTCAGTTTTCTTTGATCTCTTTCCAAGCTTGGACCCTTTGTAAGTAATCTTTCATGCTTGGTTATGTATTCAAGCAAGAAAGTCAAACAGTGTTTGACTTTCTGCTTTGACCATGATTTGGTCAAGACAAAGTTTGTTTGAACTTTGCAACGTGAGCGTAATCACGAAGGTTATAGTCCATTGTGACTATACCTACTGATTACCACGTTGATTAGTTGAAGTGACGAGTCAAAGTTTGGGTCAAAATGCACGATTATGTGCATTTTGCGACGAAACTATTTTCAGGTATCAAAACACTTTGTTTTGATATCAAATCAGTTTTCTAACTTAGTTAAACATGTTTTAACATGTTTAACTCGTCACTTTTAGTGTAGTACTTATTTAGGGTCGTAAGTCAAGCGGTCTTAACAACCGCTTAGACTTTCGAACCCGACCCGTTTGGTCGATCAATAGGATCCGACCAAACATATTTTGTGACCATAGTTGTATAGGGAATAACCTTCCGAGGTTATACCTTATGGTCACTTAGTTTAATTAGTTGTATGATAGGTAGTTTATATGCCTTAGGAAAATGACCAAAATGCCCTTTTCATGCATAATTTGAATTTAAGCATATGTAACTTAATTTTTGACACTTAAACTAATTATGCAACATATTTAAACATATTAGGCCATATAATACTTGTCATAGGACTAATTAGGCGTCTCGAACGCGCATTCGGGTGAATGACATGTTAAAGTAGCATAGACTACCTTAACGGTAGGATAGGTTCCGAATCAGAATGTAGGCTTTGTTAAACCATATCACATGAGTTCCAATACTCATTTGGTTTACGAGACCTCATTCTACCCGATCTACCGATTTAGGTGTCGATTTATTAACATAGTGATCCGATTACTATGTGCCACTTGAATTCCTTGGTTTGCTCGAGCTTGTTAGTTCACTTTAAATCGAGGATACATTGCAATCTCAAGTGAGTACATAGTTCCCCTATTTTACTGCTTTCAATTGTTTTGGGGTGATACATATGTGCTAAACGACTTTCGAGTTTTCGAAACGAATACTATGGTTTATATCAAACACAACGATTTTGATAATGTGAACGAAGTTGTTGGGAAGTTAATACATAACACGAATGATATTCATTAACAAAGATCAAGCTGACCAGTAGTATGTTATGGTACCATAGGATCTGACAAATCCCGTTATCGGACTATCGCCATGGTTATGTATGGGGGTAATGTGGGTAACGACAGAACCTGATGATTGTTAACTTACCCTTCGGTGGTTTGTTAATATGAGTTGAATGATGGACGAGTCACACATGTTTGAATGTATTCGACGAGACGACCAAAAGTTAGTTTTCACAATTAAAACATGAACAATTTGAATGATTTGAACGAATTGGAACGATTTGAACGATTGGAACGATTTGAATGAATGGAACAATTTGAACGATTGGACGATTGGTTTTGAAAACACAAAAGATTAAGAACAAGTACAATTGAATGATTGGTTTTTGGTATGTGATTAGGTAATGGGACGAGTGTAATGTGATAAAAGCATGGTAGATACGCCGCTGGTACTTCTTATATATAAGTGCTTTTATCATATTACATTCCGTGGCATTATTTAGTTCATTTGAACGATTGATTTCGAAAGATGACACGCAACGATGTTTACTAAATGATATAAACCATACGAGGTTTATTACAAGAACGATTTACAATTTGGTTTAAAAAATAAATGTTTTAGTCTAGATTCATGGCAACGAGGTTTTATAAACTATAACCAACTTGTTTTGAGTTGGTTAATCGTAATACAATACAAACGTTTCTTTTAAAACATGGTTTTCAATTATCGACTCTAGTAGTCGTACGAGGTATTGCAACATGTATTCAAGCCATCAATTTGACATACTCACAAAACCTATGTGCTCGACGACATTTTTATGCTGACTTTATTTTCACATATGTTTCAGGTGTTGTTTGATGATGTTGATGATGATTTTGATGCATGCTCACGTAGAAATGGACGAGGCCTTAGTGACTATAAAACAAGAAAGACAATGTGTTTGAACTTGTTTGTTTTACTTTAAGACAATGTTAAACGCTTAATATGTAAATAAAACGAAACTTTAATCCAAGTGTTGTGAAACAATGATTCTGTCGCTCCACTCCCCGACGTTTCCGCCGCGGTTTTCTTGTTTTATCGCGGTCGGGGTGTGACAGAAGAGTTGGTATCAGAGCTCATGGTTATAGGGAATTATGTTATAAGTAATACTTTGACCTAGACTATAACCTTCCTAGGACCCTAAAGCAAGTTTACTTGCGTTTAGATTCTAAAACAATACCATCACCTATCTTTAGGTGACAACCACAACAAGAACACAAATTACAAATCCGTTTTGAAAATCAATTACCTATTCTTAGATGATTTGTTATAAGGTTTTGAACCTTCAAAGTTTTCAAAATCTCGTCAAAGTTTGGGTCTAATAATGTGAACACGTGCAATCTGGAAGGATGGGGGAGAACACCGTGCTTATACTGATCGTTATGAGGAGCTGAGTTTGTTGTGTCCTACTATGGTTACCCCGTTGGAGAAAGCGATCGAGAGATATATTGACGGGTTGCCTGACTCTGTGCAAGACATAGTTACTGGTAGCAACCCTACCACTGTACGTCAGGCCATCGAATTGGCTGCAACCCTGACTGAGTCTCAAGTCAGAAAGGGTAAACTTACCCGCAAGGGTGACTAGAAACAGCAAACCGACACCACTCAAGACAAGGAAAGGGCAAGAAAAAGGGTGAGTCATCGAGGAGGTCAAGGAAGCGCAAGGCTTCCTAGAATTTTGCTGTTACCACACAACCCAATCAGAACCCACCAGCACAGCCTCCTGCAAAGAAGCCGTATGCTGGTACTGCACCTTACTGTAATCGGTGCAGTGGTCATCATGTGGTTCAACAAGCATGTAAACAGTGCACCTCTTGTGGTAAACTTGGCCACACAGCCAACATTTATCGATCGGTTCCTAATCAAGCTGCTCAGAATCCAGCACAAGCTCAGGGAAACGCTGCTAGACCTCCATTCCCACCTGGTTCATGTTTTAACTGCGAAGAAATGGGTCACTTTAGGAACAACTGTCCGAGGCTTGCGAACGTGAACGCCAATGCAAATCCCGCTCGTGGACGAGCATACAACTTGAACGCCAATGAGGCCCGTGCTGATAACGAAGTTGTTAACGGTACGTTCCTTGTTAACCATCAACCTGCATCTGTTCTTTTTTATTCTGGTGCCGATAACATTTGAGCCTTTACTAGCGATGCCTAGAACTAAACTAGGAAAGCCATTATCTATCGAGGTTGCTTCTGGTGAACCTCTTGTACTCGATTCAGTCATTCGCGATTGTCGATTGAACCTCGATAACCATCTTTTTCCTATTGACCTCACAACGATGCAACTTGGAAGTTTCGATATTATTGTAAGGATGGATTGGTTAACTAAGTATCATGCTGAGGTGGTTTACTTTGATAAGATTGTTCGTATTCCTCTTTCGTCTGGCGAAATCCTAGAAGTTCGTGGCGAGAAACCTTCGAATGGTTTGAAACTCATATGGTGTACGAAAGCCCAGAAATACCTACGAAAAGGATATCTGGCCTTCCTGGCACATGTCGTACAGGAGAAAGGCAAGAACAAGTGTATTCAAGATATTCCGATTGTAGGCGATTATCCAGAGGTGTTTCCTGATGAACTGCCTGGTTTACCTCCAGTTCGTCAAGTCGAGTTCCATATTGATCTTGTACCTAATGCCAACCCGATTGATAAAGCACCTTACCGTCTTACACCATCTAAGATGCAAGAAATGTCAAAACAATTACAGGAGTTATCCGACAAAGGATTCATCCATCCGTGTTATTAACTGTGGGGCGCTCCTGTCCTATTTGTGAAAAAGAAAGATGGATCTTTTAGTATGTGTACTGATTACCGTGAGCTCAATAAGCTCACCATTAAGAATCGATATCCCCTACCACGAATTGATGATATTTTTTATCAGCTACAAGGTGCTACATGTTTTTCCAAGATCGATCTGCGTTCTGGGTATCATCAGCTTCGTGTATTCGAAGAAGATATTCCCAAGACTGCTTTCCGCACGAGATATGGTCACTACGAGTTCACTGTCATGCCTTTTGGTTTGACGAATGCCCCAACTGTGTTCATGGACTTAATGAATAGGGTTTGTAAACCTTATTTAGACAAGTTCATTATTGTATTCATTGACGATATTCTTATTTATTCTAAGTCACGAGCCAATCACAAACAACACCTTCGTCTGACAATGGAACTCCTGAAGAAGGAACAACTTTTTGCCAAATTCTCCAAGTGTGAATTCTAGCTTAAGGAAGTTAAATTTGTGGGCCATATTGTCAGTGAGCAGGGTATTCATGTGGATCCTTCCAAAATTACCACAATTAAGGATTGGAACACACCTACTACACCCACAGAAGTTCGTTCTTTTCTTGGTATTGCTGGATACTATCATCGATTTATTGCGGATTTCTCAAAAATCGTGTTCCTCTCACTGCTTTAACTCAGAAGAATAAGCCTTTTGAGTGGGGACCCAAACAAGAGGAAGCTTTCCAAACACTGAAACAAAAACTTTGTGATGCTCTTGTCTTATCATTACCTGATGGGAACAATGATTTTGTTATCTATTGTGACGCATCAAATCTAGGCCTTGGTTGTGTTCTTATGCAACGAGGTAAGGTTATAGCCTATGCCTCAAGACAATTGAAAATTCATGAGAAGAACTATACAACTCATGATCTTGAGTTAGGCGCTGTGGTTTTTGCTCTCAAAATCTGGAGACACTATCTCTATGGCACGAAATGTGTGGTTTTCACAGACCATAAAAGTCTCCAACACATTTTCAACAAGAAGGAGCTAAACATGAGACAACGACGCTGGGATGAACTCTTGAATGATTACGATTGCGAGATTCGCTACCATCCTTGTAAGGCGAATGTCGTAGCCGATGCACTAAGTCGAAAGGAACGAGTCAAGCTCCATTTTGTTCGCACTCTATCCGATATCCAATCACGTGTCTCTCAAGCTCAACATACTTGTGTTACACAAGACTTGATGGGTAAGGAATTACCATGTCAACTAGAGCTTAAACTGGAAACGAAAGAAGATGGGCTACTCTATTTCAAGAATCGTTTGTGGATTTCGAAACAAGACAATCTTTGCACTCTAGTGATGGATGAATCTCATAAGTCTCGATATTCTATCCATCCTGGTGCTGACAAAATGTACAAGGATCTTCGTACTCAGTACTGGTGGCCTGGTATGAAGAAGGATGTTGCCTTGTATGTATCTAAATACCTAACCTGTCTCAAAGTCAAGGCTGAACACCAACGACCATCTGGTTTGCTTGTACAACCAGAGATACCGGTATGGAAGTGGGAGAACATTGCGATGGTTCTCATCACTAAATTACCACGCACATCTAGAGGTCATGATGCCATTTGGGTAGTCATTGATCGTCTAACTAATTCAGCTCACTTTTTGCCTATTTGCGAGGATTTATCTATTGATAAACTTGCCAAGATCTATGTTGATGAGATTGGATCTCGACATGGTGTTCCTTTGAATATCATATATGACTGTGATGCTCGATTCTCATCTCACTTTTGGAAGACCATGCAGTCTGCTATGGGAACCCAACTAAATCTGAGCACTGCTTATCATCCCTAAACGGATGGACAATCCGAGAGGACGATACAAACATTGGAGGATATGCTTAGAGCATGTGTGATAGACTTTGGTGGTAATTGGGATTCTTATCTACCGTTGATCGAGTTCTCTTACAACAATAGTTATCACGCTAGCATCAATATGGCACCGTTCAAAGCTTTATACGGTCGAAAATGTCGTTCACCTGTCTGTTGGAATGAGATCGGTGAAGCACAAGTTATTAGACCTGAGCTCATTCTGTAAACGACAGACAAAGTCAAGAAAATTCACGATAATCTTTTGACAGCTAGAAGCCGTCAAAAGAGTTATGCGGACATGCGACGCAAGCCCTTGGAATTTCAAGTCGGAGACCATGTCCTACTCAAGGTATCCCCTTGGAAGGGAGTGGTGAGATTTGGAAAGAAAGAAAAACTTGCACCATGATACGTTGGACCATTTAAGATTGTTGAAAGGGTCGGAAAGGTTACCTATCGACTAGAGCTACCTCCAAAACTTGGGAATATTCACCCAACATTCAACATGTCCAATTTACGAAAGTGTTTAGCCGATAATGATCTTCACATTCCACTCGACGAAATTCAAGTTGATGACACAATGCACTTTGTCGAGAACAAACGAATACGATTAGTCAAAGTTCACTGAAGAACAAAAGAATACGATTAGTCAAAGTTCCCTGGGAGTCCAAACGTGCCCAAAATTTACTTGGGAATGTGAGGACCAAATGAAAGCGAAATATCCACATTTGTTCTCACAAGTTTCCTCTAGTTAAAATTTCAGGACGAAATTTCCTAAAGTAGGGGAAACTGTAACAATTGTGCTCTGTAAACGATGTATGATGTAAAACAATGTCAATTATCAATGAAATAATGTGTTTTGGTCTCAATATTTGTTTATTTGTGTTTGACGATTTTACGTTTTGATTCTAGTTCGATATCAAGCTTTAAATCGCTTTCGGGAAAGTTATACGCAAACTGTTACATAAACGTAATCAGTTTAACGTGACAAACACTCCAGAATAGTGACATAAGTTTAACATACCTTAAATAACCTTTACATAACTTAGAAATAAGTTTTGAAGGGTTTGGTGTGTCAAAAACAAGGTTATTCGATCACAGGGATTATTTGCGACAAACTGCAAAAGTATGCCGATTCGTATAGCAACGTACACTCCGGAACAAGATAATAAGCTAAACATGCCCTAAATATCCTTTACATAGCTTAGAAATAAGCTTTGAGGGGTTAGGTATGCGAAAATGCGCTTATTTGATCAATAGAGACTAAAAGCGTCAAAAAGTGCATAAGTTTTCATTTACGTGCATATCTTACGTTCTGAACATATCCGGACTTCCAAAATTTTTGTAATAATTAAAATATTATATTTTAGTGATAGGAATGCAAAAATACCATTCGTCGCGTAATTTGGATCGTTTTCGCGTCCGTTCGAGTTTCGTCGTAATTAACCGAATAACATGACCGTACGATCAAACGAACCGACATCCAAGATGTTTTCAAGCGTATTTCATATCTCCTATGCTTTAACATCATTGTAGATCCTTGAAATGGGGTTAACAGGGGGTTAAATGCATCAAAAACCAAGTTTTAAGCATGCAGGGGCCTGTTTTGCCAAGTTTGAAAGTTTTGTACAACAGGCTGTCGCGGGGCGCGTAAGCTTGTGCCTCAGTCTTCGCGGGGCGTGACAGCCCATAGCTGGGCAGAAACCAGTTTCCTTCAAAACTGCTGCTGATCTGGGTTTTTAAACTTAGTTTTTGGATACCATGGGCTTGTTTAAGTGCTCCCAAAGTCCCCAAATCAGTGTGCAACATGTGTATGGTGAAGATTAAGCTTTGATTCACTCAAAAACACATGACATTGATCCAAAGTTCCTTAATTTCCTATAAATAGCAAGCTCAATTTCAACTTCAGCTTGCTTATTCTTCATTTTTTTTTCACCTTGGCTCTGATTGAAGCTATCCCTCTTGGTTGAGGGCTTCATACTTTAGTTTTCTTTGATCTCTTTCCAAGCTTGGACCCTTTGTAAGTGATCTTTCATGCTTGGTTATGTATTCAAGCAAGAAAGTCAAACAGTGTTTGACTTTCTACTTTGACCATGATTTGGTCAAGACAAAGTCCGTTTGAACTTTGCAACGTGAGCGTAATCATGATGGTTATAGTCCCTTGTGACTATACCTACTGATTACCACGTTGATTAGTCGAAGTGATGAGTCAAAGTTTCGATCAAAATGCACGATTATATGCATTTTGCAACGAAACTATTTTCGGGTATCATAACACTTTGTTTTGATATCAAATCAGTTTTCTAACTTAGTTAAACATGTTTTAACATGTTTAACTCGTCACTTTTAGTGTAGTGCTTGTTTAGGGTCGTAAGTCAAGCGGTCAATAGGATCCGACCAAACATATTTGATGACCATAGTTGTATAGGGAATAACCTTCCGAGGTTATACCTTATGGTCACTTAGTTTAATTAGTTGTATGATAGGTAGTTTATATGCCTTAGGAAAATGACCAAAATGCCCTTTTCATGCATAATTTGAATTTAAGCATATGTAACTTAATTTTTGACACTTAAACTAATTATGCAACATATTTAAACATATTAGGGCATATAATACTTGTCATAGGACTAGTTAGGCGTCTCGAACGCGCATTCGCGCGAATGACGTGTTAAAGTAGCGTAGACTACCTTAACGGGTCATAAGCACTTAGGATAGGTTCCGAATTAGAATGTAGGCTTTGTTAAACCATATCACATGAGTTCCAATACTCATTTGGCTTACGAGACCTCATTCTACCCGATCTCCCGATTTAGGTGTCGATTTACTAACATAGTGATCCGATTACTAGGTGCCACTTGAATTCCTTGATTTGCTCAAGCTTGTTAGTTCACTTTAAATCGAGGATACCTTGCAATCTCAAGTGAGTACATAGTTCCCCTATTTTACTGCCTTCAATTGTTTTGGGGTGATACATATGTGCTAAACAATTTTCGAGTTTTCAAAACGAATACTATGGTTTATATCAAACACAACAATTTCGATAATGTGAACGAACTTGTTGGGACGTTAGTACATAACACGAATGACATTCATTAATAATGATCAAGCCAACCAGTAGTATATTATGATACCATAGGATCTGACAAATCCCGTTATCGGACTATCGCCATGGTTATGTATGGGGGTAATGTGGGTAACGACAGAACCTGATGATTGTTAACTTACCCTTTGGTGGTTTGTTAATACGAGTTGAATGATGGATGAGTCACACAGGTTTGAATGTATTCGACGAGACGACCAAAAGTTAGTTTTCACAACTAAAACATGAACAATTTGAACAATTTGAACGAATTGGAACGATTTGAACGATTGGAACGATTTGGACGAATGGAATGATTTGAACGATTTGAATGATTGGACGATTGGTTTTGAAAACACGAACGATTGAGAACAAGTACAATTGAACGAGTGGTTTTAGGTATGTGATTAGGTAACGGGACGAGTGTAATGTGATAAAAGCATGGTAGATGCGCCGCTGGTATTTCTTATATATAAGTGCTTTTATCATATTACATTCCGTGGCATTATTTAGTTCATTTGAACGATTGATTTCGAATGATGACACGCAACGATGTTTACTAAGCGATATAAACCATACGAGTTTTTATTACAAGAACGATTTACAATTTGGTTTACAAAAATGAATGTTTTAGTCTAGATTCATGGCAACGAGGTTTTATAAACTATAACCAACTTGTTTTGAGTTAGTTAATCATAATGCAATACAAACGTTTCTTTTAAAACATGGTTTTCAATTATCGACTCTAGTAGTTGTACGAGGTATTGCAACATGTATTCAAGCCATGAATTTGACATACTCACAAAACCTACTTGCTCACCGACATTTTTATGCTGACTTTATTTTCACATATGTTTCAGGTGTTGTTTGATGATGTTGATGATGATTTTGATGCATGCTCACGTAGCAATGGACGAGGCCTTAGTGACTATAAAACAAAAAAGACAATGTGTTTGAACTTGTTTGTTTTACTTTAAGACAATGTTAAACACTTAATATTTAAATAAAACGAAACTTTAATCCATGTGTTGTAAAACAATGATTCTGTCGCTCCACTCCCCGACGTTTCCGCCGCAGTTTTGTTGTTTTAACGCGGTCGGGGTGTGACACTATAGACTAGGCAAAGCATTCCTACTTTCCCTAATTCCCTATAGTTATGGCTCTGATACCAATCTGTCACACCCCAACCGATGGCGGAAACATCGGGGCGCGTCACTAAGCGATTCAGATTGCTCAAGAGATTCCACAACACTATTGGTTTCAATATAATTTAAGTCAAGATTTCATAAATTGTCTAAAAGTTAACGATTACACCCACAAGTATCAAATTACATCATGTTCCAAATAATGTTCAAATTTCTTGATTAACTAGAATGAGTTTCTAGGCATTATCCTAGCTTGTTTCTTGACTTCCTTGGCTAATATCAACCTGCAACATGTATTAATATATTATCAAAAAAATGTTAGCGAGTATACAAGTTTGAGTACATAATAGCATAAAGGTTTAAAACATTCTAAAACTCATATCCGCCATGAAAACATATAACATGTTTCTTCATGCTAAGCTAACGCAGTCCCTATGTAACACGCATTTCCAACGTAATTAACACCGCAATCCCAGGAGTCTAGCGGGAGCTATAAACATTCATTACCTTTCCCAAAGTCTAACGGGAGGTTTGATCTTAACAATACCCAAGAGAATAACAGGCGGGGTGTCCCAACCTATACCATATGCATAGTACCATAATTGTTAAGACATGTCACATACAAGGATTAAACGTCACATAGCATATAAGTCTCAGGTTTCACAAGTATCATGTTTCCATGTTCACTACGGATAGAGTGTGTTCCAAATAGTGTCAAGTGTCATGTTTATAGAATACAAGTTGCATCCCGAAAGTGTTTAAAACGAAAAGGGATCAAGTATACTCATAATGGGTGCTAAGTGTCAACACCAACTAATTGGATCGAAGGGAGCGCTGGAATTAGCCTGATTATAGCATAACAGTATAAGCGTTGAACAGAATGTCGAATCGTACGAGAATCGAGTAAAAGTGTCTGACAGGTTTCCTGATTGGATGGTCATCCAGACGAATGATCATCTGGTCGAATGACCATTCAAGCCAGATAGACCTCATCCGATCGGATGAGTATTCGATCAATGATGTGTTTGCAAATCGTTTCAACTTTTGAAGTTTTCGTTGTAGTATAAGATTAAGCCATTCGATCAGATGGTCATCCGGTCGGACGACCATTCGATCAGATGACTATTCGAGTGAAAATTTGATAGTTCAAAGTTCTGATTCAAATAGTTTAAGTGTTGAAGGCTACAGGGAACAGGTCGCTTGGTCGGATGATCGTTCGATCAGATGATCGTTCGACTATAGTGATCTCGTTCCTTTGAAACTTTTGTAAAATTTCTAAGTTCAAGTTTAACAGGGATGACATGACACGTATCGAGACAATGGGAACCCACCAAGGTTCAACTTATATGATCGGATGGGAACCACCCCATTCGATCTGGGTAACTGTTCTTGACGGAGTTTCATGTCTGACCCGTAATTTGGTCATCTCTCCGGTGGGATTTCGTTATCGAGCCGACTCCAGACTAAGGAACAAGTCCTAGGCCTGTTTTGGGTCCAGATTCCACCGGGTTGAGTAGAAAAGTTAAGAAGGTTTGAAGTAAAGTTGAAAATCATGAAATTAGTTTAAGAAAATGTTTAGATTTTGCAAAGATTTGTGTTAAATGCTGTAGAAATCCTTTAGATTTGCACCATTCCCGACATGATGATGTCATTCCACCGGCGACATAAGCAACCGTGATGATGTCACCTTCAAGGGTCCAAGTCGAGTGATTTCATGAAGGAAATCAGTGATTTTGATGGGGGAAAATGGTGAGGATTTGGGTAATGATGATAGAAGTACAAGATTCAAGTAGAATACTTATGAAATCGGCTTAGAATCGAGTGAAATGTGCTTGAGAATGACTCGGAAGGCTCTGGATCGGACGAGGTTGTCACATCAGTGAACAGTGATGTGACAGCGGGTATTTATAGTGTGAGAGGGACAAGTAAGGCGGTGGGATGGCATGAATCGGATGACTATTCGATCAAATGGCCATCCGATCGGATGGCCATCCGATCGAATGTCCATACGGACAGCCAATCCCCGTTTGCTAATTTTCGACTTTGGTTCGTTTTGTGGGCTAGATTAAGCATTGCGTATTATTTGTGGGTAACCATTACAATGGTATAGTTATATAATTTAACACAAAAGTTTCCATGTTTCAAGTCTACAAAGTATCAAAGTTTCTAGTTCGATCGAGTTCCTCGTTCAAAAAGTATCAAGAGTCAAGAATCAAGTATCAAGTATCGAGTTTCAAGTCTCAGGTTTCTCGTTTACATTGTTTCACATAACTCAAGAGTCAAGATTCAAAGTATCAAGATTCATATTGTTAAAGTATCACAAGCTTCAAGTTTCACATCGTTCACAAAACGTTCCAAATGTTTCACTTAGAGTAATAGTTTCACATAGTTTAAGGCTCAAATAGTCAACACTAAGTATTACAGGGACTAGACTTGCCAAATTATAAAAGATTCGAAATGTAGGGCGTTACACTCCTAAGACGGAACATTGGAATGCTCTCAAAAGAATCATCCGATACATAAAGGGGACACCATCCTATGGCCTATCTCTTGGTCCGTCGCCTAATCCTTCTCTCA
Organism: Helianthus tuberosus; assembly: GCA_030545235.1. Taxonomy (NCBI): domain Eukaryota; kingdom Viridiplantae; phylum Streptophyta; class Magnoliopsida; order Asterales; family Asteraceae; genus Helianthus; species Helianthus tuberosus. Next base: position 63,658,235 of record CM060385.1, on the reverse strand, counting down.
TTGCCTATACTGATGCCGATTGGGCAGGATGTCCGGACACCCGTCTCTCCACAAGTGGATATTGTGTCTACTACGGGGGCAACCTCATATCGTGGTCGTCAAGAAGACAACCCACAATTTCACGTTCAAGTGCCGAGGCGGAATGTCGCGGGGTCGCCAATGTCGTTGCATAAATCTATTGGTTACGCAACCTGTTACTAGAATTACATTGTCCTCCATCATGTGCCACGTTGGTTTACTGTGACAATGTAAGTGCCATTTATCTACCCGGTAACCCCATGCAACATCAACGCACAAAACACATTGAACTAGACATTCATTTCGTGCGAGAACAGGTCCAGCGCAAGTTCGCGTGCTTCATGTCCCGTCTCGTTATCAAGTAGCCGACATCTTCACCAAAGGCTTACCAAGAGTTCTCTTTGAAGATTTTCGGTCCAGTCTCAACATCCGGTCCCCTCCCGCTTCGACTGCGGGGGTGTAATAGCGCTTGTATATTTAGTAGATAAATATTCTCTGTAAAAAAGGCTATCAGTTAGTCAAGATTTAGCCCAAAAAATAGATATTGTAATATTGTATATATATTCAATAAAATACACAGAGGAGAAGAACGAATCATATTCCTTTCAAAATTGTTGTCGTTGAAAAACTATTTACCAAAATAGTGTTTTTTTCTTAGGGTTGTTCATGAGCCGAGCCGGGCCGAGCTAGGGCAAGCTTGGGCTCGATTATAAACCGAGCTGGCTCGGCTCGGCTCGGATTTGAAACCGAGCTGAAAATCTAAGCTCGGGCTCGGCTCCGCTTGTTTTGGCTCAATTTTAAAAATAAAAGTTAATACATAGCACTCAAAATTCAGTATTCTAAAATATTATTCAATACTTCAAAAGAACATATTCAAAATAAGTTCAACCTAATACATTACAAGCTAAAATCACGTTCAACAACGCAAAATAAGTTTTATATTTCAAGTAAATACAATATTTGTTCATTAGCACGACAATCAACCTTTAAATATGTCATAGATATCAAACTACAAGTCTAAATACATGTAAATAGTAATCCATTTTTTTGTAATATATTATATATATAAAAATAAAATATATTATAAGTAAAATAATTCGAGCTAAGCCGAGCCGAGCTACCAAGCGAGCCAAACCGAGCCAATTTGGCTCGTCACGAGCCGAGCCGAGCTAGGCTCACTTTCTAACCGAGCCGAGCCGGCTCGGCTCACTTTCAAACCGAGCCATATCGAATGAGCTTTTTCCGAGCGAGCTTCGAGCGATCTTCAAGCCGCAAGTTTTTTGGACAGCCCTATTTTTTCTACAACTTACTTGTTTCTTTCCAAATCTGATTGGATAATCTATAAGTTCAATAAAAGAAAAATATTTTGGAAAAAAAAGTATAAAATTCATAACAGTAATATTTGATTATTTGGAAAATTATTTTTGTTTTGTTTATTTTGAACTTAGATTTTATTGTTTACAATGAACTGATCATATTTCTTTTTATTGAACTTTATTTTTAATTTTACTTTAGTTTTTGTCTTGGTGTTATGGTGTATATTTTTTAGAACTTGAATGCAGTAAATGAAATAACAAAAGTTATAATTGTAAACAATGAACGCAAACGAACGAATCTAAGCAAGTAAATATAAATGAACAAATGTGAAATGTATCCATGTAATCAAACGAATATAAATGAATGTATAATCGCTCAAATTTTAAAGTTCAAGATCGGTTCGCGAGTAGTTTTTCAATCTTAAGCTTGACTCTATATTATTTGTTAATTACTTTACATACAGTTTTAATAATTGTATATATTTTAATTATCATTTATATATACAAAATAATATATATTTTCACCAACATTTTATTTTTAAATTATTATTATTGAATAAAATGTATAAAACAAATTAAATAAAGCTATATAAAAACATGCTCGTTTAGATTAACGCAACAACTTGAACTCAAGCTCGTATATTAAACAATATTATTTTAATTTTAAACTCGAATTTGGGCTCAAGCTCGTTGAAGCTCAAATTAATACAACATTTTAGCGAGCCGATCTCAAATTACTCATGGGCAACCTACTCATTTACGCCTAAAAAAAGTTGTAAACGCATAATTACAATCTATTCAAAACTGGAAGTTTATTCATCATAAGAGTTGAAAAATAAAAACAAAAACTAAGATATTAAAATTGAAAAAAATATTAAAATATAAATAACGGCCATAAGATTGAAAATAAAAATGAAATTCACAAGATATGATTAAATTCATTTTGTAAACCAAATAAAACCTATTTTTCAAACTTAAAAAAAGCCTATTTTTCAAATTATTAAAATATTAATGTTATATATTTTATATTGTGTTTTCAAAAAATATGTTTATTTTAATGGAGATTTTAATGGAGATATAGGTTATCCAAAGATTTGGAGAGAGAAAAGCAAGTTGTTAAAGAAAACGTTATTTTAGTAAATAGTTTTTTAGCAACACCAATTTTTTTTGAACGGCTAATTTCTTTAATCCCATGTCGTCTGACTTGAATCAAAACATTTCTCCTCCCAATCTAGGTGTTTTGTAAACCAAATAAAACCTATTTATATATTTTATATTGTGTTTTCAAAAAATATGTTTATTTTAATGAAGATTTTAATGGAGATATAGGTTATCCAAGATTTGGAGAGAGAAAAGCAAGTTGTTAAAGAAAACGTTATTTTAGTAAATAGTTTTTTAGCAACACCAATTTTTTTTTGAACGGCTAATTTCTTTAATCCCCTGTCGTCTGACTTAAATCAAAACATTTCTCCTCCCAATCTAGGTGTTTTAAAAGTTTTGCATTTACCAATGGACCACCACCCCATTAGTTTTTTTTTTTTTTTTTTTGAACGGTTGCAGACCAGTTGGTCGAGCACGGCTGGCGAGTTGCCAGCCTACCTGGGTTCGAATCCTGCACGGCCCGCAGTTAAGCGCCTTCCGTACCGGTCGAAACTCCAGCCCCCCGAGCGGGAACCCCACTGGCCCGGGATCGAACCCGTGACCTGTGGGTAAACCCTCTCACCTCAGAACCAGCTGGGCTGGCCTTCATTGGCCACCACCCCATTAGTAAATATTTTTTCCACCCACACTTTTTTGAAAAAAAAAAAACTCAACTAATTAAGTGAGCGAGGGATGAAAAAAAAAAGTGTTTTGACATGCCATCCACGTCTATTCTCATACTTGACCGGTGTGTTGATTCATGACCCTTAAACCTCCGGACTGAAATTCTAAACCCTTACTTACAGCAAAAACAAAATGTTGGAGAGCAGATTGATTTCGATTATTATAAGGAGGAGGAGCAAATCCATCATTCAGCTAACATCTTCCTTTTCATCTCACGCCAGATCCACAAATGTTCACACTCGCTTCTCTTCTGATACTACTTATAACCATGTTGCAAACCCCACCCCCAGAATCAATGCCTTTCACAATCTCAACAAGGTTTTCTTCACTTATTATTATAATTATAATATAATTTTCAGCTATTAGCTTTTTCAATCATCAGAAAAAAATACGCTTTTTTTTAGGTTTATCTATATTGTCAAGTTATTAGGTCTCGCCTCTTTTTGTACGCATCGATTTAAATACAACATTCTGACTTATACTTGTTTAACCATGAATTTGTTTAAACATCTTCAATTTGTGTTATTGTTGGTCCTGAATATTACAAGTATGCTTTTATTTTGCACACATCAGCTAGCAATATGCTACTTTAGTTAGGCCGGAGGGTGTGGAGGGCGCCACCAAGGCCACCTCAGCTCCTATAGCGCCGCCGGCGCCATCGACCCACACCCACCAATTTAAGTTGGGGCGCCATGGAGGTGTCCGCCATCATGTTAACTGGAGGAAGGAGGTGTTCAGGTGGGGCCCATTTGTTTTGCACCAATCAAATTTTTTTTTTTTTAATTTTGATTAATAGGGGGCTCCATCCCACACCGTGCAAATTAAAGGGGGCGTTATGGCTGACGTGGATCCTACGTGGCGCTTACGTGTCTTGATAAAGCCCCTAGGGGCTCCATCCCACACCCTCCAGCCTTATCGAAATAATGTGCTATTAATAAGATAAGGGAGGGGTGTTAGGAGGAGACACACAACGTACACGGTTAGAAGATATCACTGTTGAGGGTTAGAGGTAGACCAAAACTGACATGGGAGGAATGTATTAGGCAGGATTTGCTAGACATAAGGACATGGTCAAGGATACGAGTTCGTGGAGACGTAGGATTAAGGTAAAGGACTTTTAAGAGGAGAGTCTGATTTTTGTGTTATATTCTCCACTTAGGATCTTAGTTTTTTTAAAATGTTTTATTCGTGTTTTCGCTTGCATGAGTGTCTTTATGAAGTGTTATCTGCCTATGTGTGTTTTATTTGATTGTTATCTCTATCTATCCTTTCGGATGGATGTAAGACTTGCCTACATCCCACCCTCCCCAGACCCCACCAATAGTTCGGCTATAGGCGGCATTATACTGGGTATGGTTGTTGCTGTTTTTTGTAGTCTTGTTAATGACACAGCTTTACATTGATCTAACATATATTGATGTCTTTTGCGCGTGAATATTACAAGACTTTTTCAGAAAGTAAACATAATTGTCAGCAGCTCATCTGTTTTTTTTTAGGGTTACTGTAAGCCGTCTTTTAAGTGTATGTCAACTGTGGCTGCGACCGCTTGCAAGGAAAATAAGGAGACAGTGAAGCATCTTGTTACAGCTGGACCTCATGCTCAAAAGGCGATAGGAATATGGTTATTTGCATCGGCTGCATGGGTCTTTAGTATGGTTATTCTTGGTGGAGTCACACGACTTACTCGATCTGGTCTTTCAATGACTGACTGGAAATTCACTGGCAGTCTTCCTCCTCTTTCGGATGAAGATTGGTTGATTGAATTTGAGAAATATAAACAATCCCCTGAGTTCAAGCGGTGAGTTTAATGATCAGTACCCTTGGTTTTAAAAAGTTCCAATGCATTTTCGATACATCTTTCTGGATCATCATTCCACAAAGATCACTACATTAATGCTACAGTAAAACTGCAAATGTGATGTTGCTCCAATTGAGAGTGTGATTAAGGAGTACTCATTATTTTTTGCTACATTTATTGGTTAATACAAAATAACATTACAAGCTGATTTTACATTGTTTTAACTATCTGCAGTGTGAACAGAGGAATGAATATTGATGATTTTAAGTTCATATATTGGATGGAATATGCACATCGTATGTGGGGAAGGGCACTAGGGGTAATGTTTGCTCTCCCATTTTCATATTTTATTCGAAAAGGTTATATCAATTTACGACTTGGAGTTAGACTGGCGGCTCTATTTTCTCTTGGTGGTGGGCAAGGCTTGATTGGTTGGTGGATGGTTAAAAGCGGCTTAGAAGTAAGCATCATCTTTCTATCTTTATAAATTGGATGGGTCTTGTGGATTGGGTAACGGATCAAAACGGCTAGGTTGGCCTGAAAATCTTTTGGTCCAATTTTCTTCTTTGTATATGATTAGTGTCAAATATGATTACAATTTTTTTTTTCAATAGTGATATATAGAATGTTTTTAAGAGTTTAGGGTTTAGGGTCTAGGAGGTTACAATTTGCTAGTTAGAGATATAAAACATAGCCCGAATACCATTCCTCCTCTGATATTATTATTTTTTTATCAGGAGCCACCCTCAGAATACTCTCAACCAAGAGTAAGCCCATATCGTCTAGCTGCTCATCTGACATCAGCTTTTGCTATATATTGTGGACTCTTTTGGACTGCTCTTACTGTTGTCATGCCTGAACCTCCAACCGAGTCAATAGCTTGGGTCAAAGGGGCTGCAAAAGTCAAACGGTTTGCTCTTCCGGTTGGCATCCTTGTTGGCATAACTGCAATCTCAGGAGCCTTTGTTGCAGGAAATGATGCAGTATGTTACTATGCTTTAAAAGGATATTACTTGAAATCCTCTTTTGCAGCTTAATATTAGGTTGACGCTTCTACAGGGACATGCATTTAATACATTTCCAAAGATGGGTGATTCATGGATCCCAGAGGATGTTTTGAGTATGAAGCCACTTATCCGCAACTTCTTTGAGAACACAGCAACTGTGCAGGTAGCTTAGCCATTTTTAGTTTGTTGCATGCTTAAAAGGTTGAACATTGTGATCAGATTATTCGTTTATCCTAGCATTAATTATTTATATATATCCAAAAAAAATGTAATTGTTCAACCCAAGTACCCGACCCATATCAACCCAAACTAAAATTTGCTCATTTTGACAAGCTAAGTAACTTGTCTGACTGCTCATCTTGCTAGTTGCCACCTCTAACCGTCACCCCTGCTCCTCTTATGGGGCCAAGGAGGTTACAGTTAGGGGTCATTTGGTACGCATAAAATTTTTAGAAGGATTAAAAATTTGCAACGTGTTTGGTTTGAAAATTCATTAGTGAAACTGGAATGTAAATAAGTTAAATTTACTAAATTATCCCCTAAACTATCTCACATCTCCACCAGGTTTTTTTTTTCATAAATGGGCGTTTTAGTAAAAATTTAACATTCCATTGGAATGTCTAGAAATCCTTCACCCTAGTGAAGGAACGTTGAATTCCATTAATTGATGGAAAGGTTTCCAATTCTAATTCCTTCAGTAACTAACCAAACATAATTATTGATGGAATGTTTTCCAATTCCCATTCAAATTCCATTAAATTTCTTGAACCGAACAACCCTTTAGGGGTGTAAACGAGCCAAGCTCGAGTTGGTATATGAAGCTCAGGCTCAGGTTACGCCCAAGCTCATTTAAGCTTGGCGTGAGTAGCTTACGAGTGCCTCAGCTTGTTTACATCCCTAGTTATAACATCTCAACAAATGTGGAATTTAAGTGTGTGTGTGTGTGCGCGCGCTCGCAGCTTGATCATCGGATACTTGCAACCGCAACCCTAGCATCAATCAGTGCTTTATGGTGGTCAACAAGAAAACTTGATCTACATCCTGCTATCAGTTCTTTGATTGGAAGCACCATGGGAATGGCTGCTCTCCAGGTATATATTTACATGTAGTAATATTTTACCCTTTTAAATAACCCTTCCCTCCATAGACAAGCATGATGTAAAGTGATTACTATAATTGCAGGTTACTTTAGGCATTTCAACTCTTCTATCTTATGTGCCGGTTTCACTTGGCACGGCCCACCAAGCGGGGGCGTTGACTCTTTTAACGTTTATGCTTCTTCTTAATCACACCTTGCGCCGACCGTCATCCATGCTTCTAAAATCACTGCCTGCAGTCACGAAGACAGTTTAATTAGCAACGATTACTGAGCAGATTGTTTTTTAGAGATTTTCCCTAAGCTATTCATTTGCTGGTGTAAACGTACTAGGACAGGCATTGTTATTATTTCTTCTTGCCATTTACTGTTGCACATGTATGGTGTCGCCCTGGAAGGCTGGAATAGAAATACTATATATACTTGTGACTTTTGGTCTCTTTTGTTGTTGGTTCCGAACTTTCTGCATTGATATGCTACCTATTTAGTTGTTGTCATTGTGCTGAATAGGGTTGCAAACGAGTCAGCCTCTTGATGGAGCTAGAAATCATTCAAGCCAAGCTTTTATAGACTTTATTGTAATAGGATATTGAGGCCTCGTGTGACGCCCTCAATTTCAAGCAAGGGCCAGCCAATTCCTCCGGGTTATAATTGTGGTTGCTGGTTTAGAAACGCTTTTGGAGTACACTCTTGATTAATTGCCTAAACATAAACATAAGTAGCCAGAAAGCTGGTGGTTAAGCTGCCAAGATTGTTGATATGTAGGACACATTTGCTACATCACATTACGCTCCAAACAAGCTCAAAATAGATATACTATACTCTCGTCTCTCGGCAGAACAAGTCAACTATCATTGTTGTCCTTTTTCATTTTCACGATTTTGGCTTCACTGGGAGCGCTAGTTATGTTTTTGGTTAAGAGTTAAGGTATTCATGCTAGAGATTTTTGTGTTTTGCCGAGAGAATTGCGGCATCTCTAGTGCACTATTCGTCCAAAAAAGTGTTAATACTTCTGTCTGATTTTCGCATCCTTCTTGACAATGGAGGTTTTGTAAGTTATTTCATTTTCTAAATCTTGTCCACAAAACTGTTTCGATTATTTTATCTAAAAGTATGTTTCATCAATTGCTTAGTTTGTCAGTAGAACGTTCATAATGTTGATATAAACAAGCAGTTTCTGGATTAATTTATCTTCTTATTCTTGTTTTGTATCTTGTCATCTAAATTATCCAAAAGAATAATTTATCTTCTTATTCTTGTTTCGTATGTTGTCATCTAAATTGTCCAAAAAGATTGTGGGGGGTAAAAACAGCTCATTTTGACCTGAATGCTTTCATTAACTGGCTCAAATCATATTGACCATTTTTTAGAACACTCGTTTTGGCCCACACTCATTTTGGTCAACCTGTTTTAACCTGAACCTAAAAGAAAGACCCTTTTTATTTAATACCATGTTTTAACATCATGTCACCTAACCATTCGGCCTATTTGCTTGATATAATGATATGCTAATAAAAAATTAATTTACAGATTAATAACATAATAACAATAACAATAAACCCATCAAGTTTGGCTTTTCATCGAGAGGCTAAAGGCATATACACTCTAGCAAGAGTTTAGTACAATGAAGGTCAAAAAGATCTAAAATGCAGTAGAAAACCCATAATCATTCAACTAGTGGTAGATCTTGCCCGAATCTGTTCAGCAGTAACTTGTTCCTACTTGCAGTGTATCTGTTGATACAGTCATAATAACCACGATTACACCTTTAACATTAGGTCAACACTTACATATAACAAAAAGATAGTAACACGACTATCGCCCACGTCCACGTCCACGGCCCCGTCCTCGTCCCCGCCCACGTCCTACAGCCCGCCCTGGCATCAGATGTAACAAATCCGAAGGGTTAACATATATGATTGAGAATAAGTCCAACTAAGAGTGTACACTTCATCTGGTCCATATGTGATTAAAACTCAAATGAAAACAGAATACAGAATTGTTTATAGGTTTGGGTTCTTTGAACCAACTAAGAGTGTACCCATGTAATGTAAAAAGTTGGATGTCAAAAACTGGAGTGATTTTGTCATTTTACCATATTTTCCTTTTTTTATCCGGTTTAGCATAAACAAAACCATATACGCATTTGGATAACCAACCTATAAAGTAGTCCCAATATAAAGCTGGAATTAATGTAAAAAGTTGGAATAGTGGGTGGTTCCACCAGCCCTGATTTTTATTAGATTTAATAGCCCAAATACAGATACAAATCTAAATCTAATTATACAAATACCAAGTAGCTTGGAACAATATTAGGGTAAACCATCTAAATATAATAATAAAAATTCCATCTTATTCAGCTGATCCCAAACTTTGCCCAAATAACCAGATTTTATCAAGTGACCCAAATTTAACACAGTATCGGGTGATCAACATCGCTAAGTGCAACAGTTCAAACATGTAGAAAGTATAAATTCTTTCAAAAAAATGAATATTACCTGCAGTTGGCTTCTTGGGTTTGACTCTAGGTGTTTCCTCAACTAGCAAAGTCTCCAAATTTAAGCTGTCAGGAAGTATATAGTAACGAATGTTATTGCCTCTCACACTCAGATGATCAAGGGTTACGGGATTTTTGCCTTTCATTGTCAACTTCACCGTCTTCAAGTGTGTGTTCATGCTAATATCAACACCTACATCACACAAAAGCAAACAAGACACTGTAAGTTTACGAAACAACTTTTTAAAAAGCATTTCATAAATATACATACAGAGAAAGAAAGATATTCACAACACACCTAAATTGACCAGCATCCATAAAGCGCTAAACATAATGATACATGTATCTATTTTGAAACAACCATACCCCAAAACCTAAGCTTTAAAGTGTGAACAGAAAGATAGACAAATCCATCATTTTTAAATTAAACCAGATGCACAAACTACGCTTTTTTTACTGCCCACTACGATTTCTCTTTAGTAACAGACAAGTCAATAATGAACTCAATAAAATGTTGCCAATCAGGTCATTAGAGTTGTATACCCACAAGTTAACTGTTTCCAAACTAGGTTTTAGAGTGTGCGCGTCAGAGGCATATAATGTGTGATGTGCATGATGCGGTGATGAGATCGCATCAACTGAAGCGATGCGATTCCATGATGTGCATGTGATGCGATCTGATGCGTGATGAGTTTTGGGTGAACGCATAATGCATTTAACCAATATTTTGAACAAATTAGACCATCAATTGCAACAGCGTTTTCCAAATTTGATTGAACAAACCTGAGCGTTGATCAAACAAATATAACCTGCGCAATGGGTTTAAAAAATTAAACAAATTAGATCATCACATAAACGAATCTGACTAGAGATGATTATCCTATATTTTAGTGTTTAAAAGTTAAGAATTTAAAATATTATCTATAAACAATTGTTTAGAATTTTTTGTTAGTAGCAACTAGCAAATGACTCACATATGTGAAGTACATGCATTGTGCATCATGTATTGGCTTTTTTCAAACCATGATCCCACATAGAGCATAGAAGAGTAATCCTCACAGGTGTTTCCAAGGTTAGGGCAACCGAAACATAAACTTACAGAGAGTTAACACTTCGCCAACAATATCACTAAAAATTTTTGTTTCGGACGACAACAACTGTTCTTGAAAGATGGACGACCTTTACCATATACTTTGCAACAATGGCAAGATTTGGACAATTTATGATAATAAAAAGGAATGCACAAGAACTGGCAAAACGAATGCACAAGTTCTGCTCTCGTTCATGCCATATCTCAATCATACAAATCGCAACTGAATTGAATATGCAGTAATTACGCAATAATAGACTCAAAACTTGTGAAAATTTGCAAACATTTATGAAAACAATAACAAACCCTATAGGGTTTAACAAAACCCTAGTTGCTTAAAATCTAAATCGTTCGTTTCAAACTACCGCAATGATTAAAGATGAAGAAGAGTTACCAGTGATAGTTCCATGTACAACTGTCCCGTTCTTGAGCTCAATGGAAACCGTTTCGTTGTTCAACTTCATCAAAAACCTAAATTTTTACTCCAAACAAGAAATCGTCATTGTAGTAATAATACAAACACAATTAAGCAAGAAATTCACAGAAGAGAAGAATAAATTAATAATCATCTAGTAAAGAAAAAACCAGACCTGACGAGCTTCATTGTCGAGAGAGAGAAGAAAGAAGCTAGGGTTCCAAAAGTTTGTCCAATTTTAGGGGGGGAGCGGGAGATCTTGTTAAACGTTTTCGTATAATTTTCTGATTTTCTTTGTCCGGGTGGGCTATTAGAGGGAGTTTGGGCTCTATTTGGCCAAGATTTATTTTAATCCGGGTTGGTTTGATGAAAATAAGAGCTGGTTGACAACTTTTGTATGGTTAAGTGTTCAACTAGTAACAGGTCAGAATCATTAAGTGCTAAACTGGTAAGAGGTCTAAACCATTAAGAGCCAGTATAATGCTTAACTGTTCAGAGGCAAATGTCTGACCAATTCATATTAGAGGTCTTAACCATTCAAACTCAGTATAATGCTTAACCATTTAGAGGAAAATGTCTGAACCATTAAGAGCCAGTATAATGCTTAACCGTTCAGAGGCAAATGTCTGACCAATTCATATTAGAGGTCTTAACCATTCAAACTCAGTATAATGCTTAACCATTTAGAGGAAAATGTCTGAACCATTGAGACATCTGCTCGCGAAACAAACAATCTAAACCATTAACTGTTGAACCTGTAAAAGGTCTGAACCATTAAGAGCTCCATTAAGAGATAAACAATAACTTTAAATATTTTACTTTCAAAAAGATCAGTTACCTCTGTTGGCTATGACCCATGTGCCCAACATGTGACAATTTTCCATGCAACTTCAATTTTCTATTTATTTCACAAAACCTAAACAATTATATCATTCCTTCTTGTAGAATACAAAAGGTTTACAAGCGAACGACCTTAACAAAATCACCGAACGTTCTCTTAACAAAATCAACGATCCTACAAAACATTGTTGAAGTTCAAAAGTGTGATTCTTAATTCTTATCATTGGACATTGTTATTGTGCTTACACAATAACGAATTTGTTCAATCCTTACCAAATATATTGACTTGCTTAGATAGTAAGAATTAAATTGACACAGAACACAGCCGTGTTTTAAGGATAAAAACAACAACCTTACCAAGTATAATCCTACATATAGTCAAACTATCGGTGTAGTCTAGGGAGGGTGGATGCATGTAAGCCTTACCTCTACCCTAAGGGATACTGGGATAGAGAGACTACTTCCAGAGAGACCCCCGACTCCGAAGACGTATCCAGGGAGTACGAGTCATCATCATCATAAAAATGCAACAAATAGGTACAAAACCACAGTGTGTACTTCAAAAGAAAAAAATATTAATAAAAAAATAATAATTCTTAATAAGTACCACACAAAATAGACTAATGACAACTAACACCATAGATAGACACATGCAAGCGATAACACGCATTGACCTCCCCCCCCCCCCCCCACCCCCAAAAAAAAAAACACTAAACTCCTAAAACAAGAAACTAATACCAAAATGGGCAATCCTCCTAAAAGTCTGTAACCTTAATCCTACGTCTCCACAAATTCCTATCCTCGACCATGTCCTCATAGAGGTTTGATTCTAGCAAAACCCCGCCTAATCCGCTCACACCAAGTTAGTTCCGGCCTACCTCTACCCCTCTTTCCCACCACAGTGAGAGTTTCCATTGTTCTAACCATGGCAGTCGTCTGTCTTCTCCTAACATGCCCAAACTGTGACAACTCGCATTTCTTGGTTAACACCGTTAACTTTTCTCAATTAAATATTTATGGTTTATTGAATGTTATACATGTATTTTATTTTATATACAAGTTATTAACACACGGAAACACGAAATTGATGTAAACTAGATGTCAGTACCCGCCGCGTTGCGGCCGGGTTCACATTCACATATCAAAACGATACAAACAAAGCCCAATAAATCCATTTAGCAAGCCCTTATTATAACACCTAACCGATGCGGCATTGAAACCCAACCATGGTACAAATTTTGCAAGAAAGTAAATCTTCATCTAGGCGGTCAGCAACGCTTAGTAGGTCATCATCAATCATCATAACCATCAGCTTCATCCTGTAAACAAACAATAAAAATGTAAAAAAAAATCATTAAATCAGCTTGTATAAATGTATGACCAGCCACACGCTCTACCATGTGACTAATCATTTCAAGCAAATTAAAAAAAATATCACCAAAAGAAAGAATCAGCCTAAACATAGCTACCTGTTTTGGCTCAAAATTTTGTTTACTTTTTCAAGTGATAGGTTCATAACAGTGGCTAGCTTGTCATTGAATGGCAAGATTTGGCTCAATATTTTGTTTACTTTTTCAAATGATAGGTTCATAACGGTGGCTAGCTTGTCATTGAATGGCAAGATAAGATGGTTCCTAAAACTCATAAGTGATGATTTGAGCCTATTAACTTGAAATGAGAAGATTTGGGTTATGTTTTAACTAAAAAGAGTCAACCCTCCTGGCATACCCATATTCACCTCTACTGAAATCTATTACACGATTGCTTAGAATAGAGTTTACCTCCATAATCATAATACCCAATGATCAATGTGTTGTTCTTTTCAATACCTATCGGAAATTTACATTTGTTAAAACAATTACTTACTTTTCATTGACGAACATCTCAACCGCTTTCGCATTAGTGGCGCTAGGAACTCTAGTCATCGTACCACCAGCTCGCCCTGCAGCATAAGCCAAATCTATTGATGAGTATTTCACATTATCGTTAATAAATATATTCATAAATCATAAATTCAAGTTTTTCTTATGATTTACATACTTGCAAAGATTAGGGAAAGGCCATGTAATTTCAGATAAGGTACTCTATTTAGCCACAATAATGTGTAAAGAATTGGCAAAATCGTGTCGGGCCAACCTAATTGGGCCAGGACAAAAGAGTCTGCCAGAAGTAAAACATATATGATTTATCAAACGGGCCTACATAAGTGAATTGTGACAAATAAAAAAAGGGTAAGACACTAAGATGGGAAGTGAACCTGTGTCTCAACCATGGAGTGTAGCCAGTTTAGCTAGTTAAAGATCCTAATGGACAGTAGTTTAACTGCACAGTTTGGTCGAACATTACAGCTGAATTTCTTCAAAAGACCATACTCATTAATCCATATAATAGCTACATCTCAACAATATGCTTCTTTAAAATCATGTAAAACACCTGAAACCGCACAACATAAAACTCACAGAATCGCTAGTAAACTTTACAACTATCAACATCAAATTTTCATATTCGACAACTGCAATCGGGTAGCAAATTGACGATTGGAAGTTGGACATATGCAAGCACATTCCCATCTTTTCCCTTTTCTGAACCACCCAATTCTGACCACCGTTGAAACACAAACAATCAAATTAACATATCCAATCCATAAATCCCAAACTTTAAGAACCCTAACCCTCATTTCTTGTGACATTCTGAGCTAGCATTGAGCATCCCTTCACACACACCCTAAAACACATACCAATCAAACCAACATATCCAATCCATAAATCCAACAGTTTCATTAACCATCACCTGATTAACGATTAAACAAAACAACTATATATAGAAATTAACAGTCTAAAGAGACGAGGAAGATCACATATACCTGCCAACGTTCGAAAAACAATGCAAACGAACTGCTAAATAAACTAATCGATCAATGGAGGTACGCAGGAGATGTGTTTCCGGAGTCGTGGAGATCGGATGCCGCTGTTGACCGCGTCGGATGTTAGAGTTAAAGACAATTAGGGTTTCAGTCGGCACGGACAAGGAGGTGGATTCAGATGTCAGCTTGAATCAGCGGCCAAGAACCGTGAATTCGCCGGTGATATGCGGTGGATTTAGGTGTTGAGGAGCACATGATTGAAACTGTAAATGCTCTCTCCGTGTAGGCGGTGGCGTCAAGAAGTGATGATGTGGTGTTTTGGGGAAGAAGGAGGCATGTGTATGAAGCATCAGATATCCATTTTTTTTTTTGGAAAACGCCCACAGCTAAGGGTACAACTCACCCAAGCCCATAGTTGTTGCTAATTTATAGGTTTTAACTAGTGGGACTAGGCTTATACTTACACCAAACTTAATTTGTTTAACTTTGTGCACAAATTACAAGTAATTGAAACTTGAGGGACTTGATGTGTAGTGATGTGCTTAAAATACAACATATAAATTATATCAAATACGGCGTAAAATCAACCCTTTTTCAGTACTAATGTTGGAAAAAAAACTTGTTTTTCTTTCCTTTTTAATTTACAGGGTCAAAAAAGCTTAAATGTGCAAAAAGACAGCAAAACCAAAATAAATACAAAGAAGGAGGAATCGACGCAACTCGCCAAACCCCAATTCACATCCAAACCACAAGAATAGCAAGATCAGAATACTTGACACGGGGCCGTGTCCACCAGACATCGGCCGTGTCCAAGGCTGGATGCTGTGCAGAAGAAAAGACAACAGCAAAGGACAAAACTGGTAGCCGACACAGGGCCGTGCTAAGCCAACACAGGGCGAGGTCAACTCAAAGATTTTCAGAATCTGCGATAGTACAACAAGTACATTGCCCACGGGTCGTGCCGTTGACACATGGGGCCGTGATAGTACAAGACCTGACAAGCAATTAATGAGGAAGAGGGAGAGAGATGACCACGGGGTCGTGCCAGGCGGGCACAGGCCGTGGTGAAGCTTCTGATTTCAGCTATAAATAGATATGCTTGGTTCCACTCCAAACCATGCCGTGGCAAACCACTTCTTTCTCACTTGCCACCACCCCACCACCACTGCAACACCATCATTGTCACACCCCAACCGATGGAGGAATCATCGGGGCGCGGCACTAGGCGAACCAGATTGCTCAAGAGATCCATAACATCTATTTGTTACCAATATTTTTAAAGGTTAATTGTCCCATACCAATCAACAAATAATTATTACAGATAGCGAGTTTCTCTCAAACAAAACAAGTCCGACAACCTAGATTTCTATTAGTGTAGTTTCTAGACTGCCTATCTCGATTCAGCATAGCATAGCGTAGCATCCTATCAACCTGTCACATACGTCAAAATAAAGTCAATACATATAAAATGTAAAGGTGAGTACACAAGTTTGCATAGCATATAGTAGAAAAGCGTTTACGCATAACCAGCATGTAACACGTAACGGGCGAAGCATGTAACTATCAAACAATGTATACAACTTAACCACGAGACTGCGTTGTAGAGTATGCGCGACACTTGATGTGATCCCTAGCAACCCCTGTCCACGACAGGTGCTGAGTCCAAACTATAGTACTATCGTTGCTAGAGGCGGTATAGTGTAACATTGTATAAGCATAGTAACAAGCATTCATAGATCACGTATAGCATGCAGGAGCGGTTAGCGTTATAAAGTGTTTGCGTTGTGTGTTGTGTTTTGATAT
This sequence comes from Helianthus tuberosus, assembly GCA_030545235.1. Lineage (NCBI taxonomy): Eukaryota > Viridiplantae > Streptophyta > Magnoliopsida > Asterales > Asteraceae > Helianthus > Helianthus tuberosus. The sequence continues at coordinate 63,641,668 of CM060385.1, read as the reverse complement.
AGAACATATGTAACACCCAAAGTGCGTTAAATGAAAATGGGTTCGAGTATACTCACTATGCGTGTTTAACAAGTAAACACAAGCTTGATTGGATTGAAGGGAGCGCGTTGAGTTAGCCTGAGCATAGAACAGTAGTGTGAGTCGTTGAACTGAGCGTAAGCAGAATGTCGAATGGTCGAGTTTTCAAATGTTGATTCGAACGGATGGGTCTTCATTCGAGCAGATGGTCATCCGGACGGATGGTCATCCGAGCAGATAACCATTCGAACGGATGGCCATTCGAATGAGTGCGTGTGTAAAATTGTTAAAGTTCGAAGTTATATCAAATCATTTTGAACAAGGATTAGTATAAGGGACAGGTCACCTGGTCGAATGGTCATTCAATCGGATGGTCATCCGATCAACTGGCCTTTCGGGTAGGCGATCAGTCATTTGAAAATTTGTAAAATTTTCTAAGTAAGAGTTTGAAGTTTAACGGAGACAGCGTGACGACGTGTCAAACAACGGGAATACACCAAGCCTAGCTCATTCGATCGGATGGGCATCACCCCTTCGGACAGATGAGCTTTCTTGATGAAATTTCATGTTTAACCCGTAAGTCGGTCCATCTCTCTGGTGGAAATCCGTTTTCAAGCCGGCTTTCGACTAAGGAATGAGTGGAGAGTCTGAATGAGACCAGATTCCATCGGAAATGTGTAAAAGTTGAAGAAAAGTTAAGAGAAGTTAAGAGAAGTTTGAAAACAGATGAAGAAGTGTTTAAAATGGACGATTTCAACACTTTATTGATTCCGTTTGAACCAATCTCGATTAAATGGTGTTCCTCAACCCTTTGGCCGGAGCAAAACGGGCGGAAACCACCTTCAAGAGGTCCAAATCATTGATTTCAGAGAAAAAGTAAGTGTTTATGTGTGATTTTGATGAAGAAGATGATGTAGAAGTGATTAGAGATGAAGGTTGTACAAGATTTAAGGAGAAATACTTACGAAATAGCCTTCAATCGCGATTAAAGTGACTGAGAGCGACTTGAGTGCGTGTGGTTGGATGGAGGTGTCAAATCAGAGAAAGGAGGTGTACGGGTACTATTTATAGGGTGAGAGAGGGAGTTAAGGTGGTGCGTGAAGTTGGCAGTGGTCAGATGGCCTTTCGGTCGAATGGCCATCCGGTCGGATAGTCATCCGAGCGGATGTCCATCCGAGCGGATGTCCATTCGATCGGATGTCCATTCGGACAGCCGTGTTGTGTGAGTTAGTTTTCCAACTTCGTTTCGTTTGGTTAGCGTTGCGTTGCATTTAATCGAGTTACGAGTGAGCGTTTGAGCGTATAAGCGTTGCGTTGATAACCACATAACATTTAAACAAATACTCACACAAGTAACACACATAACATAAGTAAATCCGCGTTTCGAGTCTGCGTTGAGTTTGCGTTGCGGTAGCATTGTGATAGCGTTTAGTCTAAACAAGCGATGTAATATGCGTTAAAATGCGTTTAAGTTGTAAGCGTTATAAACAGCGTTAAAATGTGATAACTGCGTTTTGGTTAAGCATTGTAATATGCGTTGTAATAATGCGTTTGAAAAACATAGTTTAAACCCTTAGCGTTAATCGAAATCTCAGGAATACAAGCGTTCACAAAAGAAAATATATCGATATGTAATGAACCGAAGAGTCGGGTTGTTAAAGCCTCCCCTACTTTAAGGAATTTCGTCCCAAAATTAAGGTGCAGGCGTAACAAAGAGTTGTGGGTATTTAGCTTTCATATCACTTTCGAGTTCCCAAGTGAACTCGGCGCCATATTTGCCTTCCCAGCGAACCTTCACTATTGGAATGCGAGAGCGTCGAAGTTTCTTGTTCTCTCGATCCATGATTTCTACAGGTTTTTCCACAAAGCGTAGGGTTTCGTTAACTTGCAAATCTTCAAGGGGAACATGAAGATTTTCTTCAGCTAGGCACTTCTTGAGGTTCGAGACGTGGAAGGTCGGATGTACTTTGCTGAGTTCTTCAGTAATTCGAGTCGGTAGGCACCTTGCCAATTCTTTCCAGAATCTTAAAGGGACCCACGTATCGTGGCGCTAGCTTTCATTTCTTGCCGAATCGGACCACCCCCTTCCAAGGTGAAACCTTTAGGAGTACGTGATCACCAACTTCAAACTCAAGGGGCTTGCGGCGTTTATCGACGTAACTCTTTTGACGACTTCGAGCTTTCAAGAGATTGTCTCGGATTTGGAAGATCTTGTCAGTCGTTTCTTGTAATAACTCAGGATCGGGGAGTTGAGCGTCTCCGATCTCGTGCCATACAATGGGTGATCGACATTTTCTTCTATATAATGCCTCAAAGGGTGCCATTTGAATACTAGCGTGATAACTGTTGTTGTACGAGAATTCTACCAAAGGTAAATGCGTATCCCAATTACCACCAAAATATATAACGCACGAATGAAACATGTTTTCAAGGGTGCGGATCGTGCGTTCAGTCTGACCGTCAGTCTGGGGATGGAAAGCGGTACTGAGATTAAGAGTAGTACTGAGAGCGGATTGGAATGTCTCCCAGAGACACGAAGTAAATCGACCATCGTGGTCAGAGATGATGTCACGAGGTGTCCCATGTCGACAAATGTCTTCGTCGGTATAGATTTGTGCTAATCATTCAACCTTGTAGTCTTCTCGTATAGGTAAAAAGTGAGCGGATTTCGTAAGACGATCAACGATAACCCAAATGTTATCGTGACCTGATGGCGTGCGAGGGAGTTTCGTAATGAAGTCCATAGCTATACTCTCCCATTTCCACATCGGGATCTCGGGTTGTTCGAGTAAGCCAGAGGGTCGTTGATGTTCGGCCTTAACTTTCGAGCAAGTTAGGCACTTCGAAACATAGAGAGCGATATCCTTCTTCATTCCTGGCCACCAATACCTGGCACGAAGGTCCTGGTACATTTTGTCGGCACCGGGATGAATGGAATATCGGGATTTGTGGGCTTTAGTCAGCAATATCTCTCAGAGATTATTGCGACTTGGTATCCAAATGCGATCGGGATAGTGAAAAATACCATTCGGTTTATTCACTAGTTGGTTTTTGGTTCCAAGTATTCTTTCTTCCCTTAAGGTGTTCTTGATAAAACAAGCGTCTTGAGTGTCACGAATGAGAGCTTCGAGGTCGTGTTGGGCTTGGACGTTACGAACACTATGTAAATAGCTTCGTCGGCTAAAAGCATCGGCAACGACGTTTGCTTTGCCTGGGTGGTAGCGCATCTCACAATCGTAGTCGTTGAGAAGTTCAACCCATCTGCGTTGGTGCATATTCAGTTCTTTCTGATTCAAGATGTGTTGTAGGCTCTTATGGTCGGTGAAGACCGTACACTTGGTACCATAAAGGTAGTGTCGCCAAATCTTTAACGCAAAAACAGCTGCATCGAGTTCGAGATCGTGGGTTGTGTAGTTCTTCTCGTGGACCTTGAGTTGACGAGACGCGTATGTGATAACCTTGTCTCGTTGCATAAGAACATAACCAAGACCAAGGTTAGAGGCATCGCAATACACAACAAAATCGTTGTTTCCATCGGGTAGCGCGAGTACGGGAGCGTTGCAAAGCATACGCTTAAGAGTTTGAAATGCATCCTCTTGTTTGGTTTCCTAAACGAAAGGCTTGTCTTTATGCGTGAGAGAGGTGAGAGGAATGACGATTTTAGAGAAATCAGCTATAAATCGACGGTAATAACCTGCCAATCCGAGAAAAGAACAAACTTCGGACGGGGTTTTTGGTGTAATCCAACTCTTAACTGCTTCAATGTTTGCGGGATCGACGTGAATTCCTTGACTGTTGACAATGTGACCGAGAAATTGAACCTCCTCAAGCCAAAATTAACACTTAAAGAACTTGGCGTAGAGGCTATTTCCTTGGAGAAGCTCGAGAACTAAACAAAGATGTTGTGCGTGCTCGGCTTTCGACTTCGAGTAGATAAGGATATCATCGATAAACATGATGACGAAGTGATCAAGAAAGGGTTTACACACACGGTTCATCAAATCCATGAAGACCGCGGGTGCGTTGGTAAGACCAAAAGGCATAACGACGAATTCGTAATGGCCATAACGGGTACGAAAAGCGGTTTTAGGGATGTCTTGTTCCTAAATTCACAGTTGATGATAACTAGAATGTAAATCGATCTTAGAGAAACACATAGCGCCTTGTAGTTGATCAAATAAATCATCAATTCGGGGTAGAGGATAGCAATTCTTGATGGTAAGCTTATTGAGTTCCCTATAATTGATGCACATTCGGAACGATCCGTCCTTCTTTTTCACGAAAAGGACAGGTGCGCCCCATGGCGATGTGCTAGGGCGTCTGAAGCCTTTATCAAGTAACTCCTGGAGTTGACTAGAAAGTTCACGCATTTCGGACGGTGCGAGGTGATAAGGGGCTTTAGCAACAGGGTTAGCTCCAGGAATAAGGTCGATACGAAAGTCGATATCACGAGTCGGGGGTAGACCGGGTAAATCGTCAGGAAAGATATTAGGAAAATCACGAACCACAAGTACCTTTTCCATCGGCTTATTTTCCTCCTCCGCTACTACAATGTGAGCTAAGAAAGCCAAGTATTCTTTGTGGAGTTACTTGCTTGCTTGAATGCACGACATAAGTTTCAATTCCTTCGAGGGTACTTCGCCATAAACACAGAGTTGATCGCCATTTGAAAGAGAGAAACGGATCATCTTTTCGAAACAAACGACTTTGGCACGATTTTCACAAAGAAAATGCATACCTACAATGACATCGAAAGTACCAAGTTGCATCGGAATGAGATCGATCAGAAAGACGTGATTGTTGAGTTCGAGAGTACAATCATGGAGAACAGAGCTAACGGTGATGGTTCTTTCGGTGGCAATTTCTACATCGAACGTCTTTAGGAGGTTAGCGCGTTTACGGTTTAGGAGCTTTTCGAATTCAGATGACACAAAACAGTTATCGGCTCTAGTATCAAACAAACACGAAGCATAAATACAGTTAAAGAGGAACGTACCATTGACAACGTTGTTGTCAGTCTGAGCCTGGAGGACGTTGATGTTGAAAGTTCTTCCGCGAGCTGCTTGTTGTGGTTGCTGCTGCTGCTGATGAGGCTGTGGCTACTGTTGTTGTTGCTGCTGCGGTGGTTGCTGCTGCAGTTCTTGTTTCACAACACGGAGCAGGCAGACGTTAGCAAAGTGGTTCGGGTCACCATAAGAGTAGCAAGCTCGTGCATGAACAGCGGGAACCGGAGCTGCTTGGTTACCCTAAATAGCGAGGGGTTGAGCTGGTGGTGCGAGATTAGCTTGGGCTGCTTGATGGCATGGGCCTGAACGGCAGTGAGCGGTAAAGTGCCCATAAATGTTGCAATTTGCACAGAAATGACAATTCACCCCTGCAGGGTGATGATAGGTGCAAGTAGGGCAGAGAGGATGAACACCAGTGTATGCACGCTTAGCAGGCGGTGCGTTGGTGACAGTAGCTTGGCGATTCTGGGTCCTGGGTTGTAAAGGGACAACGTTTAGAGGAGCAGCGGTAGTAGCATAATTCTTGTTGTTGTTGTTGTTACCCTTTCTCTTGCAATTCTGGCATGAAGACTTTGAACCTTGAGATGCTACGGTGCCAATAGCGGCAGCGGGAGTAGCAATGACCTGGTTGAGATTTTGAAATACCCAGCTAAGACTCGCTTGTCGTTGATCTCAACTGCGAGTTGGTAAGTCTCCTCAATAGTAGCAGGTTTAGCTGTTTAAACAAAGTCATCTACACAGTCGGGTAAAGCTCGAATGTACTTCTTGATTGTCATGTCAGGCGTGGTAACCTGACTAGGACAGATAATACTGAGCTGCTTGAAGTGAGCGGTGAGACCAGCGTTATCACCTCCATCTTGCTTGATATGCCAGAATTCATTCTCCAGCTTTTGCACTTCATGAGGAGGGCATAACTCCTTCATCATAAGCTCCCTGAGTTCCTCCCAAGAAAGGCCATAAGCTGCATCGTTACCACACCTGTTGCGCTCAGCAGTCCACCAGTCCAGAGCCCTGGACTGAAAAACTCCAGTAGCATTAACAGTACGCAGATTTTCTAGGCATCCACTTTACCTGAAAGTGACTTCGATGGCGTTAAACCACTGGAATATTGTCACACCCCAACCGATGGCGGAAACATCGGGGCATGGCACTGAGCGAAACAGATTGTCCAGAAGTTTCCATAACAACTATATTTACCAAATATTTAAAGCAACACGTCCCATACCATGTCATAAATGATAATACAATTATTACAGAAAATATCTAGTCAAATTGTTCTGTTCCGACAACTCAGATTTTTATTACAGACAATTGTTTATTGTTGACCTAGGTCTTTCCTAGCCTCGATTTCACAGCACAGAAAGCAATTAAGCATCCTAAGCACCTGTCACATACGTTAAAGTAAAAGTCAATACACATAGTGTAAAGGTGAGCATACAAGTTTGATAATAGCATATAGAGTTCGAAAGCATTATGCATAACCAGCACGTACACAGAGTGAAATGAGGCATGTTAGTTATCGACATGAACCTATCGATACCAATTACTGCGGGTTAACTGCCCAAGGTAGTTCGCGATACATACTCACCACTGTGAGCCATGTAGGTAATTGTCCTTAACAACCCCCGAGTGAACGGGTGCTGAGTCCAAACTAATAGTACTACCGTTGCTAAGGCAGGTAGACAGCATTCCATGTGTAAACATAACAAACAAGCATTCATTTAGTCACGTATACATGCGATAACGGTTAGCGTTTAAAGTATTGCGTGGTGTGTTTGATGCGATTTTGTATAAGTAACGTATGTAACACCCAAAAGTGCGTAAAGCAAAAAGGGATCGAGTATACTCACAGCGATTGGTGGATTGAAGGGAGCGCTAGAGAGTAGGGTTAGCCTGAACAGATTTGATAGTATAACGTTAAGTGGTGCGTAAAACGATGCAAAGTACAAGTGGTTCGGACAGTAGTTCGATCGGATGGTAGTCCGATCGGACAGCCAGTCGTGCGAGTGGTAGTCTGTTCGGACGGTCGTCCGGTCGGATGACTGTTCGAGTGGATTGTTTCTTCCCTTGAGAAGGACGTGTTTGTGTATGATGGCTTGACTTTTGAAGTTTTCGTTGTAGCATTTTGAAAACATAGAAGTATCTCTACCTTTCAGGTTGATCGATCGAACGACCGTTCGATCGGACGACAATCCGATTGGTTGGACACTTTAGTGAAAACAAGTTCACAGTAGGTTGTCACTCGATCGGACGGTTGTTCGATCGGGTGGCATCCTTTGTGCATTGAACATGTTGAAAATTGTTTAAGTGTTGAAGTTTCGAAACATCACATATTCGGATGGTCGGTCGATCGAGTGGTAGCTCGCTCGGACGGCAATCCGTTCGGTGTTCCAAAACCCTAGGGAATTGACTTGAAAATTAAGGTGGGACCAAGGTGCAAGTCGTTCGGGTTGGCCAGCCGTTCGGTTTGGCTGTTCGATCGGACAGCAGTCCGATCGGACGGCACTCCATCCCGGTCATCCTGTTCATCTTACACTTGGTTGTTTTGATTGTTTGTCGTTTTATCGAGATGGGCTGATATCGTGTTAAGCAACAGAAACCTTGTCAATACTTGGTACCCCTGATCGGGCAGGAATCACCCAAATCCGGTCAGTTAACGGTTCGAGACGGTGTTCCATGTTTAACCCGAAATCGGTAGTCTCGTGGATAGAATCCAGATCTTGAACCCACACAACCACAAGATTGAGTAGTAAGTCGGCACAAGCTCCGATTCTATCGGTTTTGAGTGCATTGAGTGTAAAAGAGTTGAAAGAAAGTTGGAAAACCATCTTTCACTCCTTTTTGTTGGGAATATGTTTAGATCTATGAAAGATCTTTGTTTGTTTATGTGGAAATCGGTTAGATCTAAGTTGTTCTCGGTGGATTGAGGCCAAAACATGAAGTTCTTCAAGAACACATGATGACATCATCCTAGAACACCTTGAATCCGATGATTTCACGGTTAAAAGTTAAGATTCAAAAGATAGAAAGGTGTAGGAGTGCGTGTAGATTAAGGAAGTACAAGATTTAGGACGAGATCTTACCGGAGTTGTGAGAAATCAGAGAAAAAGCAAGGTTTAAGCGCTGGTCAGACGTCAGTTGCCAAAAGTAGAAAGAATGAAAGTGACAAGGGGTATTTATAGGGTTACCCAAAGTGGAAAAGGGGCTGGTCGATCGGTTAGGCAGCTCGATCAAACAGCTTGTCCGATCGGACGGCAATCCGATCGAACGGCTGGTCGATCGGCTGGTCACCTGGTCGATCAGTCACCTCGTTCGAGTGTTCGGTGCGACGAGTGTTTTGTCGTTTTGATTTGCGTGTAGCGCGTTGCGATGTGATTTGAGCAAGTGATGCAATAGAGTTTCCTAGTCAAATTACTTTTAATCCCAACTACTATATCAACATACAAGCATCCTTATTTCGTGTTCATTGAGCGATTGCGATTCGATTGCGATTGAGTTTCGATTGCGTTTTGATTGATCACCACACATAACATAAATAAACATGCACAAGTAACACATAAGGCACACACACTGTAAAGACCTGCAAAAATGCCCCAAAACGACCCGTAAGTGAAAACCCGGACCCCTGAAACCCTAATGTGCATGAAAAACCAAGAAAACAAGAATTTTGAGTTTCAGGCGGGCGGCGTAAAACATAAGCTTAGGATTACGCGGGCCGCGTCAACTTAAAGTTGACCGGATAAGCATTCCGGGCCACGTGTCGCACACGTGGCAACCCTACTCGTGACACACCAGCCCTACACGTAGGATAGGGGTCCTCGTGGGCCGCGTAAAAGCCATGTTAAGGCTTACGTGGGCCGCGTAAAACTTAAAATGTTGCTATAAGTAGCCTGTGCATGGGACTTGCTTCTGTGTTCGAAATTTCAGTTTCAAAATGTCCCAATTCTGCAAAAAACGAGTTTTACGGTGTCACAACGCTGCTACGATACAGGGTATTAACTCGATCACTGCTACGATACAATGTCCGATTAATTGAAACCGATCCGATGGATGTTTAAGTGCTGCCCAAATCAGGGCTATACTTTGTCATTCGTCGTGAGGGTTTTGATTTGGTGAGCTTATCGTAAAAGTTGTATTAAGTTACTGACCTAGTTTCGTGTGCATTGTTATTTAAACTAGGTTACACGGCTAAATCAGTTGGCTAAACTCTGCCCGTCTAAACTTGCAATGTGAGTCATTCTCTTTTTATCAACAATGTTTTACAGTACTCAAATTGTTTTCAAAAGTTATAATTACAGGGATTAAGTCTTGGTTATCTTGAATCACTGGCAAGTGGGGTATTGTGCACATTACAAATTTCTCACGGTTAGGTTCACCAACCTAACAGTGATAATCATCACTACTTGGGTGAAAGGACCAAATAGTGGTATGACCATCGTCACCAGGGTGTGACACGGCGCCAGATAAAAATAAGATAATAGCCATTGTAATCGCTCTTATGCTGTAATTCATAACTGTGTGTCGTTTGATCAAAATTGAATGACTCGGCAGTATTTCCCCGCTGATAAAATATTTTTAAACATGTTTCAGGTGACTTACTGTGAACCAAGCAAAACGTGCTACGGAGCACTAACAAGCTTGAAGTGGTGGCTCAGTAAAATAAATAAACTTGTTTTGTAAAGTAAGGGATTTCCTTGTGAAATTACCTTTACTGTAAATTATGGGGTTTGTCCCAATTTGTGAAATAAAATAATTGGGCATTTTCAAGGTTTAAAAGATCCTGTTAAACTTCCGCTGTCAACTCAAATAATAAATACCATGGGTTTTCTGTCCCACGGCTCCTGGACTGGGTAACACCGGGACGGGGGTCGTGACAGAAAAAGGTGGTATCAGAGCTACTGATTTAAGCCATTTAAGTATTTAGAAATACTTAATTTCTCAAATTGCCACTCTGTGATTCTGTGAAAATTTAACTTGCAATTTTGTGTTTTCTCTATATCTGCTAAGCAGCATGAATGAGTTGTCTGAAGCTCTTCAGAATCTCAATCTCCATTCTGCTGGTATGGAAGTTTCTAGAGACTTTTCCGATTATCTGGCCGACACTGAAGAACCCATGGAATTCCAGGCTCAAGCCCAGGAGAAACCCAAGACGAAAAAGAGAAGAAGAATCATAGGTTGGAGACGCGCACGGAGGAAGAAGCCAGCCGCGCAGAGGGTTAAAAAGACTGAGAACCCAAATGATAAGGGCAAAGGAAAAGAGATCGGGGAAAGTTCAGGGCAAGGAAATGCCACCGTGGGATGAGCTTGATCGCAAACTAGCAAATTGTGACCTCATTAGACCTGCCAATGAAGACCTCTTCAATTACCCAGTTGAATCACAACTTCCAGTTAATTTGGAACCTGCTATTCCAGATCCCATTGTCAACCACCAACTTCTACTCGGAGAGCTGGAGAAATGGTGGACAAGTGATTGGCAATTTCAGAATCTCTTGAATAACCCTAATACATTTTTCCCCCAGTTTGACCCAGAGCCTGCACCAAACCCACCTATGAGCACTGAAAACTTAGCTGAACTCCGCCACTATGGCGAGGAGGTGGTAGACGCAGGAAATAGAATCCGGGAAGTGGGGGAGAGGATATCATGGAAATACGACGAGAGGGAACGTCGTTTCTAAAAGTGCCAGCTGACAGGGATCGTATGTTGTTGTATGGTTACGTGTTTAATAATAATAATAAATATTAATAAAAATATAATCATGTAAAATAACTTAAAATAAAACTTTTGTAATATAACTGGTGTGTATGGATGCATACTAAAATATATATAAAATATGAAAGTCGTAAAATCGACAATTTTGGTTATACGTGCTTATGTGTGATTGCTTTATTATGTTTGATTATTATTTATTTTATTTTGTGCCAATAATTTATACATTTATATATTGAAAATTATCAGATGGAACCCGCCGTCAATGAACCAGTTAACGAAGTTAATCAATCTGAGCAAAACAATGGAGATCAATTTCTTAATATACAGGATATAGAAAATATCGTTGCCCAAGGAATAGCCAATGCTATTCCAGCAATCCTTGCTGCTACCCGAAATCCAGTTAAACCTCAACCAACCCCTCCCAGCAAACGTACTCACGGCGACAATTTCAGTAATAGTGTAAATGGGGGCGGTAACAATAATAATAATGATGATGTGATGCAAGCCCCATTTCTTAAGAAAATGAAAGCAGCAACACCTGGTTGCACTTACAAGGAATTTCTTGCTTGTAAACCAATCAAATTTGCAGGCAATGAAGGGGCAACTGCAGCACTGCGTTGGTTAGAGAAAACCGAAGCAGTAATTAAAATAAGTAAATGTGCCGAGGAAGACAAGGTCATGTACGCATCGCATCTTTTTAAAGAAGGGGCACTAGAATGGTGGAACAAGGTACTACAAGCCAAGGGAAGCGATGTGGCTTATGCCATGAACTGGGAAGAATTTAAAAGTCTGGTGGAAAGAAAATTATGTCCCGAATATGAAAAGGAACAAATGACAAATAAGTTCCTCAATCACCGGATGGTAGACATTGATTGTCGAGGGTATACTTCGACATTCTTCGAGTATGCTAGAGTTGTTCCAACCCTGGCTTCGCCAGAACCGGTACTTATTTCTTGCTATATTTGGGGTTTGATTGACGAAATCCGTGATATCGTTAAAGCTGCAAGACCCCGTACGATTGACGATGCAGTAGAATTAGCCAATACCCTGACCGAAAGGGATGGCAAAAAAGCCCAAGCCCGACGGGTATACCCGAAACCCGAAACATACGGGCCGGGTATACCCGCCCGATACCCGACCCATTTACCTGAAAAATACCCGAAAGTATCATATTATAGATTTCCATATATATAAACTTAGTAAATGTACTAATTACCTTCTCTATAGTTATATGTGGATATGTATTTGGCAAGTGTTTAGTGAGCATATAACTTATTTTTGAGCATGTATACTGGATATGGAAGCTATCACCCTTTATTATGTGGATGTTCTATGCAATTAGGTGGTCCTGATACAATTACTTAATTAAGTAATAGTTTTAATTTTGTTTAGTATATGTGGTCTGAATATGATATGTAAGTTATTAATCATATTTTCATTTGTTATAGTCATTAAAATAGTATATTATATAAACATCAAAGTAAAAATTGCACATTTGTTCAAACGGGTATTTTTAAGAAATTAACGGGTATACCTAATACCCGCGGGTATGCCCGATACCCGACGGGTAATTACCCGAAAAATACCCGACGGGTAACGGGCCGGGTATTGGACAAATAATTACAACCGGGTACGGGACTGGGATTACCAATACCCGGCCCAAACCCGGCCCATTGCCATTCCTACTGACCGACGGGCTGGTACGCACACGAGAAGAAAATCGAAAGAAGGAAGTGGCCCAAAAGATTACCCAAGAATTCCGTGTGGGTAATAGTAGTAATTTCAAGAAAAAAGGGAACTGGGCAATCTTCCACTGCTCCATTTTGCAGTACCTGTAAAAGAAAACATTTTGGAAGATGCAAAGGGTATTGCAATTTCTGCAAAATTCCAGGGCATCAAGAAGAAGACTGCAGAAGAAAGAAATCCACAATTTGCTTTAACTGTGGAGAAGCTGGACATTTTAGACCAGACTGCCCCAAATTGGTCAAACCAGCTGACAACAAAGCCAAACCTGCAGAAGGAACTACCAAAAAGAACGCAAGAGCCTTCCAACTGACTACCCAGGAAGCAAAGCTAATCCCTGATGTGATAGCTGGTACATTCCTAGTTCACGACGTTTATGCGAAAGTATTATTTGACTCTGGTGCAAACCAAAGTTTTATAAATACTTCATTCTGTCAAGCTCTTAACCTACCCTTAACCAACCTTAGACAAATTTTTATGGTAAAAACAGCAGATGGGAATTCTGTTAACATAGATAAGGTTTTGCAAAAAGAAAAGATAGAACTTTTAGGCCATAAATTCTCTGCAAACTTATTACCTATGAATTTAGCTGGATTCGATGTCGTATTAGGAATGGATTGGTTAGTAGCCAACCACGCTCGAATTCTCTGTGATAAGAATTCCATAGAAATACATACACCCACAGGAGAAATAGTGGTGATTACAGGAGTTAAGCCACGTAAGCCAATGAAATTCATTTCAGTAATGAAAATGGCCAGTTATTCAAGGAAACAAGGAATAGTGTATATGATTTCGGTAATCATTAACACTAAAGGTAAGGAACTTAAGGAAATTCCAGTAGTATCAGAATACCCAGATGTATTCCCAGAAGAACTACTTGGATTACCACCCGATAGGGAAGTAGAATTTAGAATTCATCTAATTCCTGAAACTACACCGATAGCCAAGGCACCTTATCGGTTAGCACCCACCGAAATGTTGGAATTGAAAAAGCAGTTAGATGAATTATTAAGTAAAGGATTTATACAACCTAGTTCATCCCCTTGGGGAGCACCCGTGTTGTTTGTGAAAAAGAAAGATGGGTCGATGCGAATGTGTATCGATTACAGGGAATTGAATAAGGTTACAATTAAGAATCGATACCCATTACCTAGGATTGATGATCTTTTCGATCAACTTCAGGGAGCTAGATATTTTTCTAAGATAGATTTACGCTCCGGATATCATCAGTTGAAGGTACAAGAAGAAGATATACCTAAAACTGCCTTCAGAATTAGGTATGGTCACTACGAGTTTACAGTCATGCCATTTGGGCTAACAAATGCTCCTGCAGCATTTATGGACATGATGAATAGAATCTGTAAACCATATTTGGATAAATTTGTGATTGTCTTCATTGACGATATACTCATTTATTCCAAAAGTCAGGACTAGCATTGTGAACACTTGCATGCACTCTTAACTTTGTTAAGAAAAGAGAAGCTTTACGCCAAATTCTCGAAGTGTGAATTTTGGCTACAAGAGGTGCAATTTTTTGGACACATGGTAAATCACTAAGGTATTCACGTAGATCCCTCCAAAATAGAAGCAATCACCAAATGGAAGGTCCCGCAATCAGCTATGGAAGTTAGAAGTTTTCTAGGGTTAGCCAGATACTATAGACGGTTTATTAAGGATTTTTCCAAAATAGTTGTGCCATTAACCAAGCTAACCTGTAAAGCAGTGAAGTTTGAATGGGGACCTACACAAGAAGAGGCTTTTAAGATTTTAAAGCAAAGGTTAACAAACGCCTCGATTCTTGCCTTACCAGAAGGGACAGAAGATTTTGAAGTTTACTGTGATGCTTCCAAGCTAGGATTAGGATGTGTGCTAATGCAACGCAAGAAGGTAATTACGTACGCCTCAAGGCAATTGAAGAAGCATGAGGAAAATTATACGACACATGACTTAGAATTAGGATCGATAATTTTTGCCCTTAAAATTTGGAGACATTATCAGTACGGAAGTAAGTTTACTATTTATACCGACCATAAAAGCTTAAAGTACATATTTGGGCAAAAGGAATTAAACATGAGGCAAAGAAGATGGATGGAAATTCTAAGTGACTACGACTGTGATATTCAATATCACGAAGGAAAGGCAAATGTAGTAGCAGATGCCCTAAGTCGTAAGTATCATGAAAAGCAAAAGCGAGTTCGTGCTCTTAGATTAAATCTACGGTTAGATTTAATGGAACAACTGAAAAACATTCAAGAAATAGCCATTCAGGATGATGCTGAAGGAATGAAGGGAATGATAAAAGACTTAGAGCAAGGAGCTGATGGAATTTGGAGATTCCACAAGAAAGGGGGTTTGGGTACCTAAGCAGGGAGAGTTAAGAAATAAGATTCTAGAGGAAGCCCATAAATCTAGGTATACCATGCATCCTGGTAATAATAAGATGTACCAAGATTTAAGAAATAACTTCTGGTGGATAGGAATAAAAAAGGATATAGCTAGATATGTATCTAAGTGCTTAACTTGCTCACAAGTTAAAGCAGAACACCAGAAACCTTCAGGGTTACTCCAACAATTAGAAATGCCTGTATGGAAATGGGAACTAATAACCATGGACTTTGTTACTAAGTTACCTAAAACCAGAAAGGGTAATGACGCGATTTGGGTAATTGTGGATCGATTAACCAAATTAGCTCATTTTCTACCCATAAAGGAAACCTTTAGCATGGAAAGATTAGCCAAGTTATACGTAGACGAGGTAGTATCCTTACATGGAGTTCCACTCTCCATTGTATCAGATAGGGATAGTCGTTTCACTTCACATTTCTGGACCAGTTTCCAAGAAGCAATGGGGACCCGACTAAACTTAAGTACAGCCTACCATCCCCAAACAGACGGACAAAGTGAAAGGACGATCCAAACCCTGGAAACATGCTCCGAGCATGTGTAATAGATTTCGGTGGAAACTGGGACAACCATTTACCCTTAATTGAATTCTCTTTTAACAATAGTTATCATTCAAGCATCGAAGCTGCCCCGTTCGAAGCATTATACGGACGTAAGTGTAGAACTCCAGTTTGTTGGGTAGAAATAGGAGAAAGTCAATTATCAAGTCCTGAGATTGTGCAAGAGACCACCGACAAGATAACTCAAATCAAGGAAAGACTGAAAACGGCTCGAGATCATCAGAAAAGTTATGCAGACAATCGACGTAAGCCGTTAGAATTTCAAGTTGGAGACAAGGTACTCTTGAAAGTTTCTCCTAGGAAAGGAGTAGTTCGGTTTGGAAAGAAAGGAAAGCTAAGTCCAATATATGTAGGACCCTTCCCCGTAATCCAACGCATAGGACCAGTTGCCTATCGTTTACAACTACCAGAAGAACTAGCTGGAGTACATGATGTATTTCATGTATCCAATCTCAAGAAATGTTTATCTGACGAATCCCTGGTAGTACCTCTTCAAGACATAGAGGTAAATGAAAAGCTAAAATTTGTTGAAAAACCACTCCAAATAGAAGACAAAAAGGTCAAGTTTCTCAAACACAAAAGATTGGTACTGATCAAAGTCAAGTGGGATTCAAAAAGAGGACCCGAATACACCTGGGAGCTGGAATCAGAAATGAAGCGAAAGTATCCTCACTTATTTCAATAAATCACGAGGACGAGATTTTAAATAAGGTGGGTAGGATGTAAGGACCTGCAAAAATGCCCCAAACGACCCGTAAGTGAAAACCCGGACCCCTGAAACCCTAATGTGCATGAAAAACCAATAAAACAAGAATTTTGAGTTTCAGGCGAGCCGCGTAAAACGTAAGCTTAGGCTTACGCGGGCCGCGTCAACTTAAAGTTGGCTGGATAAGCGTTTTGGGCCACGTGTCGCACACGTGGCAACCCTACTCGTGACACACCAGCCCTACACGTAGGATAGGGGTCCTCGCGGGCCGCGTAAAACTTAAAATGTTGCTATAAGTAGAATGTGCATGGGACTTGCTTCTGTGTTCGAAATTTCAGTTTCAAAACGTCCCAATTCTGCTAAAAACGAGTTTTACAGTGTCACGACGCTGCTACGATACAGGGTATTAAGTCGATCACTGCTACGATACAATGTGCGATTGATTGAAACCGATCCGATGGATGTTTAAGTGCTGCCCAAATCAGGGCTATTCTTTGTCATTCGTCGTGAGAGTTTTGATTTCGTGAGCTTATCGTAAAAGTTGTATTAAGTTACTGACCTAGTTTCGTGTGCATTGTTATTTAAACTAGGTTACACGGCTAAATCAGTAGGCTAAACTCTGCTCGTCTAAACTTGCAATGTGAGTCATTGTCTTTTTATCAACAATGTTTTACAGTACTCAAATTGTTTTCAAAAGTTATAATTACAGGGATTAAGTCTTGGTTATGTTGAATCACTAGCAAGTGGGGTATTGTGCACATTACAAATTTCTCACGGTTAGGTTCACCAACCTAACAGTGATAATCATCACTACTCGGGTGAAAGGACCCAATAGTGGTATGACCATCGTCACCAGGGTGTGACACGGCGCCAGATAAAAATAAGATAATAGCCATTGTAATCGCTCTTATGCTGTAATTCATAACTGTGTGTCGTTTATCAAAATTGAGTGACTCGGCAGTATTTCCCCGCTGATAAAATATTTTTAAACATGTTTCAGGTGACTTACTGTGAACCAAGGAAAACGTGCTACGGAGCACTAACAAGCTTGAAGTGGTGGCTCAGTAAAATAAATAAACATGTTTTGTAAAGCAAGGGATTTCCTTGTGAAATTACCTTTACTGTAAATTATGGGGTTTGTCCCAATTTGTGAAATAAAACAATTGGGCATTTTCAAGTTTTAAAAGATCCTGTTGAACTTCCGCTGTCAACTCAAATAATAAATACCACGGGTTTTCTGTCCCACGGCTCCTGGACCGGGTAACACCGGGACGGGGCCGTGACACACACACGTATAACAATAACCAACATGCGTAATTCGAGTTGCGTGAGCGATTATGGTAGCGATAAAGCGATTAATTATGCGATAAATAGCGATTACTAGGCGATTATTAATAGATACTCCACATAATACAACTAAAGTGAAAAACAAAAATAAACTAACTACAAGTCAAAGAAGTCAAAACAGGATTTGAGCAAGGAGAGACAGATCACAATTAGCAATATTTTCTTCCTTTGACTTCAATCTTGACTTGACTTTGACTTTCGAAACACGGGGTGTTACAAATATAGCACTGGGTCCATCTTCACCAGTGAAGTTGGTAGGACCACAAGCTTTGAATTGCTTAAAGCTGAAAGGAGTTTTCGGTGCTTCAGCCTTTGAATCGACAGAAGATTTTCTACTGACCTCGTTGATCTCGCTGGCGATCTGAGGTATGACTTTAGCCATTTCCTTGGCTACTAGCGAAGCAATACGCTTATCATCATGGTTTCGGCGAGCTGCGCGTTGGGTATGCGATCCAAATGACGACATTGTCTGCAGCAGACGTCGTCATATGAATTAGACGAGATTCGATTATATCGGGTTTTGTAAAGTTTAGCGTTTAACCAATCATACTTATTATTATTATTATTATTATTAGGTAAAGCATCAGGAACACGTCGGCACATAAGCACATAGTCACATAGGCACATAAACCGCATAGACACATAAGCACATAAGCACGTAGGAGCACATAATCCACGTAAGCACATATTTTGCACGTATTCACCTATATTTTGCACGTAGTAATAGCGAGTACTATAGCGTACGAGAGTTCATAGTTTGTCTGCGGTTAGTTAGCGTTTTAGATTAAAGGGCAGTGCGAGTTGTGCGCGTTTCATAAGCGATGAGCGGAAAGCGTAAATTCTCCAAAATCGAAACATATAAACATACAAACACATAAAATCGATAAAGCGTAAAATCGGCGATTGCAGGCTAGATATTGAAAACAGAGGGTATTGGGTGTTAGACATCGACTACCCAAAGTGATTCGACTATCCTCGACGAGATCGAGTACACGCTTTGGCCTAATAGACTATGCTCTCGCCGAAATACGACGAACGACACTCATCCTTTCAGTTACTACGTGACTCGGGTCGTTGGAATCCATCGAGACTTTGGTGAGAGTTTTGTAAAATTCAAATTAAAGAGCGGAACTAGTCATTAAGATGCGGGTTTCATGCCTAACTTAACAACTTCGTTCCTATAGGTGTGGCAAAACCACGAGATAGAGATGGAGAAATTTCGTCGAGATATGGATGTCACTCCTAGCTCAACAAAGCTTCTCGTGCTGAGAGTAAAATACGCGTAGAGTGAGTGATCTTATCGAGAGTTCTTGGTTTTCACACCTAATCTCAATCCAAATCACTCGGTTGTGTTATGCGAGTGTTTTCGAAAACGTGTGTATTGTGTCAGCCTTAGGAAAGGCGTGTAGTATTTCGCCTTAGGAAAGGCGGTCTTCGTGCGAAACTGTGTATGCGGGTCCACACGAAGATGTAGTTTTAGCGAGTACAAGCAAGCGTTTCAAAAGTAGGTTCGTACAAAACCCCTACCGGGTTTGCACGAAGCGGTCTGTTGGTACTTAGACTATAGACTAGGTCAATCCTACAAGACTCGACCTAATTCCCTATAGTTGTGGCTCTGATACCAATCTGTCACACCCCAACCAATGGCGGAATATCGGGGACCGACACTAGGCGAACCAGATTGCTCAAGAGATCCATAACAACTATTTGTTACCAATATTTTTAAAGGTTAATTGTCCCATACCAATCAATAAATAATTATTACAGATAGCGAGTTTCTCTCAAACAAAACAAGTCCGACAACCTAGATTTCTATTAGTGTAGTTTCTAGACTGCCTATCTCGATTCAGCATAGCATAGCGTAGCATCCTATCAACCTGTCACATACGTTAAAATAAAGTCAATGCATATAAAATGTAAAGGTGAGTACACAAGTTTGCATAGCATATAGTAGAAAAGCGCTTAAGCATAACCAGCATGTAACACATAACGGGCGAAACATGTAACTATCAAACAATGTATACAACTTAACCACGAGACTGCGTTGTAGAGTATGCGCGACACATGTTCAGCGAACATGTGAAGTAAAGTGATGTGATCCGTAGCAACCCCTGTCCACGACAGGTGCTGAGTCCAAACTATAGTACTATCGTTGCTAAAGGCGGTATAGTGTAACACTGTATAAGCATAGTAACAAGCATTCATAGATCACGTATAGCATGCGGGAGCGGTTAGCGTTATAAAGTGTTTGCGTTGTGTGTTGTGTTTTGATATAGAAGTATGTAACACCCAAAGTGCGTTAAATGAAAATGAGTTCGAGTATACTCACTATGCGTGTTCAATAAGTAAACACAAGCTTGAATGGATTGAAGGGAGCGTGTTGAGTTAGCCTGAGCATAGAACAGCAGCGTGAGTCGTTGAACTGAGCGTAAGCAGAATGTCAAATGGTTGAGTGTTCGAATGGTGATTCGAACGGATGGGTCTTCATGCGAGCGGATGGTCATCCGGAAGGATGGTCTTCCGAGCGGATGACCATTCGAATAAGTGCGTGTGTAAAATTGTTAAAGGTTTGAAGTTTTATCAAATCGTTTTGAACAAGGATTAGTATAAGGGACAGGTCACCTGGTCGAATGGTCAATCGATCAGATGGTCATCCGATCGGATGGCCTTTCGGGTGACGACTTGTCAAACAGCGGGAATACACCAAGCCTAGCTCATTCGATCGGATGGGCATCACCCCTTCGGACAGATGAGCTTTCTTGATGAAATTTCATGTTTAACCCGTAAGTCGATCCATCTCTCCGGTGGAAATCCATTTTCAAGCCGGCTCTCGACTAAGGAATGAGTGGAGAGTCTGAATGAGACCAGATTCCATCGGAAATGTGTAAAAGTTGTAGAAAAGTTTGAAAACAGATGAAGAAGTGTTTGAAATGGACGATTTCAACACTTTCTTGAGTCCATCTGAACCAATCTCGATTAAATGGTGTTCCTCAACCGTTGGCCGGAGCGAAACAGTCGGAAACCACCTTCAAGAGGTCCAAATCAGTGATTTCAAAGAAAAAGTAAGTGTTTGTGTGTGATTTTGATGAAGAAGATGATGTAGAAGTGATTAAAGATGAAGGTTGTACAAGATTTGAGGAGAAATACTTACGAAATAGCCTTGAATCGCGATTAAAGTGACTGAGAGCGACTTGAGTGCGTGTGGTCGGATGGAGGTGTCAAATCAGAGAAAGGAGGTGTACGGGTACTATTTATAAGGTGAGAGAGGGAGTTAAGGCGGTGCGCGAAGTTGGCAGCGGTCGGATGGCCTTTCGGTCGAATGGCCATCCGGTCGGATGGTCACATCCGGTCGGATGGTCATTCGAGCGGATGTCTATTCGATCGGATGTCCATTTGGATAGCCGTGTTGTGCGAGTTAGTTTTCCAACTTCGTTTTGTTTGTTAAGCGTTGCGTTGCATTGATAACCACATAACATTTAAACAAATACTCACACAAGTAACACACATAACATAAGTAAATCCGCGTTTTGAGTCTGCGTTGAGTTTGCGTTGCGATAGCGTTGTGATAGCGTTTATTCTAAACAAGCGTTGTAATATGCGATAAAATGCGTTAAAATGCGTTTGAGTTGTAAGCGTTATAAACTGCGTTAAAATGCGATAACTGCCTTTTGGTTAAGCGTTGTAATATGCATTGTGATAATGCGTTTGAAAAACATAGTTTAAACCCTTAGCGTTAATCGAAATCTTGGGAATACAAGCGTTCACAAAAGAAAAGATATCGATAAGTAATGACCCGAAGAGTCGGGTTGTTACAATCATCCACCACCATCATCCATTTTCCATCTTTTAGAGTGTGTGTAGTAGTCTCGGGATCCAAGATTGATAGTAAGAGTCTTTGTCAAACAAAGGCCATGCTTGGCTAAACTCTTACATCACTTGGTGAAGACAAATCTTTTATGTATTTTCTTTTATGATTTCCAATCTTTGGCAACTTTATAGTTGGGTATATACTAATGACTTTAATAACTAGTTTTCTATATTGAAGGCAAATTTATCTAATCATTCTTCATATGTTGTTGATTCACATATTTGTGTCTTTACGGTCTATATAAAGCGCGTTAATTGCCTGGAAGGGGGTTAGAAGGGTGGTTGGGTAAATTCTATGTCTCGTTCAGTGTATAAATCCTGCGAGAACCTGGTTCAAGTCCAGTAACACTTCACGAGTCGGAGCGGGCAATACCCACCACGGGAGAAGTGCTAAAAGCTTGAATCTCTTATCTATAAATTACTATTAAAACTTTAAACCAACCCTGCGAGGACTGTATCCTTGCTGACTCGAACCAAAGGGTTAAGGGTGATCGCTGCCTGGAAGGTGGCCCACCACTTTTTGCATTAATAACTTACTTAACTATCTTTCAATAATCCGACTTAGTGGGATTGTATCCTTGCTGACTCAGACCATTAGATTGAGGGTAACGTCGCCTTCACAAGAGGGGACTACTACTATAACTAAGATAATCTCTTAAAATGCCCAAAGTGCGGAAATCATCAAAAGGGTACATGAAAGATAAGTCAGAACCAAGTGATTCTTTCTTGTCTATATGTTTTTACTTTTATTTTATTTTTTAGTTTATCTTTTTATAGTTTTAAAAACCTTTACTCAAAGTTTGGTTCGATTAGACGTTGACGATAAGCCGGTACTAAAAGCTCATGTGTCCTTGGACGACCTCGGTATCTTGCCATCACTATACTACGTCCGCGATGGGTGCATTTGCCCTAACGTGTGTGTAGAGTGATAGTAGAATATCATGTTTTATAAATTTAAAACTTGAATTGGCGAGTAAAAAAAGAGCTAAAAATATATTAAAAAATATATACACACCCGCACACGGTTAGTTTTTGGCACCA
This sequence comes from Helianthus tuberosus, assembly GCA_030545235.1. Lineage (NCBI taxonomy): Eukaryota > Viridiplantae > Streptophyta > Magnoliopsida > Asterales > Asteraceae > Helianthus > Helianthus tuberosus. The sequence continues at coordinate 63,619,267 of CM060385.1, read as the reverse complement.
TTGTCGGGGACACGAGGATTTTATGAAAGCTTAAAATTAACGGCCTAATCATTTTCTATATTTTCTTTTTATTCTTCCTCTTTTTCTCTTAAAATTCTACTTTCTACAGGATTAACACGGGGCCGTGTGGGAGTTTCAGAATTTATTTAGGAGCAAACATTGGACCCTTTTGTTTAACATATGTCGATTCTTGTTTCTTCAGAACATAAACAGGCTTAGGTGTTTGTTTTGGACATTTTCTTGCGATGTGTCCAACTTCATTGCATTTGAAGCATATCCGATTGTCATTGACGACAGCGGTACCTTTAGCCTATTTTTGTTTCTCGTGAGCAAATAATTCCGCATTGGATTGACCATAGATATGGGATTCTTTGTCACTATCTGAACTTGTGCCACACACAAAGTTCATATTTTGAATATAGTTTGGTTTTGCAAATCTCTTTCTCTGATTGAACTTACCGTTACCTAACCCGTACCTCCAATTGTTGTAATTTTTCTTTTGAAATTGAGAGTGTTTCGGTTTTGTGACAACCGGTAATTAACGGCTTCTAATTTCATGGTTAACAAACGTTTAAGGCGATAATAAATAGTGTTTAAGGCATAAACTAACTTAATTAGACCTTTGGAGTGTCTAGGAACGCCTAACCGACTTTACAGTGCGTGAATGGTGGTTTGCGGGAAATCTGCTGAACGTTAAGTGATAACGAACTGACACCGGACAAAATACTGACAACGCCGACAAATACGAAGTTTACACGCATAATTTAAACATATGAATTTGGTTTTGCGAATTTATCGTGCTTTCGAACGTCACAAAACGCATACGTGAACGAAAAACGGACGAGAAAAGACAACCAAAGCATTTTACGTGATTTTAACACAGCTGACGAACAAACGCGTCAAACATCGACGACCAACACTATTTTACATACTTATGACCCAAAATTTTATTCTACAACATTGTACGAAGTTCGGGTTCGAAAACAGGTCTCGAAAATGCACTTGGGCCGCACAAAAACACAAGGAACGGGCTAATGGGCCTTGGGCCCAACCCACAAAACCCTAGTATAAAACCCTCCTAATTTCACACACATCGTGATCTTATGTATTAGACTTAATTTTTATTAGTTGGATTGTCACATGCATAGCATTGTCTATTCGTGACACATTCTGCATTTGTAATTTTTATAAAAATTATCGGGTCACACATGAATTAACCCGACACGCACGGACATTGATGATAATTTTTTTAAATACTTGGGGAACCACTCTATAGTATTATTAAGCGTGTAATACTATAAATATATATTTAGATATATATTTGTTATTATTTGAAGAGAAAAATGCCCGGATAGTCCCTGTGGTTTCGCCTTTTTTCACCTATAGTCCCTAACTTTCTAAAATTACCTGAATAGTCCCTAAGTTTTCAATTTTTGTTCCCGGATAGTCCCTGTGCCTAACATCAGTTAGTTTTCTCAGTTAAAATGGACTAAATTGGTGTAAAATTACTAAATTGCCCTTACCCAATTAAATTCAAGTAGTCCCCACCATTTTTAAAAAAAATATAATTAAACTATATCATTTAAGTGGGTCTCACCCCCCACCCCCACCATTACCCAACCCCTCCTTCCACCCAAACCCCCGCCACCGTATCACCACCTTCAACATCCTCCCATCACCACCCAATCCTTTTTTTTTTTTATGTATAAGAACATGAATTTTTAGGCCAAGTATAATAAATTATACTCTGAATATATGACCAATTCCATCAGCCATCACCAACCGTATCATTTAATTATTTGTATTTGTAGTTACAGTAAGGGAAGTGGAGGCATTGTATGAGCATTCTAAGAAGTTGAGCAGAAATAATGGTCTATTTCACTAGGTTTTGAAAGGGATACGACGGTGATTCAGATCTAATCGAATAACCACCGCCGTCCTAAACCCACATCTCTCTGCTCATTCAGTCGAAATACCGACCTGCAACTTTCTAGAAATCGAAGGTGGTTCAGATCCAATCGAATAAGTGAATAACCACCCACACACCACAAAAACACTCGACGGGGAAGATGGGTGAACTGAATCCAGCCCCTACAACTCGACGGGGAAGATGGGTGATGATGATGGATGGAGGTTGTGGTGGATAAAGGTGGGATGATGCTAGGGGTGGTTGGGGGTCGCAGGTGCTACTGAAAAAAAGATGGTGTTGGTGTCCCGCCTGAACAATGGTAAAAGATGGTGTTGAAAAGACGGCGTCTGAACACCGATAAGGTGTCGGCACCGGAGATGAAACAACTATGGAGAAGATCCAACAGGTGGAGAAGAAGGGTGGGTGTGGTGGGGGTTTTATGTTTTTTTATTTATTTATTAAATGCCCGGATAGTCCCTATGGTATGCCCTTTTTAGGGAAATGGTATTTTTGTCATTTCACACCCTTTTAACTGAGAAAACTAACTGATGTTAGGCACAGGGACTATCCGGGAACAAAAATTGAAAACTTGGGGACTATTCAGGTAATTTTAGAAAGTTGGGGACTATATGTGAAAAAAAGCGAAACCACAGGGACTATCCAGGCATTTTTCTCTTATTTGAAGTTTTTGACGCGTAAATTGTAAATTATATTTGCGATACGCGGTTAGCATGACACAAATACAAACATATGACTACATATTTTTATACAACCGACGCATTCATATAGCTAAATTGCCATTCTTTTTTTTTTATATTAAAAAAAAACGATTAGCTAAGGGGTATGATTAAGTGGGTATTTTACACCCCTAACAAGAACGATCTTTACATCGAATCACCACATGACTAAAATAATCAAGTTAGGTATATAAACTCTTAATTACTTTCTCTTCCCCATCCAATGGTACGACCAAAAGTCATGCCCCATCTCTAGTCTGCCTGTTCATCCCATACATAAATACATACATACATCATGCTATATGAATGATTAAACAAGATACCTTCCCACCCCATACCCTATCTGCCGAAATCCCATCAAAAACCCTCCATACTTTCCTATTTATTATTTTTTTTTTCTCGCTTGGTTTTGTAAGGCTTAGATATTTTAGAGCCCATTTGCAAGACCATATATTTTTCATTTTTGTCACCTACAACAACATTACATCAGATTCTCTTCTTTCCTTTATCTCTCGACCAACACACACACACACACACACATATATATATACAATTAAATTTGTCCAAGTGCTCCTTCGTAATCTAAGTAAAGATCAAGGTTTCCAAGGGTGTTTTAGGGTGTCTTCAAGAAAGATCATGTGTTTTTGCAAGCTTCCATCCTTCATCATTATTTACTTTTAGTAAGAATCACTACCTTAATCTTAGATCTTTTATAATCTAGTGCTATGTTATGTGGATTCACCCAACTGTTGTAGTTGTATAGAGTTTGTTAAAAATAAGAACCAACAACCTTTGCTAACTTGGCTCTCTTTTACTAAAACACTAGATGGCATATTTTTATTATTCACGAGGCTTATCAAACGTATCTATGTTGGTGATTTGTTTATTATTTGGAGAGAAAACTTAATGTACGAACTAATATGTTCATGAATTTGGTATATGCTTAATAAAGAAGAATCTTAGACATGTGAACATAATTTAGAAATGCTAGAAATATGAACTATATATATATATATACTAGGTTATAACCCCGTGTATTACACGGGGGTTGACTAAATAACTTTTATATACTAAATAATAAAGCATTATATTTGTTTAGTTAATATAAGATTGAAAAATCATATGATTGAATAGGTGGGAGGTTGTATGATGATAAATCGGTTAACCGTATTATAATGTCATATGTTTTTAGTTATATATTTTTTGAATTATTTAAAAAAATAAGACTTTGTTATTGTTAGTAATCATAGATTTTATATTTGTAATTTTGTTGGGTATTATTTCATTAAAAAGTGCATATTATACATATAATTATATTATGTCTTAAATTTTTGTAATCATCGAGATTTTTTTGAAAAATACTGAATGATAAAGATAATAGTGAGTGTTGAACAAATTAATTAATTGAATTTAACAAAAACATTTGTGATGTTAGGTGGATATCTTTTATAATTATTTGAAAGTTAATATCAACTTTAGAATGCGTATGAATTCTTGTTAGATTTGATTAAATATTATTAATAGTAAGAATTTGTCTTAGATTAGATAACAATGCGTTATAGGAGGAAGCGCTAGGCGGGTAACGGGTGTGACAAAAAGGCGAAGATATGTGGGGCCATATTTTAACCAATCAGAAACAAACACATAAACTTTATTATCTTTTATCAATTTTTCTTTATTTAACTTGGTTAGTAAAACCTAATTCGCTAATCCTTGTTAAAGCCAAAAGAAGTTATATATATATATATATAATGGACGTATCTATAGAAAACACTTATAATTTAGAAAACTTGGGAAACTCTAACCTTCCGAATTTAAAAAAAAATAAATTACACATGTTATATACATGTTTTTAAGTTGGGCAAAAAAAAAAAAAATCAAAAAAGCGCCGAGTGGATATTTTTTAAAAAAATAAACAAATTTCTGGGGTAACATATGTCAGACGAATGTAACATATGTTACACCAAAACTTGTTTATTTTTTTTAAATATCTACTCGGCGCTTTTTTGATTTTTTTTCCCAAAACCCTTAAAAACATGTATATAACATGTGTAAATTTTTCAAAAAAAAAAAAAAAAAAAATCGGGAGCTTTGAGTTTCCCGGGTTTTCTAACCACAAGTGGGTTTTCTATACATCCTTCCCATATATATATATATATATATATATATATAGGAACAGGATCAGGAGAGAACGCCTCAAAGTGTGAGAACGGTGAGAACGATTCTCAGCCACAAGATCTTAGTGGTTTGTGGCTGAGATTGATGCGGTGACATTTTTGTAAATAATAGGGGTATTGGAACTACCAGTAGGGGTAAAATAGGAAGATCCAATCAAAGGTGCACATGCTAATCACATGTCATTTTCCTCCATCATATTTAAACGACAATAACTTTTTTATACGTGATTATTTTTCGAAAAAATTACACCATAAAACTCAGCGTTTTTTTATCTTTCCAATGAGTATACTATTGATATACTTTTCGAAAAAAAATTAACTGGGTTTTATGGCGTTTTTCTGAATTAGGTGTTTTATGACGTTTTAGACTAGGTATTTTCATGACGTTTTTCTGAACTAGGTGTTTTTATGGCGTTTTAACTAGGTATTTTCATGGCGTTTTTCTGAACTGAGTGTTTTATGGCGTTTTTAACTGAGTTTTTCATGGCTTTTTTCTGAACTACGTGTTTTACGGTGTTTTTACAGTACAAATTATGATTTTTCTTAGCTCAAAAAATATTAATTTAGGCGGATGGCTCAAAAAATGGGTTTTTTGTTATGGCGTTTTAATTAAATACTTGTGTTCACACTTGTTTACACTTGTTGACACTATAAATTACAATTTGGACCCTGAAAATATAGTTTTTTTTGTTATGGCGTTTTAACTTTTATTTCCAATCAAAGCTGCGTGTATGATGAACTAATTAAATACTTGTGTTCACACTTGTTCACATTATAAGTTACACTTTGGACCCTGAAAATATAGCTTTTGTTATGGCGTTTTAACTTGTTGTAAATTATAGCTCAAAAAATAGCTTTTGAGTGTTTTATGGCGTTCAAAAAAATGGTTTTTTTGAGCTGTTGTAAATTATAGCTTAAAAATAGCTTTTGAGTGTTTGGCGTTTTTCTAAATTGGGTGTTTTATGTCGTTTTATTTGAACACCCAGCTCATGTGAGTGGGTTTTTTTGACAATATTACCCCTTAGTGTAATTTAACATCAATGCCACATGTCACCACCAAAATCGTTCTCACCGTTCTCACACTTTTCACCGTTCTCTCTAAATCCTGACCCTATATATATATATATATGGGTGGAGATACAATAGGAAGTTTATTTGGCTAGGAAGGATATGAAGTGATCTTGACCATCCATTAAGTTAATCAAGGGCTAAGATTTAATCAGGCAAATTGAAATAAAGAAAAGAGGCGCGTGAGTTTGTTCAAGGGCATTCTAGTCAATCCAAGCCAATAGTTTCTCTCTCCTCCAATTCCCCCCATTTTTTAAACGTTAATAACTCTTTCATACGACATTATTTTTTTATAAAAATTGCATCAAAAAAACGAGCGTTTTTTTATCTTTAAAACGAGTATACTATTGCTATATTTAAAAAAAAAAAATTTAAAACCCAGTTGCGTAAAACGCAATAGAAAAACCACCAGTTACGTAAAACGCAATGAAAAAAAAAACCTAAAAAATGACATTTTTCTAAAACGCAATGCACCAAAAACACAAAGAAATGACTTATTTGTAAAACGCAATGGCCAGAAAACACATAAAAAAGTGCTTTACCTAAAACGCAATGCACCAAAAACACAAAGAAATGACTTATTTGTAAAACGCAATGGCCAGAATACACTTAAAATGTCTGTTTTCTAAAACGCAATGGACTGAAAACACATAAAAAAGTGTTTTACCTAAAACACAATGCACCAAAAACACAAAAGAATGTCTTATATGTAAAACGCAATGGCCAGAAAACAATTAAAAATGACTCATTCTAAAACGCAATGGACTGAAAACACCTAAAAAATGTGTTTTACCTAAAACACAATGACTAAAAACACTTAAAAATGTGTTTTTTTCTAAAACGCAATAGCCAGAAACCACATAAAACTCTCTTATTTCTAAAACGCAATGGACACATAAAACTGTCTGTCACTGTGAACTGTCTGAATTGTCTACGAATTACTGTCTTCGAAATGAGCCAATTTATGGAAATGAGCTCAACCCCAGCCAGGGGCTCTGCCCCTTGGACCCCGCCAGGGGCTGCCGCCCCTGGGACCCCGCTACCGGGGGCTGCCGCCCCCGGACCCCCGCAAAGATCGTAAAACGCAATGACTAAATCAAAAACCCAGATCATGAAAATGAAATTAAAGAATTTCTTACATGGATCGAAGCCGATTTCTTCATCAATTGACGAAATTTGAATGATAGAAACACTTATCAACGCTCGAATCGAACGAATCGAGTGATTATCTCCAAAATCACCGGAAAAAACGAGATTTTTTTATGAAATTAAACTGGGTTTTCTTCAAAAAAAGCTGAAGAACACGTTGATCGGGTTCTGAATCATTGATTTGTGATGAAAATCGCACTATAATGTAGTGATTATTGAGATAGAAAGTGAAGAAATAGTTGAAGATGGTGGGTTTTGAAAATGATGGGTTTTTGAATTTACTGGGTTTTGAAAAAGGAAGAAGAATGAGTTGAATTGACTAAAATATCCTTTCTCTTTATTTTAAAATTTGCCACATGTCATAATCCTATGGCTTCCTATCCTTCCTAGCGAAAATTAACTTCCTATTTGATCTTTACCCTATATATATATATATATATATATATATATATATATATATATATATATATATATATATATATTCTTTTGTAGCTCTAAAATTATATATATTTTAGTAGTCCCAAACATATAATAATCTACTTCAAGATTTTATAATGAGTTTTATTATATATTTTGCTAGGAAACCTTGTTAATATTATACGATTATTTCTAGTCAACATTTGAACTCCAAGAATATGCATATATTTTCAAGATATGTACTTCATCGAATTTTGGATAAAAAAAGTATGAATAGATATATGTTTTTTTTTATGTAATTCTAAGTTAATCGAAAACCCCACAAAAGTATATATTATATCTCAAGCAGATTTGTATATGGTTTTTTTTAGTGTTAAACCATATTGGTTTTTCAAGTAATAAAAACACGGTCGTTTATATGAGATTGATTATTTCTTAAAAATATATTTATTATATTTATTTGGAAAACTAATTTTGTTGGTTCTCGGGTAACAACGAGTCATAGTTTTATACACTCGAGCACGATTATTAAAATTGGTTACTAACACGGGTCATGGTTTAGTGCATCATATATGTTAATATATTATTTTATTGAAAATACAAACATATTTTCAAGAAACGTAAACAAATCACCAACGGTTCTCTATGTTTCAAACGTTCATATTTTTCAAGTATTCACAACGGAATCTAGTTAGTTGGGTGAACTTGACACATAACCAACTTGGATGCTTGAAACATTGTATAGACCTTAAGATGTCCTTTGTGCTTTAGGGCACAAATAGGAGGGTTCACATAGACACGGGCCTTGCCATTTACGATTTGCTTTGCCACATTTGTGTGCGTATCAGGTGAATTCTTAACCCTCACTTTTTACTGTTTTACATTATTATAAATGTTTTCGGGGAGTGGAAAGACATGCAAGTTTTGCAAAAACACAATGTTTTGAGAAACAAAAATCACATATTCCTAAACCATTTTGTGACACCCCAGAAAAACCAGGAAACCAACGCAACATAACTAGTTTCCTCAGTAACCACGAGCTAAATTTCGGGACGAAATTTTCTTAACAGGGGGAGAATGTGACAACACTCGTAATTCCATGTATCCGTACAATTTATTAATGATAATTAAAGTGCTTGACGACTGTGTGAAATTTCTTAACTGCTCTCTGATTACTGTGTTATACTTACATGTGCTTGTTAACATACTAATAGCATACAGAAAAGTTACTAAATAGTCCTGTGTGCTTTCCTAAGTGTTGAGAATTAAAAGTGTTACAAAAATATATATATAGGACACTTTACGGACTAATTAAGCACTTTAACGAAACAACACCGAACCGAACAACCGGACATTACCCGGAACACCAAAATAATGCTAGAAGCATTGTTTCTATTTTTCTAAGCTAGTTAGGGTCCCCGAACACCCTAACACACTATACATTACTTAACACACTTATAACACTAACTAAATACTCAAGATCTAACCATAACCTTTAACTATCCATTGCATCACAACTAAACCCCCCCACCCCCCACCTTACGGTTATGAAAGTAGGGGACATCCCCATGATTTTATTTAGTAGTTTATTAGATATGTATGTACTATAGAAGGCATAAGGACTAAAGGGTAATAAAATGTTGGAAGCCTTCTTATTTAACCCTTAGACCATTTCTAACTTTCATTCCATTCTTCAACTCAACAAAACTTACCCTCTCCCTCCTTCTTGGTTTCGGCTGAGATCAAGCACAACCACCATCACCATCATTCAAGCTCTTTCATCCAATCCACAAGCATACATAGGTGCTAAAGTGCAAACAACTAAGCTCGGTGTGTTCGGAAGTTGAAGGACCACTCTCATCTTCTTTTAACCACCACATTTCTACACTTGAAACTCCCCTAGCTTTGTGCTAGTAGTAAGTGCCTTAGATCTTCATCTTGTTCATGATTTTGTTGGTTAATAATGAAAAGAATGGTAAAGAATCAAGAAACTCTAAAGAACCTTAAACAAGTCTTGAACATAAACTAGTCTAGTGATGAAGTGATGTTAATATGATGTTGTTATGATTCTTGTTGATTTCCTGATGATTTACTGGTTAATATTGATGTTTTATGTTGTTATGATCACTAAACATCTTAACGGAATCAATCGAACATGCGTTAGAAGGTAGGGAACTAAAACAGAAAGCTGGTTGGTGTTTACAGCCAACTTCAGTTGGCTGTAACCAGACTGTAACTTAACGAAAAATGTATTTTCTGAAGTCTAGATTTATGTATTATGAAATATGGTTCTAATGGCACTGGAATCGTAATTTTTGGACTTCGTTTACTATTTTTAAAGTGTCGTTTTGTAAACAGCAGCTAGAGCTGCATTTTTACTGTTGAAAATATGCGTTCTGTTTTCCGTCATAACTTGAATTCTGTATAGAATTAGATCATGAAATTTGTACTGTAGATGACCCCCGATGTATTTGTAATTCTCTCACTGGAATTTCGTAAATCGGACTCTCGATGAATTTTAAATAAATTATTCTGTGGACTGCAGTCAGAAAAAGATAAATCTGATTTCAGTCCGGAAAATTATTTTTTATAAAATATTGGTAATGAACTGGACCCCGATATTTTTACAAAATAATATTTGGATCGTTTAAGATAATCTGTAAAAATTTGGGAATTTTTGGAATAAGTTAACTATTTTATTAAAATGTCCGAAAACAGCCCAGTTTTGGATATTTAAGTTGAAATGACATAAGTAGTAATTTGCGTGTCTAAATGTCGGGTATGTTATCTGTGAATGATCTAACATGTTATATGTCAATAAAAGTGTTATGTGCAATATCGTATGCTTGTTCTTGAATAGCTATAGGTGGAATGTTTATATGAGCGTGAACTATTAAAGTGAATGCATGTTATGTAGTAGATACGTGTAGGAACTTTGTGCTCTATTTGAAACCACTAAATGACTAACTGGTAATCATATTAGGACGTGATTCGCCAACCTTGACTGTTAGCTATATTTGAGAATCTAACCGAGCAAACCAAGGTGAGTTCACACTTTCTACAAGGCATGGGATTCCCGGTGGTTTGGGAATGGGTTAAGAAACTAAAAAGGAATCTACATATCCTCCTTGGGTAGGATATGTACGGCCATCCTCCATAGGTAGGATGCCAATAATAATTCTGCGTATTCTCCTTGGGTAGAATACGTACGTTCGTCCTCCTTGGGTAGGACAACTCCCTTAAAACTTACTAGACAAAACTCTATCATTAAGTCCCTCATTACATATCGACTTAATCGCCGAGGCCGATGGCGAGCGGGTCATTAGTTAATAGCGCTATTAGGTTTAACAAACCTCACACCGTGTCGTCCGAACGGGCGTGTACTAATGGACTATGGCAAACTGTCAGTGATGATAGACACTGATGTAGGGCACAACTATTGTTCGTAGTAGTCGATATCATACCGTCTAGTAGTTCACATGGGGGAGCCCCCACTGATTATGGGTATGGTTTGGGTAAAGAAATGGAACTGGTTAAACATACTTTCAACTACGGGGTAACCCCCACGGCAAATAAGCCAACGAAAGTCAAACCACGTTTTTCAGAAACAACTTAAAACTAAACAACCAAACGTGAACTCACTCAACTTTGTTGTTGACTCGTTATTACATGCCTTACAGGTCGCTAGATGCTTATGGAGCTTGCACGAGGAGGAGGTTGTTGTGGGATGCGGACTGTTATGTCCCATGCTTATTAATTAAACTTTATAAACTTATGGAACTTATGTTTTGGGTCTTAAAACTTATGAACTGTGAACTTACGTTTTACGTATTATGCTTCCGCTGTTAACTTAAGTTGGTTACCTTTAGGTCATCAATTATATTGTGGTTGGTTTAAATTACTTAAATACGTTGTTCAATATGATTGGTGGCTCGATCCTGGTCATGTCACGCCTCCAAGCGGTGACGCTCCGCATGGTGGATTTTGGGGGTGTGACAGATTGGTATCAGAGCCATTGGTTATAGTGAACTTGGTTTTAAAAAGGGGAAAAGCTTTTTGATAAAACCAGACTATAACCTGTACAGTGCTCAATGATCCACAACGACGTTTCACTCCACGTGCAAGTCTCGACACAATAGGTGGTATGATTTATGTTGTATTATCGGTTAGATAGTTCATACTGTGCATTGATTAACGTGATAATTGCAATTTGAACCTTGTGTGCTTACTCTCTACTATCGTCCCACACTTACGCACTTTCTCGACACTTTCTCACTTACGTTGCTTCGTTGTGAAGATCATGAACGGACGCGGAGGACGTATCAACCTCACTCAAGCCCAGTTGACGACTTTGATCAACGAACGAGTTGCTGAGGCACTCGCAGCAAATCCAGCAGGAGGTATAACCTGCCATATCAACCCATCTTAGGACGTTTAGATCCTACCTACGCAAACCAACCCTCGTGCTTAACCTTGTCTTTTATTCTCGTGTCACAGGTCAACATGCTCAGCCTCCCGTATGTACGTTCAAAACGTTCATGGACTGCCGACCTACTACTTTCAGTGGCACAGAAGGAGCTGTAGGCCTTCTTCACTGGTTCGAGAAGCTTGAGTCTGTTTTCGAGATGTGCGAATGCCCTGAAGATCGTAGGGTGAATTATGCTACTGGAACACTTGAAGGTGCTGCGTTAACTTGGTGGAAGGCACAGGTTCAACTGCTAGGGCTGGCGGTTGCTAATGCCACCCCATGGAATGGTTTCAAGGAACTGATCAAAGAAGAGTACTGTAGTCGTGACGACATCCACAAGCTGGAGGAGGAATTTTTCAATCTGAAGATGACGGGGTCTGAGATTGAGGCATATACGAAAAGGTCAAATGAGCTGGCCATCTTGTGTCCCACTATGGTGGACCCTCCCATCAAACGTATTGAGCTGTACCTCAAGGGTCTTGTACCAGAGAATCAAAGTCACGTGACTTCAGCTAACCTGGGTACCATTCAGCAAATCATTAAGTTGGCCCATCGCCTCACCGATCAAGCAGTTGAACAAAACAGACTACCCAAGCGTATTAGTGCTACTACTACTGACGCTCCCAATGATAACAAGCGAAAATGGGATGGGAATTCCGGAAAGGGTTCTACTTCAGTTCAGTCTCAGCAGCGAAAAACTGATGACTACCAGAGTCCTGGTTAGCAATCTTCCGGTAGTCAAGGACAGGGTGGATACCGAGGGAACCACCCCAAGTGCAACCAGTGCAACAAGCATCACAGCGGGCAGTGCAATAAGGGTCGTTGTCAGAGATGTCACAAGTTGGGTCATGAAGCTAAGGATTGCTGGAGCCCGCGTCCTGCGAATCAGAATCGCCAACAACAACAACAAGCTCCACAGAACCACCACCACCAACAACAACAGGGCAATAAAGGATGCTTTCAGTGTGGCGTTGAAGGCCACTATAAGAGGAACTGTCCTCAGCTGAACCAGAATCAGAACAACAACAACCAAGGAAACGGTAACCACAATAGGAACAACAATGGAGGCAACAATGGAGGCAACAACGGGGGTAACAATAATGGCAATGGTGCCAGGGGACGTGTTTTCATGCTAGGACAGGGTGATGCGAGGAACGATCCCAACGTGGTGATGCGGGTGCCGATACTAGTTATGTGTACTTAAAAGTTAGCCAAATGCTTAAGCGCACTCCAACACTTTTGAACACCAAACACACGGTAGAACTAGCAAACGGTAAAAGTCTTGAAGCCACACACGTAGTTAATGGTTGTAACCTCGTCTTAGCTGGTCAGACCTTCTCTATCGATCTTATTCCTATCGCCCTTGGTAGTTTCGACGTCGTTATTGGGATGGATTGGCTATCTCAACATCAAGCGGGGATTGTTTGCAAGGAGAAAATCGTCCGCATTCCTCGTTCTGGTGAAGAACCCCTCGTGATTCATGGCGACAAGAGTGGTGCTGTCGTAGGCATTATCTCTTTCCTTAAGGCCCAGAAGTGTTTGCGAAAGGGCCACACTGCCATTCTAGCACTCGTTACTGACGCATCAATGGAAGAAAAGAAGATAGAAGACATTCCTATTGTGCGTGACTTTCCCGAGGTATTTCCTGAGGAATTACCTGGTCTTCCGCCTCATCGTCAAGTTGAATTTCAAATTGAGCTAGCTCCTGGAGCAGCGCCCATAGCTCGAGCACCTTATCGTCTAGCTCCATCAGAACTAGAAGAACTGTCTACGCAACTGCAAAAACTCTTGGAAAAGGGTTTCATACGTCCTAGCTCTTCGCCTTGGGGAGCTCCGGTGTTATTTGTGAAGAAGAAAGACGGTACCTTTAGAATATGTATTGACTATCGCGAACTTAACAAGGTGACCATGAAGAATCGTTATCCTCTTCCACGTATTGACGACTTGTTCGACCAGCTGCAAGGGTCAAGCTATTACTCTAAGATTGATTTGAGATCGGGATACCATCAGCTGAGAGTCCGAGAGGAGGACGTCTCCAAAACAGCATTTAGAACTCGTTACGGCCATTACGAGTTTCTGGTCATGCCTTTCGGGTTGACGAATGCACCTGCGGTCTTCATGGATCTCATGAACCGAGTATGCAAACCTTACCTGGATAAGTTCGTTATTGTTTTCATCGACGATATCCTGATCTATTCAAAGAGTCAGGAGGAACACGAGCAGCATCTACGACTTATGCTGGAACTTCTTCGAGCAGAGCAACTGTATGCCAAGTTTTCAAAATGTGACTTCTGGCTTCGCGAAGTCCACTTTCTAGGCCACGTAGTAAACGAGGATGGGATTCATGTTGATCCATCCAAGGTTGACTCGATCAAGAACTGGCCTGCACCCCGTACACCAACAGAAATCCGCCAATTCTTGGGTTTGGCAAGATATTACAGAAGGTTTATCAAGGATTTCTCAAAGATTGCGCAACCTCTCACTTCACTGACTCAGAAGGGTGTCACCTATCGTTGGGGTGATGCACAAGAATCTGCATTTCAGCACTTGAAAGATAGACTTTGTAGCGCGCCTATTCTCTCATTGCCTGAAGGCATATAAGATTTTGTGGTTTATTGCGACGCTTCCATCCAAGGACTTGGTTGCGTGTTGATGCAACGTGACATGGTCATTGCCTACGCATCGCGCCAACTTAAGGTTCACGAAAGGAACTACACTACGCACGACTTGGAATTGGGAGCAGTTGTTTTCGCGCTTAAGATATGGAGACATTACCTGTACGGTACCAAGTGCACCATTTACACCGATCACAGGAGTCTCGAGCATATCTTTAAGCAAAAGGAGTTAAACATGCGTCAACGTCGATGGGTCGAGCTCTTGAATGATTACGAATGTGCAATCAAGTACCATCCGGGCAAGGCCAATGTGGTGGCCGACGCCCTCAGTCGAAAGGATACTATACCTAAGCGAGTACGTGCGTTACAACTTACCATTCACTCTAACCTTCCTGCTCAAATTCGTAATACTCAGGCTGAAGCATTGAAAGCAGAAAACATCAGGGCTGAGTCCCTACGAGGGTCGAGGCAGCGGTTAGTACAAAAGGAAGACGGTGCCTACTATGTAAACGGACGCATCTGGGTTCCACTATATGGAGACCTACGCGAGCTAGTGATGGACGAAGCGCACAAGTCTCGTTATTCGGTACATCCTGGCTCGGATAAGATGTACCACGATCTCAAGACTACGTATTGGTGGCCTAGCATGAAAGCCCACATAGCAACCTACGTTAGCAAATGTTTGACTTGTGCGAGAGTCAAGACCGAATATCAGAAACCATCAGGCCTACTTCAACAGCCAGAGATCCTGAAATGGAAATGGGAGCAAATTTCCATGGATTTTGTTACTGGCCTGTCCAGATCTCAACGCGGAAACGATACCATTTGGGTGATCGTGGATCGGCTGACCAAGTCTGCACATTTTCTGGCAATCAAGGAAACGGATAAGTTTTCTACTTTAGCAGACATCTATCTAAAAGAAGTGGTGTCAAGGCACGGAGTGCCAACCTCTATTATATCTGATCGTGACGCGCGTTTTACCTCCGAACTGTGGCAAGCTATGCACAAGTCTTTTGGCTCACGTTTAGATATGAGCACCGCTTATCACCCACAGACGGATGGGCAATCTGAACGCACCATCCAAACCCTTGAAGACATGCTTAGGGCATGTGTGATTGATTTTGGTAATGGCTGGGAAAAGCACCTCCCGCTAGTGGAGTTTTCGTATAACAACAGCTACCACACCAGCATCCAGGCCGCTCCGTTTGAGGCATTATACTGACGGAAGTGCCGATCACCTCTCTGTTGGGCAGAAGTTGGCGACAGTCAAATCGCTGGCCCAGAACTTGTAGTAGATACAACCAAAAGAATTGCTCAGATACGACAACGAATGGCGGCAGCCCATGACCGCCAGAAAAGCTATGCTGATAAGCGAAGAAAACCACTCGAGCTCCAGGTTGGGGATCGAGTGCTACTCAAAGTCTCACCTTGGAAAGGTGTAGTCCGCTTTGGCAAACGAGGCAAGCTCAATCCGTGTAACAACCCTCGGTAAAACCAATGTTCTCATAATATGTCTGATCCTCTAGTATATTATAAAATGTCTCAATACGTTTTATATTACATCCCGTATGTGCAAACCGAGCCCTAAATAGATTATAACATATAAAATCAATTAAAAATAAGAAATATAGGGCTGAGGCGGGCCGCATAGACCCACCCCAACATCTTACGCGGGCGGTATCAATGCTGGAATTGACTTCGCTGACTTCTTTAGTTGAAGCGGGCCGCGTAAGGGTGTATGTGTAGTTGACGCGGGCCGCGACAGATCATGAAACGCGGAGACATCTGGTGCTGACACGTGTCAACATCGTGGCGAGTCTAGTAGCTGACCCAGCTAAGCTACAGCATTGACTAATGTTGACGCGGGTCGCGTAAGGGTCCCTTGTCTTTTACGCGGGCCGCGACAGGACCAGAAATCAGAACTATAAATAGATAGCATCAGATTACAATTTCCGTCGCTCACATTTCAATCTCAATCTCGAATTCTAAAAGTATTAAGCATTATAGTCAGGTACTATACCCCTAATTAGCGAGGTTCTGCTCCGTTGTAAGTATTATAACCCTAGTTTCATAATAGTTACGCTGCCCGATTGATTTAGGGTTCCGTAACAACTGTCGTGGTTCTGCCCGACGTAGTTGTTGGAATGCCGTCTCGGGGAGGGTATTATTAATATTTTCAAAGGGTTATGATACTAATCAATGTACATTTGTATAAATTATAGATTATATCCAGGAAACCCTTACGAAAAGCCTAAGACAGCAATGTGAGTTTATCCTCTTTTTGTTAACGTTTTTGGAATAATTTACAAAACCTTAATTGTTTTACAATGTGATTAAGCGGTGATTGAGTCTTTGTAGTTCTTCAATTACTGCCGGTATGTTGGGGTTTTGTATACAAAATTTGTACTACTTGTGAGTAGTAAGTCAAGGTTGACAGTACGTTACCATTGGACAATGAGTTAGCCAATGTGTAATATGACCCATAAGTCAGTGGATTGATAGTACCAAATGGAGTAATTGTGTAGACATAAACATTGTAATCGTCCTCAATACTGTTTTAATCGATAAAAGATTTCTTGATTAAATTGGGATTCACTCACCAGTATTTCCGACTGACAAATGTTTTTAAAACGCGTTTCAGGTAACCCAATGTGAAAGCCAATTAGTAAAAAGCCAGCTGGAGAGCACTGATGGCTTGGGGAAAATGTGGCTATAAAAGTTACCTAATAAACGATGTTTTAAATTCAATAAAATAGGGTTTGTCCCTATAAATGTATTGTAATAAGAAACTTGGGTTTTGCCCATGTTATTATTAATATCAAATATGGTGGTTTTACTCTGATAAACATTTCCTAACTACGGTCCTGATGTAAATTCCGCTGCGAGATTAAATAAACCTGATACCACCCAAACTTTGTGATCGCGTCCGCCCGTTCCCGGGGATCAGGGATCGGGGGTTGCGACAGGAGGTGGTATCAGAGCCTAGCCACTGGTCTGAGCCAAAGAAGTGTTCTGCTGACACTTAAAATTTTGAAATTTATGTTAGGAAATAAAATTATGTAAATAAATGCATAAGTGTATTTATTTGTTATGTGTTATTTGACTATCTGTTAGTTTACAGTATGAGTGATCAAGAACCATCAGATATGAATCGTCAGTTATCTGATTCACCTAGGAGTGAAGGTACATCATCACAGCCTGCCCTCTCTTGGTATACTGCTGATCAGGAAGACGGGATATTTGCCTTTAGAGCTAAGTCGGAGGAATCATTTCCTACTAAGAAACGAGGATGGTTCAGTAAAGAAGCTTTTGCTCGTAGGAAGAGGATGCGAAAATTGCAACAGCAAAGGGCTTTAGCAGCTATTAAGAGAGAGACAGATGCTTATACGCAAGATATGCTTAATAGAAGCCTAGCTAATTTTCATATCTTAGCTACAACTGCTGCTGACCCAAGTCTGGAACAATTAGTAGCCCCACAACCACAAAACCCAGAACAACTCATGGAGATAGAAAACCAGGAAACCCAAGTGGAGATGAATGATTTTAATCCTGACGAAATTCCTAGGGTACCTGCACCAAATC
Source organism: Helianthus tuberosus (assembly GCA_030545235.1). NCBI lineage: Eukaryota > Viridiplantae > Streptophyta > Magnoliopsida > Asterales > Asteraceae > Helianthus > Helianthus tuberosus. The sequence continues at coordinate 63,601,145 of CM060385.1, read as the reverse complement.
CCCTAGACCCGAATTACGACCCATGGTGGGACGAGAATAGGGATTATGTGCAACGTTACTCTATTCCTGAAGACATACCTATAGGAGCCTATTCAGGTATGGACCCTTTAGATCCCTATTACCATGATAACTACATTAGGGGAATTTTGGAGGATCCTTACCAACTTCAGGCACTTTTACCTCCATATCAGGAACCCGCACCCCAGATTCCAAACCCAGTCCTAGAACCTGCACCCCCAATGAGTGCAGAAAACGTCCAAGAACTTAGGACTTTTGGGGAGGAAATTTTAGAAAGCAGTGAGAGGACGCGTCAGGTGGGAGAGCGTCTCGTATGGAAATACGATGAGCACAATATGGATTTTTGGATGAATCCATATCCGTGAATGTTAGAATGGAGGAAGCAGTAGTAATAATATAATAAAAATAAAATAAAATATGTGTGTACAGATGCATATTACTATTTTATTTCTGTTGGTATTGTAATCTTTATTTCTGTACTAGTGTGTAATAGACGCATAAGTATATGAAAAGAGTATAGTAGCAATGATCTACGTTTTTGGTTAGATTGTGTGTTATGTGATTAACTATATTAAAATATTAATTGTGATATTAATATGGGATAAATGTTTAAAATTCAGATGGCCGACGAAGGAAATCTGAATAATGATAACCAGAGTAACATTAACGTGGTTAATGATAATCCGAGTATCAATAACAATGGAAAACAAGTGGATAATAGTGCTATCCAACACATAGTAGCACAGGGAATTATAGATGCAATGCCATTTATACTTCAAACTGTTAAAGATGCTGATAATAAAAGTAAGCATAGCAGTAAACGACCAATTGAACCGGAACACAGCGTGAACAATGGACCTTTACTTCAAATGCTTATTCCTAAAAGAAGAAAAACCATGCCTTATGGTTGTTCTTATAAAGAATTCTGGTCTTGTAAACCAATGGAATTCTCAGGCAACGAAGGGGCCATTGCAACCTTACGCTGGATAGAAAAGACTGAGGCAGTCTTAAGGATAAGTAAGTGTGATGAAGAAGACAAGATACTGTTTGCTTCTAATCTGTTTAAAAATGCAGCACTAGAATCGTGGAACTCTATCCTCCAAACAAGAGGAAGTGATCAAACCTATAATATGGAATGGGAAGAATTTAAGAATAAGGTAGAAAGGAAATTCTGCTGTAACAACTCTCATTAAAAGTCCTATTTATTTTATTATTTTATCCAATAGGAAACCCTAATTGAGACACCCAAGTAATTCTACACAAACCCTAAAATTTTCAGAATAATCAGAATCAGGATCAGGGCCCCTAAAACTCAGGGGGGGGGGGGGGTAAAACCCTAGTTACGATTATCTAAATAACTTGTTGTCAGTTTCGAATTTTACGATTCCATCAAGTCAGCAAGCCTACTCACACACGGGGCTACCCTATGAAATTAGGTAAGCCGTCGCGTAGCGCGACGACCATAGGTGTGACCAGTCGCGCTACGCGACTGGGTCAAATTTTCAGTATAAATAGGGTTGTCTGGGACTTGATTTCTGGCACTGAAACGACGTAGAAATTCTAATTCTACACTGAGATATCGTAGAAATACTATCAAAACACACACGGATCACTAATTGCTGCCGCAAAACAGGGTAATAACTCGATCGCTGATACGATTCAATGTCCGATTGATTAAACTATCCAATGGATGTTTAAGTGCTGCCCACATTAGGGTTATGCTTTGTCATTCGTCGTTAATTCGATGGATGTTTAAGTATCGCACTTTGTCATTCGTTGTGAGGGTTTGATCTCGTGAGTTATCGTAAATGCTGTATTAAGTTACTAACCGAATTGTGTGCATGTTATTAAATTTAGGTTAAAAGGCTAATCAGTAGGCTAGGCTCTGCTCAAATTAAATCTGCAATGTGAGTCATTCTCTTTTTATCAAATTACTTTCAAAATCATGTTTATTTTCAAAGATTATAATTACAGTGATTAAGTTTATGTAATCACCAAGTTACAGCCGGTATGTGGGGTTTTGTATACATTACTTGATAACCGTCACTATTGGACAACGAGTTAACCAATGAGTGATATGACCATAGTCACAGACACCATCGGGCGAAGAGGCTACCGATGGATGTTCGAGTGACAAGTACTGTGGGTAATTGGTTTGATATCTGGAAACGTTGTAATCTCTCTTAATACTGTAAATTATAACAAACAATTCGTTTTCATAAATAGAATGATTCACTCAGTATTTCCCGCTGACAAAACCTTTTTCAAACATGTTTCAGGTGATCTGTTGTGATCCAGGAAAAGTGCCGTGAAGCACTACAAGCTTAAGGAAGTGGCTCAGTATAAAATAAAGAAACATGTTTTGTAAATTAAAGATTTCTCCGTGAAATCTCAATATTGTAAATTACCGGGTTTTATCCCGAGTTGTGAAATAAAATAATCGGGAAATTGCAGTTTTTAAAAGATCCTGAAGAAAACTTCCGCTGTTAAATAAATACCACGGGATTTCTGTCCCGCGGCTCCTGAAACGGGTCAAATCGGGTCGGGGGCCGTGACAGAAAAAGGTTGTATCAGAGCCACTGATTTAAGCCAATTAAGTATTTAGAAATTCTTAATTTTTTACTGATTGCCAATTATGTGATTATGTGTTTTATTAATTGAATAATTGTGTACAGTATGGGTAAGCAAAAGTTGTCAAACATCTATCTTAAATTAGATAGGTCATCCAACGAAAAGGGAAGTTCATCCCAAACCAGATCCTCAAATCAGTCTATAATTCCTGATGAAGGAATATTTGTGCGAAAGGCACAATATGAGGAACCACTTTCTCCTAGTAAAAGAAGTTTGATTATTAGGAAAAGTAAGGAGAAAATAAAGAAATTCCGAGAAAAGAAGATTAAACAGGAAACCCGGGAATTAACCAGTAAAACACCTTGGGAGGATAAATTAGATGAGAAATTGGCAGATCTTTATATGCTAGCTACTGTAGCAGTTAAATACAAATCTTTAAATAATTTGAGTCAAGTTTTAGCACCCTTATCACCTACAGTCCAGAAACCTTATCCAGTAAATAAATAAATTACAAATAAAACCTAGTGTGTTTTAATTTTCATTTGTTTTACATAGTCTGGAATAATATTTAAAGATTTTTCTATAAAATTTTGTTATGATTTTTAACTTAGTAATTGTGGGTATTTTGTATAACAGCATGAGTGACTTGTCTGACGCCCTTCAGAATTTAAATCTCTATCCAGTAAGAATAGAGGTTTCCAGAGATTTCAATAGGTATATACCATACATAGAAGAACCTATAGAATTCAACGCTTCACCTCTTGAGAAAACCAAGCCTAAGAAAATGGAAATTGGGGAAAGCTCTAGTCAAATTGAGGAATTACCATCTCAGGAAGAGCTAGATTTTATATTGGCAAGCTATAATACTATTAAGCCTGTTAATGAAAATATTTTTATTCATCCTATTGAAACCCAACTTCCAATGAACTTAGACTCAGCTATTCCAAACCCTTCAATCCACTCGCAACCTTTAGGAATAGACGAATGGTTGACTAATGAAATACAGTTCCAAAACAATCCCTATAAGCTTTTTCCTCAGTTCGATCCAGAACCTTTACCAAATCCACCAATGAGTAACGAGAATATGGCTGAACTCCGCCATTTTGGCGAAGAACTAATGGATGCTGGGAATAGGATCCAAGAGATTGGGGGACAGATCTCCTGGAAATACGATGAGAGGGAACGCCGTTACTAGAATACCAACTGAAAAAAAAAAGAAGACAATGGGTTGTGAGACTGTGGTTGTAAATTAGCAATAATAATATAATCATGTGAAATAACCTAAAATAAAACTTTGTAATATAATGGTGTGTATTGATGCATACTATTAAATATAAATGGAAATCGAGAAATCGATAGTTTTGGCTATATTGGTGTTATGAACTATGTATAATTGTTTTGTGTAATTGTTATTTATTTGATACTAATAAATTATATATATTAATTATCAGATGGAAAACGCTAATAATGAACCAGTTAATGAGATTAATCAATCTGAGCAACAACCGGGGGATCAATATATGACTAGGCAGGATATAGAAAATATCGTTGCTCAAGGGATAGCCAATGCTATTCCAGCAATTGTTGCTGCTGTTAAAAATCCAATAGAACCGCAACAAATCGTTCCTAGTAAACGTATTTCTGAAGAAAACTTCAGTAATAGCGTAAACGGAGGCAATGATCATATTAATCATGATAATGAACCACGGCAAGCTCCGCTCCCTAAGAAAATGAAAGCTGCAACACCTGGTTGCACTTATAAAGAATTTCTTGCTTGTAAACCCACTGAGTTTGCAGGCAATGAAGGAGCGACTGCGGCACTGCGTTGGTTAGAGAAAACCGAGGCAGTAATTGCCATAAGTAAATGTGCTCAGGATGATCAGGTCATGTACGCGTCAAACCATTTCAAAGAAGGGGCGCTAGAATGGTGGAACACGGTGCTACAGGCTAAAGGAAGAAATAGGGCTTATGCCATGAAATGGGAAGAATTTAAGAGTCTTGTAGAAAGAAAATTCTGTCCCGAATATGAAAAAGATCAAATGGCAAATAAGTTTTTAAACCATAGAATGATGGGTGTAAACTGTCGCGGTTATGCTTCGACATTCTTTGAATATGCTAGAGTGGTACCAACACTGGTTTCGCTAGAACCGGTACTCATTTCTCGCTATATTTGGGGACTGATTAGTGAAATCCGTAACATCGTTAAAGCTGCGAGACCTCGCACTATTGACGATGCGGTGGAATTAGCTAATACCCTAACCGACGAACTAGTACGCACGCAAGATGAAAACAGGAAGAAGAAATTGGCTCAGAAAATTACCCAAGGATTTCGTATGGGTAATAATAACAGCTTCAAGAGAAGAGGAACAGGGCAATCTTCAAATCCGCCGTTTTGCAGGAATTGCAGAAAGAAACATTTTGGAAGATGTAGTGTAACCTGCAATTTTTGTAAAATGGTAGGACATCGTGAAAAGGAATGCAGAAAGAAAACAAGAGTCTGCTATAATTGCGGAGAAACAGGACATTTTAAGCCAGAATGCCCTAAATTAATCAAACCAGCAGACAACAAAGCCAAGACAGCCGACGGAGCTACTAAGAAGAATGTCCGAGCCTTTCAGTTAACTACTCAGGAAGCCGAGATGATTCCAGATGTGATAGCTGGTATGTTCCTAGTTCACAACATTTACGCCAAAGTATTATTTTACTCTAGTGCAAACCACAGTTTTATCAATACTTCATTCTGCCAAGCTCTTAACTTACCATTAACCAAACTTAGGCAAATCTTTATAGTCGAAACGGCAGACGGAAAATCTGTTAGCATAGATAAAGTTTTGCAAAAGGAAAATATAGAACTCTCAGGTCATAAATTCTTTGCAAACCTGTTACCTATGAAATTAGCTGAATTTGATGTTGTGTTAGGAATGGATTGGTTAGTAGCCAACCATGCTCGAATTCTCTGTGATAAGAACTCTATAGAAATTCAGGCACCCACCGGAGAAGTAATTGTGATTACAGGAGATAAACCACGTAAGCCTATGAAGTTCATATCAGTAATGAAAGTTGCTAATTATGAACGAAAGCAAGGAATGGTATATATGATTTCGGTAATCATTAGCACTAAGGGTAAAGAACTTAAGGAGATTCCTGTAGTCTTAGAATACCCAGATGTATTCCCAGAAGAATTACCAGGGTTACCACCAGATAGGGAAGTAGAGTTTAGGATTCATCTAATTCCAGGAACTACACCGATAGCCAAGGCACCTTATCGGTTAGCACCTACCGAAATGTTAGAACTGAAAAAGCAATTAGATGAATTACTAAGTAAAGGTTTCATACAACCTAGTTCATCCCATTGGGGAGCACCAGTGTTGTTTATTAAGAAAAAGGATGGTTCAATGAGAATGTGTATTGATTATAGAGAATTGAATAAAGTTACAATTAAGAATCGATACCCATTACCTAGGATTGATGATCTTTTTGATCAACTTCAAGGAGCTAGATATTTTTCTAAGATAGATTTACGCTCTGGATATCATCAATTGAAAGTACAAGAGGAAGACATACCTAAAACTGCTTTCAGAACTAGGTATGGTCATTATGAGTTTACAGTCATGCCCTTCGGGTTAACGAATGCACCTGCAGCATTCATGGACATGATGAATAGGATCTGTAAACCATATTTGGATAAATTTGTAATTGTCTTCATTGACGATATACTTATTTATTCAAAAAGTCAGAACGAGCATTGTGAACACTTGCATGCACTCTTAACTTTGTTAAGAAAAGAAAAGCTGTATGCCAAATTCTCAAAGTGTGAATTTTGGTTACAAGAAGTGCAATTCTTAGGTCACATGGTGAATCACGAAGGTATTCATGTAGATCCTGTTAAAATAGCAGCAATTACCAAATGGAAGGTTCCACAAACAGCAATGGAAATTAGAAGTTTTATAGGTTTAGCTGGATATTATAGACGGTTTATTAAGGATTTTTCCAATATAGCTGTACCATTAACTAAGCTAACCTGTAAAGCAGTTAAGTTTGAATGGGGACCTAAACAAGAAGAAGCCTTTAGAATATTGAAACAGAAATTAACCAATACTCCAATCTTAGCCTTACCAGAAGGAACATAAGATTTTGAAGTATATTGTGATGCTTCAAAACTAGGATTAGGATGTGTGCTTATGCAACGCAAGAAGGTAATTGCGTATGCCTCAAGACAATTGAAAAAGCACGAAGAAAACTATACGACTCATGATTTAGAATTAGGAGCCGTAATTTTTGCCCTGAAAATCTGGAGACATTATCTGTACGGAAGTAAGTTTACTGTCTATACAGATCATAAGAGTTTAAGATATATATTTGGGCAAAAAGAGTTAAATATGAGGCAAAGGAGATGGATGGAAATCCTAAGTGATTACGACTATGATATTCAGTATCACGAAGGAAAGGCAAATGTAGTTGCAGATGCCTTAAGTCGTAAGTATCATGAGAACCAAAGACGAGTTCGTGCTCTTAGATTAAATTTACAATTAGATTTAATGGAGCAATTGAAGAATATTCAAGAAACAGCAATCAAGGATGATGCTGAAGGAATGAAGGGATGGATAAAAGAATTAGAGCAAGGAGCTGATGGAATTTGGAGATTCCACAAAAGCAGAATTTGGGTACCTAAGCAGGGAGAATTAAGAAATAAGATTTTAGAAGAAGCCCATAAATCTAGATATACCATGCACCCAGGAAATAATAAGATGTACCAAGATTTAAGAAATAATTTCTGGTGGATAGGCATGAAAAAGGATATAGCTAGATATGTTTCTAAGTGTCTTACTTGTTCACAAGTTAAGGCAGAACATTAGAAACCTTCAGGTTTACTACAACAGTTAGAAATGCCTGTATGGAAATGGGAACTCATAACAATGGATTTTGTTACTAAGTTACCCAAAACCAGAAAAGGTAATGATGCGATTTGGGTAATTGTGGATCGATTAACCAAATCTGCTCACTTTCTACCTATGAAAGAAACCTTTAGCATGGAAAGGTTGGCCAAGTTGTATGTAGATGAAGTAGTATCCTTACATGGAGTTCCACTCTCCATTATTTCGGATAGGGATAGTCGTTTTACTTCTCATTTCTGGACTAGTTTCCAAGAAGCAATGGGAACTCGACTAAACCTAAGTACTGCATATCATCCACAAACAGACGGGCAAAGTGAAAGGACGATCCAAACTCTAGAAGACATGCTCCGAGCATGTGTAATAGATTTTGGTGGAAATTGGGACGATCACTTACCTCTGATCGAATTCTCCTATAACAATAGTTATCATTCGAGTATTGAAACTGCCCCATTTGAGGCACTGTATGGAAGAAAGTGCCGAACTCCAGTTTGTTGGGCAGAAATAGGAGAAAGTCAATTGTCAGGTCCTGAAATAGTGCAAGAAACAACCGACAAGATTACTTAGATCAAGGAAAGACTGAAGACAGCTCGAGATTGCCAAAAGAGCTATGCAAACAATAGACGCAAGCCACTCGAGTTTCAAGTTGAAGACAAAGTACTATTAAAAGTTTCACCTTGGAAAGGAGTAGTCCGATTCGGTAAGAAAGGAAAGCTAAGTCCAAGATACGTAGGACCATTTCCTGTGATCCAACGTATAGGACCAGTTGCTTATCGTTTACAACTACCAGAAGAGTTAGCTGGAGTACATGATGTATTTCATGTATCCAACCTCAAGAAATGTCTATCAGACGAATCTTTGGTAGTACCTCTCCAAGATATAGAGGTAAACGAAAAGTTAAAATTTGTTGAGAAACCTCTTCAGATAGAAGATCGAAAGGTGAAATTTCTCAAGCACAAACGACTAGTGTTAGTTAAAATAAAGTGGGATTCAAAGAGAGGACCCGAATACACTTGGGAACTGGAATCAGAGATGAAGCGAAAGTATCCTCAATTATTCCAGTAAATCTCGAGGACGAGATTTTTATTAAGGTGGGGAGAATGTAACAACTCTCATTAAAAGTCCTATTTATTTTATTATTTTATCCAATAGGAAACCCTAATTGCGACACCCAAGTGATTCTACACAAACCCTAAAATTTTCAGAATAATCAGAATCAGGATCAGGGCCCCTAAAACTCAGGGGGGGGGGGGGGGTAAAACCCTAGTTACGATTATCTAAATAACTTGTTGTCAGTTTCGAATTTTACGATTCCATCAAGTCAGCAAGCCTACTCACACACGGGGCTACCCTATGAAATTAGGTAAGCCGTCGCGTAGCGCGACGACCATAGGTGTGACCAGTCGCGCTACGCGACTGGGTCAAATTTTCAGTATAAATAGTGTTGTCTGGGACTTGATTTCTGGCATTGAAACGACATAGAAATTCTAATTCTACGCCGAGATATCGTAGAAATACTATCAAAACACACACGGATCACTAATTGCTGCCGCAAAACAGGGTAATAACTCGATCGCTGATACGATTCAATGTCCGATTGATTAAACTATCCAATGGATGTTTAAGTGCTGCCCACATTAGGGTTATGCTTTGTCATTCGTCGTTAATTCGATGGATGTTTAAGTATCGCACTTTGTCATTTATTGTGAGGGTTTGATCTCGTGAGTTATCGTAAATGCTGTATTAAGTTACTAACCGAATTGTGTGCATGTTATTAAATTTAGGTTAAAAGGCTAATCAGTAGGCTAGGCTCTTCTCAAATTAAATCTGCAATGTGAGTCATTCTCTTTTTATCAAATTACTTTCAAAATCATGTTTATTTTCAAAGATTATAATTACAGTGATTAAGTTTATGTAATCACCAAGTTACAGCCGGTATGTGGGGTTTTGTATACATTACTTGATAACCGTCACTATTGGACAACGAGTTAGCCAATGAGTGATATGACCATAGTCACAGACACCATCGGGCGAAGAGGCTACCGATGGATGTTCGAGTGACAAGTACTGTGGGTAATTGGTTTGATATCTGGAAACATTGTAATCTCTCTTAATACTGTAAATTATAACAAACAATTGGTTTTCATAAATAGAATGATTCACTCAGTATTTCCCGCTGACAAAACCTTTTTCAAACATGTTTCAGGTGATCTGTTGTGATCCAGGAAAAGTGCCATGAAGCACTACAAGCTTAAGGAAGTGGCTCAGTATAAAATAAAGAAACATGTTTTGTAAATTAAAGATTTCTCCGTGAAATCTCAATATTGTAAATTACCGGGTTTTATCCTGAGTTGTGAAATAAAATAATCGGGAAATTGCAGTTTTTAAAAGATCCTGAAGAAAACTTCCGCTGTTAAATAAATACCACGGGATTTCTGTCCCGCGGCTCCTGAAACGGGTCAAACCGGGTCGGGGGCCGTGACATCTGCCCACCCAATGAGAAGGAACAGATAGCAAACAAATTCCTAAATCTTAGGATGACTGGTGTAGATAGTAAGGGGTATACTAAGATATTCTTTGAATATGCTAGAATAGTACCAACTCTTGCTTCACCAGAACCAGTGTTAATTTCTCGTTATATTTGGGGATTAATTGGAGAGATTAGACACATAGTCAAGGAAGCTAGACCTCAAACCATAGAAGAAACGGTAGAATTAACAAATACCTTGACTGATGAATTAGTCCGTACTAGAGAAGAGGATCAGAGGAGGAACTTAACTCAAAGGCTTACACAAGAATTTCGTTCCAGAAATTATAATCGTAGGAATATGGGTTCTACCTCTGCAACATACTGCAAGGTCTGCAAGAAAAATCATTCGGGAAAATGCTCCAATCTCTGCAATTATTGCAAGATGCCAGGACATAAGGAAGAAAATTGCAAGAGGAAATCCAGTAATGGATTATGCTATAACTGTGGAGAAAAAGGTCATATCAGGCCAAACTGTCCAAAATTAGCTCCAGCTCCAGATAACAAGAATACTAAAAATGCTAGAGCATTTGTTTTAACTGCAGATGAAGCCAAGATGATTCCAGATGTCATAGCTGGTACGTTTTTAGTTAATGATGTTTTTGCTAAAGTATTATTTGACTCTGGTGCAAACCAAAGTTTTATTAATACATCATTTTGCAAATTTCTAAATCAGTCATTAACTAAACTACCACTAGAATGCATAGTAGAGACAGCTAATGGAGAAACCATTAAGATTTCTGAAATCTTGCAGGGAGCAAGAATAGAAATTTTAAATCAGAAATTTATTGCAAACCTTTACCCCATGAATCTGGTAGGATTTGATGTTGTTTTAGGAATGGATTGGTTAATAGCCAATAAAGCTAATATTTTATGTGATCAAAAGTCAATTCAAGTAAATTCACCAAAAGGTAAAAAGATCACAATTAAAGGAGATAAACCTTTTAGGTCTACTAAATTCATTTCTGTGATGAAAACTGCAAGTTGTATGAGAAAAGGTTCTATAGTGTATTTGATTTCTATAATCACTAACACTAAAGGAAAAGAACTAAAAGATATTCCAGTAGTATCTCAGTTTTCAGATGTCTTTCCAGAAGAATTACCAGGACTACATCCAGATAGAGAAGTTGAATTCAGAATTCATTTAATACCAGGAACATCACCGATTGCCAAAGCACCTTACCGTTTGGCACCTGCTGAAATGCAGGAGTTGAAGAAACAATTAGACGAATTGTTAGAGAAAGGATTCATACAACCAAGTTCGTCGCCGTGGGGAGCGCCGATCTTATTTGTTAAGAAGAAGGACGGATCAATGCGTATGTGCATTGACTACCGTGAATTAAACAAAGTCACGATTAAGAATCGGTACCCATTACCGAGAATCGGTGATCTGTTTGATCAACTGTAAGGAGCTCGATTTTTATCTAAGATCGATTTAAGGTCAGGATATCATCAATTAAAGGTACAGGAAGAGGATATTCCTAAGACCGTATTTAGAACAAGGTATGGTCATTATGAATTTACTGTCATGCCATTTGGTTTAACCAATGCCCCAGCTGCATTTATGGACATGATGAACCGAATATGTAAGCCATATTTGGATAAATTCATAATTGTATTCATAGATGATATTCTAATTTACTCTAAGAGTAACGAGGATCATGCAAAGCATTTGCACGCACTTTTAAGTTTATTAAGAAAGGAAAAGCTTTATGCTAAATTTTCAAAGTGTGAATTTTGGTTAGAACAAGTACAATTCCTAGGACACCTAGTCAATCATGAAGGAATTCATGTAGATCCAACGAAAATTGAGGCAATTACTAAATGGAAAACCCCTGAATCACCAACCGAGGTTAGAAGTTTCTTAGGATTAGCCGGTTATTACAGAAGATTTATTAAAGATTTTTCTAGAATAGCTATTCCCTTAACTAAATTAACTTATAAATCTGTTAAGTTTGAATGGGGATTAAAACAAGAAGAAGCCTTTAGAATTCTTAAGCAAAGATTAACCCATACACCTATACTAGCATTACCAGAAGGAACTGAAGACTTCATAGTCTATTGTGATGCTTCTAAATTAGGTTATGGATGTGTGTTAATGCAACGCCAAAAGGTTATAGCTTATGCATCTAGACAACTTAAGAATCATGAAGTGAATTATTCAACCCATGATTTAGAATTAGGAGCTATAATTTTTGCTCTTAAAATTTGGAGACATTACCTTTATGGTAGTAAGTTTACCATATTTACTGATCATAAAAGCTTAAGGTATGTTTTCGGGCAGAAAGAGTTAAATATGAGACAAAGACGCTGGATGGAATTTCTTAGTGATTATGATTGTAATATCCAGTATCATGAAGGAAAAGCAAATGTAGTAGCAGATGCTTTAAGCCGAAAATATCATGAAAAGACAAAAAGGGTACGTTCTCTTAAATTAAATCTGCAAGTAGATTTAAATGATCAGATAAGAGGTATGTTAAAAATTAAAAGGTATGTTAAAAGAATTAGAACAAGGAACAGATGAAATATGGAGATTCCATGGAAAGAGAATGTGGATACCTAAATTAGGAAATTTGCGTCATCGTATATTAGAAGTAGCCCATAAGTCTAAGTATACGATGCATCCAGGAAGTGATAAAATGTACCAGGATTTAAGGAAAAATTTCTGGTGGATAGGAATGAAAAATGACATACCAGTCTATGTTTCTAAATGTTTGACCTGTTCACAAGTTAAAGCTGAACATCAGAAACCCTCAGGTTTGTTACAGCAATTAGAAATGCCAGTTTGGAAATGGGAATTGATAACAATGGATTTTGTTACTAAATTACCCAAAACTAGGAAAGGAAATGATACAATCTGGGTGATTGTAGATATACTAACTAAGTCAGCTCATTTTCTACCAATGAAGGAAACAATTAGTATGGAACAATTATCTAAATTGTATGTAAATGAAATTGTTTCTTTACATGGTATTCCTTTATCAATTGTTTCTGATAGGGATAACCGCTTTACATCTCATTTTTGGTCAAGTTTCCAAAAGGCAATGGGAACTAAGTTAAAATTAAGTACGGCTTATCATCCACAAACAGATGGACAAAGTGAAAGGACTATTAAGACAATGGAAGATATGCTTAGAGCTTGTGTAATTGACTTTGGAGGTAATTGGGACGATCACTTACCTTTAATAGAATTTTCTTATAATAATAGTTATCACACAAGTATCAATGCTGCACCATTTGAAGCACTTTATGGACGAAAGTGTCGAACCCCAGTCTGTTGGGCAGAAATTGGGGAAAAACAACTATCTGGACCTGAAATAGTGCAGGAAACAACCGACAAAATTATTCAAGTCAAGGAACGACTGAAAGCAGCACGTGACAGACAGAAAAGTTATGCTAATAACAGGCGAAAACCATTGGAGTTTCAAGTAGGAGATAAAGTATTGTTGAAAGTTTCTCCTTGGAAAGGAGTGGTAAGATTCATCAAACGGGGAAAGTTAAGTCCCAGGTATGTTGGACCTTTTAAGATTATTAGAAGAATAGGACCTGTAGCTTATCAGCTACAACTGCCAGAGGAAATGGCAGGAATACATGATGTGTTTCATGTATCTAATCTCAAAAAGTGTTTAGCTGATGAATCACTGATAGTACCTCTTAAGGATATAGAGGTAAATGAACAACTCAAGTTTGTAGAAAGGCCTCTACAGATTGAAGACAGGAAAGTCAAGAATCTTAAACATAAAAGATTAGTTCTAGTCAAAGTGAAGTGGGACTCTAAAAGAGGACCTGAGTATACATGGGAACTCGAGTCAGAAATGCAAAGAAAATATCCGCATTTATTTCAGTAGATCTCGAGGGCGAGCTCTAAACAAGGTGGGGAGAATGTAACAACCCTCGGTAAAAACAATGTTCTCATAATATGTCCGATCCTCTAGTATATTATAAAATGTCTTAATACGTTTTATATTACATCCCGTATGTGCAAACCGAGCCCTAAATAGATTATAACATATAAAATCAATTAAAAATAAGAAATATAGGGCTGAGGCGGGCCGCGTAGACCCACCCCAACATCTTACGCGGGCGGTATCAATGCTGGAATTGACTTCGCTGACTTCTTTAGTTGAAGCGGGCCGCGTAAGGGTGTATGTGTAGTTGACGCGGGCCGCGACAGATCATGAAACGCGGAGACATCCGGTGCTGACACGTGTCAACATCGTGGCGAGTCTAGTAGCTGACCCAGCTAAGCTACAGCGTTGACTAATGTTGACGCGGGCCGCGTAAGGGTCCCTTGTCTTTTACGCGGGCCGCGACAGGACCAGAAATCAGAACTATAAATAGATAGCATCAGATTACAATTTCCGTCGCTCACATTTCAATCTTAATCTCGAATTCTGAAAGTATTAAGCATTATAGTCGGGTACTATACCCCTAATTAGCGAGGTTCTGCTCCGTTGTAAGTATTATAACCCTAGTTTCATAATAGTTACGCTGCCCGATTGATTTAGGGTTCCGTAACAACTGTCGTGGTTCTGCCCGACGTAGTTGTTGGAATGCCGTCTCGGGGAGGGTATTATTAATATTTTCAAAGGGTTATGATACTAATCAATGTACATTTGTATAAATTATAGATTATATCCAGGAAACCCTTACGAAAAGCCTAAGACAGCAATGTGAGTTTATCCTCTTTTTGTTAACATTTTTGGAATAATTTACAAAAGCTTAATTGTTTTACAATGTGATTAAGCGGTGATTGAGTCTTTGTAGTTCTTCAATTACTGCCGGTATGTTGGGGTTTTGTATACAAAATTTGTACTACTTGTGAGTAGTAAGTCAAGGTTGACAGTACGTTACCATTGGACAATGAGTTAGCCAATGTGTAATATGACCCACAAGTCAGTGGATTAATAGTACCAAATGGAGTAATTGTGTAGACATAAACATTGTAATCGTCCTCAATACTGTTTTAATCGATAAAAGATTTCTTGATTAAATTGGGATTCACTCACCAGTATTTCCGACTGACAAATGTTTTTAAAACGCGTTTCAGGTAACCCAATGTGAAAGCCAATTAGTAAAAAGCCAGCTGGAGAGCACTGATGGCTTGGGGAAAATGTGGCTATAAAAGTTACCTAATAAACGATGTTTTAAATTC
This sequence comes from Helianthus tuberosus, assembly GCA_030545235.1. Classification (NCBI taxonomy): domain Eukaryota; kingdom Viridiplantae; phylum Streptophyta; class Magnoliopsida; order Asterales; family Asteraceae; genus Helianthus; species Helianthus tuberosus. The sequence goes on along the minus strand of CM060385.1, from coordinate 63,585,982 downwards.
AATAAAATAGGGTTTGTCCCTATAAATGTATTGTAATAAGAAACTTGGGTTTTGCCCATGTTATTATTAATATCAAATATGGTGGTTTTACTCTGATAAACATTTCCTAACTACGGTCCTGATGTAAATTCCGCTGCGAGATTAAATAAACCTGATACCACCGAAACTCTGTGATCGCGTCCGCCCGTTCCCGGGGATCAGGGATCGGGGGTTGCGACAATCCGTGTTATGTCGGACCATTCGAAATCATTGAGAAAATTGGCAAGGTGGCCTACAGGTTGAATCTACCCGAAGAACTCAGTGGACTTCACAATGTCTTCCATGTGTCGAATCTGAAGAAGTGTCTGTCAGATGAGACCCTCATAGTTCCTCTCAAGGAGCTCACTATCGACGACCAGCTGCGATTCGTCGAAGAACCAGTAGAGATTACGGATCGAGATGTTAAGATTCTCAAACGTACCAGAATACCTCTCGTTCGAGTCCTTTGGGATTCCCGTCGTGGCCCAGAGTATACCTGGGAACGAGAAGACCAAATGAAACTCAAGTATCCCCAGCTGTTTGAGAAAAAACGCAATCACTACTGAGGCTAAAGCTACTGCAGAATTTTGGGACAAAATTCCAAATCAACGGGGGGATGATGTGACACCCCAGAAAAACCAGGAAACCAACGCAACATAACTAGCTTCCTCAGTAACCACGAGCTAAATTTCGGGACGGAATTTTCTTAACAGGGGGAGAATGTGACAATCCTCGTAATTCCATGTATCCGTACAATTTATTAATGATAATTAAAGTGCTTGACGACTGTGTGGAATTACTTAACTGCTCTCTGATTACTGTGTTATACTTACATGTGCTCGTTAACATACTAATAGCATACAGAAAAGTTACTAAATAGTCCTGTGTGCTTTCCTAAGTGTTGAGAATTAAAAGTGTTACAAAATATATATATAGGACACTTTACGGACTAATTAAGCACTTTAACGAAACAACACCGAACCGAACAACCGGACATTACCCGGAACACCAAAATAATGCTAGAAGCATTGTTTCTATTTTTCTAAGCTAGTTAGGGTCCCCGAACACCCTAACAAACTATACATTACTTAACACACTTATAACGCTAACTAAATACTCAAGATCTAACCATAACCTTTAACTATCCATTGCATCACAACTAAACACCCACCCCCCCACCTTACGATTATGAAAGTAGGGGACATCCCCATGATTTTATTTAGTAGTTTATTAGATATGTATGTACTATAGAAGGCATAAGGACTAAAGGGTAATAAAATGTTGGAAGCCTTCTTATTTAACCCTTAGACCATTTCTAACTTTCATTCCATTCTTCAACTCAACAAAACTTACCCTCTCCCTCCTTCTTGGTTTCGGCTGAGATCAAGCACAACCACCATCACCATCATTCAAGCTCTTTCATCCAATCCACAAGCATACATAGGTGCTAAAGTGCAAACAACTAAGCTCGGTGTGTTCGGAAGTTGAAGGACCACTCTCATCTTCTTTTAACCACCACATTTCTACACTTGATACTCCCCTAGCTGTTTGCTAGTAGTAAGTGCCTTAGATCTTCATCTTGTTCATGATTTTGTTGGTTAATAATGAAATGAATGGTAAAGAATCAAGAAACTCTAAAGAACCTTAAACAAGTCTTGAACATAAACTAGTCTAGTGATGAAGTGATGTTAATATGATGTTGTTATGATTCTTGTTGATTTCCTGATGATTTGCTGGTTAATATTGATGTTTGATGTTGTTATGATCACTAAACATCTTAACGGAATCAATCGAACATGCGTTAGAAGGTAGGGAACTAAAACAGAAAGCTGGTTGGTGTTTACAGCCAACTTCAGTTGGCTGTAACCACACTGTAACTTAACGAAAAATGTATTTTCTAAAGTCTAGATTTATGTATTATGAAATACGGTTCTAATGGCACTGGAATCGTAATTTTTGGACTTCGTTTACTATTTCTAAAGTGTCGTTTTGTAAACAGCAGCAAGAGCTGCATTTTTACTGCTGAAAATATGCGTTCTGTTTTCCGTCATAACTTGAATTCTGTGTAGAGTTAGATCATGAAATTTGTACTGTAGATGACTCCCGATGTATTTGTAATTCTCTCACTGGAATTTCATAAATCGGACTCTCTATGAATTTTAAATAAATTATTCTGTGGACTGCAGTCAGAAAAAGATAAATCTGATTTCAGTCCGGAAAATTATTTTTTATAAAATATTGGTAATGAACTGGACCCTGATATTTTTACACAATAATATTTGGATCATTTAAGATAATCTGTAAAAATTTGGGAATTTTTGGAATAAGTTAACTATTTTATTAAAATGTCCGAAAACAGCCCAGTTTTGGATATTTAAGTTGAAATGACATAAGTAGTAATTTGCGTGTCTAAATGTCGGGTATGTTATCTGTGAATGATCTAACATGTTATATGTCAATAAAAGTGTTATGTGCAATATCGTATGCTTGTTCTTGAATAGCTATAGGTGGAATGTTTATATGAGCGTGAACTATTAAAGTGAATGCATGTTATGTAGTAGATACGTGTAGGAACTTTGTGCTGTATTTGAAACCACTAAATGACTAACTGGTAATCATATTAGGATGTGATTGACCAACCTTGACTGTTAGCTATATTTGAGAATCTAACCGAGCAAACCAAGGTGAATTCACACTTTCTACAAGGCATGGGATTCCCGGTGGTTTGGGAATGGGTTAAGAAACTAAAAAGGAATCTACATATCCTCCTTGGGTAGGATATGTACGGCCATCCTCCATAGGTAGGATGCCAATAATAATTCTGCGTATTCTCCTTGGGTAGAATACGTACGTTCGTCCTCCTTGGGTAGGACAACTCCCTTAAAACTTACTAGACAAAACTCTATCATTAAGTCCCTCATTACATATCGACTTAATCGCCGAGGCCGATGGCGAGCGGGTCATTAGTTAATAGCGCTATTAGGTTTAACAAACCTCACACCGTGTCGTCCGAACGGGCGTGTACTAATGGACTATGGCAAACTGTCAGTGATGATAGACACTGATGTAGGGCACAACTATTGTTCGTAGTAGTCGATATCATACCATCTAGTAGTTCACATGGGGAAGCCCCCATTGATTATGGATATGGTTTGGGTAAAGAAATGGAGCTGGTTAAACATACTTTCAACTACGGGGTAACCCCCACGGAAATAAGCCAACGAAAGTCAAATCACGTTTTTCAGAAACAACTTAAAACTAAACAACCAAACGTGAACTCACTCAACTTTGTTGTTGACTCGTTGTTACATGCCTTACAGGTCGCTAGATGCTTATGGAGCTTGCACGAGGAGGAGGTTGTTGTGGGATGTGGACTGTTATATCCCATGCTTATTAATTAAACTTTATAAACTTATGGAACTTATGTTTTGGGTCGTAAAACTTATGAACTGTGAACTTACGTTTTACGTATTACGCTTCCGCTGTTAACTTAAGTTGGTTACCTTTAGGTCATCAATTATATTGTGGTTGGTTTAAATTACTTAAATACGTTGTTCAATATGATTGGTGGCTCGATCCTGGTCATGTCACGCCTCCAAGCGGTGACGCTCCGCATGGTGGATTTTGGGGGTGTGACACATTTCGCAACAGGATTTCAACGAACTTAAATGGCTTACGAAGAGTTCATGCTAAACTTACCGATTCTTATAACAATACAAGGTTTTCAAAACATGCATGAGTTTTCATAACGTGGGCATAGGCCCAATGACGTGGTCAAAGGCCCAAGGACGTGGACAAAGGCCCAAGGACGTGGGCAAAGGCCCAAGGACGTGGGCAAAGGCCCAATGACGTGGGCAAAGGCCCAAGGACGTGGGCATAGGCCGAATGACATGGGCATAGGCCCAATGACATGGGCAAAAGCCCAAGGACGTGGGCAAAGGCCCAATGACACAAGGACTGGATGGTCCACTACTCACTAAGGGCCGTAGGGTCTCTAAAACTATACAGTGAAGTACTCGCTACTAATTGGAACTATAATCACCTGCTAGTCAGCCGTCTTGAGTAAACGGCTTGGCAAGGCACTTGCTAGCACAGGGTGGGTTAGAGGCTCATGCGGGCATGTTGTCTTTGTCGTATGCTGACATTGACGGTTATACAATTTTTACAAACACAATATTTTCAAATGACGTGCCAAATAAAATGGTTTTATTACATTCTCTCGACATTACTTAAACCGGTTATCAAAAAGATTTGTTTAAATCTTTTTCAAAACAAACTATGAACTCGCTCAACTTTATGTTGATGTTTCGCATGTTTCTTTCTCAGGTTGCATTTTTAAAACTATGGCACGGTTAGAATAGGAGAACCTCGTGGATTCGAGTACTTAGTGTAAAGCCAGCGTCCCTGAACTTTTAGCTATTGTCAATTTTAGTCCCTAAACTATGTGATACTTGACACTTTTGATGCTTTGGATGCTTAAATCTAGATTCTTGATTCTAGAAACTTGATTCTTGATATTTAACACTATGAAACTTGATTCTTAAGGCTTGATTCTTGATACTTGATACTTGGAAGCTATGATTCTTGATACTTGATACTTTGGTGCTTGACTCTTGAGACTCGTGAAACTTGAGACTTGGTTGAACGAGAGACTGGAGACTTATCACTGGTGGAAACTATGAAACTTGGAAACTTTGGTGTTAAATAATATAATCTAGTTATGTGATACTATTACACAATAATATGTAACGCAACCCTTAATCTAACTCGCAAAACGAAACAAAGACGGGAACGGGGAAAGGATGGGATTGGCCGAATGGCAATCCGATCGGATGACCATCCGATCGGAGGGCCATTCGATCAAAGTGCCATCCGATCCGCTGCACACCGCCCTTATCTCACTCTCACACTATAAATAGGACCTGTCACATCATTCTTCACTGTTGTGACAGCTTCCTCCGACCAGACGCACGCACTCCCTCTTTTCTTCCATTTCTCGGCGATTTCGGTACGTTTTACACTAGATTCTTATACATCTCTGATCTATGCACTATTCTCCACGTGATTCTCCTTTAAAATCACACTTTTCACCGTGAAATCTCTGAGATTTGAGCTCTTGAGGTTGACGTCACCATGACTGTTTGAATAAACAAGTTGTGTGATGTCATTCCTGTCAAGATCTAGCTCAGATCTAAGAAATTTCATGTGTTTTACACCAAATCTTTAGATTCTTGTACATCTCTAATCTATGCACTATTCTCCACGTGATTCTCCTTTGAAATCACACTTTTCACCGTGAAATCTCTGAGATTTGAGCTCTTGAGGTTGACGTCATCATGACTGTTTGAACAAACAAGTTGTGTGATGTCATTCCTGCCAAGATCTAGCTCAGATCTAAGAAATTTCATGTGTTTTACACCAAATCTTTAGATTCTTGTACATCTCTGATCTATGCACTATTCTCCATGTGATTCTCCATTGAAATCACACTTTTCACCGTGAAATCTCTGAGATTTGAGCTCTTGAGGTTGACGTCATCATGACTGTTTGAACAAACAAGTTGTGTGATGTCATTCATGTCAAGATCTAGCTCAGATCTAAGAAACTTCATGTGTTTTACACCAAATCTTTACTAAATCTAAACTTTTCAGCTAAAACTCATGTTTTTCTCCCATCTTTTCTTAAACTTTCACTTAGAATGGTGGAATCCGGACCCAAACGAACTATAGACTTGATAATTAGTCTGGAGTCGGTTTGGAAATGGATTGTTGTCAGGGAAGATGACCGGAGTACGGATTCCGACATAAACAGAGTCAAAAACAGACAACTGAACGGACTGGGGTAATTCCTGTCCGATCAGATTGACTGGATACTGATGTGGTTACCATTGTCTCAATACGTACCGTGCAGTCATCGTTAAACTCGAAACTTAGAAACATTACAGGGTTGCAAAGAAGACAAGGACAATTCAATCGAATGGCAATCCGGTCGGACTGCCGTCCGATCGAACTGCCATTCGAACGAGGTGACACTTGTGCCTTACAACCCTTGATACTTGGAATCTTTTGGAACTTTGAATCCTTGAAACTTTGAAACTTTGGGAACCTCCATGATCGAATGGCAATCCGATCGAACTGCCGTTCGATCGGATGACCATCCGATCGAAGCAACCTGAGTTGAGCACTTGGCTTAACCTTTTGGAATCTCAACACTTGGATCAAATGACCATTCGATCGAATGGCCATCCGTACGGATGACTATCCGATCGGATGGCAATCCGCCCCCCTCACTCACGATAGTTACCTTAATCGAATGGCAATCCGATCGGACTACCGTCTGATCGAACGACCATCCAATCAAGGGACTGATCCGACACTTTACGCAATCTCGTTGTTTTGTCCGACACTTATCTGTTGTAATCTAATCAGGCTAAACCTAAAGAGCTCCCTTTGATCCAATAACAGTTAATCTGTTAAGCAATCACTGTGAGTATACTCGATCCTTCTTTGTTTTAAACTTTGGGATGCAACATCTATTCTATAAAACTTGAAACTTGATACTTTTGGAATCTAAACTCTATCCTATGTGTACGTGAAACTTGTGATTCTTGATTCTTGATTCTTTATGTTATGTGAACGTTTAATCCAGAGTGTGTAGTTCCGCCTTAACAATAGTAGCGCTATAGGAGATGCACATCCCCATTAGTCTCGGGGGTATTGTTAGGAGGATTCTAGTTTTCCTTGAGTCTTGGGAAATCACCTAAGCATCGGGACACTTGGGCTATCACTTGGACTGCGAACATTAGCATGGCTGAAACTATTTTATCATTTGCATGATGGATATGAGTCTTTTAATCTATTATGCTATATACTCAAACTTGTATACTCACCAGTACGTTTTGTACTTACTTTATTTTAATACATGTTGCAGGCTAACAGGATGCTAGGATTCATGAAACTTGCTAGGATGCTGCTTAGAAACACATCATAGCTAAACCATAAATTTTGAAACTATTTTGAGGATGTTTTGTAATTGATGTTTTGTGATGAATACTTAGACAATATTATCATGAAATGGATTTAATCTATATTGAAATATCTAGTGTTATGGAATCTCATGAGCAATCTGAACGCTTAGTGCCGCACCTCGATGTTTCCGCCATCGGTTGGGGTGTGACACTTAGTGGGCGTTCCTTTTCTAGAAGTCTTTGCATTAACTGCTTCCTCTGTGTAATGAAGATATCAGTCCAGTCACGCCAACTCTGATTTATCGGGGTGTGACAGGTTTGGTGTAATAAGCTTTATCTTTGGAAAAGTTTAACAACCTCTTTGTGCTTGACAAATTCTCAACTTCAGACGAATCCACTTCAACCAGTTTAAAAACCTTTTCAATTTTATTCAAATTGACATTTTGAATCAGAAACTCTTCGTCCGAATATAACTTGTCTGATCCATTCATTTTATACATGACCAGGTTTAGATCATCATTCAAGTTGGTTTCGGATTTCAGAATGTAATTCTTATGGTAACATTATTCATCTTCAAAATGATTCTTTGAACTTTGGTATTTAGTGGACTCACTGTTAGTTTCATTTTCATATTCAAGAACACTATCAACCACATTCTTAACAACTTCAGATTCACAACCATCATTAGTTTTGTTGGTTTTAGAATATGTGACATCAATGTTCTCAGGCAACTTATGTTGGACTCTATATGCCCAAGACACGTATTAAATTGATGTGACTAGTACGTTATGAGCCAAGTCGGGTCATACCCAATAATAAGCTAGACAAACACCTATAATATTTATTTATGATATGATCAAACAAATAAATATTAACACTTAGAATATTTAGAAATTGGTTTTCTAAATAATTGCACTTGAGAAACTAATAAATTATATGGATAATTTATTTTGAGGGAATATTTTATCATGTTATTTAGTGGGTTAAATAACATTATAAAAGTTGTGAGATGTTGCATAAGTCTTATAACATATTTTTTATAAAGGCATAAGTCTTATAACATATGATGTTATATTTTATAAAAGGTTATAAATAATAACAAGACTTAAATTGAAAAAGGAAAAATTTTTCATTGGCCAAAAAATGGTTGTCCTATGGCCGGCCACATGTGCTTCCCAAGGTGGGATTCCTCACTTGATTTACATGCAAAATCTCATTAAAAGATGGCACTTGATTTGATCATTTAGAGACACACTTTCTCTCACTTAAATCAAGTTGCAAGAACTCCATAATTCCCTCTCATATTTTCGGCCAAGAGTGGGTTCCAAGAGGGGTTTTTCAAGAGAGTTCATAAGTGAAAATCCTAGCAACATAAGGGTTGGAGGCTTGGGGTATGCAAGCTTGAGGCTTTCTTGTTTGGAAGCTACCATCAAGAAACATCATCTTCTTCAAGACTCCTTGCTCTTTGAATGGTAGTATTCTAAAACACCCTATGGTTGTATTTTGATAGCATGCATGTTCGTATATGGATCCGGGTTATTGGGTTTTGCATATAAAAAGGGTTTTATATCTAATAAGTAACATATTTTAAATAATTATTCCGCTGCGTTTTCATTTTATTTGGATAAAATGACTTTGATAAACATGTGAAAAAAACCCAACAACTTATTAGTTTCACTTGTTTTTAACATATTTAAACTTGATTTTCAACGCCTTTTCCACCCCTGTCGGCTTTTTCCTACAATAACCGTCACGCAGAGGAGGTGGAACGCGATGAAATTGTTGGTGCATAGATGTCTGTTAACTTCGTCTTTATAGAGTCTTGTGTCTAGATAGAATAAGCCAGTGTTCAGCAGGTTAGAAAAACAGGTTTTGGATGTTAATGGGTAATTTCGCACGAAATTAGCATTGCCTATTTCGTACGAAATTACAACCCTATAAATACCCAACCTGCTAGTTCATTTGTAACAGTCTTGATTTCAGAGCCGAGGTGCTGCCAGTTTGTCAAACGATCAGAATTGCTTTGAAATCATTAATAAACGGATAATTAAGAGGAATTAAGCTGTTTCACGTCTATATCATTGATTTCGCCTTTGATATGGATTATATACTCTTCTGATTGACTCGTTAGGGTCACACGACGATCCAACAAGTGGTATCAGAGCTTAGGAAGAAGAGTTTATACCAATTCAGCTTGTTTTCATCACTTCTACTCCTTCTTTTCAAAATTAAACTAGATTTAACAGACAAAATGGATTGAATTTCACATATATCACGTAAAACACCGTTTTATTGAATCCTTGAAAGAATTGGACCAAAATTCGAACAAAATCTGGATCAATTTGACAAAATGGTGGCCGACATGCTGATGTCATCCTGATTTCGCATGGAATAGCCTTGTAATTTCGCACGAAATTACACTTTGGGATTAATTTCGTTTGAAATTGTTGTTGATTTCGCACGAAATTAGATTTCGTTTGAGGATTTCATACGAAATTACTATTTCGCACCAAAGAGGCTATTTTCGTTTGAATCCAAGCTAATTTCGCACGATATCATATTTTGTTTGAAAACTCTATTTTCGTTTGAGTTGGTATTTCGTGTGAAAGCTTATTTCGCTTGAAAGTTGATTTTGTTTGTAGTTCTAATTTCGCTTGAACTGATTTCGTTTGAAATTGTTTTGTTAAAACCAAAACTTTTTCTAAGTGTTTGTTGATTGTTTCAGATACGTGAAGATGGATGAGTTTATGAATCCATTCAGTGACATTTTTGCTTTCACGGGAAGTACAGGAGATGGTACATCAAACAACACAAATGAAAACGTTTCAAATTCGAGTGCGAAGAAAACTCTTTCTGATGCTTTGAATGTGGAGAGTGCATATGGCACATACAACAAACCTCCCAAACTGATGGAAATTGAAGAATACAATAGATGGGCTAAAAGGTTTGAGGAGTGGCTAAAAGCGTTTACATATCCAAGTTGGAAGAGCTTGAAGAATGGTTTCAATATGGGAAGATCGGATTATGAAAATATAACAGATTCTGATGACGTAGATAGTTTTGTTGCTGAACAAAAGTGCATTGCATTGCTTCATCAGTCTGTGAGAGACGACATAATATCGTTGATTGAGTACACAAATGCAAAAGATCTATGGGAGAAATTAAGAGTGAAATGTGTGGGTAGTGCTGAGATAGTCAAAAACAAAAAGAAGTTGTTAAGAAAAGAATTTGATTTGTTTGGATGTTTGAAAAACGAATCTGTATCTAAGATGATTGAAAGATTCGGGCATTTGAAGATGGAGCTGGCAAGACACGGAATCATATACACTCAAGAAGAATTGGTTGACAAACTGTTTGACTCATTGCCGGATGAGAAAGACTGGCAGTACTTTGCTTTGATGCTGAAGAACACAGTAAAGTCGGAGGATCTGACGGTTTATTTGTTAATCGAAAGATTGGAGAGTCATGAATTGGAGATCAAGAAATCAAACAAAGTCAATCATTCCTCATATCAGCAGAATGTTGAGCTGTATTACCGAGGAAGTATGATCCCGAAGAATGTGTCTCCTAAGACAGCTTTCTCAGCTGAAAGTTCTAACACGTCAAATCAAGAAAATTCAAATAGTGGTTTTCATAGTGGTTCTTCATCTACTACTTCAAGTCAATCAGTTCCAAAGAATTTGTTTTAATGTAACATTGTTGTGGATCTAAAGAATGCTCAAAATTTCAGTGAAGAATCCGCAAAGCAGCAGATGGTGTTCTTAGCTTCTGTTTTAGAGTCATATGAGAGTCTTGTTGTAGGCAAGATTGGAAACACTAATCTCACCAAGGAGGACTATGACCGGATTGACCCAAAAGAGATGGAGTTGATCGATATCAGGTGGTGTATGGCTAGTGCGGTCAGATGAGCACAAAGATTCATGGAGATTACAGGCAGACATTCAATTGGTGGACCTTCCACAAAACTTGGTTTTGATAAATCAAAAGTCACGTGTTTCAGATGTAAACAAAAGGGACATTTTAAACGTGAATGTCGAAACGCACCTGCTGATGATACTGCAAATCCATTCAGAGAAGATTATTACAAAAGAGCAATTTATCATCAGAACAAATCAGAACCTCCCAGAATGAAGCAGCTTGAAGTTGCCCCCAAAGAAAAATCAAGAGCTCTTGCTGTTATTCATGACGATGAAGGTTACGATTGGAGTGAACTGCTACCAGAAGAGGATGCAATGGGCTATGCGTTTGTGACAAAAATTGTTCCTTTCAAAGATAGCAGAACAGAAGAAGTGAAATACATAAATAGAAAAGTGAAAGCTCAAAACAGGATTAGTAGAATCTATCCTACATATAAAGAAGCTAAAAAGGCGAATAGATGGGATGCTGATAGAGAATGTTACCTAGATCCCAAGGGAAACATTGCTGTTGATCCAGATACTGTCGATGTTGAAACTCTCACTTAGCAAATTGCAGCAGAAGAAGAAGCAAATCAGAGATTGTGGTGGGGAGGAGGAGAAGCTGAAGAAAAAGAAAAAGAGAAAGAGCAGTAGATAAAGAAAGTTGATGACGGGATTATTGACACGTCACAAAAGTTTACTGCTGAGAATTTGAAGAAGATGGCTGACAAAGTGCTTGCTGCGAAAGAGCTAGAGGTAGTTTCTGGTTCTGGCACTGAGTCTAAAACCAAGGTCAGTCAAATTGATGCAACCAATGAAACAGGTAAGAAAGCTAAAACTGAGAGCGACTGCAAAAATTGCATGAAAGACTGCAAGGTTTATAGTACACTTGCTTACCTCAACGGTAAAAAGGTTGAAGAACTGACAGGAAGAGTCAGAGACGTTGAAGATCAGATCTTAAACCATGACAAAATGTTAAAAGCTTCAAATGAACGTTTGAAAGAATTAACTGAGAAAATTGAAAATGATAAAATTGACGTAGGAAGAATTAGGAAAGAAAACGAAAAGTTAATTCATGAAAATCGTCAACTTTCTGAAAATTTTGAGAAGCTAAAACGAACGGTAAAAGATTCTGATGAGAGAAATGGTAAGACAAACAAAGAAAATGTTCAATTGTCAGGAGTTCTTAGGGTAAAAGAAGAACTAATCAATCAACAATTGGATGAGATTGCTAAGTTGAAGCTTCAGTTTCAAGAAGCTAAAATTGAGAATGAACGCATCCAGTTGAAACTAAATAGTTACAACTCCGCAAGTTTTGTTCTTCAACATATCGTTCCTAAACCAATTGGGAAGAACAAAGCTGGCGAAGACGTTTATTCGGATGGAACCGGGGTTGGGTTTCATCAGGTTCCACCGCCAGTTCTAAACAATTTTTCAAAGAAAAAATCAGGGTTGGTTAATGATGAAGAAGAAAATGAAGTTAAGCTTCCAGACACGATTGATGTCACATTTACCACATCATCTGATGAAGATAGTGTCCAATCTGAAGTTGTGAAAAGCATGGTTGAAAATGTTTTAAAGTCTGAAAGTGACACTACTGAAGATGATGAATGCTTTTTGGACAAATATATTCCAAAATCAAAATCCAAAAACAACTTAAGTGATGAACCTAATCTTGTGATGTACAAGATGTCGGGATCTGATAAGTTGTATTCGGATCGTGATTTTCCATTGGAGAATGTGAATGTTGGAAAATTGAGAAATGTGTTCAAGTTGATTAAGATTGATGTGTCTGAAATTGAAGGTTTGAAACATTCGGAAAGACAATTGAATTTTGAAAAAGATAAATCTTACTATAAAAAACCTGTTGTACCGCCGCGTTTTCCTAACAACTATCAAGATAGATGGTCGGGTGGTTATAAGGGTGGTAAGAATTATCAAAGAAGGAATTTTCAAAACAAGAAGTTTGTAGAGAAAAAGGTGTTTGTAAAAAGCTTGAGTTCTCATTCCGAGCAGGAATCTGAGATTTTTTCAAAAACCAATGAAGAGTTTTTTGAAGAAAAGGCCACACAGCCTCAGACTGAAGGCACAAGTCGAGTAGCTGATACTCGTACATGCTTTAAGTGCAACAAAGTTGGACACATTGCACGAAAGTGCAACAACTTGAAGCCTAAATCTGAAGTTGTTGAGAATCAGAAAAGAAAGTTGATGCAAAAGGCAAAGCAAAAATGGTTGTTGAGAAGAAAGTTTTGAAAAATGAAAACACAAAAATTAAAACTGAACCCGTAAAAAATGTGGTAACTAAAACTGATAAGTTTTACAAACGGGTTGCTTCATCTCAACAAGCATGGAAACCAAAATCAATTGAAAAGAAACTAATTTCTCCAAAACCAAAGGTTTCTGAGACTGCAAAAACATCATCTTCAACTGAGAAGATTTTTGTACCTGTGGATTACTATGAGGAACTTGAGAAACAAAAGTCTACGGTTTCTGAAAAGAAGAATGTTCCAAAGAAAGACCAATCATCTGTTCAACTTCTTAAAAATGATTTCTTTTTATATAAAGAGGTTGAGATTAGGTCTGAAGAAAGTTTAAAGATGAATGACAAAAATTTTCCTCCACTATGCACTACAAAAACTTATCTCAATATCATGCTCCCTGAGTCAAAAGAGGCTTAGGAGGCATCAAAATCTAACTAAGTGATTGTGATATGTGCAGGAGCTTCCAAGATCCGTTTCACGTTGGATTATGGATAGTGGAGCTTCTAGGCACATGACGGGGAAGAAGACCCTTCTGTACGATGTTAGAGGGTTTAGTGGAGGTTATGTAGGTTTTGCAGGTAATCAAGGTGGTCGAATAGTTGGTGAAGGAACTCTATCTAATGGAATTGTCACGTTTGAAAGAGTAAACTACATCGCCAAGCTTGAAAACAATCTTCTGAGCATCTCTCAGATTTGTGATCGTATGTATACAACGCACTTTACAGATAAGGAATGTTTGATCTTGAAACCAGGATTTGTTGTTCTCGAAGAGTGGGTTATCATGAGAGCACCTAGAGTGAATGATCTGTACGTGTTGGACATGAGTGTAGCAACTACTACCACGGGTCAGGCTCACTGTTTTATGTCAAGAGCAACGGAAAAAGAATCGCAATTGTGGCATCGAAAGATGGGTCACATTCACTTGAGAAAAATGAATCACCTGGTGCATAACGACTTAGTTATTGGTGTTCATGTGAAAGGTTTTCATCTTGAGGGGGAGTGCATTAGCTGTGTCAAAGGCAAGCAAAAGAAGAAATCTCACCCTGGGAAGAAAGTGAACTCAGTCTCGAGACCGTTAGAGAGACTCCATATGGATCTGTTTGGTCCAGTAAACGTCAAAAGTATAACTGGGGATCTTTACTGTCTAGTAGTAACAGATGACTACTCGAGATTTTCATGGGTATCATTTGTAAAGTCAAAAGATGAGACATTTGATAGTTTGATGACGTTCAGAAAAATTGAAAACTTGTACCAAACTCGAATCAGGAGTGACAACGATACAGAGTTCAAGAACAACAAGATGGAAGAATATTGTGATGAGAGAGGTATATTGCAAGAATTTAGTGCTCCTTACACTCCGCAGCAGAATGGAGTAGCTGGAAGAAAGAACATGACGCTAATTGAAACGGCTAGGACGATGCTTGCTGATTCCAAACTACCAGTCAACTTTTGGGCAGAAGCAGTATCAGCCGCTTGCTATACACTCAACCGGGTTCTAACTGTGAAGAAATTCAACAAGACGTGTTTCGAGCTGATTAACAACCACAAACCGAACCTGAAGTATCTGGAATCGTTTGGGTCTCCCTGTACAGTTCTAGATCCTTTTGGTAAATTTGGTGCAAAGAGCATTGAAGGAATTTTCGTGGGTTATGCAAGTCCATTGAAACGAGTCTTTGTTCCAAGCTTGAAGCGAATCATCGAAGCACATAATGTTGAGTGTCAAGGTTATACCATGCCACCACAGAATCCAGGCGACTCATGGCGTTTTAATTACGATACTTTGTGGGATTCGTTTGACATAGAAGAAGAATCAGATTTCTTTGACGAGTTGGATATTCTGAGAGAGTATGAAGAATCACAAGAAAGTTTCCCAGCTGAACCTTCTAGATGTCAAAATCGAGCTTCCAATGATGATGAAGCCGGTCCAAGTAATGCTGGAGAACATGATGATATTCAGCAAAATCTTGACAATCAGACGGCAGTCAATGATAATCAAGAATATGATGATAGACCTATATTTGATTGTGGTGATTCAGATTCTGAGGGGGAGCAGATCCAGATATCAAGTCAAACAATTCCAGTCAGTGAACAAGGTGCAAATCAGAATGTCATAAATTTGGAAGGCGAGGTAGATGTTCCAGGCGAGGTGATGCCGAGAACTCTTTCGTACCATCATGAGGAGTTGATTATTGGAGAATTACAATCAGGCATTCTCACTAGACGTCAAATTGACCAAGGCCTTACTTGTTTTTATTCTACAGTTGCTCCTTTACAAACTGAGTTTTCACTTAGTTGTTTTATTTCGCAGATTGAACCGCGAACATACAAGGAAGCACTAACTGAAGATTATTGGGTTAACGCGATGCAAGAGGAGCTGAGTCAGTTTGAGAAGTTAGGAGTGTGGAAATTGGTAGACTTGCCTGATGGTCACAGGAAGATAAACACCAAGTGGGTGTTCAAGTGTAAGAGAGACGATCGAGGGGTTATTATTCGTAACAAATCTCGACTCGTAGTCCAGGGCTTTAGTCAGCAGGAGGGTATAGATTTTACCGAAGTATATGCTCCGGTTGCTAGACTTGAAGCGATCAGAATCTTCCTAGCATTTGCATCTTGGAAAAATTTTAAAGTTTATCAGCTAGATGTTAAATCGGCGTGTCTCTATGGGAAGGTAAAAGAGGAGGTATATGTCGGACAGCCACCGGGCTTTACCGATCCAATCTACAAAGACAAGGTCTATTTACTGGATAAAGCGTTGTATGGTTTACACCAGGCCCCGAGAGCTTGGTACGAGACATTGTCTCAACACTTACTTGCCAACAGTTTCATCCGTGGAAAAGTGGATGCCACTCTCTTCACCAAAGAAGTCGACGGACATCTTCTGATAGTTCAAATATACGTGGACGATATCATATTTGGGTCAACAAATGAAAATCTGTGCAAAGATTTCGAAAGACTTATGAAGCAAAAATTTGAAATGTCATCGATGGGTGAGATGAAATTCTTCTTAGGACTTCAGGTTGATCAACTGCCTAAGGGAATTTTCATACATCAAACGAAGTATGTTCATGATATCTTAGAGAAATTCGGGATGTCAGGTTCTACTCCAGCTTCCACCCCATTAGCAACGAACCATGGGATAAACCCTGATCTCACCGGAGAGAAGGTAGATGAAACGATGTATCGTTCCATGATCGGATCGCTGATGTATTTGACAGCTTCAAGACCCGATATCATGTACCCAACCTGCCTCGTAGCAAGATTTCAGTCTAACCCGAGAGCTTCACATATGGTGATTGTGAAACGGATATTACGCTACCTGAAAGGAACTTCATCACTGGGGTTGTGGTATCCAAGAGAAGGCGATTTCACGCTCGAAGGGTATTCCGATTCCAATTTCGGATGCTGCAAAGTTAACGCTAAGTCAACAACAGCGGGGTGCCAGTTTTTCGGATCATGTTTGGTCACCTGGCAATGCAAGAAGCAGACCTCTGTAGCTTTGTCCACATGTGAAGCCGAGTAAGTATCTGCTAGCAGTTGTTGCTCTCAGATCTTGTGGATCCAGCAACAGATGCGCGACTACGGTTTGCAATTTCTTAACACCCATATCTTTGTTGATAATGAGGCAGCGATAAACATTACAAAAAATCCTGTTCATCACGCTAAAACAAAACACATAGAAATTCGTCATCACTTCATCCGAGACAGTTTTGAGAAGAAGTTGATACGAATTGAGAAAATCCACACTAACGAATAAAAAGCTGATTTACATACCAAAGCGTTTGATAAAACTCGTTTTCAATATCTTTTAAAATTGAATGGTATGAAGCTTTTATCGGTGTCGGAGGAGATTCTTGGCGTAGATGAAGGTACCGCTGTAGATGATGTTGAGAAGCAATCTGCAATGGTTTGTCGATTTTTTACTTGTTTTGGTATTTAGGGGGAGGTAGTTATATTTTTTTTCATAAAATACAAAAACAGTAAAAAAATTTCAAAAATCCAAAAACATGAGATATTTTAAAATCCAAAAACAATAGAAAATGAAAAAGAGCTTGTGTAAAAAGGGAAAATGATAGTACATTGGCTTGACAGTTACAGTATGCTAAAGATATGTAAAGTTTAAAAGTCTTAAGCAGTCTCGCTGATGATGTGCCGATAGGTTTTTACACATTTAGTAGGTTTGTTCGGGATATAAACTTAAATCATTACTTTCTTATTTCGTGGGGAACACTACTTGGATATATAGGTAACCCCTGAAATCTTGTTTGAAAGATCCCTCTTTCTGAAATACTAGGTCTTTATACTCAGTGATATCTGGGGTATTATTCTGGGACTTCTGATATTGTGGAAGCAATGGCCTAGTCCCCGTATAATACTTTCTGCTTGCTTGAAACATAGCACCGCCCCCAGCATAAAAAATGATGAAACATTAAAAAATGCTAATCATGTGTTGTTGAAGAAAAGATCCTCTAAAGGGGACACACCTAAAGTCGAAGCCATCATCTCTCTGATTTTGCGGAAGCAATAGCCTGAGCTCTCATGGCCCTCGCATTTAACCCCTTACAGATATCATCTGTGGTATACTCACCTGTAAGACTGAATATTGGGATTTGGATACGGGAGTATATTCAAGAGGTGGGACACATGAATAAGTTTAAGTCCTTAATTCACCTAATTCGTATCCTGGACAGATTGAAATTTGTGTGAGAATTTAAGTGGATCAGTATATCGACAATCTAAGCAAATTGTTTAATGCTAAGTATGTAATCAAAGCTTAATGGTACTTGTGACTTGTCGAAAGCTGATATGATTCCCTAACACGCTCACCAAAAATATGTTTGTAAATAGTTTACATTTACTACATTTCAAGTTCTGTTTAGTTTTCTAGCTTAGAAACTTTATTCAAAATCCAAAAAGATTTTATATTTCTGCTTTATTTTTTGACAAACCAAAGTAGAAAGTTGATCTTTAGATTCGAAGTTTGAAGCAGATGCAGGAAGTTTCTGAGCTGGTAAAATGAGTTGTGAGCTTATCTTGATTAAACGTGTGAAAATTGAAAAGTCAAAACAAGTTCATTAAGTTGAAACTTGTAAATTTCAAAAAAATGTTTTGTAAAATGTTGAACAAAAGTCAGTTTTCGTCTTGGATCAACTAAGGTCATTAAGTTGGACTTGGTAGATAAATTGAGTACTCAGGGTCATTAACTTGGACCTGAATACTTAAGTGGATTTCTAAAAACTGTTAAAAACATCAAGTGTAGTAAAAAAGGAGAATAGATTGTAATATTATATTCTTGAGAAGCAGGAAACAAAATCCCCATGGCAAAGTCTATGTAAAGTTTGAACCAGAATTTGAGCTCCAGCATATTGAAAGGGGGAGTCTACATTCTGGATCAACATTCAAAGGGGAGTTTGAGGATAAAGATTGAAGGATGCTTACAATGTCAAAACATTATGGACAGAGTTAAAAGATAGACAAAGACTAAAGACTGAAGATTTGATGCTAAAGACTTCTTCAACATCCAAGGGGGAGTCTGTTGGTGCATAGATGTCTGTTAACTTCGTCTTTATAGAGTGTTGTGTCTAGATAGGATAAACCAGTGTTCAGCAGGTTAGAAAAACAGGTTTTGGATGTTAATGGGTAATTTCGCATGAAATAGCAGGATGCTATTTCGCATGAAATTAACAAGTGTAATTTCGCACGAAATTAGCATTGCCTATTTCGTACGAAATTACAACCCTATAAATACCCAACCTGCTAGTTCATTTGTAACGGTCTTGATTTCAGAGCCGAGGTGCTGCCAGTTTGTCAAACGATCAGAATTGCTTTGAAATCATTAATAAAAGGATAATTAAGAGGAATTAAGTTGTTTCACGTCTATATCATTGATTCCGCCTTTGATATGGATCATATACTCTTCTGATTGACTCGTTAGGGTCACACGACGATCCAACAGAAATCACGTTTACATCTTGTTGAATGTTGATTCCTACAATGACCTTAGATTCCTAAAGATCAAGAGCTACAATTTTATCAGTGGCAATTTCATAAATAAAGGGATATTATAATTGAAAAACAAATAACAAAAAGGTATTTTTGTCATTCAACCAAATACCCCTTTGATTTTCAAACGGCTATAACTTTTTTCATACAATATAATTTAAAAAAATACACCGTATTAATGAACATTTCATTCTCTTTAATTTGAGTAGGGTATTGCTAGAGTTTCGTTAATTTTTAAAAGATTTTGTATTACAAAGCTATGTGGTTACGTTAATACGTGATTTCATAAGCCTACGTAATTACGTAACATTCATTATATTCAGAAACAAGTATATTGTTACGTGATTATGTACCCGTTCATAATTACGTAATTTACAATTTATTCGTGAAACAAGCGTAACGTTACGTTATTTTTGTGTACTGTTGCATGATTTTGTATAACGTTACGTGATTATGTTTAGTACGTAATTACGTAACACTACATACTAGGTACCATTACGTAATTACGTAACATTACGTGATTATGTATTTTCTGCTATGTGGTAAAAAGATGAAAATACCCATTTCCCTCCTTAAATAAAAAGGACACACGTCAGGCTCACAATCTCACGTACCTTTCGCACGCATTTTGTTTCTTGTACTTGATCCAATGCCTTCAGAGATATTCCTTTAACTAATACATTAGCTAAGTTAATAACACAAACCACAATTCCTCCAAAAAGAAAAAAATGTTAGTTTGAGTTATAAGTAAAGTCAAACAGTGTTAATGAGCTGGATTGATTGAATGAGCGTGACAAAAATTACAAACCACAATTCTGACACGGCTTAAAAGAGCTTTCCTCAGCAGCCACTCACCTTTTGACACGTGTGCAACTGCAACTGTATATGCTTCAAGATTTCAAGACACGTTTGACATTTATCCTCTGTTCACTGTTCAGTCCCTCTCTCTCTCTCCACCTGTACCTGCACATCTTTTGGTTATTACTTTACTTGAATTGAACCTGCACATCTTTCTTATGTGTGTATATATATACATATATACATATCTTCTTCTTCTTCTTCACCGAGCACCACCACCACCATGCAACCAACCACCACCCTCACTAAGCACCACCACCCTCCACCCACCACAATGTGACAACTGTCAAATTTGCATGTTTCCGTACAATTGTTAAATAATAATTTGTGCTTAATGACTGTGTTTAATTACAATTAAATGCTTGTATTGCTTTCTAAATACTGCATCCTACTTACATGTGCATCACATATTACATACTGTCACACCATTATTTCATGCAAACTTTATTAACATACATGATGCACAAAACACAGCTAGCACAGTTACCAGATAAATCAGGAATATGCTGACGGGTTTCAGTACATAGACAGACAGTGTTTTGAGACCCAGTATGAGCCAGAAACAAGGTATCATACTAGCATAATGTGTAGGGAAGTAAGGATCACAAAACTGCGTCTCTAGGTAATAGTTTAAGTGCCAGAAAGTGCCTAAAACCCACTCTAAGTGCAGAATTCTGCATTAACCGACAAAATTCAGCATTTTAACATGCTAGTAATGTGCAAAAACATGGCAAAATGGTCCTGTATGCTTTCCTAAGTGTCAGGAATTAAAAGTGTCAAAAAAAGTTACATAAGGGACACTATACGGAATAACTTAGCACTTTAACGGAACGGTATCTAACCGAACAACCGGACATTACCCGGAACACCAAAATATTGCTAAAAACATTGTTTTTATTTTACTGAGCTAGTTTTGGTTCCCGAACACTTAAACTCTCTATATAAAGCATCCTATGCATAAAACACTAGACTTAACATTTAACTTCCACTAATTACCTTTTACCATCAAAAATTTACAATTAACCCCCCCCCCTCATGAAGTTTATGGCTCACTTAGTGGCCCCACATCAAAGATTTCTAAATCTTTGATAATCTTCCATAATCTTGCATAGGGATTTGATGAGATATTGAATAGATTGTGAGTGTACTTATGGAGACACATTAACCAATGGACACTAGAGATTAGAGGGATATAAGAACCATCATCATCAACATAACACACCACAACACTTCTTCTCCTCTCCCTCACTAACTCTCAGCCGACCTCACTCCTACACACCACCATTTTTTTGTTTCAAGTTCAAGCAATCCAAGTGTATCTCAAGGTGATTTTGGAGGCTCGGTGCTCACGGATCTTGAAGGACCTCTCTTGTGTGCTATTATCCACTCCATTTTCACTTGTGTTCTTCCCTAGCTTTAAGCTAGTTATAAGATTCTTGTTAACTCTTGATACTTCATGTTTTTAGTGGTTAAAAGATATATCTTGTTGAAATCATATGAACACTAATGAACATACACATAAATCATGAACATAAAGCTTTACATAAGATGAAAAATTGATGAAACATGATGTAATATTGTTAGAATGATGTTGTTCTGAATATGTTGATGATTGCTTGTTGATTTCTTGATAATATGATGTTGATCATCATATTGAACTTGTTAGATTATGATTAAAAACATGATTTAACAAGTTAGGAGATGATTATGTCTCTACATGAAATAATCATCTTCTAATGAAGATATGAACTTGATAATAAGATGATTTCTTGAAATATGAGTAAACAAAGTGAGTTGATGATCATATGGATCCGATATTTACAAATGATCTTTCTAAACAAACCAAGTTCAAAAGACGATTTTTGAAGGACCATGGTTTTTATTAAACTTACGCTATTTTAGTGACAAAACAAGGATAGAAATACTAGAGAAACAAGAAGATGTTATGGATAAACATTTTTGTAAATTATGTTTACAAGTTGTAAACACCAAATCTTTTCAAGAATGAGATTTTAAAAGAAGTAAACACACTCTGGAGGGTAACTAAACTCACTAAACACTTTACCAAGTTACTACGCGTTTTTATAAAAGATCAAGTTCATGTTAGTATGTAAAGTGTATTGTTTTTACACTTGGTAAGTGTAATATGGTTTAGTGATTTGTTGTTGATTGTTTGAATGGTTTTCGAAAAGAAAATGATATGCTAAATAGCATGGACACCTCCATTTACAAAGGAAACTATGGCGAAATTTTCTAAAAATTCCAACACTTAGAAAATATTTTCTAACAAGTATTTACAAGTGTATTTTTTACTATGATTTTTAATATAAACTTTGCCATAGATTTTTGTAACAAAAATACAAGTATTGGAGGATGGTTTTTGTAAATAAAAATGGGTAAATATATATTTAGAATATATATTTTGTATTAAGACACTTGTGTGGATACTTGTTTGATTTGTGAACTAGTTATATTATTTTAGGGTAAAATAATATAACTTACAATTTACCATGACATTTACAACTCCAAAATAATACCAAAAATCACAAGGAATAAATATTTAAGTTACACGCTTGATATTGTGAAACCGAACGCAAAAACGTAACTTATGAAATATTCCAGAAAATACTTTTACAAATATATTTTTGGGTAAATATTATTTTGGAAATGAAAGAGGTAAAAATATGATTTTGAGAATATTACTAAGTTATATCATATTTTCAAACAAAGGGAAAATATATTATATTTTTGGGAGTTAAAAATATGTATTTTCCTAGTATATTTAGAAAATATATAATTTTTGGGAAAAATATATATTTTCTTGGGAATACGTTATTTTTGACAAATAAGTTATATATATATTTTCTAAGTGGGACTTAAAAATATATTATTTCGGAACTACAATACACATGTATAAATACCCCCATCATTGGGAAGGAAAATACGAAGTTAAATACTTGAGAAGTATTGTTACAGTAAATATTGTTTAACAATTATTCCAAAACAAAATATAATTTAAAGTTAAAATAATTTATTTTAACAAATAATTATAACTTGGAATAACATAAGGAACGTAACTCAAAACGTTAAACGTTAAACTCTAAGCCAAGGCACAGCCCGTTCGTCTAATAGACATTAGTACACTGTAGGTAGTCATGATTAGCTGCGGAGATTTGAGTTGACGGTACTGAAGACGCACTACTGTGAGTTCATGTCCCCCCCCCTTTTTTTAACTGTTTTCAGTTTTATACTTCGGGGGTGAATTACATGTTACAATTATTACAGACATTTTTATACATGGTATGGTTAGCTTAAGGAGGGTTTACTACTTAGATCATGTGAAAGGTGGGTATAACACTTAAGGCCATTAATCCTCGACGTAGGACCGAGGGACATGAGTGATAGATCTATTTGGGTGTAGCGAGCCCACACCCATGCGGACCAGGGTGGCCCATGTGGTGACTATGTCTTATTCCCGGAGACAAGTTTGCTAGGTTTGAGTACTTCCTACACCGTTTCACACATACCATTGGCTTTGCAACCCATTGGTGATCTCTTTTTCCTTATTGCTACATACCAGGGACATACATACATACAAGACATACTTTAAAGGTTTATTCATACACTTACACATGAACTCGCTCAACTTTTGTTGATGTTTTTCAAACTACATGTATTTCAGGAAATTAGAAAAAATGGATCTGGCAGGCAATGGAGTTTCAAGCTGCGTATTAGTTAAAAGATGTCATCCGTGGTCATAGAGTTTAGAGGATGTATCCTATTCCTAGACGGTATACAGGTTTCTAAACCCAGTTTTATTTAGGGTCCTTTGTTGAGTCTTTATGAACTCACTTCAAACAAGTATGTTATGGTTTGTAACTTAATTTGGTGTCGATGTTTTCAAGACAAGTATGTTATGGTATTTGCTAAACTTTATTAATGGATGAACATCTTATGGTTTTTTCATTTAGAATTGTTATGATTGAATGCTATGGTATTAAGAAGTCACACCAATAACCCACGCTTCCGCAAAAGTCAGGGTGTGACAGCTTGGTATCCGAGCTTCGATCGTAGCGAACTAGAATTCTTTCTCAAGTCTAGACTACGATCATTTGGGCTCTCACGAAAATGTTTCTACAACATGTTTTCATTGCATACAAAAAGTGTCCAGATCCATGAAATAAACATTTTTACAAACAAAAGATACAAAACACATTTCAAAAACTTATGTTCACAATTCAGTCTTAGAGACTGAGGGAGGATCAGTCTTAGAGACTAAGGGAGGATCAGTCTTAGAGACTGGGAAAATTGAGTCTTAGAGACTGGGAAAAATTGAGTCTGAGAGATTGGGAAAATTGAGTCTTAGAGACTGGGAAAATTGAGTCTGAGAGACTGGGGAAATTGAGTCTGAGAGACTGGGGAAATTGAGTCTGAGAGACTGGGAAAGTCAGTTTGGGAAGCTGGGAAGTTTAGTCTAAGTGACTTGGAAGGATAGAAAGTTTCGTAATGTGAATACTTGATTACATGATAAATTACCTTTGCTTGCATACACTAATTGTTAGTGATTACTATGGATATACATCCTATGAATATTATGCACCGGCATACATGACGCCTTCTTTAGAAAGCGAGTTATCAGACATTGATAACCCTACGACCACCGCCACAGATAATGAGATTGCCTCTGCGCCGGAGATATTTATGTCAGACACTGAGAGTGATCCTGATATGCTGACCAAGGACGAGGACGACTTCCAACAGTCCGCGCTACCAGATTTTGGGCGATACTTTACCTTTGCTGATGGTTTCTCTGACAAGGATCCTTCTGTCACTCTTGTTTCAACCCATGACCACCTCATCACTGGTCATCCCGATAGTGAGCACACCATGACCCCGATCCTCGATGATGCGCCTCCTATGGACATTCCTTCTGAAGGTTGGCTACTCGACGAACAATTGATGATGACGTGGACATGTTTATTGATGGTCCTCCTGCTGACGCCCATGATGATAGAAAGTTAGACGAGAACGTTGTTACTAATTTTACTTCTTGAGACCCTGTTAACAAGCTATCCTCTGATTCTAAGTATACACTCGATTTCAGACTCCTTTGAGTCTGGGACGTCTGCAGCCTTACAGACGGTCGGATTACAGCTTTTTACTACTGACCCAGACGACGACACCGCTATGACAGCTGCACTATCACCTGTTTGTGATGCCACACATTTACACGACCCAGAGCTTGCTCCTGAGCCAGCTCCTGTTCCTTTTGGGTCAGCTTGATGTTACACCTGCTGGTCCTGCACCCTTACTTGATCATGACCCCGTTTCCTTTGGATTACCAGACATTGCACCCCTTATAGCTAACCTAGTACCTGCACCTGATGACCTCCTTATTGGTTGAGACGTTTATTCCTGCACCTGCACCCGCTGATGTTGCTCCGACGGAGATCGACGTCCGTTGCATCAACATGCCTATCGCTTTCTTTCAGGGTCTACCCGTACTCTGGAAAGGTACTCCAGGTCAGCACCCGCATGACGATCCTTTTGCTACAGCAGCGTTTTCCTCAACCTCACAGGCCGCACCATTTGCTACCTTCACCTCTACATCATTGGACGAGCCATTCCGATGGTTCCTATAATACACTATGCTGATTTCAGACCCCTGCAACCCCTCACATTATGGAGACTATACACAGAATGAGCTGCTCCTGTCACATCAGCTACAGTTTAAGGTTATGAGTCACAGAATTTTAAATCTTGAGCTGACACCACGTCCTCCACCCTGTCTATTGCCAGTACGCTTTGGTCCTCCACATTTATCAAAGATTCCTTTTGCGCTCCCACCTGCTGCTATTACACCTCTCCCAGGTTTTTGAGGCTCGTTTCTTTACTGTTAAGTAGCAGATCAGTTAACTACTTCGGCGTATATACAAGCTCGAGGAGGAGTTCACGCATGTTAGCAGTTTACTTTTCTTTCCTCCTCCACCTCAGTTGGTTTTTGGAATTATGCGGATTGCATTACATTTGGGTAAAGACACTAAAGATAAGCCGTGATTGTGGAGACTCTTGAAGACCAGGTCTGACTACAAAACTTTGATACACTGATATACTTACTGGACAAGGGTAGGGTGACCCTGTGTCCCTTTTAATGTGATACAATGCAATTGTGGTCGGAGAATAATGAGAGCCCAATCATCATTAAACATGCGACAATACTCTGTGGCCAATAACCGATGAAAGCTCAGTCGCTATGTCTTCGTTAAGCACGTTGTTGAACTATAAGTGTGTGCTATAATTATAATACTACGTATTTGCTTGCTATGCTCTCATTAAACGTAATTCCCAAATTACTTGTTTATGCTATGATTGTAATGTATGTGTTTGTTTGTTATACCCTCATTTAACATGATTCCACTTACTTGCTTATACTATGAGTATGTTGTTGCTTAATGTGTTGAGATGATGATTTATTACGTGCAAATACATATGATCTCCAAATAACTATTTGCATTCCCTGAACAAATGAGTCCTAACTAACCCAAACTTCTTTCTAGAAGATGTCTCATCAAAAGATCATTCAGCTGCCCATGACCGAGGCAGAGCTACAAGAATTGATTTCACGAACGATAGCACAGCACGAGGCCCTGCGCTCCGAACCTAGCGGGGGTACCTCAGAAAACAACCCACCTCATGGCTGTACCTACTGGCACTTCCTCAACTACGAGCCTCCGAAGTTCGACGGCACTGGAGGTGCCATAGCCTTTGTGAAATGGACCGAAGATATGGATTCCGTCTTTCGGATGAGCGGTTGTACGCCAGAACAACAAGTCCCATACATTTCTGAGTTTTTTCAAGATGAAGCTCTATTATGGTGGAACCTTCGGGTCCGAATAATGGGCGAGACTGCAGCATATGCGTTAACATGGGGTGAGCTGAAAGGAATGATGCATAAGGAGTATTGTTCTCAAACGGAAACCCAGAAGTTGGAAGGTGAATTCCGGAGCCTGATGATGGAAGGTCCAAAGGTGTTGGAGTACGTGCAAAGACTTCATGATTTGTCACGAGTTGTTCCGTACGTAGTGGAACCAGAATTGAAGAAATTGGGGCAATTCATTTGGGAACTGGCGCCTCAAGTCTTGAGCTTGCTGACAGCATCAAAACCACCAACAACTATTGCTGCAATTAAGATGAGTTTGGCACTCGCTAAGGAAGCGCTTAGACTAGAAAAACTTTCAACCTCCGACGAGAAAAAAGAGACTCCTGTAGAACCATCTGGGGACAACAAGAGGAAGTTTGCAAACTTCAAGAAGGGTACTCGGGTGAACAACGAGAACAAGGCTAAAAAGGGAAAATAGTACATAGGTATCCTACCTAAGTGCGACAATTGCCTACGTCATCATGTCGGGCGATGTAAATATGGAAAATGCGACAACTGTGGCAAGAGAGGGCATGTCAAGGAGACTTGTAGGCAAGGTACTAAACATGTAAATGAAAGCCATGATGGAAGCAAGAATCTCGAAGGAAGCAACGTCGTCAACAACTGTTAAGAAAGAACCAGTGATGAATAAAAAACGTGCTCAAGGTTGTTTTAACTGCGGGGACAAAAGGCATTTCAGGAAGGATTGTCCTAACAATGAGCTGGCACGAGAAGGAGTGTTGGACATCGGAACTGGGGAAGCACGCCAGGATCCAAGCATGGTTATCGGGCGTTTCCAGAAGGTTTACTTGGGGACTAAGCCGAGATGTGATGAGTGCAAGTTTCACCATGAAGGTCAATGCCGGAAGCCTTGGTGCGATAGGTGCGGAAGGGAAGGACACAGCAAGTACGCCTGCCGAACAAAGTATCCCAGACAAGAAGGAAATAATAACGATAACCAAGACATAAACAATGATGGTAGAACTCCAGGTTGCTTCAAATGGGGGACGTGGGGCACTTTAGGAAGGAATGCCTAAAGGATGACCAGGACCGTGGAAGGGCGTGCAACATCGGAGCTCGTGAAGCATGCCCGGATCCAGAAATGGTTACTGGTATATTCTCTATCAACCAAATATTTTGCATCTATGTTGTTTGATACCAGTGTCGACCATAGCTTCATATCACATGAATTTATAAATATACTTGGTTTAGTAAAGGGGTAAGTTAGATAACCCACACTCGATAGAACTAGTTAATGGGAAGCCTCGACGTGGTAACTGGGAGGGACCAGTTGTTGAGCAAACGAACGATGGTTGATATCAACACCCGATAATGGGCGACGAAGCAATCGTGACTCACGGAGCAGGATATGCCTCTACAAACTACTAGTGCTTAAAGACACGGAAGTTTTCACGCAAAGGATGCGTTGCCTTCTTGGCTCATTGTCGTTGACAAGGGAGCCGAAGAACCAAAAACTCGAAGATGTCCCTGTGATAAGGGAATATCCTGAAGTTTCCCCGAAGGCTTGCCAGAATCATCTCCTCAACGACGAGTCGAATTTCGCATCAATTTAACTCCAGGCACCGTGCCTGCAGTCAATGCACCTTAGCGACTTACACCTTTGGAAAGGCAAGGATTGACAGTGTAGCTTCAGTAGCTGACAGAGAAGGAAGATAACAGACCAAGTTTCCCGCTTTGGGTAACCCCAGTTTTGCTCCTCAAGAAGAAGGACGATAGCTTTCGTACGAACATCAAACTACCAGGAGCCGAACGAGCTAACCAACAAGAGTCGGGGACTCTTGCTAAGGATTAACGAATTATTTATTTAACTAACTGTGAGGATTCAACTACTATTTCATGACTGATCGATGATTGAGTGTCGTTATATGAGAATTCAAGGAGAAAGAACACCGTGGAATTGTGGGACAATAACCTGTTTTAAACCTGCACGGAAAGTTTGATTTCTGCACTACGCACAAAACAGTTTGATGCAGAATGCGAGACTTTGAACCTAGAAAATATGTGCTTAATCCTTTAGGAACCCAGGTCGAAACTCGTAAAGGTTGTCGCTCAGAAACCACACCTGTTAACTCAAGCAAACCCCATTACCCTGATAAACATGCTACTTCAGTTGACCAAACAGAAAGTACTCAAATTTCTTTTGTTGGAATTTCCGCTTTTGTTTCTAGCAAATAGATGCTTGCATCTCTGTTCTCCCTTAATGGTAGTTGCATCGCGTTAATCTTCTTCGCTGAGAGCGAACACACAGTCGCTTCGATACTTGGCCACTCCTACATTTTAACAAATACTCATTGCGTCATTACTTGGAAACTCACATGTCACACATGCACCATGTGTTACGCATGTGGTTTCGTTTCGAACAAACGCTTCATTGAAATTCAAATATTAATTTGCTAAACCTAATTACTGATTTGTGATTCGGATGACCTACATTATTGTAATTATTGGCCCTTTTGTTATCAAGTCAACACATTTTCTTGAAACTCCTTTTCTCTCAAGTTACACTCATGGTTTATCTTCGTAACCATGCTGAGATTCCCTTGTTGATACACACGTTTATTGTCAGATTACGCTGAAACCTAGTTCAATTGCTTGAACTTATCCATTTCGCATATTCACTTAAATACGCCATATGATGTATTGAGAGCATCATAATCAAATGTTTTTGCAAAGGTTCTTTTGTTTCGAGTCATAGTAGACATGATTGGTCTACAACTCCACTAAATCGTTGGTTGGTTTCGACACCTCGCGGTGATACTTTCACAAAATTGAAGCTTACGCTAATTTGGTTACGCACCTCATACACGAATTTAATTATCCATTTATTTGTTCTAAATCCATTTTTGTTTATCACAATTAAAGCGGTCTCAACACAGTTGGTGTTAAGACGATGGTACATAGATTCATTTTATATCACGGTGTACCTCCTAACGATTCTTTCATTATCAATCGAATGCTTTTCGATACTTGTAACTTTTTCACCTTCGACCGGAAACAGTGATTCTTTGATGCTTCGTATCCAATTGAAAACTCTATGACATTGTGTGAATCAAATCTTCAAATTGTTTCAGTACACTTCCACTTGATTTCAGACATGGTGAACTTGTTCAGTCACCGCTATATTTGAATTATGTCATTACGACACCTTGTGGTGTCATTACAAACTTATAGCTTGTGCTAATCAGGGTCAACCATTTCACGCAAAACTATACATACTCTTTGACTTAACGCTTAAACATTCCTGATGCGACTGCAAATTACGACAAGGATACACCCTATTCGCTTGTATTTCATTCGGTGTATTTTCGAAATTCAAGAATGTCACCACACTAATCCTTACCATTCTTTCATTCGAAAGTTGACAGATCATTTCGTATTCAAGATTGTTGATTTTGAGTTCATATAGCGGGTGCTATGGTTGTAAACGTTCGATTGTATATTATGACTGATTGAATTGAGAATCCATTGGTCAAAACCCCTTGGTGACACCCTATTAACTAAGTTACACTAGATTATACCACTATACATCCTGCGTTCTTTAACATCAAATTCTAAGAGACATACCCTGTGACCATTAGGGTCTTAACATGGCAAGATGCCCTTGGTTTCGCTTGATTTGAATGAGTTTTGATTCGGTTTTGTCGATATCTACCTCAGTATTAATCATATGCATACACGCATAATGTAACCCTAAGGAGTTAAGGTAGTATAAATTTCGAGGACGAAATTTTCTTAACAGGGGGAGAATGTGACAACTGTCAAATTTGCATGTTTCCGTATAATTGTTAAATAATAATTTGTGCTTAATGACTGTGTTGAATTACAATTAAATGCTTGTATTGCTTTCTGAATACTGCATCCTACTTACATGTGCATCACATATTACATACTGTCACACCATTATTTCATGCAAACTTTATTGACATACATGATGCACAAAACACAGCTAGCACAGTTACCAGATAAATCAGGAATATGCTGACGGGGTTCAATACATAGACAGACAGTGTTTTGAGACCCAGTATGAGCCAGAAACAAGGTATCACACTAGCATAATATGTAGGGAAGTAAGGATCACAAAACTGCGTCACTAGGTAATAGTTTAAGTGCCGGAAAGTGCCTAAAACCCACTCTAAGTGCAGAATTCTGCATTAACCGACAAAATTCAGCATTTTAACATGCTAGTAATGTGCAAAAACATGGCAAAATGGTCCTGTATGCTTTCCTAAGTGTCGGGAATTAAAAGTGTCACAAAAAGTTACATAAGGGACACTATACGGAATAACTTAGCACTTTAACGGAACGGTATCTAACCGAACAATCGGACATTACCCGGAACACCAAAATATTGCTAAAAACATTGTTTTTATTCTACTGAGCTAGTTATGGTTCCCGAATACTTAACTCTCTATATAAAGCATCCTATGCATAAAACACTAGACTTAACATTTAACTTCCACTAATTACCTTTTACCATAAAAAATTTACAATTAACCCCCCCCCCTCATGAAGTTTACGGCTCACTTAGTGGCCCCACATCAAAGATTTCTAAATCTTTGATAATCTTCCATAATCTTGCATAGGGATTTGATGAGATCTTGAATAGATTGTGAGTGTACTTATGGAGACACATTAACCAATGGACACTAGAGATTAGAGGGATATAAGAACCATCATCATCAACACAACACACCACAACACTTCTTCTCCTCTCCCTCACTAACTCTCGGCCGACCTCACTCCCACACACCACCATTTTTTTGTTTCAAGTTCAAGCAATCCAAGTGTATCTCAAGGTGTATCAAGGTGATTTAGGAGGCTCGGTGCTCACGGATCTTGAAGGACCTCCCATGTGTGCTATTATCCACTCCATTTTCACTTGTGTTCTTCCCTAGCTTTAAGCTAGTTGTAAGATTCTTGTTAACTCTTGATACTTCATGTTTTTAGTGGTTAAAAGATATATCTTGTTGAAATCATATGAACACTAATGAACATACACATAAATCATGAACATAAAGCTTTACATAAGATGAAAAATTGATGAAACATGATGTAATATTGTTAGAATGATGTTGTTCTGAATATGTTGATGATTGCTTGTTGATTTCTTGATAATATGATGTTGATCATCATATTGAACTTGTTAGATTATGATTAAAAACATGATTTAACAAGTTAGGAGATGATTATGTCTCTACATGAAATAATCATTTTCTAATGAAGATATGAACTTGATAATAAGATGATTTCTTGAAATATGAGTAAACAAAGTGAGTTGATGATCATATGGATCCGATATTTACAAATGATCTTTCTAAACAAACCAAGTTCAAAAGACGATTTTTGAAGGACCATGGTTTTTATTAAACTTACGCTATTTTAGTGACAAAACAAGGATAGAAATACTAGAGAAACAAGAAGATGTTATAGATAAACATTTTTGTAAATTATGTTTACAAGTTGTAAACACCAAATCTTTTCAAGAATGAGATTTTAAAAGAAGTAAACACACTTTGGAGGGTAACTAAACTCACTAAACACTTTACCAAGTTACTACGCGTTTTTATGAAAGATCAAGTTCATGTTACTATGTAAAGTGTATTGTTTTTACACTTGGTAAGTGTAATATGGTTTAGTGATTTGTTGTTGATTGTTTGAATGGTTTTCGAAAAGAAAATGATATGCTAAATAGCATGGACACCTCCATTTACAAAGGAAACTATGGCGAAATTTTCTAAAAATTCCAACACTTAGAAAATATTTTCTAACAAGTATTTACAAGTGTATTTTTGACTATGATTTTCAATATAAACTTTGCCATAGATTTTTGTAACAAAAATACAAGTATTGGAGGATGGTTTTTGTAAATAAAAATGGGTAAATAAATATTTAGAATATATATTTTGTATTAAGACACTTGTGTGAATACTTGTTTGATTTGTGAACTAGTTATATTATTTTAGGGTAAAATAATATACCTTACAATTTACCATGACATTTACAACTCCAAAATAATACCAAAAATCACAAGGAATAAATATTTAAGTTACACGCTTGATATTATGAAACCGAACGCAAAAACGTAACTTATGAAATATTCCGGAAAATACTTTTACAAATATATTTTTGGGTAAATATTATTTTGGAAACGAAAGAGGTAAAAATATGATTTTGAGAATATTACTAAGTTATATCATATTTTCAAACAAAGGGAAAATATATTATATTTTTAGGAGTTAAAAATATATATTTTCCTAGTATATTTAGAAAATATATAACTTTTGGGAAAAATATATATTTTCTTGGGAATACGTTATTTTTGACAAATAAGTTATATATATATTTTCTAAGTGGGACTTAAAAATATATTATTTCGGAACTACAATACACATGTATAAATACCTCCATCCTTGGGAAGGAAAATACGAAGTTAAATACTTGAGAAGTATTGTTACAGAAAATATTGTTTAACAATTATTCCAAAACGAAATATAATTTAAAGTTAAAATAATTTATTTTAACAAATAATTATAACTTGGAATAACATAAGGAACGTAACTCAAAACGTTAAACTCTAAGCCAAGGCACGGCCCGTTCATCTAATAGACATTAGTACACTGTAGGTAGTCGTGATTAGCTGCGGAGATTTGAGTTGACGGTACTGAAGACACACTACTGTGAGTTCATGTCCCCCTTTTCTTTTAACTGTTTTCAGTTTTATACTTCGGGGGTGAAATACATGTTACAATTATTACAGACATTTTTATACATGGTATGGTTAGCTTAAGGAGAGTTTACTACTTAGATCATGTGAAAGGTGGGTATAACACTTAAGGCCATTAATCCTCGACGTAGGATCGAGGGACATGAGTGATAGATCTATTTGGGTGTAGCGAGCCCACACCCATGCGGACCAGGGTGGTCCATGTGGTGACTATGTCTTATTCCCGGAGACAAGTTTGCTAGGTTTGAGTACTTCCTGCACCGTTTCACACATACCATTGGCTTTGCAACCCATACTTTAAAGGTTTATTCATACACTTACACATGAACTCGCTCAACTTTTGTTGATGTTTTTCAAACTACATGTATTTCAGGAAATTAGAAAAAATGGATCTGGCAGACAATGGAGTTTCAAGCTGCGTATTAATTAAAAGATGTCATCCGTGGTCATAGAGTTTAGATGATGTATCCTATTCCTAGACGAGATACAGGTTTCTAAACCCAGTTTTATTTAGGGTCCTTTGTTGAGTCTTTATGAACTCACTTCAAACAAGTATGTTATGGTTTGTAACTTAATTTGGTGTCGATGTTTTCAAGACAAGTATGTTATGGTATTTGCTAAACTTTATTAATGGATGAACATCTTATGGTTTTATCATTTAGCATTGTTATGATTAAATGCTATGGTATTAAGAAGTCACACAAATAACCCACGCTTCCGCAAAAGTCAGGGTGTGACACACAACCACCACCGTAAACCACCACCACCCTCACCGAGCACCACCACCCTACAACCAACCACCACCCTCCACCCACCACAACCACCACCGTAAAAATGGCCAACTTTTCATTATTGTTTCGTTTCTTTGCGATTTTCATTATTTTGTTCATGTTATTGCTTGATTTGTTTATTAAATTTGATTTTGAGATGGTGTGCCGGCTGTGAAAGAAAGGGTGTGACTCGGCAGTGGTGAAAGATAAAAATGGAAAATAGAAATATTGTTCTGAACATAGACATTGTGAGAAATGAAAAGTGAGAAACATGAACTGAGAAATGTATGTGTTGTTATTATTTTGAAGGTTTCCGGCGACAAGCAGCCATGAAAGAGAGAGAGATATAGATATAGAGAGAGAATGTATGGTTTAGAGAGAGAGAGAGAGAGGGATAAGAGTGATAAAAGACAGAGGAGGAGTGATGGACACACTAACCAGAATAGACAGGGACCCACGTGACAAAAAAAGAGGAGAGAAAGGGTGTTGCCACGTGTCAAAAGGTGAGTGGCTGTTGAGGAAAGTTCTTTTAAGCCGTGTCGGAACTCGTGTAAAGGCTCGTGAAGCCGTTTCAGTTGGCCATTTTTGAAAAATTGACTATTTAATGGCAATTTTGGTGATTATCCCTATAAAAATTGGTATGGTGTATACATCCCTTTCAAGTTTCAACCCGGGATAAAAACAAGTATCATCATCATCATACTCAGTTAATCCCACCAATAGCAAAGCAAAGGTAGGGTCTGAGGAGGGTAAGATGTAGACAGCCTTACCTCTACACCGTAGGAATAGAGAGGCTGCTTCCAGTGAGACCCCCGGCTTGATAGTAGTTTTGCATCAAGCCTTGGACATAAGGCACATAACACTCAGCACTCGGGACAAAGACCGATTAGTGAATGTACCCTTATGTCTCTCAGCTGGTGGTTGTACTCGGGATAAAAACAAGTATATAATGATTAAAAAACACGACACGTATGCAGTTTCTCGAACAATCACTGGTGGTTGCTTTCACTCACTATAAATCACTTGTCATTCGTCTCCTCTTTCAGAACTCCATTTCCACACGACTCCATTTTCAATCTCAGACCTTGAATCCAATGGCGAACAACCACACAGATGCTCCCTTACTTCAATGTTCAAACTCATCCGATGAAGAATCCTTAGACCTCACACACAGAACCGGTAAGTTAATTATTAATTTCTTTCTTTCTTACGGTTCTTGTTTTGTTGGAATGTGAATTTGGATGACAGGGACGATATGGACGGCGATAGCGCACATAATAACTGGAGTGATGGGAGCAGGTGTATTGTCTCTTGGATGGAGTTTGGCTCAACTTGGATGGTTGTTTGGTCCTCCTGCAATTGTTGTTTTTGCTGCGGTCACTGTCCTTTCAACCACAATTCTTGCGGACTGCTACTTGTCTCCCCACTCAGAGCACGGTCCTGATCGAAATGCTTCGTTTCTTCAAGCTGTCAGTTACTATTTGGGTCAGTATTGTGCTACTGTTACTGTTTCTGATTGAATATCTGCCAAAAGTGATTGGTTATTTGAATCATGTAACTCATCTCATAGCCCACCAAGTTATGCTGGGCCTCTTTCTGCCTGTTTTTCCTTAGTTGGTCCAAGTAGGAGTTGGGTGGCTAACTCTTGGAGAGGTCCTTATCAGATGATACTAGCCAGCGTCTCAATGGCGTCAAATAGAATTTGGGGCTAACTTTATAATGCAGGGGAGAAGAGCCAATGGATATGTGCAGTGTTGTTAAATGAGAGTTTATATGGGAATGATATTGCTTACACCATTGCAACTGCTACTAGTATGAGGTGATCTTTGATTTTGGGAGATTATAGATATTTTATAACATGATGGATTCATCATCAGCAGCTTGTAATATTGATGCAGGGCGATACTGAAATCGAATTGTTACCACGAAGAAGGGCATGATGCTGGTTGTACATATCCAGACAGCATCTATATGCTACTGTTTGGGCTTGTGCAAATTGTTGTGTCTCAGATACCAAATTTTCATAACATGGCATGGTTGTCTGCTGTTGCTGCCATCATGTCGTTTGCTTATTCTACCATCGGTTTGGGGCTAGGTTTAGCAAATGTTATCGGTACATGTTCCCTTGATCTTTGTTTTCTTGCTTTCCTTTATCCGAATTAGTAATTACTGGGGAGTGTTGATGCAAATCAGCACATTAACTGCAGAATCAGTTTGTTGTCTAATATAACTATGCATAATCTGAATTGGAAGAAATACTTGCTTCTTGGTTATTTAGACATAGAACCATTAGTGGAAGAACAAATAAATATGACAATCTATCGATAAATTGTTAATCTAATGTGTCTTATAAGCAACATGGCATTGGAAAGTGCACAGGAAATAACAAGGCTTAGTTAGTTAACAAAGGTAACTTTGTCCATGAAGATTCTACAAGGGTCCTTTGGTAATTAGTAAAAATTTATGGGACATAAGAGTAATATTACTGAACCCTCATTTAGATAATACACAAACAAGTCAAATGGTCAATGCCATGTTCTGGGTACACCTCCAACAAGGAGGCCTATCTAGCTTGGCCAGTTGTATTGAGTCTCTCAGGCTGATCTAGAGGTCTTGATTTTGAATTCTACATGTGGGAATGCCCATTGAATTGCGTGTAAGTTGGGTAACGGGTCAAAACAAGTAAATTGTGTGGGCCAAAGGACAAGTGGACAACCCTTTTAAAACCATTCGACCTGTTTCACTTTTGGTTACCGTTTACTTACTTACCTGTTTGACCTATTAGCAAAGAATTACATCCTTATTTCACCCGTTTCCATATATGGGTTGAAATTGCTACATCTACTTTTTTGAATCTTTCCAAAAATATTATGTTGACTTTCAGTAAATGAGGAGATTAAGGGAAGCATTAGAGGGGTCCCAGCTGCTTCTGCAGTTGATAAACTGATGCTAGTTTTCCAGGGTCTTGGAGATATAGCTTTTGCTTATCCGTACTCAATAATTCTCTTAGAAATTCAGGTGTGTTTCTTAAATGGGCTTACTCAAAGTTGCATAATCTTTTATCGGATAACTAAATCTTAATTGCGTTCTTATGAAGGATACATTGAAACCACCATCTGAAACCAAAACCATGAAAAAAGCTTCAAGGTCTGCGATCCTTATCACCACCGTATTCTATTTGTGTTGCGGGAGTTTCGGGTATGCAGCCTTTGGAAACAACACACCAGGCAATCTTTTAACTGGGTTCGGGTTCTATGAGCCCTATTGGCTTGTTGACTTAGCCAATGCCTGTGTCATCCTTCATCTTGTTGGTGGATATCAGGTGCCACACCTTTTTTATTTTTTATTTTGGGCAGAGGTGATAGAATGAGCTAGTCAGGCAACAAATAAAATGGGTTCGGGTCAAAGCGCATAACTTTGGGTGAGGGTAAAAACGGGTTGGGCTGACTTCCATACATTCTTTTCATCACTTTTTTTTTTTTCATTTTATACATGCGCTTAGGAATGATATATTATCACATAAACAATCTACTCTTTTATATCATTGGATGACTTTCAAGTTTCAACTCGTTCGGCCCATTTTCTTTTTAGTTGGAGAAAAAAGATACCCACATTAACCTATATACAAGTAAACGGGTCGAAACTGTCACCTCTAGTTTTGGGTTAAAACTCAAAACAGAAGCCTCCACTAACTTTCCGAATTGTTCGTTGTGCATATGTTATACAGGTCTTCAGCCAACCAGTATTTGCACTTGTAGAAACATGGTTTTCTGAGAGATATCCTGAGAGTCATTTTGTGAACGGCTTTTACCAATTGAAGCTGCCATTAGTAACAACATTTCAACTGAATCCCTTCAGGCTATGCTTCAGAACGTTATACGTTGTATCCACAACCGGAATTGCAATGTTGTTTCCATTTTTCAATCAAGTTAAGGGCGTTA
The DNA here is from genome assembly GCA_030545235.1 of Helianthus tuberosus. Taxonomy (NCBI): domain Eukaryota; kingdom Viridiplantae; phylum Streptophyta; class Magnoliopsida; order Asterales; family Asteraceae; genus Helianthus; species Helianthus tuberosus. The sequence goes on along the minus strand of CM060385.1, from coordinate 63,547,607 downwards.
AACTTTTGGCCATTAGTGGTGTATTTCCCTGTGGAGATGTACTTTGTGCAAAGGAAGATTTTACCATGGTCAAGAAAATGGATTGCCCTTAAAACCTTCAGCTTTGGTTGCTTTCTTGTGTCAGCTGTTGGATTCGTTGGATCACTAGAAGGTCTCATAATGGCAAAATTGAGCTAAATACATGTTGGATTTTCTTCATATGATATATCTATATCTATATCTATATATATATATATATTGATATTCTTGGTTTGTAATAGATTTGTTTGTATTTCCCTTTATCTATATTATTATATATAACATGCATATTCGAGGGGCAACTTTGGTCATTTGCCACTTACTTAAAAGGTACAAATATTTAAAACTCATTGTACAAACCATAAAAGCACACCAACCCAAAGCTTCTTGAAACATGAAGTGAAGCGGCAAGAATTTTAGGCGGCCCATATCTTTTGAGTTCAAATTTCGAATTCCAACACTCACCCCCAAATACCATTATCCCGCTTATTCTCTTCATCTGCGGATGCCAGGAAGAACCAGAGAGAGAGGGAGATGGGAAGGAGAGTCTTGAGAGAAGAGTTCCGGCGACAACAAGATGCAACGAGGTTGAACAAGGAGAGTCTGATATTGTTATGGATTTACATACTTTTTCATCATAAGATAAATGGAAGATTTCTAGAGACAAAAGACTTCTGATCCTCCAAGGTTTTTTATTATGAAATTTTGTATAATTTGCTTATAATTTGACTGATTGTGCAAATGGATTTTCGTATTCATGTTTTATTTGATAGAAAATGCTTACAAACCCAAGATTAATAATTAGTTGTGTTGGATGTTTCACCAAATCGTGAGAATCATAATAAAATAATCAACAATGCTAATTTTTGTATGTTTCAAATTGATTTGATAGAAAATGACCACAAGCCCTAAATTAGTAATTTTATTGTGTTTCATGTGCCATTAAATCGTAAGTTTTGTAATGAATATCCTTGATTTTGATTTTTATGAATCAAATAATGTTAATTTTGTTATGTTTATACCTGGCTTCAAAGATCTGCAAGTGTTTCCCAGATCCCTCGATGCGTTTACGAGTGGCTTTGTATTTGGCACAAGCACTAGACTACGACTGCAACAAAGTGCGGTCTCGGTGCCACGACTACTTTAATAATGCTTACAGAGTCTTGCTTAATAAGGTAGCTACACGATATTAGAGGTGACGAGATGGACTGTTGGTTGTGTTTTGTTGTTCATGTTGTTATCTTTGCTTGGGTAGATCTTTGGTTTTGTGTGCTTAGGGGCTTCGGTCCTTATTTCTGAGCCCTTTTTTTGTTTGTTCTACTTGTTTTTTTCTTCCAATGTATAGATGTTTTTTCTACGTTTTGCTTGTTTCGTTTATTGGTCCGACGTTGCGGTTCACATTGATAGATGGTAGCCTTGTGCTCAGATTGAAGACATGTGATTTTGTTACACAAAGGTAAACATTAATTTACTTATAATTATGAGAACTGTTATATTGTTCTTAAAAGTTGTAACGTTTATACTACAAAAGTTTTTTTCGTCACTTGGTTTCTCTAAATTCTTGATTGTTAAGTGTTGTGTTGTTAATATTTATGTCTAATCACTTCCTTCTTGCTTATAGTATGTGTTTTCATTCCATCAGGTTATGTTCATCACATAAAGATTAACTCCTTTTCACCTATCTGAAGGTACTTACTCATCTTTTAGTCGTTAATTTCACTTGAAATCTTTGTTTGTTTCCATTTAAATCACAAAAAAGAAATAAAATAATTAGACAAGGTTTAGACTTTGAAATTGATACAATATATGCATGCTCTCTTGACATGAATTATCATTAAAACAGTGTTTTGACCTTTTCTTATGCTACAGGCTTGCAACTAAATGACCACCAACAATGCAGATTAAATGGGTAAGTTGGACCATGGTTCATTTGTTACTATGGTCATTTATGTTTTCTAAATTATTATAAAAATTTAAATATATGATCACAAATACTTTATAGTCCTAAGCATGGTGATAAGACTGATTAGGAATGTGGTGAATGATTTGTTGTACTAAATTCACATAATTTCGAAGTTCTCATAAGCGAATTAAGAATGAACTAAACTCATATTAAAGTTCGTTTGTTTCACCCGTTTACTAAAATTGATGAGTCTGACCCATTTACTAAAAGTGATGAGTTTAACCCGTTTACTAAAGTAGCTCACTATGACCTATTTATTTCGAATGGTAACCTTGACCCGTTTATTATAATAAGTGTGACCCGCTTATGATAGTAGCTAATTCTGACCCGTTTACTAATTATTTTTTTAATTGGCCCGGTTAATTATTTTAACCGGTTCGGTTAATTAACCGGTTATTTTCCGTTATTAACCGGTTATTTTGCCTTTTATTTTGAATTTTTTGGTTAACTGGTCTGTTGGTTAAAAAACCGGTTCCTATACTAAATACTTATAACTGGTTACTAACCTACGGTTAAAAATAGCCACTAACTGATTTTTCCTAAATTGGTTATTAAAAGGTTACAGTTACGGTTAATTAACGGTTATTTTGTGCACCTCTACTAGAGACTGAAAAAAGATGCACTGTGGACAGGCACTTAGGTGGCATTGATGGGAACGGTCAAAAGCAATGGAACTGGAAATGTGGTCCTGCTTCTTTTCTTGAAATTACGGAGTATAACTGGCTGAGAAGAGATCTGGACGCTATGGCTTTGGTTGATATTAACGATAAGTGGGTTTGGATCGACGCTAACTTAGATGAATTCTCGATTTGTGCTGTCAAGAGAATGCTTTCCAAAAGGAACAATTATTGCGGTAACTACGTGTTAGAATGGTGCAAGTGGTTAGCATTGAAGTGTAAACTTCCCATTTTGTGATTACAGCGATGAAACACCGAGTCACTTGTTTTGCTCATGTATGATTGCTTCGACTGTTTGGCTGCACATTAGTAGATGGTGTAAAATAGCTCTGTTTGTTGTAAGCTTGGTTAGAGATATCCTAGAGTTGCATAATCATGTGGGCATGACAGGATTGGCTAAGAATGTCTTCATGGAATTTTGATCATCGGATGTTGGTGTTTGTGGCGGGCTAGAAACAGTCTCAGATTCGAGAACAAAGAAGTGTGGGTGGAAGATATTATTAGAGAAATTAAATCGTTGGGGTATTTTTGAATTAGAATTAGATTAAAAGGAAGGACCGTTTTGTGGTCCGATTGGTGTAATTTTGTATATATGTAATCCTGTTTGGTGTGTCCTCCCGGTTTTGTGAGTTGGAGCTTTTTAAGGAAGTTTATGTTTCAAAAAAAAAAAAAAAAAAAAACTTAATAAATAAGCACATATTAAATACCAACCCCTTCAAAAAATGTCACTAAACACCATGACTTTGACGTTAAAGTGTTGACTTTTATTTTTTATCCACTTCTTCATCGTAGTCAGCTACTTCAACTTTATTTGTGACAGTCTGTCACATAAATTTTGTCAATCCTGATTGGACTTTGAAGAAGATCAAATGGTTCCACGCTCCTAAATGTTGTTACTCCAGCATGAAACTGCGATTATAGCTTGCACTACCTTCCTCTTGAACTACTGATCAGACACATGCTTATGGACTTCAAAAAGATTGTTAATGGAGAAAGCGAAATAGGGGAGATTTTACCCCATCTTGATAGTGTTGATATTCAAACACCAAATCATTCATGTTCCTTTCAGCCTCGGTGAATTTCACCTCATCCATTCTTTCTCTTATGTACCAATGCAAAAAAGTCTTCCTCCTAAACATACGATAAGCTGCTCCGAAAGTCGTCGGAATATTTCCTAAATCGACTTTGAATTCCCTGATGAACGTCGATGTCATACAAGGAGGTATACTCAAACCCAATAATTTGATTAGCTTTATTGGGCTTAGATATGTCATTTGAAGGATATTACCCTTGTAATGTAGTTTTTATATTCGAGGTATAGTTGGTAACATGTTTTTGGTGTGGTCCAATCCAAGTCCATTGTAGTTAAGAAATCCAAAGGGTGTGAGCTTGCATAAATTTATCTAAAAGGCTATGTATGTTGTACATGATCCAATTTGACCAAGAATCATCAGAGCCATTCTCAAGGCTGCTGCAAAAATGGGTTTGACTAGACAATATAGCAAAAGTGTATTAAAGGTGATGAAATATATGGTATGATGATCAATTGTAACTCACAACACAAGAAATAAGAACAACAAACAAAGATATAGCGACAAAACGGTGACAAAGCTCTTATTAACCCAAACCAAAAAGATTACCCCCCAATCACTCAAATGATCTTACGAAAGTAAGATCCAGTAAGTACAGAAGATACAGAACCAGTCTGATGATCATCAAAAGATGATCATCTACCAAACGATAACAACAATCTCTCAACAACAATAGAGAGAAACAACTTGAACACCAAATGGCTGCAACAACTGCAGCAAACCCTAGAACAAGTTCTAGAACAATACAGAGAAGATGAAAGAAACTTTTTGGGGGAGAATGAATGAATAATGACCGACACAAGCTCCTTTATATGCCAGCTAAAAGAATTTTACACTTTAGTCCACCACTAGTGCACAAGATGATCGCGGTCCTCATAATGATACACTTTACACCCCTCAACCTTCCAGCCTGTATCATTCAGTTACAACAACTTATAACAAACAGATCTGTTAGTAACAATAAGCCCATAACAATTGGCCCAGTTGTCCATAAATAAACCCAGAAGAATGAAAGTCCAAACTATTATTTCAACAGCCCCCCTTCATTCATTGGGTTTAAACAAATTAACCAACCCAAATTTGTTACAAAAAAATTCAAGTTGAGTAACACTCAACCCTTTAGTGAACAAATCTGCCAGTTGATTCTCAGAATCAATCTTTTCTGTTTTAATGAAACCAGCAACAACTTTCTCTCGCAAAAAATATAAGTCGATTTCAAAATGTCCTCTCATGGAAGACCGGATTTGCTGCTATTGAAATAGCAGCAGAACTGTCACAAAACAATCTAATGGGCAATTCACAAGACACACGTAACTCATTAAGCACATTCACAATCCAGACTAACTCACAGGTGCCTGAGCACATTCCTCTATACTCAGCCTCTCCTGTTGATCGGGAAACCGTGCTTTGTTTCTTGCTTTTCCAAGAAACAAGACAATCTCCTAAAAAAATGCAAAACCCGGTAACTGACTTTCTAGAATCTAGACATTTTGCCCAGTCCGAATCAGTATAACAAGTCAATTCTAAACTGTTACTTTTTTTAAACATAACACCTTTTCCAGGACTTAACTTTAAATACCTCAAAAGTCTCAAGGCAATTTTAAGATGAATAACCAATGGTTTATGCATGAATTGACTCAAATACTGAACGGTATAGCTAATATCAGGACGGGTCAAAGACAAATTATCACACCCCCAAAATACCACTTGCGGAATCCCCCGCGAGGCGTGTGATGTACAAGGATCTAGCCACTAATCACATTGAACTCATGACAATATTTCAATAAAAGCTTTCATTCATTAAGACAAGTGTTACAAAACATTATTTATAACTCGTTGTGTTCAGCGGAAGCATAATACAAGTTTAACCAAAACCCAGGTGTATGTAATCTACTAGTCTCGTTTCAAGTTTCCATGTATCTCGACCCATGACCACTCCAGCATCCTAGATAGCAAGTTCCACATCCACACATATCAATAACCTGCAAGCATGCACAAACGTGTATCAGACAATGCTGGTGAGTTCATAGTTTTGTGAAAACGTTAGTTACCAAGTGTTTAGTTCCGTTCATTGATTACAATGTTGATAATACCCCGAATACAAGACGGCTCCTGATTTACATTGCCCTTTCCCCAATGCTCCTATCAAAGCATTGGGCATGACTGAGTCATTAGTTCACACCCGTCCTCTCAGGTACGGGGTGAGGGTGCCAAACCTAGATAGCACTACCAACTAATACTCCGTTACCTCTCAGGTAACAAACAAGAAGGAGGGACTTTAATGGTGATAGAATGAGTGTATTATCCAACATTCCCGATTTTACCCAAGACGTATTCCTCTCAGGAATACCCAATTGATTTACCCAAAACCTATCCCTCTCAGGGATACCCAATGACTGTCCCAACCACCGGGACGCATGCTCAAGAGGAATGCACTTACCTTAGTTTTGCTTGGTTTATGATTATGTACTTCTACACTTTAAATGTTAAACCCGTTACACGTGACCTAATGTATAGTAAATGTAAGTACACGTACGTAGTGTCATGCAATGTCCTAGTGTTTCCAAACAACTCAAGGTTTAAGTAATCCAGGTTAACAAGCTGTCATATAATAACACACACGTAATAATATATCTTTATATCCGTTAAAACATTTCTGCCATCAAACACATATTCACATAATAATAATGTGCACCCAACATAAATGGATCCTCAATCAACAGACTGCAAACACATATATAGCTGATCGGCCCAGTTTGCAAACAGGACTTCGGCCCACACACTCCTTGTTTCCTTTGGCATCACAATTTCACTATTTCATGGTTTCATAAACATACAGACAAACAATATCAATGTGCACCTAAAATATAAACATACTCAACATGCTGCACCCTTAATGCCTACACACTGGATCGGCCCAATGTGAAAGGGGTCGGCCCATATCCAGCTTAGTTCACATGAAACCCAGCTAATGCACCATAAACCGTCCAGGTCCACTAACATCTATACATATATACCAACACTCTTATTTGACTCCATGTATATTAAAGTTTCGGCCCACTTAATCAACACTTATTAGCGGCCCACTATCAGTCATAAAGTTCCAATCGCGAACTCAAAAGACATGCGCATAACAGTTTCCAAAAGAACAATCAATCTTGCATTCTTAATTTCAAACAATAACAATTATTTAATACTCATTATACCCTTGACTTTCAATGACAACATTATTAGAATACTCATATGGTTTGATTAGATCAAGACTACACACATGGGCCACCATTTTTCTTATTCAAAGTTATCAAGCTTTATCCAACCATGTACCTTTAATTCTATTGGGCCGTTAAAACCTATTAGCATCAAAGTTGATTAGGATATCCACTACTGTTACATCAAAATTGATTATGGATCACACATTGTCTACATGCACACACATCGATAACAGCCAACATCATGCAATTCAATTTCAACATTCCATTAGCACAAGCATCTCTAAACTAAGGAACTCTTGTTCACTGTTAAATGATCGCAACCACATAATCAGATTCATCGTTTTCTATCATGTCTTCATATTCATTAATTCTAATACATATTCGAACCCTAGCCTATGTTTTAGACATCCTAATTTAACTTCTGAATCCTTGCTAACTGTTATCATCACAACTAATTTAATGCCATGTTCATTTATACAACACCCTAATCATCACATAAATACCACATATCATTATACCAAGACTTGAGCCATAACCTAAGAATTTATTCGACAAAGGAACACAACATAAACATACATTAGGGAACTAACCAAGATGCAAGATGATGGATGGATCGTGGCAATCAGGAGGAAAAGACTTCGAGGGAGGGGAGAGGGCTGTTGTCGATCCAAGGAGAGGAGAAAAGGAGTGTTAGGGTTTGTTACTTCTCCAATAATCACGTAACAACATCCCCATCCCTCATGTATACGTATAACATGTCTGTTGGGCCTCGGGCCTGGTCTAAAGTGTGGGCCGAGAGGCCGAGATGAATGTGTGTGTGCCAAATAAATTTGCGGCCCAGTAAAGCTAGTAACCAATTCCTGAATTAACTAACCGACACGTATAAACCTTTAACCGTTCCATGTATAATCAATCAATATCCACACGTAAACATTTAGTGGTGCACTAGTGTAGTCGAGTAAGTCTTACATGGTCACAATTAATAGGCAGTTAAACACGAAGACACACGCCAAAGGTTGTGGGATTAAAGTAGTGCTAACCTTAAATATTCGGGTTGTCACATCATCCCCAACTTGAAAGGAATTTCGTCCCGAAATTCGATAAGCAAATCAGAGTAGCGAAACTGATAGATCAGGATGACTGCGAATTCTCCGCAGGTGCCACATCATCCCCAACTTGAAATGGAATTTCGTTTCGAAATTCACCAGTGATTTCAGAATTAGTTTGGTCAGAAGGGAAGAGTTGAGGATATCTGAGCTTCATCTGATCCTCTCGCTCCCACGTGAACTCCGGTCTACGTCTTGAGTTCCAACGAACTCTCACGATCGGGATTCGACTATGATTGTAAACCTTGACTTTCCGGTCCATAATCTCGATAAGCACTTCTTCATCAGACAAACACTTCTTCAGTTGCGAAACATGGAAGACATCATGAACATTACCCAACTCAGCAGGTAATTCGAGCTTGTAAGCCACTTTACCGATCCACTCCAGGATTTTAAATGGCCCAATATAATACGGATTAAGCTTGTCGCGCTTCCCAAACCGCACCGCACCCTCCCAGGGTGAGACTTTCAATTATGACACGTTTTCCTGCAGTGAACTCCCAGCATCTCCTAAGCTTATCAGTTTTCCCGGCGGTCACGTGTGATAGTCACGCGATTTCTGATCTAAGCAATCTTCCTAAGAGTTTCGAGTAGAAGTCCTAGACCTGTGATTAGGTTGTCACCCACCTTAGTCCATCAAGGGAATCGACATTGTCGCCCAAGCAATGCCTCAAACGGCGCTGTCTGAATACTAGGATGGTAACTGCTACAGTAGAACTCAACCAAAGATAAGTGTCGTCCCGATTCTCACTAAAGCCAATCACACACATGCTCGCAGCATGTCTTCGAGTGTCAGGATGGTTCGTTTACTTTGTCCGTTTTTCCAATGCTCATGTCTAGACGTGAGCCAAGGGTGTTGTGTGTTGCTTGTCATAAATCAAGCATAGATCAAAATAAGAGGCAACAGGAGTTGGCACCTCGTGCCTAAAAGCCGCCTCTCTCAGAGGAACATTCACAGCTGCGAAGACTCGCCAGTTTCCTTGATTGCAAGAAAGTGTGCTGGTAACGTGAGATCATCAACGATCACCCAGGTGATATTGTTTCCATTTCGAGTTGTAAGTAGACTAGTGACAGAATCCATGGCAGTCTGTTCTCATTTCTATATAGGCGTTTCTGGTTGCTGATACTCCACCTTGACTTTCCCACAAGTCAAACATCATTCACATACATAGCTAGGTGGGCCTTCATGCCCGATCACCAGTACAAGATTTTATAGATCCTAATATCTCTCATCAAAACCCAGACGACTAGAATATCGAGGCCGATGTGCTTTGCTCCACACGAGTTCCCTACCGTTGCCATATAATGAGACCCACATTCGTTCCATGAGGTAGCGGATATCGTCCGACCTGCCAACGGTTGCTTCTCCATGCCCCTCATGGGTTTAACTTGCAAATTCTATTCCTCCAGTTCTCCAGTTTGAACAGAGCGAGTCTGATCAGGTAAGTTAGAGTCGATAGTGAGCTGCAAAGCTCGTGCACGTTTAGGTTTCACAGTCGTAATCATTCAAAAGTTTCATCCAGCGATGCTATTACATGTTTAGCTCTTCCGAAACATAGGTACACGGGAGGCCCTTGTGATCGGTCTAAGTAGTGCATTTGGTACCGTCCAAGTAATGCCTCCAGCTCAAATCCGAGATCGTGGCTTCCACCCCAGGTTGTGAGTCGTGCCACTCTTCCTGTTAATCCACCACATAAGCCATCACCCTCTCGTGTTGCATCGGTGTGTAACTGAGACTCTGATTCGGACCATCATGGTATACCACCAGATCACCTGTACCCTCGGGTAAAGACAATACTCAGTGCATTGTAGAGTTGAGTTTCAAAAGCTGAAGAGGCGTCCTCCTGTTTTATCTCCCACGAATTCACAGCACCTTGCTGTGTTAAAGAGATTAGAGCTGCGCAATCTTCGAAAATCCCGCGATGAATCTGCGATAGTATCTAGCAAAACCAAGGGATTGCTGTATCCCCGAAGGAATCTTTGGTGTCGTTCAGTTTCCAACAAAATGGGTCTTAGCGAGATCCACGTGTATTCCCACTTCGTTGATTACACGACCAAAAATGTACCTCTCGAGTCCAGGGGTTACATTTAACAAGACTTCGCGTGAAGTGGCTCCTCCCTCAGGAGCCCTAAGATAAGTTACAAATGCCGCCCATGATGTTCCTTTCTCCTGGAAATGATTCAAAGCGTCCTCAATAAACACGGTTGATCCATGCGATCCATAAAGCTGCTGGCGTGTTGATTAACCCAAAGGTCGCGGAATACAAAGTCGTAATGACCGTACAACGTTCGATATACCGCTTTAGGAACATTCTCCCCTTGGACTTCCATCTGATGATAGTTCGTTCGTTAGCCAACCCTCGGATAGAAGTTTGACCCTCGCAACTGGTCAACAGGTTGTCAATACATGGTCGAGACAAACGGTTCTTGGCTGTCACCTTGTTGAGTTCTCGATAATCAGTACACGTGTCCAACGATAAGGCTTATCTTCACGGATATAATCGGGGCTCCCCAGAGCGAAAACTAGGTCCGACAAAACTCCTGTCCAACAGTTCCCGTAGTTGATTTGATAGTTCTTGCAACCCTCCTGGTGCAAGACGGTAAGGAGTACGATAAATCAAGGTTGCCTCTGGTGTGAGATCAAACTGAGATTCTACCTAACAGTTGTGGAAGTAAACCTGAAAGTTCTTCGAGTAACACTTTGGAAGGAATCACGAACAATTGGTGGATCCTCGATCCTCTTCTCCTTAGTCTTATAATCAGTAACGAGCGCTAACATAGCGGGGTAATCCCTACGTAGGCACTTCTGGGCTTCCATGGCCGAAATGGCGCTAACCTTTGCACCACTCTAATGCTTTAGAACAGATAACGATTCTCCACTAGAGAGAGATACGCAAAATTTTCTTCTCACAGGGTATATCTGATCGATATCTGAATAACCAATCCATACTGACTACTGCATCAAAACTATCAAGGATAGTAGAAGGAAGGTCGTTGTCAAACACTTGTCCCACAAGGTCGAGTTTACATCCCAACGAACATCTGAGGCTTCAATTGACTTGCCATAAGTCGATTCCACAACAGGTTTGGTTTCAAGAAGCATCAGGGTTAAACAGAACAGAGACAAAGCGTTTAATTATTAAGAACGTGCAGACCACCATGTTGCTATAATCCTGGCGTCGCCCACGCCAATCCTAAATGCCCTTCCATGAACATCATTTCCAGTGTTGTTGTTTTCGTTACAAGGATTTCCAGCACTGCCGTCGTTCCCTTGATTGTTGTCGACTCGATTTAACAACGGCCAATCCATGTCGTAGGCACCTTCATTTCCATACTGCACAAGTACCTTGATGTCGCCATGACTGTTGTCTCTAATGTCGTTGCTTGAAACGGAGTCCTGCGACCTTTCACCACCAGGGTCCATCTTTTCACATTTCGTGTCACGTCCTCATTGTGCTGGCAGTTACTCATTCCACACCATAGTCAATTGTCATCATTTACGTCCCGAGTAATTCGTAAGAGTTGACTCCCATAAGTTGCTGACTAAGGTTAAGAATTCGATTGAAGTTAATTTGCTGGCGTTTGTTGCCGGTAACCAGGGCCGTTCTAATACTGAGGTCGGTGAGATACTACGATCATCCTCTTGCCCCTCGATCTTGCAAGTTGATCGAGTAATACATAGTATGTTGCTAGGGTGTTGCAGAAGTGATCGCACTTACGGAATCTAAGGCGTCAATACACAGAGTTCCAACCAACGAAGAGGAGTGAGAAAGGTATCGACCAATCATTCGACGCTGCGACATCCAAATCAGGGACGTTCGTACTAGCACCTAACATTCTACACAATTCGCTAAACGTTCAGATGAGTGTTCAGGTGATACTCGATAGCATCGAGATTCGGAAGGATTTAGAGAGGAGTGAAAAGATCACGTTCAAGTAGGAGACAATCACTGCTATGACCCCTATAGATTTGTTATGTTTCCCAATGATCGAATAACGGAAAAGAACCCCTTTTTCACTTGTTAAGCCTCACCGGGACTCGCATGCACCCCACATTATTATTATGTGTGCACCCATAATAATATTGTGATTTGCATGCTCATCTCAGTTCCTCTTAACTCATGTCAAATGGTTCTTCAAACTTAGATATCAACCAGAGGTCGTCAAAATGACACGATCACAGAAATCTAAGGACTACAATATACTATCGCACATCATAATGTAGACAAGCAATTCATGTAATTATGCTAAGTGTGTGTCCGTATGCTACATCATAAACAAATGTACACTCTCCATGTAATGTATACAGTAGGTAAAAGACGAACCTTGCAATCTGGAGCTGAGTGTCATGGTCGTATTCACGTATTCAGAACTGTTCGGTTATAGTCTGGTTTTATAAAAACATTTTCAAAACCAAGTTCACTATAACCAGTGGCTCTGATACCAAACTGTCACACCCCCAAAATACCACTTGCGGAATCCCCTGCGAGGCGTGTGACGTACCAGGATCTAGCCACTAATCACATTGAACTCATGACAATATTTCAATAAAAGCTTTCATTCATTAAGACAAGTGTTACAAAACATTATTTATAACTCGTTGTGTTCAGCGGAAGCATAATACAAGTTTAACCAAAAACCAGGTGTATGTAATCTACTAGTCTCGTTTCAAGTTTCCATGTATCTCGACCCATGACCACTCCAGCATCCCAGACAGCAAGTTCCACATCCACACATATCAATAACCTGCGAGCATGCACAAACGTGTATCAGACAACGCTGGTGAGTTCATAGTTTTGTGAAAACGTTAGTTACCATGTGTTTAGTTCCGTTCATTGACTACAATGTTGATAATACCCCGAATACAAGACGGCTCCTGATTTACATTGCCCTTTCCCCAATGCTCCTATCAAAGCATTGGGCATGACTGAGTCATTAGTTCACACCCGTCCTCTCAGGTACGGGGTGAGGGTGCCAAACCTAGATAGCGCTACCAACTAATACTCCGTTACCTCTCAGGTAACAAACAACAAGGAGGGACTTTAATGGTGATAGGATGAGTGTATTATCCAACATTCCCGATTTTACCCAAGACGTATTCCTCTCAGGAATACCCAATTGATTTACCCAAAACCTATCCCTCTCAGGGATACCCAATGACTGTCCCAACCACCAGGACGCATGCTCAAGAGGAATGAACTCACCTTAGTTTTGCTCGGTTTATGATTATGTACTTCTACACTTTAAATGTTAAACCCGTTACACGCGACCTAATGTATAGTAAACGTAAGTACACGTACGTAGTGTCATGCAATGTCCTAGTGTTTCCAAACAACTCAAGGTTTAAGTAATCTAGGTTAACAAGCTGTCATATAATAACACACACGTAATAATATATCTTTATATCCGTTAAAACATTTCTGCCATCAAACACATATTCACATAATAATAATGTGCACCCAACATAAATGGATCCTCAATCAACAGACTGCATATACACACATATATAGCTGATCGGCCCAGTTTGCAAACAGGACTTCGGCCCACACACTCCTTATTTCCTTTGGCATCACAATTTCACTATTTCATGGTTTCATAAACATACAGACAAACAATATCAATGTGCACCTAAAATATAAAAATACTCAACATGCTGCACCCTTAATGCCTACACACTGGATCGGCCCAATGTGAAAGGGGTAGGCCCATGTCCAGCTTAGTTCACATGAAACCCAGCTAATGCACCATAAACCGTCCATGTCCACTAACGTCTATACATATATACCAACACTCTTATTTGACTCCATGTATATTAAAGTTTCGGCCCACTTAACCAACACTTATTAGCGGCCCACTATCAGTCATAAAGTTCCAATCGTGAACTCAAAAGACATGCGCATAACAGTTTCCAAAAGAACAATCAATCTTGCATTCTTAATTTCAAACAATAACAATTATTTAATACTCATTATACCCTTGACTTTCAATGACAACATTATTATTAGATTAAGACTACACACATGGGCCGCCATTTTTCTTATTCAAAGTTATCAAGCTTTATCCAACCATGTACCTTTAATTCTATTGGGCCGTTAAAACTGATTAGCATCAAAGTTGATTAGGATATCCACTACTGTTACATCAAAATTGATTATGGATCACACATTGTCTACATGCATACACATTGATAACAACCAACATCATGCAATTCAATTTCAACATTCCATTAGCACAAGCATCTCTAAACTAAGGAACTCTTGTTCACTGTTAAATGATCGCAACCACATAATCAGATTCATCGTTTTCTATCATGTCGTCATATTCATTAATTCTAATATATATTCGAACCCTAGCCTATGTTTTAGACATCCTAATTTAACTTCTGAATCCTTGCTAACTGTTATCATCACAACTAATTTAATGCCATGTTCATTTATACAACACCCTAATCATCACATAAATACCACATATCATCATACCAAGACTTGAGTCATAACCTAAGCATTTATTTGACAATGGAACACAACATAAACATACATTAGGGAACTAACCAAGATGCAAGATGATGGCTGGATCGTGGCAATCAGGAGGAAAAGACTTCGAGGGAGGGGAGAGGGCTGTTGTCGATCCAAGGAGAGGAGAAAAGGAGTGTTAGGGTTTGTTACTTCTCCAATAATCACGTAACAACATCCCCATCCCTCATGTATACGTATAACATGTCTGTTGGGCCTCGGGCCTGGTCTAAAGTGTGGGCTGAGAGGCCGAGATGAATGTGTGTGTGCCCAGTAAATTTGCGACCCAGTAAAGCTAGTAACCAATTCCTGAATTAACTAACCGACACGTATAAACCTTTAACCATTCCATGTATAATCAATCAATATCCACACGTAAACATTTAGTGGTGCACGAGTGTAGTCGAGTAAGTCTTACATGGTCACAATTAATAGGCAGTTAAACACAAAGACACACGCCAAAGGTTATGTGATTAAAGTAGTGCTAACCTTAAATATTCGGGTTGTCACACAAATAAATAAGTTTACCAATTAGTTTTTGAAAACTGGTAATATCATCTAAGCAATCAGTTTCCACACTAACCTTCTTATTTATAACATGACTTAATTCAATCGGAGTGTTAACCGGTTTACATCCCAGGTAACCAAACTCAGACATCAATTCCAAACAATACTTCCTTTGATTTAAGAAAATACCTTCATTGTTATAAACTACTTCCAATCCAAGAAAATACCTAAGAACACCTAAATCTTTGATCTGAAAGTTATCACGTAGAAGTTGTTTTATCCTACTAATTTCACTATCATTATTTCCAGTTATAACAATATCGTCAACATACACAAGTAGCACAATAAACACAGACTCTTTCAACAAAATATACAATGAATGATCACAACAACTTTGTACAAAACCAACACTAACAAGAACATCAGTTAGTTTTTCGTTCCATTTTCTAGGCGCTTGTTTTAACCCATATAATGACTTAACCAGTTTGCAAACCTTGGTTTCATTTTTAGTGTAATATCCTTCGGGAAGAGACATGTACACATCCTCAGAAATGGAACCATATAAGAATGCGTTATTAACATCGAGTTGAAACAAAGTCCATCCACTTTTAACGGCTAGACTTAACACACATCTAACAGTTACCATTTTCACCACCGGTGAAAATGTTTCACCAAAATCCAACCCTTCACGGTGGTTATACCCTTTAGCAACCAGCCTTTGTAACCGCCCAGCGTAACCGCACCATGATATTGTCCGCTTTGGCGGCCAGCACGCCCCCGGCGTCCGCCCCTCACAGTTTTCAAAACGCGTCATGAAAGTGAAGGTATCCAGCCCCTTATAAGGAAGCCTTTGTTCCCCTTCACAACCGATGTGGGATGTCACAATCCACCCCCCTTAAGGGGTCCAGCGTCCTCGCAGGACCTGGCACCACCGGTCCGGCCCTAGCTCTGATACCATCTGTAACAGCCCAGCGTAACCGCACCATGATATTGTCCGCTTTGGCGGCCAGCACGCCCCCGGCGTCCGCCCCTCACAGTTTTCAAAACGCATCATGAAAGTGAAGGTATCCAGCCCCTTATAAGGAAGCATTTATTCCCCTTCACAACCGATGTGGGATGTCACAACCTTGGTTTATACCTTTCTATTTCACCATCTGCTTTATATTTAACCTTATAGATCCATTTACATCCTATAGGTTTTCTATTAACCGGCAAATCAACAAGTTCCCAGGTTTTATTTCGAAGCAAGGCTTCCATTTCAACATTCATCGCTTCGACCCACTTAGAATCTTTAGAAGCTTCACTATAACTACTCGGCTCAACAATTTTATTTAAACTACTTATAAAGCACATAGCATCAACATTCACACAAGTATAACTAACAACTTTGTTTATATCATATTTTACATTACTAGACAATACAAAATCTTGAAACCGTTTTGGAATAGAAACATTCCTTGAAGATCTTCTAAGATCAACAAGGTTTCCCTCAGATGGGCTGATCTCAGCATCTGACATAGTAGTGTCCTCTGCCCTGCCAGACTCCTCCCTAACACTACTTTCTACACTAGACTTAGAATCATTCGGTCGAGGAGTGGCAGATGTAGAGGGAACTGGCTGCTGATCATCAGTGACAGTGTCATGAGATCCAGTTATACCCTCTTCATCATTGGGAGTTGACGAAATTTCAGTTGTATTTGTCTCATATTGATCAAAAAAGTTTAGAAAATTTAAGTTTTTATCAAAAACCACTTTATCTTTAATCTGATCAGACTTAAAAGGGTATACATGTTCATAAAATTTTACGTCTCTAGAAAAGAAAACTTTCTTTTCATCTAAACTCCAAAGTTTATACCCTTTTTTTACATTTGAATATCCTAAGAAAACACATTTATTTATCAGCAAGATAAGTAAACTTGTCAGGATCATTTAAAATGGTACTAAAACAAAGACACCCAAAATTTCTTAAATGGGACAACGAGGGCTTAAAACCAAAAACAAGTTCATACGGACTCTTTCCAGCTAAAAGAGAAGATGGCAGCCTGTTAATAATATAAATAGCAGTCAGCACACAATCACTCCAAAACCTTAGTGGTAGACCACCTTGAAACATCAACGCTCTGGCTATATTTAAAAGATGTCTGTGTTTCCGTTCAACTACCCCATTTTGCCGTGGGGTATATGAACAAGTTGTTTGATGAATAATACCTTTTGTTTTACAAAATGAATTCATTTTATCATTAACAAATTCAGTTCCGTTATCACTCCTAAACACTTTTACTTTCCTTTTAAATTGAGTTAGAACTATTTCATAAAAAACCTTAAGATTTTCAAACACTTCCATTTTATTTCTAAGAAGGTAACACCAAACAGACCTTGAGAAATCATCAACAACAGTTAAAAAATATTTGTAACCCTCGTAGCTAGACACCTTATAAGGACCCCATAAATCTAAATGAATTAAATCTCCTACTTCTTTAGATTTATGTTCACTTAGAGGAAAAGGAACACGAACCTGTTTAGACCTATGACAAACTTCACACAGACCATGTTCAACTGAACTAACCCCTAAACTGTCTTTTAAAATAGCCAGAACTTGATCCGAAGGATGGCCTAGCCTACTGTGCCATAAATTTGACTTAACAACACTATTAAAGCACATATTAACAGAATTACTATCTCTACTTACAAAATACAGCCCATTATCTTGCCTACCAATCATCAGAATTTTCTTTGATTGCAAATCCTGTAACAAGCAATTATTTTCATTAAACAAGACATTTATGGCATTATCTTTAGCTAACTTATGCACAAACAACAGGTTCACACTATATTCAGGAACATAGAACACATCTTTTAACACAACATTGTTTATTAACCTTAGCTCACCAATTTTTAACACACTAACGCTAGTTCCATTAGGGTGACCAACTTTTAATCCACATTCAGAAACATCAACACAGTTAAACATATTTTTATCACTTTTACTCATGTGTTGGTTAGCACCTGAATCAACGACCCAACTATAGTCATGACTAAAACTCACACTACACGAACTAACAAACCCAGTCACACATGAAGACATACCTCCCATATTAGACTTCACCTGATCTCCCTCAGATTTATCACCCACTAAGCTTATTAACTTCGAAATCTGTTCAGGAGTAAACGGAAAAGAAGACACAGCAGAACTAGCAGTACCAGATTTCTTATTATTACTATTATTCCTAACAAAAGAACCACTAGTTCTTTTCTTCATACCAGGTGGATAACCAATTATCTCAAAACAACGATCAATAGTATGACCCAACATGTACAATTAGTGCACTTTAAATTTGAATTAGGTCCCCTAAAGTTTCGTCTCCTAGAGTCAAAGTTTTGATTAGTCTGATTTGACTTAGCAAGAAACGATACAGATTGACCCTTTGACCCACTACTAGAGAGTCTATGTGACTCTTCTCTAGAGATCAAAGCATAAGCAGCCTTGACCGAAGGAAATGGTTCTCTTGTCAATAGATTTGTCCTCACAGGTTGATACACGTCATCTAAACCCACGAGGAATTGCATCAGCTTGATTAAAGTTGAAAAATCATTATAGTCTTTGGCAGCTTGACAAGAACATGAAGGCAGATGCACCATTGCATCAAACTGCTTCCACATTGTTGTCAATTTATTATAATATTCAGCCACTGAACTACCATTTTGTGAAATACAGTTAATACGTTTGTACAAGTCATAGACAACAGAACTATCTACCTTATCGTATGTTTCTTTCAAGTCTGTCCAAACTTCTGAAGCAAGTTTGGAAAAAACTTGTCCTAAAAACAATTCTTCAGAAACAGAATTTAACAACCAAGTTAAGACCACTGAATTGCACCTATCCCATTGGGCTGCTAGAACATCATCATTATTAGGTTTTTTCACACTTACCATTTATAAAACCAAACTTATTTTTAGCTTCTAGTGCAAGCTTCATTGCACTAGAACAGAATAATTCTCAGTGCCTTTAAGTTTTATACTCACTATGGTCAGGGCACTTGAGTCACTAGGATGAAGATAAAGAGGGTTCCCTATATCCAACTTGCTAATAAGAGTAACAAAGGTTCTTTCTCCATCACCCATGATACCAAACACACAAAGAAAAACACAATCAACAGAGAACATATCACAAGAATATAACAGACAACACAAGATGTAGATCAAAAAATAATAAACTAGGGCGAAGCTGAGTCAGGGACCAGATTCCAGGTTCGTCACTCAGTGGTGCCTGGACAAGCCTTTACTAAGGAGCCACTCCTAATCCTACAAACCAACTAAAAGAAACAAACCAATAGAACGACTAACAATCCAAACAGAATAGAAACAACAAACCAAGAACCAAATACGAAACAACAAGACAGGACTATGCAAAAGATAGCAAGAAGACTCGATCAAGTGCCGGCCCGACTAGTCCGGTAAACAGGTATGCCTAGACACAAATAAAGAATGATGCAGAAACACAAAAAAAAAAAAAAAAAAAAAAACTAACAACAGGAGAAAGGACAGATCTTACAGTGGGTGCACAAGCTCCAAATAAATCAGATCAGTAGTTTTCGAGAACTACTAGATCTGATGCAGAAGAAAACAACCTCAAAAAAGCATCACTGGTTAGTTTGCCCTGAACCGCCAAAGAATTCAGAGACTAACACAGAGTGTGAAGAAGAAGATCCACCGAAACCCTAAGTTAGGGTTTCAATCCACGAAGCAAGAAGCACCACCACCAACAACAACAGTTCTAAGCAAATCTGTGGCCACCAAGGATTTCCGAGCACAGAAACCCTAGAACAGAGATAAAAAAAAATCAGACAATAAACCCTAACAAGCAGCGGAAGAACAATCGATCACCAAACTGAGCACAGTGGCTCTGATACCATGATGAATATATGGTATAATGATCAATTGTAACTCACAACACAAGAAATAAGAACAACAAACAAAGATATAGCGACAAAAACGGTGACAAAGCTCTTATTAACCCAAACCAAAAAGATTACCCCCCAATCACTCAAATGATCTTACGAAAGTAAGATCCAGTAAGTACAGAAGATACAGAACGAGTCTGATGATCATCAAAAGATGATCATCTACCAAACGATAACAACAATCTCTCAGCAACAATAGAGAGAAACAACTTGAACACCAAATGGCTGCAAAAACTGCAGCAAACCCTAGAACAAGTTCTAGAACAATACAGAGAAGATGAAAGAAACTTTTTGGGGGGAGAATGAATGAATAATGACCGACACAAGCTCCTTTATATGCCAGCTAAAAGAATTTTACACTTTAGTCCACCACTATTGCACAAGATGATCGCGGTCCTCATAATGATACACTTTACACCCCTCAACCTTCCAGCCTGTATCATTCAGTTACAACAACTTATAACAAACAGATCTGTTAGTAACAATAAGCCCATAACAATTGGCCCAGTTGTCCATAAATAAACCCAGAAGAATGAAAGTCCAAACTCTTATATCAACAAAAGGTATTTCACTTTTCTTTTAAATAATTTATGCATCTGTATAACTTAATTTTTTGTATTATATTTTTTTAGCATAGATACTTTTCAAACATACAAAATTGTAAATATATTTACAAAAAGCTCGGACATGCAATCGAGATTGGATCAGGCATTCAAACGAGAAGCCAGGTGTTGGTTACGCTTGCTGTGGCAAAGAAACATTGTTTTTCCCGAGAAGATAATCTTTTGGTTAGGTGAAGGGACCACCATCTGAGAAAGAACTAACGGAAATGGGGTTTTATAATTTTAGATTGAGAAAAATGCCCGGATAGTCCCTGTGGTTTCACCTTTTTTCACCTATAGTCCCTAACTTTCTAAAACTACATGAATAGTCCCCAAGTTTTCATTTTTTGTTCCCGGAAGTCCCTGGGTCTAACTTCAGTTACTTTTCTCTGTTAAGTGGGTGTTAAGAGGGTGTGAAATGACAAAAATACCCTTTCCTTAAAAGGCCAAACCACAGGGACTATCCGGGCATTTTTCTCTTTTTATTTATAAAACCCCACCACCACACTTCATCTTCAACCTCCACCCACCATCACCCTCCTCCACCCTCCACCATCACCCTCTCTCTCTCCCTCTCCAATTCCGGCGAAAGTCCGGCTACTCACGGTGGAACCAGGGTTTTCCGGCCGTTTTTCACGGTGGAACCAGGGTGTACCCCCCTTAAACCGCACCTCCCGAGACCTTTTCCAGCGTCGGTTTTCCGATTCGAGCTGCGGGGATGACACTTTCAGCTCCGGCAGCCGCGTTTCAACAGGTTCACTCCAGTAACATCTGAACTCGTCATCTTCTTCATCTCGTTTTTCATTAGATCCTTTTGGATCCACCCCTTTTCTGGTTCCTTACGTGATTTACAGGTGGTGTCGATAGTGGTGGTCGATGGAGATGACGATGGTAGACGGTGGTGGCGTTCCGGCAACAGCAGCGCCGCTCGCGGCGGCTTTGGTTCATACGGGCTTCAAGTTTTGGTTTCATCTAGTTCAACTAAGGGTCTCGTCGGTCCAGGTTTGGAGTCTCGGCTCGTGTCTCGGTTTGATACTAGGTTCAGTTTCTACTCGGATCAGATTCAATGTTCGGTTCCAGTTCGAGTCTCGGTTTAGTTTCTGACAAGTGATTCCGGTGCAGGTTAGTCTTGGTTCAGGTTTTAGTTTTGAGTTTACTCGGTTCAGTCTCCGGTCAGTTTCATTTTAGTCATTTTTGTTCGATTCGTTGCAGTGGTGGTGACTCCGGCTCGAGTGGTGATTCAGTTCAGTTTAGGTCTTGGTGCAACTCGGTTCGGTTCCGGCTCGGGTTGATGGTGGAGGGTGGAGGAGGGTGATGGTGGGTGGAGGTTGAAGATGAAGTGTGGTGGTGGGGTTTTATAAATAAAATTGAAGAAGATGCCCGGATAGTCCCTATGGTTTTGCCTTTTATGGAAAGGGTATTTTTGTCATTTCACATCATTTTAACAGAGAAAAGTAACTGAAGTTAGACCCAGGGACTATCCGGGAACAAAAAATGAAAACTTGGGGACTATTCAGGTAGTTTTAGAAAGTTGGGGACTATAGGTGAAAAAAGGCGAAACCACAGGGACTATCCGGGAATTTTTCTCTTTTAGATTTATTATAAGATATGTAACTAAATTTGGTCAAAATATGATATTTCATAAAACGGTGGCTTTTAAAAAAAACTAGATTAAGTTTAAGCAAATAATTTTTTTATAATAATTTTTAAAATGATTTTAACGAATCAATTCCATTTTAAGCAATTTTTTTTGAGTTTTTCTTTTCGTTTGCTATAGTTAGTGCATACTGATTTCCCGCTTACCGCAACACGCGAGGTTACCTACTAGCATTTGATGTTATCCTTAATTTCCAAATATAAGGTGAAATAAATTATGTTATTTTGATAATTCCAGGTTTCAATAAGTTGATATGATTTACATACATGTCACATTAGTTTATGACATAAAAGGAATACATCAAAAACAAAAAGTATGGTTAAGAATTAGAAATCTTACACCATTCTATAAATTTTTTGTAAATATTATTAGGTAAAGAAAGTTGATACCAACACTTTAGACAGTAAATTCATTTTAATTCTGAACATGATACCTTGTTTAGCCATCATTCAAAAACTACCAATCTTAAAGAAACAATATAAGTTATACTCACAGATAGACCACATTGATGCTATGAAAAAGCAAACTAACAGACCTACTATACAATATACACAAAAAAGTTGATATTTTAACAGAAAACGAGTACCGCGTTGTAAAATGTCACCCCCGCCGCATCACGCGTGTATCCCACGCGTGTAGTAAATATAGAAATTTTTCAGTGCAAGAAAAAGGTAGCCTTATTCTTTGGAACAAGGATCATAAGTTCCAAACATGTGTAATTTACCAGATCATTCATAATATAACTTCTATAATAATCATATCAGAAACTATGTACAGAAAGGTAAATGTAAAACATAGAAGATCTAAGGGCGATAGTAAGTTATGGTGGTTATAGTAATCATATCAGAAACTATGTACAGAAAGGTAAATGTAAAACATAGAAGATCTTAGGGCGATAGTAAGTTTTGGTGGTTAAAATATAACTGAAGCCTTCGCGGGACACGGACAAACAACTAAAAGTAGCCAGTTAACCTATTTAACCCGTTTGGACCGACCCAGTTCCCACCTGCATCATGGGAATGAATGGGTCCAAAAACTGAACTTATGATTCAATTTATTACAATTCCAAATATCAAATATCATACAAGTGAATTCGTTCAAATAGGAACAATCTTGCTGCATTTTATCTTATCAATCCAAGAAACAAAAGACGACTTGGAGTTCCGAAACCCTAAAAACCCATGCTCCTTGCTTTTGTTCATGAGATCCAACATCCCCTCATTACCAAGCACAACATCCACAAACCACCACCCTCCCACCTCCTCCAATTTAGTCGGTAAAAGCTCCTTTTCGGTCACTATGGCATCCCAAACTGCCCCTTTATCCTTCATCATATCACTCAAACTTCTCCTCTCTCCCTCCTCTTGCAACCCACCATTCTCCACCCCAAACTGCTCAGCCAAAACCTTCCAAAAATGCTTCCATTTAAACACATCACCATTACTAATATTAAACACTTCGTTCTTCGCATACTCGTCAACCGCAGCCCATATATGATGCTCAGCGATCAAGTCAGCATCCGACGCGCTGTGGTAGCTCTCCCACGCCAGTCTTGTCCCCGGAAACCTCAATGGTTCGCCTTCATGGCTACAAATAGCTGCATAAACACATAAACTTCCTACAATGTTCATCATGCTGCAAGGAGAGAACCCAAAGATCACTCCGGGCCGATGAACCGACCACGTTAACCCTTCCTTTTTGGTTACTTCTTTAAACAATATATCTTCAAGTGTGTAGTAAAAATTAGGGTTTTCAATCCGTGGAAGATCTTCACAAAACGGAGCATCCTGAACCGCGTTCAATGTCCCCCAATCATCAAACGGGCCGATGTAGTGGTTACGACCGGTTTGTAAACATATATGTTGTAAATTAGGGCAATTAGGAATTACTGCATTGAGAACGTTTTTAAACATTTGGCCATTGATCTCACAGTTTTGTTGTTCATTGGAACAATTGGCCCATGTGACGTAGAACACATGCGTGAGGTCTTGGAGGTTGGAGAGTTGTGTTAGGGTTTGTTCTTCATCTCGGATATCACATTGGATGTATTCCATGGGATAATCGGCATTCCATAGTGGTCTGGGGCGGCGGGCGACCCCGTAGACCTTCCAGGGACCTCCGGGGGTGTCGTGGAGGGGGAGGATCTCTGCAAGGCTGTTGCCGACGATGCCGGTGACCCCGACGATCAAAGCGAAGCCTTTGTACTTGAGTGATGGATTGGTGTCTTGGCGTTTTCTCTGCGTGTCATTGAGAAAGTGTTAGTTGGTACGTGAACGTGAAATATGAAGATGATGAATGCATGCATGCATGTATGTATGTACCCGTGTAGCGCCGACGACGCCTGATAGCCACCAACTCATGGTTTGTGTTATGTATCAATGATTTGCGTTTGCAGAAAGAGGAAAGATGGAGAGGTGCGTGGGATGAAGTAATGGATCCTATAAACTTGGTCAACCATGAAACACACGTGTTTTCGATATGACTTCTTCCTCTTCTTTGATCTTTCAACTATAACTTTTTTTCATATCTATATGTATTTGGATTTTTTTCCAATAGGAAATTTATTTATCTAAATAGGTAGTTTTAAAAATATTTATTAAAATACGTTGTTTACTTGTTTTGATTGTTAAATCCAAGGAAAATTTAAATTTTTACTTTCTCACTTCTAATCTTTATCGGATAATATTAATTCACTAACTTTTAGTATGAATATTATAAGTTTTATATTCATAAACAAAGGAAAAGATCAAATACGAAATTTATTTTGCCTAGGAAGGATAGGAAGTAATAATACTAGGACATGTGGCAAAATTTAAAATAAAGAGGAAGGGTATTTTAGTCAATCTTATCCTTTCTTCTTCCTTTTCAAAACCCAGTAACTTCAAAACCCACCATTTTCAAAACCTACCATCTTCAACCATTTCTTCACTTTCTATCTCAACCATCACTACATTATAGTGCGATTTTCGTCACCAATCAATGATTCAAACACCCGATCAACGTGTTCTTCAGCTTTTTTTGAAGAAAACCCAGTTTAATTTCATAGAAAATCTCGTTTTTTCCGGTGATTTTGAAGATAATCACTCGATCCGTTCGATTCGAGCGCTGATAAGTGTTTCAGTCATTCAAAATTCGTCAATTGTTGAAGAAATCACTTCGATCCATGTAAGAAATTCTTTAATTTCATTTTTACGATCTAGGTTTTTGATTTAGTCATTGCGTTTTACGATCTTGGCGGGGGTCCGGGGGCAGCGCCCCTGGTAGCGGGGTCCCAGGGGCGGCAGCCCCTGGCGGGGTCCAAGGGGCAGCCCCTGGCGGGGTAAATTGCCTCTGGAAACTGCATTCGTAAACTGCATTGGTTCAGACAGTTCACAGCACAAACAATTCACAGCACAGGCAAAACTATTGTCATGGTTCAATGTGTTTTATAGAGAACACTTTCTTTGGTGTTTTTAGGCAATTGCGTTTTAGAACTAAAACATTTTTATGTGTTTTCTGGCCATTGCGTTTTAAAAAAACACATTCTTGAAGTGTTTTTGGCGCATTGCGTTTTAGGTAAAACACCTTTTTAGGTGTTTTCAGTCAATTGCGATTCACAGAGAACACTTTCTTTTGTTTTTTAGGCAATTGCGTTTTAGAATGAGTCATTTTTAAGTGTTTTCTGGCCATTGCGTTTTAGAAAAACACATTCTTGAAGTGTTTTTGGTGCATTGCGTTTTAGGTAAAACACGTTTTTAGGTGTTTTCAGTCAATTGCGTTTTACATAGAACACTTTCCTTTGTTTTTTAGGCAATTGCGTTTTAGAATGAGTCATTTTTAAGTGTTTTTTGGCCATTGCGTTTTACAAATAAGACATTTCTTTGTGTTTTTTGTGCATTGCGTTTTAGGTAAAACACTTTTTTATGTGTTTTCAGTCCATTGCGTTTTAGAAAACATACATTTTAAGTGTTTTTTGGCCATTGCGTTTTAGAAATAAGACATTTGTTTGTGTTTTTGGTGCATTGCGTTTTAGGTAAAACACATTTTATGTGTTTTTAGTCTATTGCGTTTTAGAAAGTACATTTTCTTTTGAGTTTTTAGGCTATTGCGTTTTAGAAATAAGACATTTCTTTGTGTTTTTTGTGCATTGCGTTTTAGAAAAATGTCATTTTTTAGGTTTTTTTTTTCATTGCGTTTTACGTAACTGGATGTTTTTCTATTGCGTTTTACGCAACTGGGTTTTTAATTTTTTTTTTTTTGAAAATATAGCAATAGTATACTCGTTTTAAAGATAAAAAAACGCTCATTTTTTTGGTGCAATTTTTATAAAAAAATAATGTCGTATGAAAGAGTTATTAACGTTTAAAAAATTGGGGGGGGGGGGGGGGAATTGGAGGAGAGAGAAACTATTGGCTTGGATTGACTAGAATGCCCCTAAACAACTCACGTGCCTTTTTTCTTCCCCTTCAATTTCCATCATTTAATCTTAGCCCTTGATTAACTAAATGGATAATCAAGATCACTTCCTAGCCAAATAAACTTCCTATTGTATCTCCACCCTCGTAAACAAATTAAATTCCTTTTTGTTATTCACTTTTAATGCCATATTACCAGAAGAGTGTCGTTCCAAAAAAAAAAAAAAAAAACATTTTAAAATTATATTTTTCTTTTATCAAGAGTTACTAATGCCATATATTATCATACTATGAACACTATATATATTTTTTTGTATTTCATTTCATTTCGTTATGTATATTTATAAAATAAATAATATACATTTTTAACACTTTTAGCTTTTAAATAATAGTACTTTTTCTAACTAGGTTTATCACCATTGTCGCGTTGCGGCGAATTTCTTCTGTTATTTAGTCAGTATTTACATCTGTTTTGAAATCACTACGAGTGCCTTGTGCACGGAATTGTTGACAAGAATAAAAAGAAAAATGTAGAAAAAAAAAAAAACACTAAAACATAACCGAAATAAAATCAATCAAAAAAGTTGTATGATGTTGTTCGTATGAAACCCGTGGTCAGAGATGAGTAAATGGTACTAGGTACCAGTACCGAATTTTCCGATCCAAAATATCTTATGTACCAATTCGGTATTGACTTTTTGCGTTCCTGATACCGTTCGCTACCGGTTTTTACCTTCTTATACTGGTACCAGTACTGATTCAGTATCGGTTGGCACTGAGCTCACCCCACTACAAGAAACTGGCACCTTTAGCGGCGACAGTTGTTGCCGCTATTTGTCACCGTTATTACCTTTGAGCGGCGACATGTCGCCACTAAAGGGTCGCCGGTATTGATGGGTCGCTATTGGCCTGGTTGTCGTCGCTAAAGGTCATCATCGTCGCTATTGATCTTTGACTTTTAGCGACGACCTTTGGCCGCTAAAGGGTCGTCGGTGTTAACCATGGTCGGTAAAGGTCATTAGCAATAGCGGTGACACCTGTCGCCGATAAAAGTCATTTTTTTACAGCAGCTGAATACAGCTGCACCCAGCCAGTTTCCGGCCGAAAAACACAATTTGCCAATTTCAAACAACGCAAACATACGCCATGAACATATACTAAAAGTAATATAATTACAAACTACGTTTAAGTCCTACATTATCATCCTACAACGTTTAAATCCTACATTATCATCTTACGTTAAAAATAACAAGTCACTCGTCGAAATCATCCTCATTTTCACGAACATTTACATACAAACATACATCCTTACATACACATTTACATACCTAAACAAAAAATTATACAATTTCTAAACTTTGAAAAAAATACATATAAAACTAACCGTAATTTCAAGTTTTCAAGTAGATGTAGACCGCGGAGACGAGGTGGTGACCAGTGAAGTGATGGTGGTGACCGGAGAGGTGATGGTGGTGAGCCGATTTCTCTAGCATAAACACAAAAACACACAAAAATTATAGACTATAACATGTCTATAATAAAATAGAGAAGAAATTTAACAAAACACAAACTTAAACTAACCGATTTGGGGCAAAATTGTCGTATTCCGTCGCTAGAGGGAAGAAGAAAAGGGGAAAAGTGAGGAAGGAGGGAAAAAAGCCCGCTGTGCAGGTGTTTATGTCGTAAGGGCATTACCGGTGACAACCCGTCGCCGCTATTGGTCTAATCGTCGCCGGTATTGAGTTGATCCCCCCAGCCCTTGGATCGTGATAAGATTTGAGTGGCTGGGGTTTAATGAGGGACCACGGATCTTTAACGGAGACAAGCCGTCGCCGCTAATGCCCTAATATATGTCGCCGCTATTGGTTCTTAAGTCCCCGACCATTGGATCTGGGTAAGGATCAACGGATGGGGTTTGATCTTAGATGGATGGACGCGGATCGATCAATAGCGGCGATATTTGGCCTGTCACCGCTATTGCCTTCGCCGCTAATTGTAACACCTCAAAAATTTATGTCCAATAATGTATTGACACGTGTCATAAGCTTTAAACGTGTAAAAGATTACTTTAGAGGGACTAAAGTTGACAAACAAAGAAAGTAAGTGAATTTAAGGGTTCAAAATGTCAACAATGGATAAATATGCTTTTCAATAACCCTACACGATGTTTATACCCTTAAACGAATGGATCATGGATCATACGAAGCTATTTGTGGAAGAAAGTGAGAGGTTACAAACTACAGGGGTCAAATGTGTCAACATGTTTAAAGTGTACCTCTGAGTGACCTTTTAGAGAACCCGAAGCTTTGTAACGATAAATTTTAATCACTAGAATATGTGGTAAAAATCTCACCAAGTTTCGTTATCGTATGAGAAAGTTATGATAAAATTCGTATACGGGGGGGGGGGGGGGGTTAAAAGGGTCAACGTTTGGAATTCAAGGCCTTACGGGTGATCACAAAGTTAACCAAGGACTTAACCAAGTTTGTATAAGTCTTAAGGCCCTTAAAAATCAAGTTAGAGGGCTGAAAATGCAAAATTGGAAGTTAAAACCACGCATACAAGGACCAGGGACCTAAAGTGCAAATATTGAAACTTGTTTAACCTGTTCTGCACCCTCACACGGGCCGCGTAAGGTCAGGCAGTACCCTTACGCGGGCCGCCTGGCAGTGCCAGCGACAGAATTCACCTGGCAGCTGCCAGTTCAGGTCTGTAACCGACTTTAAAGGATTGTTTTCTTATACCAGGGGCTCTCCAATGGTAATTCATGCATAGAGGGCACTTGTCTTGATCTCATAATATCAGTAGACTACCTTGGCATCATCTTAAGAGATCAAAATTTACTATATAAAGAGCTCCCAAGTTGCAACATTTGATCACATTCATTTGCAAAGTTCACAAGACTTATTCTGGAGCTTCTCTGATCAGCAACAAAATTCCTTAGGCTTCCTAGTTGTGCTTAGGACCTTTGTAAGTGTCCTTAACCCTTCTTAATTCAGTTTAGCTTAGTTAATTAGCTTAAAGTCAAACCGTCGTAATTAGAGTTTGACTTCGTGATTAATCAATAATTGTCCAGTCAAATCACGAATTGAAAGTACCTGTGAGTTGGTAATTATGTGGGTAATAAACCCTTAAAAGGGCACCCTCTGATTCCCACTCTAACTAGGTCAATTGTCGGGTCAAAGTTAATCTTAAAAAGTCAACAGAAAGCTTATTTTCAAATTAATGCATAATTAGCAATGTAGGAGTCATACAACATGTTTTATCATTAATATAACTTGGTAATTAATGTAAGAACATGTCTAAACATGTTCAACCCGACAATTTTCAGTTTAGGCTCGGTTCGGAACCGAAAGTCGCATTATTTGACTTTTGCTTTGACTTTCAGTTCTGACCCGTTTAATCATGTTTTAGAAATGCCTTAGAGTCTTATTTGGACCAAGTTTCATGTTAGTATAACCCTCTGTGATTATACAACTTGGTTCATTAGTTATCCGATTCATATGCATGTTTCCGTTAAATGCTTAAATGTTGACTACTATGCCCTTTTGACCTTAAAACGTGATTTTTGAAAGAGTTAATTGCCATTTTCGCCCCTGAGGTTTGGGCACATTTGCCATTTTCGTCCAAAATGACAGTTTGGTACCATTTTGCCCCCCACGTTTGGGCATATTTGCCATTTTCATCCAAATGCCTAACCTAGTTACTTTATAACGTCAAATTGGGGTATTTTTAAAATTTGTTAATAATAAGGGGGTAACTTGTAATATATCACAACACATACATACACACAACACATACATACATACTGCACTCTCTAAAAATTAAAAAAATTCTAAAAAATCAAAAAAAATCCAAAAATCATTAAATGTTTCGGCACGAACCGTTTCGACCCGTACCGTTTCGAACCGTACCGTTTCGACGCGAACCGTTTCGACGCGAACCGTTTCGAGCCGAACCGTTTCGACACGAACCGTTTCGACCCGTACCGTTTCGAACCCGAACCGTTTCGAGCCGAACCGTTTCGACGCGAAGCGTTTCGAACCGTACCGTTTCGACGCGAACCGTTTCGAGCCGAACCGTTTCGACACGAACCGTTTCGACCCGTACCGTTTCGAACCCGAACCGTATCGACCCGTACCGTATCGAACCGAACCGTTTCGACGCGAACCGTACCGTTTCGACCCGTACCGTATAGAGTAAATATAAAAAATTGTTTATTATATTTTATAGAGTAAATATAAAAAATTAAATTAAAAAAATTCTCATTTAACAGAACTTTTTAACTAGGTTAGAGATTTGGATGAAAATGACAAAAATGGCCAAACGTGAGGGGCAAAATGGTACCAAACTGTCATTTTGGACGAAAATGACAAATGTGCCCAAACCTTAGGGGCGAAAATGGCAATTAACTCTTTTTGAAAATATAAAAGAGTAGAAACCTTAGTTACTAATTTATAAAGTTGTCCCTAAAATTTGACATCAGTTTGAGGTCTAGATTAGGAGTTATGCTCATTAGCGTAGTTAGAAAGCTTTTTATTAATTAAACGGCATAATTAGCATATAGCCTATCTAAACCCAATTTTTAATACCAAACTTTTACCTACTGATATAAAATAATATTTTAGGATTTTTGAATATTTTTATTTAATTTTAGGCTGAGCATAACATAGAGTTCTAAGCTTGATTCGGTAATTACCAGTTTTGCCCTTTTGGGCTATAAAATGAGTTTTACAAATTATTTTGATACCAAACCTTTTTCTACTGATCTAATATGATAAATAAAATATTTTGAGCCTTCTGGAATAATAAAA
Organism: Helianthus tuberosus; assembly: GCA_030545235.1. Taxonomy (NCBI): domain Eukaryota; kingdom Viridiplantae; phylum Streptophyta; class Magnoliopsida; order Asterales; family Asteraceae; genus Helianthus; species Helianthus tuberosus. Next base: position 63,516,093 of record CM060385.1, on the reverse strand, counting down.
ATGTCAGCCTTCCATTAAAAACCCGGAAATGGCTCCAAATCGCCTTTTTAAGCGTTTTTAACGCATAGTATGTACTAAAACTATTTTGAATATATGAGGTTTGATGCCTACTGATATTTTTAGTCAATTTACATATTCTAACAGTAAGCTAAAGTTTTAAACTCAGATTTCCAGTTTTGACCTTTTAAGCCTATGTGAAATTACCAAAATACCCCTAAGGTGCATAGTTTGGTTTTAAATGATAAATTTCACATATACATAATACCCTACTATTATGACTTATAAAAATAAATATTTTTACCGATTAAATCAGACCTGTAACTCAGTTTTACATTAAAACTCTTTTATAACCTTTAAAATGACCAAAATACCCCTACGGGACAAAATTTGAGTTTAAATCCGTTTTGGGAATAATAGAAGATATCTTACTGATATCACAATATATTTAATGCATATTAACTTAGGAAACCTGCATATGACTCTTATGGTTACCCGTTATGCATCTTGCGCGTTCGGTTCGGTTTATGTAACTAGTTTGCATAAATTGACCGAAACGGGTCATACCTTATCATTTTTGTCTCAAGATCCAGAATGTGTTTAGTTTACCCATATTATACAAGCCTTCAAACTTGTCGGGGCTAAATCACATTCTATTCCGGTCTTCGCTTAATCGTGCGTTGAACCGTATCTTCCTTTAAAACTAACCGGTCTAAGTTTAGGCTTAATAAAAGACCAGTTAGGAATCTAATAGGTTATTAAAAACCTTTGTTCCAGAATAGGAGACCCGATAAAAGCTACCCGCACTTGCTATTTGTGATTAATACTTGCAAAGGTAAATACTTTTAGCTTATTTTCCCTATACGGGCTTGGGGTATGGTATATAAAATACCGCTTGGTCGGGCATTGCATCTTTAATTGTATGAAGTTAAATCATTGAAATGTCCCGTTGAAAAATGTTTTGTTTGCTTAAATCCTTTGGGGGGTTAATGACCATGTCCCGGATATCCTTGGCATCATTTTACGAAATGACCACGACCTAAGCACGGGGTGTAGGCGTACACCCGACAATGCATAAATAAATAATGTGGTGTGTCAATTAATCTTTAACCCAGTATCAAACCCGGGCTACTGAACGCATAAGAAACATGTAATTCTTTTACAAGTTTATATTTAAATAATTATCCCAAGTTATAAAATGTTTTGTGCCACGTGCATTCAAATCAATTTTTAAACCTTTTCAAAATGAGTCCGTTAATTGTATTTACCAGTGTAAACTGACGTATTTTCCCAAAAAGACTAAGTGGAGGTACTACTCGAAATAGGCTGGTCTCTCCTTAGCATCAATAAGAGTCTCGCAAGCTTGGATGCAATTTAGTCTGTTGAACAAGTTTCCTCTTTATTTTGATCCGCCTGTGGATCCGTTTCAACTGTGTTGTGATACTTAAATATTACACTTGTATTCAGTTGAAATAATATCTATCTTTTGCTTCCGCTGTGCATTTAAATATTGTGTTGTTTGACTATGATGATATCAACTACGTCACGATACTCCCCACCGGGCCCACCGGTAATACGTGGAAATATCGGGGTGTGACAGGTTGGTATCAGAGCCAACCCTGAGTGAATTAAACACTAGCCTTTTGTGTTTAATCTCAGTTACACAGTTGCACATTCCTCGATTCTCGAGTCTAGACTAAGGACTTAGGATTAATCCAAATTTGTTTTATTTTTTACCTTGTCTTTTAAATTTTCTTGTTGTATCACTTGTTTGTTTTTGGCAGGTTAAACAAAATGCCACCAAGAATGAGAGGGAGAGGAAGAGGAAAGGGGCCACTCGTTGCCCCAAATGACCATGAGGCCGGACCTTCGCACCGGCGAACACCGTCAGATTCCCATAACCCGGGTCCTCAAGATCCCTGGAGGACCTATATTGAACCAGCAAGGCGCTCAGTTTCGCTGAGTACCTCCCCTTCTTTTCAACACTCATTTGGGCCTCATTCTGAAAATGAGCCCCATAATTCCCACCAATCCTACATTCCTCTCCAAGGTCACAACTCACCTTTCGACCACCTGTCGCCTGTCTTCCAGGGCCAGTTCAACTCGGCTGATTACCTAGGAGAACCAGTGGGTTTTAACCCACTAGGACCTGAAGACCATTTTTCTGGTGGCAATGCGATGGATATAGATGAGGACACCGATCCCGTAGAACCACCGTCCGGAACCCCTAACCACCCCATCGAAATTTCTGATGGGTCACCTTTTTGTGGGATCAACTTATAATGGTCCCGACAGCTATGAGGAGAGGTTCAGACAGTTGGACTGGGTGTTTACCCCCAGTTACCACAACTCTCCGCAGCAGCAGCAGCAGGATCCTTCCGAGGATTCTCAATTTATCGCGGTCACTCCGCCGCCACCACCAGTCCAGCAACAACCTTCGGAGCCACCGAGGCGAAGAAGATCGAACGCACGGATGTCTGCGCAAGGAGGAGTGCGTATCAACACCCCTCCACTTTCAAGTGGCAGCCGATACTCGCCACTTCATGAAGAACCGGAGAGGGGAGGACCTTCAAACCCCGTCTCGGAAGTAAAATCTGCCCCTGTCGCGCCACCACCATTGGGTTTTGGAGACCCAATTCCTACATACACTGGCACGGCAGCGTATAATCCCTTTGAGCAGCCAGTCCACACTCATTACAACTATGTCGAGGCCGACCCTTACTTGGTAGCTGCGAACTACAATGCTCTCCATCCGGAAGGTCCCTATGGAGGTCCCTGGACGACGGGATACCCGACCTACGGATACCCACCCTATGGGTATCAGCAACCGCCACCTCCGCAACCTCTGCTTTATCAGCAACCCCCGCAGCCGCTAGTAATGTCACCACCACAACATCAAGAAATCCTTCAAGGATAAATGAGGTGCGGCAGGAGGTGCGGGAAGACCGTAGGCATAACCGAGGGATGTTCAAGAATCTGGTGAATTTAATCAAGGGAAAAAGCAAGAAGGATCACTAAATCCTTTATTTGTTTGTTTGTTATTAGTGTTGTAATCATGTCCCTGCGTGGACATTTGTTTCAGTATTCTGCCCCTGCGTGGGCATGTCTTTTTGTATTCTGCCCCTGCGTGGGCATGTTTTTCTGTTGACCCCTGCGTGGGTATGTTAGGTGATGTACTGCAAAGTACATATGTTTATAGTGTATATTTTGGTCAGTTTTTGGTAGTTTTGAGTCTAGTTTAGGTTAGAATTGTGATACTGCTGACGTTAAGCTTTGATTTCAGGTCCTGTAGCTTAAAGTGATGAAAAACGAGTAAAAACGAGCAGTTTAGAAGAAAACCGGGATTCGTACGCGCGTCGGAGAAGCTGGAAGTCAATTTAAATAAAAAAAATAGAAAAATCAGGATTTGGAGGCGCCGCGTGACGCGAGGCCTCCTTGGCGTCGCGTGACGCGAGGCCTCCTTGGCGTCGCGCGAGGGGTGTAATTTCGAGAATTATTGATTTCCAGCTAGGGTTTGAAGATTAATTCCCAGGAAAACTCAATTAAAAACCCTAATTACGAATTCAGACTTCTTTGGGGCGACTTTGGAGCATTCTTGGCGAGCAATCGGAGATTTGAAGGCGTAGGAATCATTGGTACGAGTCGAGGGCGAAGAATCGAAGATTATATCGGGTTTTCTAATCCCTTGTTTTGTCGGTTATTTGTCTTGAAACTTTGTTACAATGAATTCTGTTCTAGATTTCTTTGGATTAATGATACGTTTTAGTATGCTTGGCTAATTTCATAAACCGCCTAGACTTGATGAATGGATTAATATAAAGTTTTTACCGGTTTTGTTATTTGCATGATTGTTATGGGTGATTGTGTTTAGTAAGCGGTTTGATTTAATGATTTGATGTGTATGCGTGCTTTGAGTTGGTTTATTGTTATTACTTGCTTCATATGATTCTTAGTGACGGTCTATATCACAACATAGAGTCATATTAGGGTTTAGGGTTTCGGTGAGTGTCTATATCACGTTAGAAAACCTTCACTCTTTAGGGAGAATTGCGCAATAACCCCTAGAAGTAACTGGTAATAATTTGCTAAGTCTTAGTGTTCTACTAGTCCTAATACCTAGAAAGTGAGGGGCTATTGGTAGGTCTTACCAGGCGAATTGCTTTAGATAGTCCTTGGAAAAGGTCATGTCTTGGTTTACCTGTCGGTCTTATTAGTCTATCAAGTCAAATTTATTACTTCAAACTACCCTAGATCTATGATTGGAAAAGATTAGGTCAACATTAGGGTACTTACACAATAATTAGACAACTGGAAAGACGTCTAATAACCGGTAGGATTAACGGCCTAGGTAGTTCCACAGGTTTCTCCTTGAGAAGGGTCGAGGGGCTTAGATGGTTCTTAATAGGTTTAGTACTTTAAGATCCCGGTTCCATAACTCGTGCATTTAATTTAATCGGTAATCTCTTAAAAATGATCCAGGATTCTTGTCTAGGTGGTCTCATTCTCATATAAGAAAAGTCCGCAGTCTTTATTCGCCTTTAGTCTAGCTCTAGTTTAATTCAGCAGTTTAATATAGATTTCCTTAGTTTTCCGTAACCCCCCCCCCCCCCAAACAATTAAACAAGTTAAGTCGTGTCTGTCAGTGTCTAGTCTACGTGATACATAGAGTCTTGTGGTTCGATATCCGGACTTCCTAGGGTTATAATACTTTGATCGGTACACTTGCCGATTGTGTGGTTTTAGGTCGAGTCTAGAATTAAAGCTTTGTAGTGTCTAGTTTAGAGAGTCTAATATAGTTTATTTTTATAGTCTGTTTAGCACACATCAAGTTTTTGGCGCCGTTGCCGGGGACTCTTGGTAATTGCGTTCATTAGCTTTGATAGATTTACTTGACAAATACGTGCTACGTGTTTACTTTGTTTTGTGTCTTTTAATTTTCATCTTGATTCGTAGTGACTATTGTTTGCTTTTCTTGTGTTCAGGTTTTTACTTGTAGTGGATGCCACATCTGCGCTCGCACGGACCACCACCACCAGTCAAGCAGTCATCATCTCAATTGGGCCAAGGCCCACAGGTTACTTCTACATCCTCTTCTTGTTTCCCCAATTTCGATTCCACCCCGTTACCCACCCCACCTCCTACACCACCACCTTCGCCAAACCATTCACCCAAAACCTCACCTAAGGTTTCCCCACCCGATAGCCCTACTTCTAGTACCTCTAGCAATCCAGCAAACTTAGAACCAATGGCAAACCCTAGGCAAACCGTCCATCAGCAAGCCACTCAGGATTTCACCGGCCTTGCTTCACCCATCACCGTCCCACCCATAGTTAATGAAAATTCATGGCAGATTCCCTCTTATGCCATGCAGCATGCAGGCTATCACCAATACCATCCAATTCCATGGCCGAGACGATGAGGATGCCCCGGCCCACATCAACCGTTTCTCTCGTATGCTAGCTACTTTTAGCCTTCACGGTGCACCCAACGATGCCACCTACCTACAGCTTTTCCCATTCTCATTAGCCGGCCGTGCGGCTACTTGGTTGGACTCTCAACCAACCGGCACTTTTACCACTTGGGCGGGGCTTTGTCAAGCCTTTTTGAACAAATATTTCCCGCCCGCTAAAGCCTCACGTCTTAGAGAGCAAATCCACTCCTTCCGCATGGAGCCCGACGAGCCTTACTACCTTGCTTGGGAGCGTTTCCAAAACCTTTGTGCTCGTTGCTCCCAGCATGGTCTTTCTGATTGGGCTTTATGTGAGAAATTTTATAACGGTCTCACCCAAGAGACTCGTGATAGGTTCGATACTAACGCGGGGGGGGGGGGGGGGCATATGATGGGTATTCTTACAGTTGCTGAGTGTTTAGAGCGTTTTGAGGCATTTGCTCAGTCTCAATCCCAATCACGATCCGATCAGAGGTATCAAAGTGGTAGTTCCAATACCACTACTAGTGCACCCGCCCGAGGGGTGAACCATGTCACCATGGATCCTAGTTTAGCCGCTGTTTTGGAAAACGTGACTAGGGAACTTAAGGAAATTAAGGCTAAGGTAGACAAATGTGAGTTTTATCGTGGGGGTCATGACACGAGTTCGTGTCCATTACTTGTTGGAGAGGAGCAGGTCTATTTTGTAGGAGGAGGGTTTGGTAGAGGTCAACCTAGCGGTTTTGGGGGTAATAATAATTTTGGGTCGGGTTGGCGTAATAATAATAATAACTTTAATAATAACACTTTTCGCCCAAATGGACCTCTTGGCTTTCAAATGGCTCAAAACCCAAATAGGGGCCAAAATTCACTCTTTGGTGGGGGTTCAAGTGGGCAGTTCAACAAAGGGTTCAATGGGCAGGTCAAGGATGGGGGGTCAAATAACCAAGGTCAAATAGGTCAAGGTCCAAGTTTTGATTTAGGGGGTAGCATAGAAAGAATGGAGTCCATGATGAGTCAACTAGTTGTTAGGGACCAAACCACTCAAAAGACCCTTAGTGAACATGACCTAATGCTTAAGAACCATCAAGCCTCCTTCCAAGACCTCCAAAGGGTCGTAGGTGATATGTCTAGGAAGCTAGAAGAGAGATTACCCGGTCAGTTTGCGGGTAACACCCAACCGAACCCTAATGCCCATGCTAAAGCCATTACCACTCGTAGTGGCAAGACCGTAGGAAACCCTAGAGTCGAGGAGAGAGTAGTTGATGAAGAGGGAGATGTGATAGATGAGGAGATCGAAATGGAGGCTCCCGGCAAAGTGCAAAAGAGGCTAAGCCCAGCAAGTACCGCACAGCCCGGTGAGTCTCAAAGTGAGAAGAAAGTTGAGAAAACCCCAATAGACGTTAGACCTTCACCCTTAGTGAACCATGCATATGTTCCGTTTCCTTCACGCCTTAAGAACCAAAAATACTCAAGGGAATACGGGCAGTTTTTGGACATCTTCAAGCAATTGAAGATTAACCTTCCATTTATAGAGGCACTCCAATCAATGCCCAAATACGCGAAGTTCTTGAAAGATCTCCTTAGGAACAAAGAGAAATTAGGAGAGTTGTCTAACGTGCCGTTGAATGGGGGATGTTCTGCCGTAGTGTTAAATAAGCTTCCCGAAAAGCTTACCGATACGGGTATTTTTACCATTCCTTGTCTATTCGGTAGTAATACCAACACTCGAGCCTTAGCCGACTTAGGAGCTAGTATCAACTTGATGCCCTTTTCTCTGTATGAGAAGCTAGACCTAGGAGAGCTTGCACCTACCCGAATGACATTATCCTTAGCCGATCGGTCCGTTAAATACCCTAGGGATATAGTTGAGAACTTGCTAGTTAAGGTAGACAAATTCGTGTTTCCCGCCGATTCCGTAATTCTAGATATGGAAGCGGATGAGAGAGTTCCCATTATCTTAGGTCGTCCTTTCTTACGTACCGCTAAAGCACTCATAGACATTTATGATGGTAAGATCACCCTTAGGGTCGGTGATGAGAGAGTTACTTTTGAGATAGATCGTTCCATGAACCACCCGAGTGGTTCAGATGACTATAGTGGTCCTTGCCATTCCGTCTACTTTTTGAACTCGTTTATCTCGTGTGTCGACAATTGCTTAGAGTACATTAGTGGAGCGGACCTAGTGGTAGAAGAGAAGGTAGGAGAGAAGGTAGAAGAGGAGTTGGAGAGTGTAAGTGAAGTTGAAGAGGACGAGATTCCTTTAATCCCCGATGTGTTAGCGGTTAGTGATGACACCACCCAACCCCCACCCTTAGAACTTAAGGTACTTCCATCTCATCTAGAGTATGCTATCTTAGGGGAGGGTTCCGAGCTACCCGTTATTATTTCATCCGAGTTAGAGGAGAGTGAGAAAGTGAGGTTGTTAGATGTGTTGAGGGCCAACAAAGAGGCCATTGCATGGAGATTTTCCGACATTAAGGGCATAAGTCCTTCCTATTGCACCCACCGGATACTCATGGAGGATGATTATAAACCGGTGGTGCAACCGCAAAGGAGGCTTAACCCCAACATGCAAGATGTAGTGAAAAAGGAGGTTCTTAAACTCTTAGATGCGGGGATGATATATCCCATTTCAGATTCACCTTGGGTTAGTCCCACACAGGTTGTCCCCAAGAAGGGGAGGATGACCGTTGTCATGAACGAAAAGAACGAGCTTATCCCTTCACGTACGGTCACGGGTTGGCGCGTGTGCATCGACTACCAAAAGTTGAATGATGCCACCCGTAAAGACCACTTCCCATTGCCTTTCATAGATCAAATGTTGGAGCATCTCGCTGGTCAACAATTCTATTGTTTTCTAGACGACTTTTCCGGTTACTTCCAGATTCCCATAGCACCGGAGGATCAGGATAAGACCACCTTCACATGCCCCTATGGCACCTATGCGTACCGACGCATGCCATTCGGGTTATGTAATGCTCCGGCTACCTTTCAGCGTTGTATGGTCGCCATATTTCAGGATATGATAGAGACTTCCATGGAGGTTTTCATGGATGATTTTTCAGTTTATGGTGATTCTTTCGAGGTGTGTTTGAAGAATTTGGAGAGGATGTTGAAGCGGTGTGTAGAGACGAAGCTTATGCTAAACTGGGAGAAGTGTCACTTCATGGTGACGGAAGGTATAGTGTTAGGGCATAAGATATCGAGAGAGGGTATTGAGGTAGATCGTGCAAAAATAGATACCATTAGTAGGTTACCTCCACCCACGAGTGTTAAGTCGATTAGGAGTTTTCTAGGGCATGCGGGTTTCTATAGGCGCTTTATTAGGGATTTCTCAAAAATTACTCGCCCCATGACCCGTTTGCTAGAGAAGGACGTTCCATTCGTCTTTGACGAGGAGTGTCTTAAGGCCTTCAACTTCTTAAAGGAACAGTTGGTTAGTGCACCTATTCTTATCTCGCCCGACTGGAGCTTGCCCTTTGAGCTCATGTGTGATGTGAGTGACTATGTCGTTGGAGCGGTATTAGGACAAAGAAAGGATAAGCACTTCCACCCCATTTACTACGCGAGCAAAACGCTCAATGATGCTCAAGAAAACTACACTACCACGGAGAAAGAGCTTTTAGCCGTAGTTTTCGCATTTGATAAATTCCGCTCGTACCTCGTTTTATCCACGACTATAGTTTTCACCGACCACTCCGCGTTACGTTTTCTTTTTCAAAAGAAAGACGCTAAACCCCGACTCATTCGGTGGATTCTTTTGCTTAGTGAGTTCGATATTGAGATTAGGGACAAGTGAGGGGCCGAGAATGTGGCGGCCGATCATTTATCGCGGTTAGAGGATCCCAAGAGGGAAGAGATTCGTGAGGAGGAGATTGGAGACACGTTCCCTCATGAGTCTATAGAGTTTGTTGAGGTCGAGAAAGAAGGATTGCCATGGTTTTGCGACTTAGCAAATTATCTCTCTAGTGGCGATGTTATGAGAGGGATGTCCACACAACAAAGGAAGCGATTCATTAGCGAGGCGAGAAAGTATGTTTGGGACGATCCTTTTCTCTTTAGGATAGGAAGAGATAGAGTTCTTAGACGTTGTGTGTCGAGAGAGGAGGGGTGGAACATTATTAAACATGTGCATGAAGGCCTCACGGGAGGACATCATGGTGCACACGCCACCGCCCAAAAGGTATTCGATTGTGGCTTTTATTGGCCTACCGTTCTTAGAGATGCCGACGAGTTCGTGAAGATGTGTGATGCATGTCAACGAACCGGCAATATTTCCGCCAAAGATGAGATGCCTCAAAACCCCATACAAGTAGTAGAGGTTTTTGACGTTTGGGGCATCTATTTCATGGGACCCTTCCCAAACTCCAAAGGAAACTGTTACATACTCGTGGCGATTGACTATGTGTCCAAATGGGTTGAGGCTCAAGCTCTTCCCACAAACGAAGCCCGAGTAGTGTTGAAATTTCTTAAGAAGCTCTTTTCACGATTCGGTACTCCTAAAGCCTTAATTAGTGACCGTGGCACTCACTTTTGCAATGCATTGATGGAGAAGTTGCTTGCACGCTACGGTGTCACTCATCGTTTATCTACCGCATATCATCCACAAACGAGTGGACAAGTGGAGAATGCGAATCGCGGTATTAAACGAATCTTAGAGAAAACAGTTGGTAAGAATAGGAAAGATTGGTCCGACAAGCTAGACGATGCATTGTGGGCGTTTAGAACCGCCTACAAGACGCCTTTAGGAACTACACCTTTTATGATCGTCTACGGAAAAGCTTGTCATCTCCCCGTAGAATTAGAGCATAGAGCGCTTTGGGCATTGAAAACCGTTAATTTAGACATGACCGAAGCCGCTAGGAAGCATTTCTTTCAAATTCATGAGCTTGAAGAGCTTAGGGATGCGGCGTATGCTCGATCGTTGGGAATTAAAGAGAAAACGAAGTTGTTGCACGATAGAAGGTTGAGGAAAGTGAAGGAGTTTAGCAAAGGCGATAAAGTGCTTCTTTATAACTCGAGGTTGAAGCTTTTTGCGGGTAAGTTGAAATCGAAGTGGTCGGGACGTTATATGGTTCACTATGTGTTTCCGTATGGAGCGGTGGAGATCTTGGATGAGGCGGATGGCCGTAGTTGGAAGGTGAACGGCCATCGTTTGAAGCATTACATTGGAGGAGCGATGAACAAGGATGAGAGGGAGGTAACTCCTCTCGAAATCCCACCTAAAGCCGCCAATTAGTGTGTTGGGTGAAAGCCCAAGTGTACATTTTGTATCGTTTGTATAAGAGTCGTCGTTTGCGTTTTTTCGTGTTCTAACAAGTATTTTCGTAGTTTTTCGGTGTTTGTTTTGTGTCGTTGAGAATTTTGCAGGTTTCGTCACCGCTATGGAACGGAAAAAGCATGAGAAAAGAGGTCCTAGGTATGTTTCTTGGACACTTAGAAAAATTTTTATGGGTTTTGGATGGTTTGGGAAATTGTTGAAAATTTTTCTAAGGCATGAACAAGGATTTTCTACGAAACTCCCTGTGAAAAACGGCCCTTGGCGTGACGCCAAGGGCCTTAGCGTCGCGCGAAGCTAAACAGTCAAAAATAATTAAAAATGGACCCGCCGCGTAACGCCAGACCCCCCACCTTACCCCTCGCGTCGCGCGAGACCCCCCTGAACCGGATTAAAACGTTTTAACTTGAACCTGTCGCTGAAACTTCAATCCTTTCCACCTTCTAAAAACCCTAGTCGCCAAGAACACATAAATCACCATAACTCACTCAATTCTTCACCAAATCACTCCATTCTTCTTCCTAAATCACCACAATCACATTCCCCCACAATCTTAACCATCAATTTCACCCGAATTCACGCTACATTCTCGCGTTTTTGGACAAACTCGTGCACCACAACTTCAAGACTTCATTTCTCTTGCTAAATCCGAATCCAAGGTACGAGTTCTGTGATTTCTTGTTAGTAGGTAACTTTATTTCATAGTTGTAGTGTCGGGTCAATCATGTTTTAGATCTAGGGTTTGTGTAGGTTGATAAAGTTAGGATCTTTGAGCCTTTAGTCATGTTAGTGGTATGCGGGTGGTTATGTTTGGGATGTTTACATACAATGGGGCTTGCGGATGGTTCGGGTTGGTTTGCTTGGGGTTGTTTGAGACTTGTGGGGTATGTTTGGACAACTAGACAACATGTTTGAGCTTTACGGGTTTGTTTGGCTATAACTAAAGACTTTTTGCTAAAAAAAAATAGGTTGTTGAACTGAGTTTTGCAAATGTGATTAGTTTTCTAAACGGATTTTGTTGCCACAAACGTTGCGTTAAGGTTTAAAAAGTCAAACTCTCACGTGTTTCGCCTCAAGTGTGGGGATATTTCGGCACTTATGCTTAATTGAGGACAATTAAAGTGCCGGGAGGAGATAGTGTACATTGAGTCTTAGGTCGTTCGAGTTATTAAGTTTAGTAGTTCTTTTAGAGTAGTATTTTGAGTCTAGTGTCGGGTTTACTTATATGCACGTACAAGTTCACAACATTTTGCCCGTACTCAATCTCCATTCGGGTAGAATGATGTGTAACTTACGCTTTTTGTAAACGGTAACCCATGTTTTTCTTTAACTTTATTTTCAGAATTAGCCGCGAATGAAATGCTATACGGCTATTCTGCTTTTTATTTATAAAAAAATAATAAAAAATAATAAAAAAAATTAATTAAAAACACCAAAAATAGTTTGTGATTACTAACATTCTGCATTGTTTTTCTTGTCAAATCTTTCTTGTTTTGCAGAAACATGTCGGGTGAAGGTTCATCATCAAACCTAAGAAAAAGGAAGATCAAGTATCGGGGGTTTGATAGGAGAGTGTATTCCCGTGTTGAGAGGATTGTTGATCACCCGGTCTTAGATTTTGAAGAAGACAGTGATGAAAGGGTGAAACTAAAAAAATATGCGGTAACTCACATGTTGGAGCATCGTACGATAAATTGGGAGTGGTTGCACAGTATGGGAGCGAGTGACCGGGTGGCGGAGTTGTTAGGGCCACGATTGAGAGTGGCAATGGATTGCCGTTGGCCGCAGTATACTGAACTTGCACTTGAGTTCCATTGTACCTTCCATCATAAAGAGGGTACTTTTGCGGAGAATAACGCGGTGTCATTCTCATTGGGCCAGAATTTGTACGAGATGAGTATTCCTCAATTTGGAGTGGCTTTAGGTTTTTATACAGATGAGGAGGTGAGGACAGATGAGTTTGTCAATGGTTTAAGGGGTGTGTATACTCATCCTCGGCCGAAGTGTTTGGATTCGGCAGATTTGGCTAGATTTTGGGAGGAGATTGCGACCCAACCGTTTGCCCAAACGAACCTTATCACATCGGTTCGTGATCCTATACATAGGTATATTTTGAAAGTATTGGCGACTACGGTTGTGGCGAGAAAGTCGGGTGAAAATAAAGCAAATTGGTTAGATATTTTTGCATTGATGTGTATGGTGGAAAAGAGGAATTGGAACTTGGCAAGCTTTTTCGCATGGTCGTGCAATCGGCCTCGTAGGGGAGGAAAAAGGGCTGCAATGGATCTTGGGCCGTACATAGCTAGGTTGGCAAGGAATGTACGGGCCCTCACAAAATATAAGTTGGAACAGATGCATGAGAGTTTTCCAACGGTTTATTGGGGTGTTGCGGAGCTACAGTTAGCGGGTGTTTTAACATCTTCGGACCCGCCACAATGGAATTATGAAGTGGGTGCTCCTCCGGCACGACAGCCGATGCCTCGACAGAGGCGTGAGACTCCTCCTCCACAGCAGCCAGTTAGACAGCAGAGACCTGACCCGTTCACTCCTGAGGCTGCTTTTGACTACACACAGCAGAGGTTTGATCAGATTGAAAATAGGATGCGGGTTGACCACCAGTGGACGATGCAGAGCCACCACCGACAGGACGACATGCTCAGGTATATGATGTCGGGTATGTCACTAGATGCTCAGATACCTCCACCCTTTGCCGAATTATTACCTCCACCATTTTATGGAGGCGAGCAGCAGACCCCATATGTCTATGGTCAGTACCCGGGATATGACCAGTGGGGGGGGGGGGAGGGGGCAAAGTGGTTATGCTTATAGTGGTCAGTTCGGGTGGCAGCAGGCTGGAGGTTCGGGGACCCAGCAGATGGAGGAAGATTCAGAGGACGAGTGATGTAGCAGACTGCAGCAGCATATATATCCTTTCATGTTTTATTTTATTTATGCTGTTTCAGTAGTTCGATTTGGTTGTATCCGTAGGACATATATTTTATTTTTCATTTGAACTCTGGATGAGGTATGTTGAACATGTGGTAGTCGTATGTTTGGTATGGTATTTATGTTTTAGGTTGATGATTTGGAGCCGCTTTCCGTTCGTGTGTGAGAGAGTTTGGTATTGTTTGCTGAGCACGTTTGGTATTGGAGGGCCTATGTGGAAACGACTGGCACTTTGACAGTCTCACATACTCAGCTAAGTCGTTTCCCTTTTTGTTGTTGTTGTATATTTTTTATTTATTTCGGTTGCAGTTTTTATTTTTAGGTAGTTGTTGAGTCGTATTTTCGTTCTTGCATTAGGGACAATGCAATCTCTAAGTGTGGGGATGGGATACTTGTAAATATTCGAGTCATAAATATGAAAAAACATAAAAAAATTAAAAAATTGAAAAAAAAATAAAAAAAAATTGAAAAAATCAGAAAATGTCTTTCGAGTAAAAAAGAAGTTTGCAATTAAAGCGAAAGTGATAGAAAAGATGAATTTTTGCTCAGGTTCGAATAATAATAGTATGAGATTATAATAAATCAAGCTTGCGTCTAGTTAGGGATATGTGGATAGGCCGGGTTTGGTTTTAAGTCCCTTTGAGCTAATATACCTTAATTGTCGGTCTGCTAGTGGGTTTTCGCCTGGGAAACATGGGAAATCAAAACTGCCAATAAGAGTATAAGGGGCACCGTTATAAGTTAAAACCGTTAGAGTTTGTGATCTTGCGAAAGAAAAAGAAAAAAAAAGAATAAAAAGTGAGCTAGAAACTAAATGAAAGTAACACAGGTCTATGTAATCCGAGTTGGGGATAGCGACTCTACAGCCGGAATGCCTCTGGGATGTGTGAAATCGAATTGCCGATTAAAAGTACCGAAACCTAAGTAATCTGTGGTTGGGGATAGCGACTCTACAGCCGGAATACCTCTTGGTTAGGGAAAGCATCGTCTAGACTCACGAGAGAAAGAAAAAAAAAAGCAAAGCAAAAATAGAAAAAAAAATGAAAAAAAAAGTTGATTGTAAACTCTCTTGGTTTTGATATAAGACGGTTGGGAATTGGTCAAGTGATCGTTCTTTTAGTCCTATAAGCTTGAGGTGGGAATAGGTGGACCGTAAATTCTGGTGTGAGGCCCTAGGTGGATTGACCGCACTTAAATTAAAATCACATGATAAGGGCTTAGGATTGGACTTGGGTTTAAAGTGGACAAGTATATTCGCAATTGCGGCTAACGCAAGTTTTGGTTTTAATTAATTATACCTATGCTTTTGACCTGAGTGATTATTTGTTTCTGATTCCATTGCATAATTCTTTTTCGAGGACGAAAAAAGAGTAAGTGTGGGGATGTTTGATGTACTGCAAAGTACATATGTTTATAGTGTATATTTTGGTCAGTTTTTGGTAGTTTTGAGTCTAGTTTAGGTTAGAATTGTGATACTGCTGACGTTAAGCTTTGATTTCAGGTCCCGTAGCTTAAAGTGATGAAAAACGAGTAAAAACGAGCAGTTTAGAAGAAAACCGGGATTCGTACGCGCGTCGGAGAAGCTGGAAGTCAATTTAAATAAAAAAATAGAAAAATCAGGATTTGGAGGCGCCGCGTGACGCGATGCCTCCTTGGCGTCGTGCGAGGGGTGTAATTTCGAGAATTATTGATTTCCAGCTAGGGTTTGAAGATTAATTCCCAGGAAAACTCAATTAAAAACCCTAATTACGAATTCAGACTTCTTTGGGGCGACTTTGGAGCATTCTTGGCGAGCAATCGGAGATTTGAAGGCATAGGAATCATTGGTACGAGTCGAGGGCGAAGAATCGAAGATTATATCGGGTTTTCTAATCCCTTGTTTTGTCGGTTATTTGTCTTGAAACTTTGTTACAATGAATTCTGTTCTAGATTTCTTTGGATTGATGATACGTTTTAGTATGTTTGGCTAATTTCATAAACTGCCTAGACTTGATGAATGGATTAATATAAAGTTTTTACCGGTTTTGTTATTTGCATGATTGTTATGAGTGATTGTGTTTAGTAAGCGGTTTGATTTAATGATTTGATGTGTATGCGTGCTTTGAGTTGGTTTATTGTTATTACTTGCTTCATTTGATTCTTAGTGACGGTCTATATCACAACATAGAGTCATATTAGGGTTTAGGGTTTCGGTGAGTGTCTATATCACGTTAGAAAACCTTCACTCTTTAGGGAGAATTGCGCAATAACCCTAGAAGTAACTGGTAATAATTTGCTAAGTCTTAGTGTTCTACTAGTCCTAATACCTGGAAAGTGAGGGGCTATTGGTAGGTCTTACCCGGCGAATTGCTTTAGATAGTCCTTGGAAAAGGTCATGTCTTGGTTTACCTGTCGGTCTTATTAGTCTATCAAGTCAAATTTATTACTTCAAACTACCCTAGATCTATGATTGGAAAAGATTAGGTCAACATTAGGGTACTTACACAATAATTAGACAACTGGAAAGACGTCTAATAACCGGTAGGATTAACGGCCTAGGTAGTTCCACAGGTTTCTCCTTGAGAAGGGTCGAGGGGCTTAGATGGTTCTTAATAGGTTTAGTACTTTAAGTTCCCGGTTCCATAACTCGAGCATTTAATTTAATCGGTAATCTCTTAAAAATGATCCAGGATTCTTGTCTAGGTGGTCTCATTCTCATATAAGAAAAGTCCGCAGTCTTTATTCGCCTTTAGTCTAGCTCTAGTTTAATTCAGCAGTTTAATATAGATTTCCTTAGTTTTCCGTAACCCCCCCCCCAAACAATTAAACAAGTTAAGTCGTGTCTGTCAGTATCTAGTCAGAGTCTAGTCTACGTGATACATAGAGTCTTGTGGTTCGATATCCGGACTTCCTAGGGTTATACTACATTGATCGGTACACTTGCCGATTGTGTGGTTTTAGGTCGAGTCTAGAATTAAAGCTTTGTAGTGTCTAGTTTAGAGAGTCTAATATAGTTTATTTTTATAGTCTGTTTAGCACACATCATTAGGTTGTTTAGCCCCTGCGCGGGCATGTTATTTTTGTAGAAGTCCCGTTTAGGGCAAACTTGTACTTGTTTAAATTTTATTCGAATGGTTAGTTTAAATTTTCATTTTTAAAAATATATGCATAAATATAATATGTGGAATAGATGAAGAAAAAAAAAATAATATTCATTTTTTAAAACCTACCATTTTAATAAAATAATGAGAATCTTAAAGGGGTAAAACCTATTTAAAGATTCAAATCCTTGTTAACATCTTTAAACATGTTAACATTCCTGACAAAAAAATGTGATTCGATAAAATCGCATAAGTCACCCTTATATTAGATTTTTTTTAGTAATTTAATCATCCATTTGGGATATAATGCCTACGGGCTATACTCATTGTCATATAAGACAAAAGACAGTCGTGGTCTTCGACCCCCTGTTAAGGAGAGGTAATGAATTATAATTAAAACCTCAATACCATGACCCTATAAAATCATGATTAAAGGTTTAAAACCGTCCACGTGACTAGGTTTTTTTTTGCCACTAATATATTTTAATTCTAACTAAGGATTATTAAAAATTTCTGATTTTAAGTATGCCTAACAAATTAATCAAAATGGTTTCTTAAATACCATGATTAATAAATCATCTGGAATGATAAAACTGTTATAGACCTTTGAATGAATTAAATCATTATTTTATGTAGCCAACAAGCTACATGGCCGGGTCAGACGAAGCCAACAGTGGTACCCATGTAAGAACCCAGTCTGTGCCACACTCTAAACCACCTTCTAGAACTCATACCGCTCACAAAAGTGATTCTCATCACTCAACAAACCAGAGGAGTGTCCCATCTAAGAGAATTGTGCTGAACCAAGAACCACGTGCTAAAGGTTGCACCTATAAGTACTTTGTTTCCTGCAAACCCAGGGATTTTACTGAGGAGAAAGGAGCAGTTGACTGCATGTCATGGTTAGATGAGATGGACACCGTAGTAGATATCAGTGGTTGTGCTGATAAGGATGTGGTAAAGTTTGTATCCCAGTCGTTCAAGGGTGAGGCACTAGCCTGGTGGAGATCTTTGATCCAAGCCACTGGGAAAATCCCATTGTACAATCTGTCTTGGGAACAGTTTGTGACATTGATTAAGGAGAACTACTGCCCTCAGCATGAGGTTGAAAAGATTGAGTCTGATTTCTTATCATTGGTTATGAAAAATCTAGATTGCCAAGCCTACCTCACAACCTTCAACACAATGTCAAGGTTGGTTCCATATCTTGTGACACCAGAACCCAAGAGAATAGCTCGTTTTATCGGGGGTTTAGCCCCAGAGATCAAGGCCAGCGTGAAGGCCTCCAGACCAGCTACTTTTCGGTCTGCAACTGATATATCATTGTCTCTTACTTTGGACGCGGTCAGGCAGAGATCGCTGAGAAACTCAGACACTGAAAAGAGGAAGCGTGAGGATGACAACTCACGACGGTTAGACAAGAAGCATAAGGGAAACAATGACCACAAGAAGAGTTTTGGAACGAAAAAGGATGGTCAACAATCAGGTGATAAGCCCAAGTGTAAGGTCTGTAGGAAGCACCATTTCGGGAGATGCAGACTCGAGCCGAAATCCCAATCGCAGCCACGGCCTTGTGGGATTTGTAAATCCTCTGAGCACAAGACATTAGATTGTAAGAAAATCAAGGATGTGACATGCTATAGCTGCAACGAGAAAGGGCATATTAGGTCCAATTGCCCAAAGCTTGCCAAGAAAGCTGAGGATGGGAAAAAGACCAATGCTAGGGTTTTCCAGATGAACGCACAGGAGGCGATCCAGAATGATAATGTTATAACAGGTACCTTCCTTATAAATGACATTTATGCTAGAGTACTATTTGATTCTGGAGCAGATAAGTCATTTGTTGATAATAAGTTTTGTAAGTTGTTGAACCTACCTGTTAGAACCCTAAGCATAAAATATGAGGTTGAATTAGCCGATGGCACCATAGAAACCGCGTCAACCGTGTTAGATGGATGTGTCATATCCATTAGGAACCACTCTTTTCCTTTATCCTTACTTCCTTTGAAGTTAGCCGGTTTCGACATCGTTTTAGGCATGGATTGGTTATCTCATAACCAAGCCCAGATCGTATGCAACAAGAAGCAAGTGGTGATCAAGATTCCATCTGGTGAACCACTTACCATACAAGGAGATACCCAGTATGGACTGCCTGAGCAAGTGTCTATACTCAAGGCATCAAGGTGTATGAAGAAAGGTTGTGTCATTTACATGGCACAAGTGACTATTGATGAGCCTAAGCCTAAGATTAAAGATATCCCCGTCATTTCTGAATATTCCGAAGTATTCCCTGAAGAACTACCTGGTTTACCACCAGATAGGCAAGTAGAATTCCGAATTGACATTATTCCAGGAGCAGCACCTGTTGCAAGGGCTCCTTACAGGTTGGCACCAACAGAGATGAAGGAGTTGAGGACTCAGCTAGATGAATTGTTGGCAAAAGGTTTCATTCGTCCTAGCTCATCTCCTTGGGGAGCACCAATCCTGTTTGTGAAAAAGAAGGATGGGTCGATGCGTCTATGCATCAATTATCGCGAACTCAACAAGGTTACTATGAAGAATAAGTATCCTTTGCCCAGGATCGACGATCTGTTCGATCAGCTACAAGGGGCAAGTTACTTCTCTAAGATCGACTTAAGGTCAGGCTATCATCAACTGAAGGTTAAAGATGAAGATATACACAAGACTGCATTTAGGACCTGTTATGGTCACTACGAGTTCTTAGTGATGCCTTTCGGGCTCACTAATGCACCAGCAGCGTTCATGGATCTCATGAACCGTGTCTGCAAGCCATACTTGGACAAATTTTTTATCGTCTTCATTGATGACATTCTGATTTATTCAAAGAATCAGGCCGACCATGAGAAGCATCTTCGATGCATTCTGAAACTACTTCAGCAGGAAAAGCTCTATGCCAAATTTTCTAAGTGTGAATTCTGGCTTCGTGAAGTCCAATTCCTTGGACATGTTGTTAGTGAGCGTGGTATCCAAGTAGATCCCGCTAAGGTTGAAGCTGTCATGAATTGGCAAGAGCCGAAGACGCCTACTGAGATTCGTAGCTTTCGAGGTCTAGCAGGATATTATAGGTGATTTATTGAAAACTTCTCAAGGATTGCTGCACCCCTAACTTCGTTGACACGTAAGAATATTAAGTTTGACTGGGGTCCTAAGCAGCAGGAATCCTTTGACATTCTTAAGCAGAAGTTGAGCAATGCTCCAGTATTGACATTGCCTGATGGAATAGATGAATTTGTAGTATACTGTGATGCATCACACACAGGAATGGGATGTGTGCTTATGCAGAAAGGCAAAGTTATTGCCTATGCTTCACGTCAGTTAAAGGTGCATGAGAAGAACTACACCACCCATGATTTGGAGTTGGGTGCCGTTGTATTTGCACTAAAACTATGGAGGCACTACTTGTATGGTACCAAGTGTGTGATCTATTCTGATCACAAAAGCCTTCAACATTTGTTCAATCAGAAGGATTTGAACATGAGGCAGCGACGATGGATGGAAACTCTAAATGATTATGACTGTGAAATAAGATACCATCCAGGCAAGGCAAATGTGGTTGCCGATGCCTTAAGCAGGAAGGAAAAAGTAAAGCCTATAAGGATCAATGCCAAGAGCATTGAATTAAAGAATAGTTTGAATGAAAGATTGTTAGCTGCACAGAAAGAAGCTGTACTAGAAGCTAACTATCCTGATGAAAAGCTAGGAGTAACTGAAGAGCAGTTATCCTATGGTAAGGACGGAATTCTGAGATTAAATGGACGAATTTGGGTTCCAGTTTATGGAGGACTTAGGGAAGTAATCCTCCAGGAAGCCCACAGTTCTAAGTACTCCGTTCATCCTGGAGCTGATAAGATGTACCAGGATCTGAAGGCAAACTATTGGTGGATAGGCTTGAAGAAGTCTATAGCTGCCTATGTAGCTAAATGTTTGACGTGCGCGCAAGTCAAAGCTGAACACCAAAAGCCGTCAGGTTTACTACAACAGCCTGAACTTCCCACATGGAAGTGGGAGATGGTGACAATGGATTTCATCACCAAGTTGCCAAAGACGAAGAAAGGAACTGATACTATATGGGTAATAGTAGATAGACTGACTAAGTCAGCTCATTTCCTGCCCATTAAGGAGACTTATTGTCACGGCCCCGACCCGGTTTGACCCGTTTCAGGAGCCGCGGGACAGAAATACTGCGGTATTGATTTAATTGATTTTAACAGCGGAAACAGGATCGCTTAAAGCTAAAATTTTTCCCCGATTATTTTATTTCACAATTCGGGATAAAACCCCGATAATTTACAATAGTATGTTTTTACTATAAAAACGTGATATTACAAAATCATTTATTTATTTTATATTGAGCCACTATCAGTCAGCTTGAGATGCTTCCCAGTACTTTTCCTGAATTACAACAGATCACCTGAAACATGTTTGAAAAAGGTTTTGTCAGCGGGAAATACTGAGTGAGTTCATTCATTTTGCTAAAATGACACATTTGTTATAATTTACAGTATTAAGAGCGATTACAATGTTTCTGATATCAATCCAACTACCCACGGTACTTGCCACTCGACCCATTGGCCCATTCCTCCAATGGTGTCTGTGACTATGGTCATATCCCCCATTGGCTGCCCCAATGGTGACGATTATCAAGTAATGTATACAAAACCCCACATACCGGCTGTAACTTGGTGATTACAAAGACTTAATCCCCGTAATTATAACTTTGAAATAAACATGATTTGGTAAATAGATTTGATAAAAAGAGAGAATGACTCACATTGCTGATTTAATATGGTCAGAGTCTAATCTATGGTTTAGCCTTGTTAACCTAATATAGATAATGCACACAAAACTGGGTTAGTAATCAATCCAGCAATTACGATAATTTACGAGATCAAATTATCACAATGAATGATCAAATGCAATACTTTGTCCATCGAATTAACGATGATCCGTTGAATTAACAACGAACGACAAGGTATAATACTTTACCTATCGAATTAACGACAATCCGTTGAATTAACAACGAACGATAAAGTATAATACTTTACCTATCGAATTAACGACAATCCGTCAAATTAATGACGAATGATAAAGTATAACCCTAATGTGGGCGGCATTTAAACATGCATTGGATATCTTGATCGTCGGATAAATGAATCGTAGCAGCGATTGTGCTAATACCCTGTTTTGTAGCAGAATTTCGATACCCGGGGGTGAATTTGAAGTAAACAGAACGTAATATAGTGTATTTGTGAGAATTATGTCGACGTAAAATGTTCAGAAAACGACTACCAGTGTCTGCTATTTATAGGTAAATTTTGGGATGCCCTGCGCATCGTAGCAAAACATCCCCTACGATGCGTATGGGTCTTTTAAAGGCCTGCGCATCGTAGCCAAACATACCATACGCATCGTATGGGTTAAAAATAGGCCCATAGACTAGCCACGACTGGGACTAGCCTTGCTGAGTTGCTACTTTCAGTTTTTAGTTATTTGACAACGTATTTTAGTGGATAATTATCCACTAGGGTTTACCCCCCTTGAGTTTTAGGGGCCCTAATCCTGATTCTGAAAATTATGAAAATTTCAGGGTTTGTTCAGAATCACTTGGGTCTCTCAATTAGGGTTTCCTTTTAGACTAATTACTTTAATAAGTATGACTTTTGATGAGAGTTGTTACATTCTACCCACCTTAAGAAAAATCTCGTCCTCGAGATTTACTGGAATAAGTGTGGATATTTTTTCTTCATTTCTGATTCCAGTTCCCAAGTGTATTCAGCTCCTCTCTTTGAATCCCACTTAACTTTGACTAAAACTAGTCGTTTGTGTTTGAGAAACTTGATCTTTCGATCCTCAATTTGAAGAGGTTTCTCAACAAATTTCAACTTTTCGTTTACCTCTATATCTTGGAGAGGTACTACCAGAGATTCATCTGATAAGCATTTTTTGAGATTGGATACATGAAATACATTATGTACTCCAGATAATTCTTCTGGTAATTGTAAACGATAAGCTACTGGTCCTATACGTTGGATCACTGGAAATGGTCCTACGTACCTGGGACTTAGTTTTCCTTTCTTTCCAAATCTGACTACTCCTTTCCAAGGAGAAACTTTCAATAGTACTCGGTCTCCAACTTGGAATTCTAACGGCTTGCTTCTATTGTCTGCATAACTCTTCTGACGATCTCGAGCCGTCTTCAATCTTTCCTTGATTTGAGTAATCTTATCAGTTGTTTCTTGTACTATTTTAGGTCCTGATAACTGACTTTCTCCTATTTCTGCCCAGCAAACTGGGGTTCTGCACTTTCTTCCATACAGTGCCTCGAATGGAGCGGTTTCAATGCTTGAATGATAACTATTGTTATAGGAGAATTCAATTAATGGTAAGTGATCATCCCAACTTCCACCAAAGTCTATTACACATGCTCGGAGCATGTCTTCTAGAGTTTGGATTGTTCTTTCACTTTGTCCATCTGTTTGTGGATGATATGCAGTACTCAGGTTTAGTCGAGTTCCTATTGCTTGCTGGAAACTTTTCCAGAAATGGGAAGTAAAACGACTATCTCTATCCGAAACAATGGAGAGTGGAACTCCATGTAAGGATACAACTTCATCTACATACAATTTAGCCAGTCTTTCCATACTAAAGGTTTCTTTCATAGGTAAAAAGTGAGCTGATTTGGTTAATCGATCCACAATTACCCAAATCGCATCATTACCTTTTCTGGTTTTGGGTAACTTAGTAACAAAATCCATTGTTATAAGTTCCCATTTCCATACTGGGATCTCTAATTGTTGTAGTAATCCTGAAGGTTTCTGATGTTCTGCCTTAACTTGTGAACAAGTAAGACATCTGGAAACATAGCTGGCTATGTCTCTTTTCATTCCTATCCACCAGAAATTCTTCCTTAAATCTTGGTACATCTTATTGTTTCCTGGGTGCATAGTGTACCTAGATTTGTGAGCTTCTTCTAAAATCTTAGGTCTTAAGTCTCCCTGCTTAGGTACCCAGATTCTACTTTTATGGAATCTCCAAATTCCATCTACACCTTGCTCTAATTCCTTGATTCGTCCTTTCATCCCTTCAGCGTCCCCCTTGATTGCTGTAGTTTGAACATTCTTCAATTGTTCCATTAAATCTATTTGTAGATTTAATCTGAGAGCACGAACCCTTCGTTGTTTCTCATAATACTTACGACTTAAGGCATCTGCAACTACATTCGCCTTTCCTTCGTGATACTGAATATCACAGTCGTAGTCACTTAAAATTTCCATCCATCTCCTTTGCCTCATGTTTAACTCTTTTTGCCCAAAGATATATTTTAAACTTTTGTGATCGGTGTAGACAGTAAATTTACTTCCGTAAAGATAGTGTCTCCAAATCTTAAGGGCAAAAATTACGGCTCCTAATTCTAAATCATGAGTCGTATAATTCTCCTCGTGCTTTTTCAACTGCCTTGATGCATACGCAATTACCTTCTTGCATTGCATAAGCACACATCCATATCCTAATTTTGAAGCATCACAATATACTTCAAAATCTTCAGTTCCTTCTGGTAAGGCTAAGATTGGTGCATTGGTTAGTTTCTGTTTCAAAATCCTAAAGGCTTCTTCCTGTTTAGGTCCCCACTCAAACTTAGTGGCTTTACAGGTTAACTTAGTTAATGGTACGACTATCTTGGAAAAATCCTTAATAAACCGTCTATAATACCCAGCTAAACCTATAAAACTTCTTATTTCCATTGCTGTTTGTGGAACCTTCCACTTAGTAATTGCCTCTATCTTAGCAGGATCTACATGAATACCTTCATGATTCACCATGTGTCCTAAAAATTGCACTTCCTTTAGCCAAAATTCGCATTTCGAGAATTTGGCGTACAACTTTTCTTTTCTTAACAAAGTTAAGAGTGCATGAAGATGTTCACAATGCTCTGTCTGACTTTTGGAATAAATAAGTATATCGTCTATAAAAACAATTACAAATTTATCCAAGTACGGTTTACAGATCCTATTCATCATGTCCATGAATGCTGCAGGTGCATTCGTTAACCCGAAGGGCATGACTGTAAACTCGTAGTGACCATACCTAGTTCTGAAAGCAGTCTTAGGTATGTCTTCTTCTTGTACCTTCAATTGATGATATCCAGAGCGTAAATCTATCTTAGAAAAATATCTAGCTCCCTGAAGTTGATCAAAAAGATCATCAATCCTAGGTAATGGATATCGATTCTTAATTGTAACCTTATTCAATTCTCTATAATCGATACACATTCTCATTGAACCATCCTTTTTCTTCACAAACAACACTGGCGCTCCCCAAGGGGATGAGCTAGGTTGTATGAATCCTTTACTTAGTAATTCATCTAATTGCTTTTTCATTTCTAACATTTCTGTAGGTGCTAACCGATAAGGTGCCTTGGCTATCGGTGTAGTTCCTGGAATTAGATGAATCCTAAATTCTACTTCCCTATCTGGAGGTAATCCTGGTAAATCTTCCGGAAATATATCAGAGTATTCTGATACTACTGGTATTTCCTTAAGATCTTTTCCCTTAGTGCTAATGATTACCGAAATCATATACACTATTCCTTGTTTTCGTTCATAATTAGCAACTTTCATTACTGATATGAACTTCATGGGTTTCCGTGGTTTAACTCCTATAATCCTAATCACTTCTCCGGTAGGTGATTGAATTTCTATGGAATTCTGATCACAAAGGATTCTAGCATGGTTGGCTACTAACCAATCCATTCCTAATACAATATCAAATTCAGCTAAATTCATCGGCAATAGTCTTGCAGAGAATTTATGTCCTAAAAGTTCTATGTTTCCTTCTTGCAAAACTTTATCTATTTTAACTGAACTTCCGTCTGCTGTTTCAACTGTAAAAATCTGCCTAGTATTGGTTAAAGGTAAACTAAGAGCTTGACAGAATGAAGTATTTATAAAACTTTGGTTTGCACCAGAGTCAAATAATACTTTTGCATACACGTTGTGAACTAGGAACGTACCCGCTATCACATCTGGAATAAGTTCTGCTTCTTGGGTGGTCAGCTGAAATGCCCTAGCATTCTTCTTAATGGTTCCTTCGGTCGTCTTGGTTTTGTTATCTACTGGTTTGACCAATTTAGGACATTCTGTTTTGTAATGCCCCGCTTCTCCACAATTAAAACAGATTACTGTTTTCTTTTTACAGTTTTCTTCACGATGTCCTACAGCTTTGCAAAAATTGCAAGTAATATCGCATCTTCCATAATGCTTCTTTTTGCATTTCCTGCAGAATGACGGACCTGGAGATTGCCCTGTCCCTTTTCTCTTGAAGCTGTTATTATTACCCACACGAAATCCTTGGGTAATTTTCTGAGCTAGTGCCTTCTTCCTATCTTCATCTCTTGTGCGCACCAATTCATCAGTCAGAGTGTTGGCTAATTCTACCGCATCGTCAATAGTGCGAGGTCTCGCAGCTTTAACAATATTGCGGATTTCGCTAATTAGCCCCCAAATATAGCGAGAAATAAGTACCGGTTCTGGCGAAGCCAGTGTTGGCACCACTCTTGCATATTCGAAGAATGTCGAGGTATAACCGCGACAGTCCACACTCATCATCCGATGATTTAGAAATTTATTCGCCATTTGTTCTTTCTCATACTCAGGACAGAATTTTCTTTCCACCAAACCTTTAAATTCTTCCCAAGTCATAGCATAAGCTATTGCTCTTCCTTTTGATTGTAACACAGTATTCCACCACTCGAGTGCTCCTTCTTTGAACAGATTAGATGAATACATGACTTGATCATCTTTACCACATTTACTTATTGCAATGACTGCTTCGGTTTTCTCTAACCAACGCAGTGATGCAGTTGCTCCTTCATTGCCTGCAAATTCAGTGGGTTTACAAGCAATGAATTCTTTGAAAGTGCAACCAGGCGTTGCAGTTTTCATTTTCTTGGTTAATGGAGCTTGATGTGGTTCCTTATTATGATTATCATGCTTATTGCCTCCATTTACACTATTACTGAAGTTATCTTCAGTAATCTGTTTGCTAGGAACAATTTGTTGCGGTTCGGGTGGATTCTTTATAGCAGCGACGAATGCTGGAATAGCATTGGCTATCCCTTGAGCAACAATGTTTTCAATATCTTGCCGAGTCATATATTGGTCTCTTGAATGTTGTTCAGAATGATTAACTTCATTAATAGGTTCATCATTATTGTTTGCCATCTGATAATGTATAAATTTTATTAGTAACTGACAAATAATAATTATATACAAATAATCAGAAAATTGCATAATACAAATATAGTCAAAACAATTGATCTTTCGATTTTATTTATATATCTATTGTAATATGCATCATTACTCACAGATATCATACAGAGTTTTATTGATTATTTACAAACTAACTTTATTAGTACTATTATACAACTACCATTTTATCTTTCGTCACTTGCTGTTAAAAACGCATTTCTCTCTCGTCGTACTTCCACGCAATCTGTCCACCTATCTCCCTCATTCTATTCCCCATATCAAACAACTCTTCGCCAAAGTGGCGAAGCTCGGCCATGTTTTCAGTGCTCATGGGTAGATTAGGTAATGGTTCTGGATCGAATTGTGGAAGGAAAGTGTAAGGATCGTTGACAATATTTTGAAATTGCCAATCGTTTGTCCACCATTCGTCCATTCCTATGGGTTGGGAGTGGACTATTGGATCTGGAATTGCTGCTGGTTCCCAATTCATAGGGAATTGGTTTTCAATAGGATAGGTAAAAAGATTTGTCTGGACAGGCTGAATCGTCTCACAGTTTTCCAACAGAAAATCTATTTCATCTTGAAAAGTTCTTTCCTGGGTTGGATTGGAACTCTCTCTGATTTCTCTCTGAGCTGGTATAGACCCTTGCCCAACTTCCATTATTACTTCTTTAGTAATTTCCTCCAATTGTACTTCTACCTCCTTATCTTTCTTTTTATCTCCAGTTTCCATTTCTTGTGGTTTGGAATTCTCTCCGGTTACGACTTCTTTTCCCTTTTTCAAAGGATTATTTATTTTGGGCAGTTTCTTAACTGGCTTCTTCTTACGGATTTTCCTCCATCCTACATAAGTTCTTTTCTTTTGTTTTGGCTTACTCAGGGGTGGAACCTTGAATTCTACTGGTTGTTCAACATCGGGATAGTAACTAATATATTCTTTGGAAGCTTCGACAGTTACGGGATACAGATTAAGATTCTGAAAATCTTCGGTTATCTCACTCATGCTGATGTAGCATATATGCAAAATGCATAAAATATTGAGTTAAAATTTACAAATAACTTTGTAATTTATTACATACTGTGTACTTGTTAATTACAAAGATAACTGACAAACATACTCAGATTTTAAGTTTTATTTATCACACAAGGTTTCTAGATTTATGAGAATAGAGTGCTAACTTTAAAGATTTATATTTTCTGCTACTGTAGCTAGCATATATAAATTAGCCCATTTCTCATCTAGTTTATCTTCCCAAGGTGATTTATCAATTAATTCCTGAGTTTCCCGTTTAATCCTCTTTTCTCGGATTTTCTCTTTACTTTTCTTAATAATTATTTCCCTCCTTTGAGGAGAAAGTGATTCCTCGTATTGTGCCTTACGCACGAATATTCCTTCTTCAGGAATTTCCGACTGACTCGAGGATTTGGTTCGGGATGAACTTCCTTTTTCATTAGATGATTTATCTAATTTAAGATAGATGCTTGACAGCTTTTTCTTACCCATACTGTAACTAACAAATAATCAAATAATCAGTTAATAATACAAATAATCACATAATAGTAATCAGGAAAAATTAAGTATTTCTAAATACTTAATCAAATTAACCCAGTGGCTGTAATCAGGAAAAATTGAGTATCAGCTTAACCCAGTGGCTGTAATCAGGA
The DNA here is from genome assembly GCA_030545235.1 of Helianthus tuberosus. Lineage (NCBI taxonomy): Eukaryota > Viridiplantae > Streptophyta > Magnoliopsida > Asterales > Asteraceae > Helianthus > Helianthus tuberosus. The sequence continues at coordinate 63,487,428 of CM060385.1, read as the reverse complement.
AAAATTGAGTATCAGCTTAACCCAGTGGCTCTGATACCACCTTTTTCTGTCACGGCCCCCGACCCGGTTTGACCCGTTTCAGGAGCCGCGGGACAGAAATACTGCGGTATTGATTTAATTGATTTTAACAGCGGAAACAGGATCGCTTAAAGCTAAAATTTTTCCCCGATTATTTTATTTCACAATTCGGGATAAAACCCCGATAATTTACAATAGTATGTTTTTACTATAAAAACGTGATATTACAAAATCATTTATTTATTTTATATTGAGCCACTATCAGTCAGCTTGAGATGCTTCCCAGTACTTTTCCTGAATTACAACAGATCACCTGAAACATGTTTGAAAAAGGTTTTGTCAGCGGGAAATACTGAGTGAGTTCATTCATTTTGCTAAAATGACACATTTGTTATAATTTACAGTATTAAGAGCGATTACAATGTTTCTGATATCAATCCAACTACCCACGGTACTTGCCACTCGACCCATTGGCCCATTCCTCCAATGGTGTCTGTGACTATGGTCATATCCTCCATTGGCTGCCCCAATGGTGACGATTATCAAGTAATGTATACAAAACCCCACATACCGGCTGTAACTTGGTGATTACAAAGACTTAATCCCCGTAATTATAACTTTGAAATAAACATGATTTGGTAAATAGATTTGATAAAAAGAGAGAATGACTCACATTGCTGATTTAATATGGTCAGAGTCTAATCTATGGTTTAGCCTTGTTAACCTAATATAGATAATGCACACAAAACTGGGTTAGTAATCAATCCAGCAATTACGATAATTTACGAGATCAAATTATCACAATGAATGATCAAATGCAATACTTTGTCCATCGAATTAACGATGATCCGTTGAATTAACAACGAACGACAAGGTATAATACTTTACCTATCGAATTAACGACAATCCGTTGAATTAACAACGAACGATAAAGTATAATACTTTACCTATCGAATTAACGACAATCCGTCAAATTAATGACGAATGATAAAGTATAACCCTAATGTGGGCGGCATTTAAACATGCATTGGATATCTTGATCGTCGGATAAATGAATCGTAGCAGCGATTGTGCTAATACCCTGTTTTGTAGCAGAATTTCGATACCCGGGGGTGAATTTGAAGTAAACAGAACGTAATATAGTGTATTTGTGAGAATTATGTCGACGTAAAATGTTCAGAAAACGACTACCAGTGTCTGCTATTTATAGGTAAATTTTGGGATGCCCTGCGCATCGTAGCAAAACATCCCCTACGATGCGTATGGGTCTTTTAAAGGCCTGCGCATCGTAGCCAAACATACCATACGCATCGTATGGGTTAAAAATAGGCCCATAGACTAGCCACGACTGGGACTAGCCTTGCTGAGTTGCTACTTTCAGTTTTTAGTTATTTGACAACGTATTTTAGTGGATAATTATCCACTAGGGTTTACCCCCCTTGAGTTTTAGGGGCCCTAATCCTGATTCTGAAAATTATGAAAATTTCAGGGTTTGTTCAGAATCACTTGGGTCTCTCAATTAGGGTTTCCTTTTAGACTAATTACTTTAATAAGTATGACTTTTGATGAGAGTTGTTACACTTATAGCTCCGACATGTTAGCCCAATTGTACGTAGATAAGATTGTATCTCTGCATGGCGTATCAGTGTCAATTATCTCTGACAGAGATACCAAATACACATCACATTTTTGGAAAAGTTTCCAACAGTCTTTGGGCACACGCTTAAATTTCAGTACGGCTTACCATCCTCAGACGGACGGGCAGAGTGAGCGTACCATCCAAACTCTGGAAGACATGCTTCGTGCATGTGTGATTGACTTAGGTGGTAGTTGGGATAATCACCTGCCATTGATTGAGTTCTCCTATAACAATAGCTACCATACAAGCATTAAGGTCGCGCCTTTCGAGGCACTATATGGTAGGAAATGCAGAACACCTATCTGTTGGGCGGAAATAGGAGAAGTTCAATTATCAGGACCTGACTTGGTCTTTGAAACGACGGACAAGATTTTCTAAATTCGTGACCGCTTGAAAGCTGCCAGAGATAGGCAGAAAAGCTATGCAGATTTAAAGCGTAAACCTCTGAAATTCGAGGTTGGTAATAAAGTTTTACTTAAAGTATCACCCTGGAAGGGAGTGATGAGATTCGGTAAGAAAGGTAAGTTAAGCCCAAGGTATATAGGACCATTCGAGATCATCGAATGTGTAGGAGCAGTGGCTTATAAGTTAAACTTACCTGAAGAGCTCAGTGGTATTCACAACGTATTCCACATCTGCAATCTAAAGAAATGCCTAGCTGATGAGTCACTAGTCATACCACATACAGATGTGCATATAGATGAGAGTTTGAAATTTGTGGAGAAACCTTTGTCGATTGAGGATTGACAGGTTAAGAATCTTCGAAGGAAGCATGTGCCAATTGTAAAGGTCAAATGGGATGCCCGTAGAGGTCCCGAGTATACGTGGGAGGTAGAATCCACAATGAAAGAAAAATACCCTTATTTGTTTCAGTAAATCTCGAGGTCAAGATTTCTTTTAAGGGGGTGAGGATGTAACACCTCGAAAATTTATGTCCAATAATGTATTGACACGTGTCATAAGCTTTAAACGTGTAAAAGATTACTTTAGAGGGACTAAAGTTGACAAATAAAGAAAGTATGTGAATTTAAGGGTTCAAAATGTCAACAATGGATAAATATGCTTTTCAATAACCCTACACGATGTTTATACCCTTAAACGAATGGATCATGGATCATACGAAGCTATTTGTGGAAGAAAGTGAGAGGTTACAAACTACAGGGGTCAAATGTGTCAACATGTTTAAAGTGTACCTCTGAGTGACCTTTTAGCGAACCTGAAGCTTTGTAATGATAAATTTTACTCACTAGAATATGTGGTAAAAATCTCACAAGTTTCGTTATCGTATGAGAAAGTTATGATAAAATTCGTATACGGGGGGGTTAAAAGCGTCAACGTTGGAATTCAAGGCCTTACGGGTGATCACAAATTAACAAAGGACTTAACCAAGTTTGTATAAGTCTTAAGGCCCTTAAAAATCAAGTTAGAGGACTGAAAATGCAAAATTGGAAGTTAAAACCACGCATACAAGGACCAGGGACCTAAAGTGCAAATATTGAAACTTGTTTAACCTGTTCTGCACCCTCACACGGGCCGCGTAAGGTCAGGCAGTACCCTTACGCGGGCCGCCTGGCAGTGCCAGCGACAGAATTCACCTGGCAGCTGCCAGTTCAGGTCTGTAACCGACTTTAAAGGATTGTTTTCTTATACCTGGGGCTCTCCAATGGTAATTCATGCATAGAGGGCACTTGTCTTGATCTCATAACATCAGTAGACTACCTTGGCATCATCTTAAGAGATCAAAATTTACTATATAAAGAGCTCCCAAGTTGCAACATTTGATCACATTCATTTGCAAAGTTCACAAGACTTATTCTGGAGCTTCTCTGATTAGCAACAAAATTCCTTAGGCTTCCTAGTTGTGCTTAGGACCTTTGTAAGTGTCCTTAACCCTTCTTAATTCAGTTTAGCTTAGTTAATTAGCTTAAAGTCAAACCGTCATAATTAGAGTTTGACTTCGTGATTAATCAATAATTGTCCAGTCAAATCATGAATTGAAAGTACCTATGAGTTGGTAATTATGTGGGTAATAAACCCTTAAAAGGGCACCCTCTGATTCCCACTCTAACTAGGTCAATTGTCGGGTCAAAGTTAATCTTAAAAAGTCAACAGAAAGCTTATTTTCAAATTAATGCATAATTAGCAATGTAGGAGTCATACAACATGTTTTATCATTAATATAACTTGGTAATTAATGTAAGAACATGTCTAAACATGTTCAACCCGACAATTTTCAGTTTAGGCTCGGTTCGGAACCGAAAGTCGCATAATTTGACTTTTTCTTTGACTTTCAGTTCTGACCCGTTTAAGCATGTTTTAGAAATGCCTTAGAGTCTTATTTGGACCAAGTTTCATGTTAGTATAACCCTCTTTGATTATACAACTTGGTTCATTAGTTATCCGATTCATATGCATGTTTCCGTTAAATGCTTAAATGTTGACTACTATGCCCTTTTGACCTTAAAACGTGATTTTTGAAAATGTAAAAGAGTAGAAACCTTAGTTACTGATTTATAAAGTTGTCCCTAAAATTTGACATCAGTTTGAGGTCTAGATTAGGAGTTATGCTCATTAGCGTAATTAGAAAGCTTTTTATTAATTAAACGGCATAATTAGCATATAGCCTATCTAAACCCAATTTTTAATACCAAACTTTTACCTACTGATATAAAATAATATTTTGGAATTTTTGAAGATTTTTATTTAATTTTAGGCTGAGCATAACATAGAGTTCTAAGCTTGATTCGGTAATTACCAGTTTTGCCCTTTTGGGCTATAAAATGAGTTTTACAAATTATTTTGATACCAAACCTTTTTATACTAATCTCATATGATAAATAAAATATTTTGAGCCTTCTGGAATAATAAAAATGTCAGCCTTCCTTTAAAAACCCGGAAATGGCTCCAAATCGCCTTTTTAAGCGTTTTTAACGCATAGTATGTACTAAAACTATTTTGAACATATGAGGTTTGATGCCTACTGATATTTTTAGTAAATTTACATATTCTAACAGTAAGCTAAAGTTTTAAACTCAGATTTCCAGTTTTGACCTTTTAAGCCTATGTGAAATTACCAAAATACCCCTAAGGTGCATAGTTTGGTATTAAATGATAAATTTCACATATACGTAATACCCTACTGTTATGACTTATAAAAATAAATATTTTTACTGATTAAATCAGACCTGTAACTCAGCTTTACATTTTAACTCTTTTATAACCTTTAAAATGACCAAAATACCTCTACGGGACATAATTTGAGTTTAAATCCGTTTTGGGCATAATAGAAGATATCTTACTGATATCACAACATATTTAATGCATATTAACTTAGGAAACCTTTATATGACTCTTATGGTTACCCGTTATGCATCTTGCGCGTTCGGTTCGGTTTATGTAACTAGTTTGCATAAATTCACCGAAACGGGTCAAACCTTATCATTTTTGTCTCAAGATCCAGAATGTGTTTAGTTTACCCATATTATACAAGTATTCAAACTTGTCGAGGCTAAATCACATTCTATTCCGGTCTTCGCTTAATCGTGCGTTGAACCGTATCTTCCTTTAAAACTAACCGGTCTAAGTTTAGGCTTAATAAAAGACCAGTTAGGAATCTAATAGGTTATTAAAAACCTTTGTTCCAGAATAGGAGACCCGGTAAAAGCTACCCGCACTTGCTATTTTTGATTAATACTTGCAAAGGTAAATACTTTTAACTTATTTTCCCTATACGGGCTTGGGGTACGGTATATAAAATACCGCTTGGTCGGGCATTGCATCTTTAATTGTATGAAGTTAAATCATTGAAATGTCCCATTGAAAAATGTTTTGTTTGCTTAAATCCTTTGGGGGGTTAATGACCATGTCTCGGATATCCTTGGCATCATTTTACGAAATGGCCACGACCTAAGCACGGGGTGTAGGCGTACACCCGACAGTGCATAAATAAATAATGTGGTGTGTCAATTAATCTTTAACCCGGTATCAAACCCGGGCTACTGAACGCCTAAGAAACATGTAATTCTTTTACAAGTTTATATTTAAATAATTATCCCAAGTTATAAAATGTTTTGTGCCACGTGCATTCAAATCAATTTTTAAACCTTTTCAAAATGAGTCAGTTAATTGTATTTACCAGTGTAAACTGACGTATTTTCCCAAAAAGACTAAGTGCAGGTACTACTCGAAATAGGTTGGTCTCTCCTTAGCATCAATAAGAGTCTCGCAAGCTTGGATGCAATTTAGTCTGTTGAACAAGTTTCCTCTTTATTTTGATCCGCCTGTGGATCCGTTTCAACTGTGTTGTGATACTTAAATATTACACTTTTATTCAGTTGAAATAATATCTATCTTTTGCTTCCGCTGTGCATTTAAATATTGTGTTGTTTGACTATGATGATATCAACTACGTCACGATACTCCCCACCGGGCCCACCGGTAATACGTGGAAATATCAGGGTGTGACACTAATGGTGTTGCTTTCTTGTAGTGCCCCTACCCCTGAAACTGAAAAAAGAAAATCATTAAAAGTTGAAGAAAATCAACAAAAAGAGTTGTACGATGTTGTTGTTCTTTCTGTACCCGTGATCAGGGATGAGCAAATGGTATCGGGTAGCAGTACTCAATTTCCCAAACTAAAAGATTTTCAATATCAATTCGGTGCCGACTTTTGACGTTTTCTGTACCAGGATAGTGTTGATTTTTACCTTCATGTACTGATACCAAACATGACCGTACCAGTATTTTCGATACCAGTATCTGTGACACCAACTTATCCCAACCCGTAATACAAAAAACTATTATTAAAAAGAAAAATATGAAAATTTCAACTAAAAAAGTAAAGAAAATTATTATTATTATTATTATTAGGGTAAATTACTTTTTGAGTCCCTGTTTATTATGGATTTTAACTAGTTGAGTCCAAAATCAAAAAGTTTAACGACCTGAGTCCCTATAAGCATTTTCTTTAACTATATGAGTCCAAATTTCTAACTCCATCCATCAAGTCTGTTAACTACAAGGGCAATTTGGTCATTTACACACAAAGTACAAGTCTTATATGCACAAGAGTATAAGGAACAAGTCTTTAATGCATAAATTTTTAATATATAATATATCTATATAAAAATAAATTATATATATGTAGAAACTCTGCAACCACTCTCACACACACTCTAATCTCTCTCTACCACCATCGCCGCACCACCCCCACCACCGAACCACCACTGCACCACCATCATCTCTACCGTACCATTATCAGCACCACCACACCACCATCATCCTCACCATCGCGCGACCATCCCCACCATCGCACAAACTCAAACCGTCAACCACCACTGTCAACCACCGCCTGCATACGAGACCACCACCACTGTCAACCACCGCCTGCATACAAGACCACCATGTCTCCGTCGCCTCTCCCACTCCACCTATCCAACAAAATTTCAAAGAAACCCTAATTTTTGATTTTCCCCAAATTGTTAACTACAAATCAGCAGGCTTAGGGTTTGTAAAGCCCCGACTGATGATGATGATGATGATACTATGAACAATCCTCCCCACCCACGCATCCTGTCATTCAAGGAGTTCAGTTGTGCAAGTTCTTCAGTTCTTCAAGATCTTGAGAATCAGATTCTCTCTCGTTCAAGAGTTTTGGATCTTTTCGGTGTGTCGTTTATGCCATCTGAACTGTTTACATCAAATCCGTGACTGATTTGGTTAAATTTTCTAAAAATTCGTGTCATTTTTCATAAGTTTCAGACAAATTTGATGATTTTCGGATAAAGTTTTGATGAATTTCGAACAGTTTTCATTGATTTCAGTTTGTTCTAACTACTGAAACTTGATCAAAACTCATAGATAAGAAAGGCTGAAACTTGATAATGTTCTTCAAAAGTTAACTTTGATCTGAATTTGAAGTTGTAGGACTGTTCTGTGTTGATTAGATTTATCGAAGTTACAGGTGTTATTGTTGTTGTTGTTGTAACTAAGAAGGAATCTGAGTTTTATTGTTTTTGTTTGTGATTGAACCTGGAACGAGAAACAGGTTTGAGTTGAAACGAATACTTGTGTTTATCGACATTGAAGTTTTTGAATTTGAGGAAAGATGATCGATATTATTAGTTTGCTGTTATTGTTCATTGACAACTGATTGGAAACTTGACAAGTAATAGACGAAAAGAAGAGTAGAGTTTAAGAAATTTGCAGGTTTAAGAAATTTTTTGGTTATTGTTTTGAGTGGTGGGGATGGTGGCTGTGCGGAGGTGGTGATTGGAGACGGAGGTGGTTATGGCTGTGGTGGTGACGGTGGTGGTGTTGATTGTGGTCAAGAGAGAGAGAATACTTAGCCAAATTTCTAACCATTTGAGTCCAAGGGTATTTTGGTCATTTAACAATACTTTACCAAAAAATTCTAACAATGTTAGAAATTTGGACTCAAATGGTTAAAGAAAATGCTTATAGGGACTCAGGTCGTTAAACTTTTTGATTTTGGACTCAACTAGTTAAAATCCATAAAACACAGGGACTCAAAAAGTAATTTACCCTTATTATTATTATTATTATAGTATTAAAATAATAAAAATGTTAACAAATTATATATATTGTTATAATAATAATAATATGACCCGTGGTGTGACCATCAAATAACCCAATCTCTGGCAAACAGTAATACAAACACTATTCATTTGCTTGGATTTATTAATAGATAGAGATAACATATGCTCTTTAGCGTAAAAAACTAAATACGCAATTGTGTTTATATTTTTTAAACACTTTGATAAAAATGTTTTCAACATCGGTATCTATATCTATATCGGTATACCAAAATTATTGGAAGTGGTATGAGTATTATTTTCGATCGATACTATAATAGGAACTGAGGCCGACCGAAATATTCTGTATTTATATCGGTAAACAACAAAAAAAATCAATTTGTTTAAATATTCTGTCCTATAGTAATTTACAGGAATGAACGAAAGAATATGTTTATCTTAAAGACCTTAGCAAAACGAAACTAAAAATTATATAATTCAATTAATAAAGAATATGTTTATCTTAAAGACCTTAGCAAAACGAAACTAAAAATTATATAATTCAATTAATAAAAAACTTTATATTAATTGAAGAGTAAAATGCACAGATAGTCCCTTTGGTTTGGTAAAATTTCACTCTTAGACCTTACATTTTCAAAATTACATGTATGCTCTCTATGGTTTACTTGTTTGTTACTCGGATAGTCACTGAAGTGGATGAGGGTTACTTTTCTTAGTTATATCTATGTGAAATGACAAAATTACCTTTGTCATTAAAAAAATATATTAAATATTAAAACACCTCACCCCACCCCCACTGTCACACCCCGAAAATCGCAGCGAAAGACAAGTGGTGACGGAGGTTGGCAACCAACAAATATAGGGCAAACATAGATAATTAGTTAAAATAGACAAAATAGTTAAGAGTTATTACAATCATCCCAAATTGTATTGTTTAAAGTGTTCATGTTTAAAAAGATCCATCTCATAGACCATGACACAAGCTTATTATTATTATTATTATTATTATTATTATTATTATTATTATTATTATTATTATTATTATTATTATCCATTTTTACTGTTCCTAAACACACATCAAACTTCGAAGCCACTTATGTACCTGAAAAACATGTATTAAAATATCAACACAAAGTTGGCGAGTTCACGGATTTTACTTACTTATAAATATCAAAATATTTATTCTTGTTTCCATTTTGAAAAATTGAAAATGTTAGATCGATATGTAACATCGTAAACTAGCTAGGAATACGAAAAAGTGTTCGCAACCAAGAGCCCATAATCAAAACGAAACCTTCATCGTTTCCTTTATTTCTTATTTTCAACATATATTCCTTGTCTTTTATGATTGGAGTGACCGATCGAGAAGCTTGGGGTTTGTTAAAACCCGATAGATCTACCAATATACCCTGTGCCCTCCATTCAAGAGGTTAATGATTACAGCAGCGGAAAAATGTCCATGGATAAACCGTCGTTAGGGTAACTTAAGTCCCTTACTCAAGGCCACACAGGTTACATTTCCTTTGTTGTCTTTTGATCATATTAACTCCAAATACTTTATGTGTTTCTCTCCCAAAATGTAAAAACATAATTTAAAAAGAGATCGTGAACTCACATTTGGGTGCGTTAAAAGTTTGCTACCAAAAGCCCCAAATAAAATAAGTATTCACCTATTAGTGCCCTACATACAAGGTACACTTTCAAATTAATTTTAAGTCTACTAACAAAATTGTTCACTCAACCCTTTAGACTTATAAAATAGTTTTGTGTGTTTTTCCCCTACTTAGACGACCCGTTGGTGACTACGACCCTTATGGTTATATTTTCCTACTTTCTTGGTGTTCAATCATCACAAAGTGAAATATAATTTCCCTCTAAATATTCGCTCAAGGACGCACACCAACCCATACTTATTTACACCAAGTTTTATTATTACGATTTCTCATAACTCAAATCCATACTTAAGCATTCTCATATTATGATCACACAATAATTCATCTAATATTGCATGCTTCGATCATACTCAAAATTACCATTTTACGTCTTTTTAAGCCTATAATGACCACATAAACAATCCAAATCATCTTGATCGTATTCCATACTTATAATCTGACTTTTATAGATAAAATAACATGCTTTTATCATCACACTTTTAGTTCCACATAGATCATCTTATTACCATGGTTATAGTCACTTTTTACACCATTTTAAGCATGATTTACTAAATTGTAAGCTTCCAACTCATGATTATCATAATGTTTAGGTAAGACCTGATTATTATGACCAAAATATTAACATAATATCACCATATTTTCAGTTCATCAATAATCTCTACATGCAGGTCATAATCTTACATTTATTTTGCATTTTTCACATTAATCATGCATCATACACCCTCCTAACTTAGGGGTTTTCATCCAAATTCATCATCAAACATTTTTATACCATAAAACACTTCAAATATAACCTCAAACTCAAATTAAACAAAACCCCTATTATCTCATCTTGCATGTCACTTTTAACATCTTTTAAGCATCATTTTCAACCACAAAAGCTATCATACACACACCTTTCAATCATGGATCATACATAGACATTATAATCTTCAAAATTTCTTGTTAAAACCCTAGATTTACTGATTTCATTAGTTCATTAAGAAAACCCCTTTGTTTGGTGAACAACTTCACTTTTAAATAAACTAATATCTCATAACTTGAAGTTTTAAGAGATGGAGTTACCTTAGATGAACACACTAGGATTTCTAGGAATAAAAGAGCTTCTTGATGATGAATCCCCATTGATATGCCTCTATGGATGCTTGCATCTTCAAGGAAATCTTCAAGAAATCTTAAGTGTGTGTAAATGAAGGTGAAATGAGAGGTTTTGAGAGATGATGAAAATGAAAAGGGTGGAGTGATGAGGAGGTGGGTGGTGGACGGTTATAAGGAGAGAGAAGGGAGGAGAGAGAGAGTGTCTTGGAAAGGGTTAGAAATGATTAGGGAGAAAGAGTGTAAGTTGTGAATGCATTATGTCTATTGCTTTCGTCAATCATGTTCATATGTGTCAATGTATCAAGTCGTAGTTGATAGTATAGGACAAGACGAGCTTGTAATGTTAGTGCCAGTTCGTACGAATGGCCAATTCGTATGGATTGGACATCTCATTCGTCCCAGGGTGTCATTCGCACATAATGCCCATTCGTCTTAGTCAGTTCACGCGAATGGGCTTGCCTATATATAGTGGGTTAAGTCTTGTCATTTGAAGAACTTTGGAATTGAGAGGGGAAACTCTGTCCATTTGGTTTCATGGTTTTGTACTTTCATATAATCAATAGAAACTAGTTTAATTAGCTTGTTCTTGTGCATGTCACCTTCATACTCGTATTCCGCACGAGATATGGAGTCATATTAGCCAGTCGGAGCATTCGGGAGCACCGAAACGGTCCTCACAAGTGGTATCAGAGCTTGGAGACCGGTTTCAAGGACTAAAGTGTGACAACCCTCACCAAACCAGGTATCCGTACAAATTAATTAATATTTAATTTCTGCTTAATCACTGTGCTTGCTTGAAACTGTGCTTAAACTGCTTACTGATTTCTGTTACATACATACTCATGCATCACATTTTATACTGTCACTTTAATATTTATACACAAACACCAGTGACAACCTTGATGCACAACAAGCACAGTGAGCACACCACGGGATACCCATTAAACATGCTGACATAACCAGCATCAGGCAGACACTGCCTCTAAGGCCAGTATGAGCCGGGAATAGATTGCTACACTGGTAGTGAGTGTAGGGAGGTGAGGATTGTAGAACTGCGTCACTAGGTGAAGTTTATAGTGACCGGATGTGCCTAAAACGTACTTTAAGTACAAAATTCTGCACTTTAATACAAAACTCAGCATTTTAAATTACTAATAAAGTGCAAAAACATCGCAGAACTGTCCCGTATATTTTCCTAAGTACCGGGAATAATTTATGTTACAAAAATATACATAAAGAACCTTTTTCGGCATAATTAAACGCTTTAACGGAACGGTATTTAATCGTATAACCGGACATTACCCGGGACACTAAATTTTTGTCAAATACTTTGTCTTATTATTATGGCTAGTCATGATCCCCGTATGCCAGAACACCCGCTAAAAATAAACAATCTAACATATACCATCCAACACTTGGGTTCTAACTTGTAGTTAGACTCTAGTTGAAATTTTGCAATTATACCCCCCCCCCCCCCCCCAAACCGAATTCAGCCCTCAAGGGGACCCACCCCCATACTCCAAATCCCCTACCTTGATTTAATCATATTATTTTAATAGATGTTGCTTGTTAAAGTTGCATAAATATGTGGAGATCATGTATAAGTATGGCCATGTCTTACACTTATCATTTCACTAGATATCACACTCTTTTTCACTCTCTCTCCCTCTCTATTCGGTTCACCACAACCGAAATCACCATCCTCATTTCAACATCATCCTCTTCATATTTCAAAGCTTAGTAATCATCCATGGAAGGTGCAACTTGAAGGGATTACAAAGGAGCATTGTTCTTGCTTGGTTCTTCACCTTTTCTCATCACATTCCTTCACTAGAGTTCATCCCTAGCTAGAGGCTAGTGGTAAGTCTCATTGTAACTTGTCTCATTTTGTTCAAAAATTTCGATTTGTAGTTTGATGTGTTGTTTAAATCACTAAAAGAACAAAAGACTAGAAGATGTTAAACAAAATTAAAGTTTACTTATGTCTAAATCATGAAGCGGAATCTTGTTGGTTTGAGGGTTGGTTAAATCATGCTTGATGTTTAAAAGTTGTTTCCTTGCTAAATCCATTGTTCGGACACTCGTTAATGCGATTTAGTAATGTTTAAACCATGAAATAACATGCTGATGTACTTTTCCAGCCGCCTTCAACAGGCTGTAAACGGACTTTAAAAACTCGAAAAACGGAATTTCAAAAGCCTAAATCGTGTCATTTCGAAAAACGAAGAAAATGGCGCTGGAATCGTATTTTTCTGATGTCGGTTACTATTTTAAAAATCTGTTTTCGTGACAGCAGCTAAGGCTGTTTGTTACTGCAGTAAAATGGGCTGTACGTTTTCGGTCGTAACATGAAACCTGAATTGAACCAGCCCCTAAAATTCATACCATAGATAGTCACGGATGTATTTGTGACCCTCGAACTGGATTTTCGATAAACGGACTTATGAGGAATTTTTGACGAATTATTCCGTAAACTGTGATCAGAATGTAACAAATCTGATCACAGTTCGGTAAACGATTTCCTATAAATTTTTGGTAATGAACTAGACCCCGAAATTTTTACACAATAATTTGTGGGTCGATTATGACGTTCCGCAAAAATTTGGGAATTTTTGGAATAAGTTAAGTATTTTATTTACTCGTCCGAATACAGTCCAGTTTTTCACATATTGAAACTGAAACGACAAGGGTAGTATTTTGCGTGTTAAAACGTAAGGGTTGATTGTTGATGATCATGGGTTGATTTAAAAAAGAAAATGATGTGCGTATTAGCACGGACACTCCCATTTTTAGGGGAAGTTCTGGCGAATTTTTCTAAAAATACCAAGACTTAGAAAAATTATTTTTCTAACAAGTATGTTTAACTTTATTTCTTGGAATTTAACCTCGCCATGAGTTTTGACATAAAACTTTAAAGTGTTGGATATGAGACTTGTAAATATATTTTGTCAATACTTTAAGTCACCAAATACATAATACATGTACGAATACCCCATCCTTGGGAAGGAATCTACTTATACGATAACCAAGAAATATAAACACGAAATAGTTGCCTAACTATTTCCCCTAGAACGTTAAAACTCTAAGCTAAGGCACGGCCGTTCGTCTAATAGATATTAGCACGATTGTAGGTTGTCGTATTGCGGACCGAGTTTGATTTGCTGTTATCGAGGACGCATTACTGTGAGTTCATGTCCCCCTTTTCTCTTAACTGTTTTCAGTTTTCTAAACTGCGGGGGTGAAATACATGTCACTATGATTACGAGTACTTTTACATGGTATGGTTAGCGTAAGGAGGGTTACTGCATACAGATCATGTGAGTGGGTAGGTGGTACTTGAGGCCATTAATCCTCATTGTAGGACCGAGGGGCACGATGCGGTAGATCTATTTGGGTGTAGCGAGCCCAGCTCCAGGCCCACAGTACGGACCTTGGAGTGACTATGTACCCGACACACAAATCCGCTAGGTTTGAGTCTTTCTACTTGCACTTCACACATATCAATGGCCTTGCAAACCATTGGTGATCTCTATTTCCTTATTTGCTACATACCAGGGATTTTTATACTTACAAGTGTTTTACATACTCACTTACACATGAACTCGCTCAACATTATGTTGATTTTTTTCCAACTTACATGTATTTCAGGGAACTAAGGATCTGGCACGGTATGCTACGTTTTCCCGCTGTGTTAGAGTTACGGGATCATCCACGTTTAGGGATTTTGACTTTTACCTGGACGAGTCGCAAGTCTTAAACAGTGTTTATGTTATATTTGTGGTTGCGTTTTAAGAACAAAGTTTTTATATTATCAGGTTGTAATTTCCGTTGCATGCGTCAACGCCTTAAGACAATGTTGTGGTAGCTTACTTTTCAAACTTAAATAAATGGATGATCTGCATGGTTTTATTTTCATATAGCTTTGTTGTGATTAAGCTATGGTATTAAGAAGTCACACCAAATCAACCCACGCTTCCGCAAAGCCAGGGTGTGACAGCTTGGTATCAGAGCTCTGATCATAGCGAACTAGGATTCCTTCTCGAGTCTAGACTATGATCACTAGGGCTCTCACGAAAACATTTTTACACTTGATACCACTTGAAGTCCAGATCCAAAATGTTTTTACAAACAAATGTTGAGCATATTTTATTTGTTATAGGCTCAGTCTTGGAGGCTGAGGCTTAGTCTTGGAGGCTGAGGCTCGGTCTGGGAGACAGAGGAAGTTTGGCTAGTAGGACTAGGAAGAGCAGTCTGAGAGGCTGGGAGGCTAGTGGGACTAGGAGAATTATTTGATTGCTTACTTGGTGACTAATGTGCTTATCTGATTATATGATTGATATATGTGCATATATGTGTGTTGTATTACAAAACGTCATACCATCATCAGATACTGGAGAGTCGAACACTACAGATCCCATGGCCATAGTATCAGGCGACATAGTTTCATCAGAGCACGAGGTGTACATTTTCGAAACTACCCGCACAGACGATGACGACTTGCAGCACCACTCACATGACGCCGACCCTGATATGGCGTCATCCGCTGCACCGATTCCCGAACACAGCTTTGAGTTGATCACGATATTGAGGATGATCCTGTTTTTCCACCTGGTTTTGATCCAGACCATGACATTGAGTTCATACACTTAGACCAGCCCTTGGAGGATTCTGTAACCCCTGTGTTTGTTGATCCAGCTGATTTTGAGATGGAGTTAGTTGATCCGGAGCCAGCCGTGGCCCCTGAGCCAGGCGTTGCTCCTGACCTCGCATTGGAGCATGACCCTGTTCATGCCGATGCACCTGCTGTTGCTCCTTGATTGATCATCTGCTTGGACGAGAGAAAATTGGGGTAACTGTGCAAGACAATCTATTATTACGGGGGCCCACGTAATAACGGCTTGTAGTGCACAGAAATCCTGGTGGACTCTGCGGGCCAAGCTAATGAAAACCCATGTAGCAGGAAATAACTAAAACACGAATGACCAAGGCGATGTAGCCTCGAGTTCATTCTATTACAAGCAACAAGCCATTTTGACAAGCCTATGTGAAGGCTCAGAAATTTATTTTCCTCACTCATACATTGAGTATATTTACGTGTGAAATTGGATGATTACCTGATGGCTTATGGTGCTATGTATCTCATAGGCAATTGAAATGTTGTCTAACCCACTTCATACCACTGCGACAGAAGAGAATGCCACCCAGGCGTGACACAGACACTAGTACACTGCTAAGGACAGAAGCCGAGTTGCAAGAACGCATCTCACAGGCAAATGCACGACATGAAGCCCTCCGCTCTAAGCACAACGATGGCGTTACTGGAAATAACCCTCCAACTGGCTGCACCTATAAGCAGTTCCTGAACTGCAAGCCTTTGAACCTCGACGGAACAGGAGGCGCCGTTGCATTTGTTCGTTGGTCCGAAAAGATTGACTCCATTCCAAGAATGAGTAACTGTTTGCCCCAACAGAGTGTTACCTATATCCCGGGGTTATTTCTAGATAACACACTCTCATGGTGGAACCTTCAGTTTCAGACCCTTGGCACAGACGCTGCTTATGCACTGAGCTGGGACGAGCTCAAGGAAATGATTGAGAAGAAATGTTGTTCTAGGACTGGAATTCAGAAGCTTGAGGTGGAGTTCTGGAATTTGGAAATGGACGAACCAGAGATTCCTGAACATGTCCATCGATCGCACGACTTGCCTAGGGTCGTCCCCTACTAAGTCATTGATGTTATATGATACAGTTGTGTACTTATAAGCTTTACACTGTGGTCTCAATTTGTGGCAATGCAATCGCAGTATTCTCATCACTTGTGATGTTTGATCTATTGTTTATGTTCTATGACATGAGATGTTAGGTGGTTGATTTATTTATAGCATGAGATGTCATGTGTTGATATCGTTGAATACATACGTACATTTTACTTGCTATGACCTAACCTACGTGAAACATCTTTTAGAAGATGCCACCAAGACGCGAAATGCGCATGCCCACCTCAGAGGCCGAACTTCAAGAGATAATTGCTGCAGCTATAGCACAGCACAAGGCCCTACGCTCCGAACCTAGCAGAGGTACCTCAGAAAATAACGGTTGTCCCTACTGGCACTTCCTCAACTACAAGCCTCCGAAGTTCGACGGCACTGGAGGTACCATAGCTTTTGTGAAATGGATTGAAAGTATGGATTCCATTTTTCAAGTGAGCGGTTGTACGCCAGAACAACAAGTCCCATACGTTTCTGAGCTGCTTCTAGATGAAGCCCGATTATGGTGGAATCTTCAGATCCGTATAAAGGGCGCTACTGCAGCATATGCGTTAACCTGGGGTGAACTGAAAGGAATGATGCATAAGAAGTATTGCTCCCAAACGGAAACCCAGAAGTGGGAAGATGAATTTCGGAGCCTGATGATGGAAGGTCCGAAGGTGTTGGAGTACGTGCAAAGACTTCATGATTTGTCACGAGTTGTTCCGTACCTGGTGAAACCAGAATTAAAGAAATTGGAACAATTCATTTGGAAACTGGTGCATCAAGTCTTGAGCTTGATGACAACATCAACGCCACCAACAACTGATGTTGCAAGTAAGATGGGTTTGGCACTCGCTACGGAGGCACTTAGACTAGAAGAACTTACAAACCCTGCCAAGAAGAAGGAGACTCAGGTAAAGTCATCCGGAAAGAACAAAAGAAAGCTCACCGAAGATACCCAAACGAATAATGAGAACAAAAGAAAGGGTTATATGGGCACTCTGCCCAAGTGTAACACCTGCCAGCGTCATCATTCTGGTCGGTGCGGGCCAAAAGTATGTGAAACTTGTGGAAAGGTTGGCCACCTGAAGGATTCTTACTGGGCTAGTGCTGGCCGGGAAGGCCAAGGAGGTCTTGTAATCGGAACAACAATCGAGGAGGTAACGAAAACGGGAACCATGGAAATGTTGCGAATCAAGCTGGGAATGGGAATGGCCGAGCGCCAGGATGCTTTAACTGTGGGGAAATTGGGCACTTCAAGAAGAAAAGCCCGAAGCCGAATCAAGCCCGTGGGAGAGCATTCAACATTGGCGCAAGGGAAACGTGCCAGGATCCAAACGTTGTCACTGGTACGTTCCCTATAAACCAACGCTTTGCATCTGTTCTGTTTGATACTAGTGCCGATTATAGCTTTGTATCGTTAGAATTTAAGAATATACTTGGATTGACACCTAGTAACTTAGACGTGCCGTACTCCATTGAATTAGCAAATGGGAAACTAGTTGAGACCAGTGAAGTGGTCCAAGGATGTGTGATTGAACTAGGAGGGCACGAGTTTACGCTAGACTTACTACCTGTCGAGTTGGGAAGCTTTGATGTGGTAGTGGGAATGGATTGGCTATCGAGTAACAAGGCTGAGATAGTTTGCCATGAGAAGACCATCCGCATTCCACTGACGGATGAAGAAACGATTGTAGTTCATGGAGAAAAGCGTGATACGCCTTTAAAAATCATCAGCTGCCTCAAAGAGCGAAAGTGTTTGCAAAAAGGGTGTGCTGCCTTAGTGGCACACATGGTAGACAAGAAAGCTGCAGAACCGAAGATCGAAGACATCCCTATCGTGAGGGAGTATCCGGAAGTCTTCCCGGAGGACTTGCCTGGACTGCCGCCTCAGAGGCAAGTGGAGATTCACATCGATTTAGTCCCAGGCGCCGCGCCTGTGGCTAAGGCACCTTATAGACTTGCCCCGTCTGAGATGCAAGAATTGTCGACACAACTTCAAGAGTTGTTAGACAAGGGATTTATCCGACCAAGCTTCTCGCCTTGGGGAGCTCCGGTCCTTTTTTGTCAAAAAGAAGGACGGTAGTTTTCGAATGTGCATAGACTACCGGGAGCTGAACAAGCTGACGATCAAGAATAGATATCCTCTGCCAAGAATTGATGATCTGTTTGATCCACTGCAAGGTTCAAGCTTTTACTCAAAGATCGATTTACGATCTGGATACCACCAGTTAAGGATACAAGAGGAGAGTATCCCGAAGACAGCCTTCAGAACTCGTTATGGACACTACGAGTTCCTTGTTATGCCGTTTGGGTTGACAAACGCGCCTGCTGTTTTTATGGACCTAATGAACCGAGTCTGCAAGCCATATCTAGATAAGTCGTGATTGTATTCATCGACGATATTTTGATTTATTCAAAGACAAAGGCTGAACACGAACAACACTTAAGAGCTATTCTGGAGTTGTTGAAAAAGGAACAGTTGTATGCCAAATTCTCTAAGTGCGAGTTTTGGCTACGTGAAGTCCAATTCCTTGGACACGTAGTTAATGGAAATGGAATCCATGTCGATCCCACAAAGATCGAGGCGATAAAGAACTGGGAGACTCCAAAGACGCCAACCGAGATTCGACAATTCTTAGGCTTGGCTGGTTACTATCGAAGGTTCATTGAGGATTTTTCAAAAATCGCTCAATCACTGACACTCCTCACGCAAAAGGATAAGAAGTTTGACTGGGGAATCAAACAGGAGGAAGCATTTCAGTTGTTGAAGGATAAGCTTTGCAATGCGCCGATCTTAGCACTACCAGAAGGTACAGATGATTTCGTGGTATACTGTGACGCCTCACGTCAAGGATTGGGTTGCGTTTTGATGCAACGCCAGAAAGTTATAGCTTACGCGTCACGTCAATTGAAAGTACATGAAAAGAACTATACCACACACGATTTGGAACTAGGCGCAGTGATATTTGCACTAAAGATCTGGAGACACTACCTATATGGTACGAAGTGTACAATCTTCACAGACCACAAGAGTTTACAACACATATTCAACCAGAAAGAGCTGAACATGAGACAAAGACGTTGGGTCGAATTGTTGAACGATTACGACTGCGAGATAAAGTACCATCCAGGGAAGGCAAATGCGGTCGCCGATGCCCTAAGTCGTAAAGAAAGGATCAAGCCCATAAGGGTTAGGGCTTTGGAGATGATTATCCAGACAGATCTTTCCCTGCGCATTCGTGCCGCACAAAAAGAAGCTCTTAAGAAAAGAAACCTTGAGGAAGAATATCTCCGTGGGATGGAGAAGCAATTGGTACCAAACGAGGAAGAAACGTTATGTTTTATGAAAAGGATTTGGGTTCCTCTGTTTGGTGGTTTGAGGAAAGTTATTTTTGATGAGGCACACAAATCACGGTACTCTATTCATCCCGGGGCGGATAAAATGTACCAAGATCTTAAGGATTATTATCGGTGGCCCAGGATGAAGGGCGACGTTGCTGTTTATGTTAGCAAATGTTTGACGTGTGCCAAGGTGAAAGCTGAATACCAGAAGCCTTCGGGACTTCTGCAACAACCTGAAATCCCCAAGTGGAAATGGGAACAGATTTCAATGGATTTTATAACAAAGTTGCCAAGGATGCCCAGGGGTCATGATACTATTTGGGTTATTGTTGACCGCCTAACAAAGTCCGCACACTTCTTGCCAATCAAAGAGAAGGATAATACGAGTAAACTTGCGGAAATATACATGAGAGAAATCGTTGCACGTCATGGAGTGCCTCTCTCGATCATCTCTGATAGAGATGGACGTTTCATATCAAGGATTTGGCAATCCTTCCAAGAAGCTTTTGGCTCACAATTGAATTTGAGAACTGCATTCCATCCGCAAACTGATGGCCAAAGTGAAAGAACTATTCAGACATTGGAGGATATGCTGAGAGCATGTGTAATGGATCTTGGTGGTAGCTGGGATAAGCATTTACCATTGGCCGAATTCTCATACAACAACAGCTACCACACTAGTATTGGAGCCACGCCATTTGAAGCTCTTTACGGACGCAAGTGTCGATCACCACTATGCTGGGCTGACGCAGGTGATAGACAGCTTGTTGGTCCCGAAATCGTCTAAGAGACGACAGACAAGATTGCGCAGATTCGAAAATGTATCGAAGCGGCTCGCGAAAGACAGAAAGCCTATGCAGATCCAAACCGGAAACATTGGGAATTCCAAGTTGGAGATATGGTTTTATTGAAAGTTTCACCCTGGAAGGGGGTGGCACGCTTCGGAAAGCGTGGGAAGTTGACTCCGCGTTACATTGGCCCTTTCAGAATTCTGCAAAGGATTGGGCTTGTAGCCTACAAGTTGGACCTACCTGCTGAACTCCATGGTGTTCACGATACATTCCATGTATCCAATTTGAGAAAGAGTCCAACACAAGATACAGTGATCATTCCTGCTGACGAAGTACATATCGACAACACGCTCCATTTTACTAAAGAACCTGTTGAGGTCACGGATTGGAAAGTTAATAAAACTCGCAGGAGCAGTGTCAAACTCGTCAAAGTTTGTTGGAATGCTAGGCATGGACCTGAATTCACGTGGGAACGTGAGGATCGAATGAAAGAGAAATACCCCCATTTGTTTCCTAAGAACCTTGCATCTAGTAACAGAACTTAAATTTCGGGACGAAATTTCTTTAACGGGGGGAGAATGTGACAACCCTCACCAAACCAGGTATCCGTACAAATTAATTAATATTTAATTTCTGCTTAATCACTGTGCTTGCTTGAAACTGTGCTTAAACTGCTTACTGATTTCTGTTACATACATACTCATGCATCACATTTTATACTGTCACTTTAATATTTATACACAAACACCAGTGACAACCTTGATGCACAACAAGCACAGTGAGCACACCACGGGATACCCATTAAACATGCTGACATAACCAGCATCAGGCAGACACTGCCTCTAAGGCCAGTATGAGCCGGGAATAGATTGCTACACTGGTAGTGAGTGTAGGGAGGTGAGGATTGTAGAACTGCGTCACTAGGTGAAGTTTATAGTGACCGGATGTGCCTAAAACGTACTTTAAGTACAAAATTCTGCACTTTAATACAAAACTCAGCATTTTAAATTACTAATAAAGTGCAAAAACATCGCAGAACTGTCCCGTATATTTTCCTAAGTACCGGGAATAATTTATGTTACAAAAATATACATAAAGAACCTTTTTCGGCATAATTAAACGCTTTAACGGAACGGTATTTAATCGTATAACCGGACATTACCCGGGACACTAAATTTTTGTCAAATACTTTGTCTTATTATTATGGCTAGTCATGATCCCCGTATGCCAGAACACCCGCTAAAAATAAACAATCTAACATATACCATCCAACACTTGGGTTCTAACTTGTAGTTAGACTCTAGTTGAAATTTTGCAATTATACCCCCCCCCCCCCCCAAACCGAATTCAGCCCTCAAGGGGACCCACCCCCATACTCCAAATCCCCTACCTTGATTTAATCATATTATTTTAATAGATGTTGCTTGTTAAAGTTGCATAAATATGTGGAGATCATGTATAAGTATGGCCATGTCTTACACTTATCATTTCACTAGATATCACACTCTTTTTCACTCTCTATCCCTCTCTATTCGGTTCACCACAACCGAAATCACCATCCTCATTTCAACATCATCCTCTTCATATTTCAAAGCTTAGTAATCATCCATGGAAGGTGCAACTTGAAGGGATTACAAAGGAGCATTGTTCTTGCTTGGTTCTTCACCTTTTCTCATCACATTCCTTCACTAGAGTTCATCCCTAGCTAGAGGCTAGTGGTAAGTCTCATTGTAACTTGTCTCATTTTGTTCAAAAATTTCGATTTGTAGTTTGATGTGTTGTTTAAATCACTAAAAGAACAAAAGACTAGAAGATGTTAAACAAAATTAAAGTTTACTTATGTCTAAATCATGAAGCGGAATCTTGTTGGTTTGAGGGTTGGTTAAATCATGCTTGATGTTTAAAAGTTGTTTCCTTGCTAAATCCATTGTTCGGACACTCGTTAATGCGATTTAGTAATGTTTAAACCATGAAATAACATGCTGATGTACTTTTCCAGCCGCCTTCAACAGGCTGTAAACGGACTTTAAATACTCGAAAAACGGAATTTCAAAAGCCTAAATCGTGTCATTTCGAAAAACGAAGAAAATGGCGCTGGAATCGTATTTTTCTGATGTCGGTTACTATTTTAAAAATCTGTTTTCGTGACAGCAGCTAAGGCTGTTTGTTACTGCAGTAAAATGGGCTGTACGTTTTCGGTCGTAACATGAAACCTGAATTGAACCAGCCCCTAAAATTCATACCATAGATAGTCACGGATGTATTTGTGACCCTCGAACTGGATTTTCGATAAACGGACTTATGAGGAATTTTTGACGAATTATTCCGTAAACTGTGATCAGAATGTAACAAATCTGATCACAGTTCGGTAAACGATTTCCTATAAATTTTTGGTAATGAACTAGACCCCGAAATTTTTACACAATAATTTGTGGGTCGATTATGACGTTCCGCAAAAATTTGGGAATTTTTGGAATAAGTTAAGTATTTTATTTACTCGTCCGAATACAGTCCAGTTTTTCACATATTGAAACTGAAACGACAAGGGTAGTATTTTGCGTGTTAAAACGTAAGGGTTGATTGTTGATGATCATGGGTTGATTTAAAAAAGAAAATGATGTGCGTATTAGCACGGACACTCCCGTTTTTAGGGGAAGTTCTGGCGAATTTTTCTAAAAATACCAAGACTTAGAAAAATTATTTTTCTAACAAGTATGTTTAACTTTATTTCTTGGAATTTAACCTCACCATGAGTTTTGACATAAAACTTTAAAGTGTTGGATATGAGACTTGTAAATATATTTTGTCAATGCTTTAAGTCACCAAATACATAATACATGTACGAATACCCCATCCTTGGGAAGGAATCTACTTATACGATAACCAAGAAATATAAACACGAAATAGTTGCCTAACTATTTCCCCTAGAACGTTAAAACTCTAAGCTAAGGCACGGCCGTTCGTCTAATAGATATTAGCACGATTGTAGGTTGTCGTATTGCGGACCGAGTTTGATTTGCTGTTATCGAGGACGCATTACTGTGAGTTCATGTCCCCCTTTTCTCTTAACTGTTTTCAGTTTTCTAAACTGCGGGGGTGAAATACATGTCACTATGATTACGAGTACTTTTACATGGTATGGTTAGCGTAAGGAGGGTTACTGCATACAGATCATGTGAGTGGGTAGGTGGTACTTGAGGCCATTAATCCTCATTGTAGGACCGAGGGGCACGATGCGGTAGATCTATTTGGGTGTAGCGAGCCCAGCTCCAGGCCCACAGTACGGACCTTGGAGTGACTATGTACCCGACACACAAATCCGCTAGGTTTGAGTCTTTCTACTTGCACTTCACACATATCAATGGCCTTGCAAACCATTGGTGATCTCTATTTCCTTATTTGCTACATACCAGGGATTTTTATACTTACAAGTGTTTTACATACTCACTTACACATGAACTCGCTCAACATTATGTTGATTTTTTTCCAACTTACATGTATTTCAGGGAACTAAGTATCTGGCACGGTATGCTACGTTTTCCCGCTGTGTTAGAGTTACGGGATCATCCACGTTTAGGGATTTTGACTTTTACCTGGACGAGTCGCAAGTCTTAAACAGTGTTTATGTTATATTTGTGGTTGCGTTTTAAGAACAAAGTTTTTATATTATCAGGTTGTAATTTCCGTTGCATGCGTCAACGCCTTAAGACAATGTTGTGGTAGCTTACTTTTCAAACTTAAATAAATGGATGATCTGCATGGTTTTATTTTCATATAGCTTTGTTGTGATTAAGCTATGGTATTAAGAAGTCACACCAAATCAACCCACGCTTCCGCAAAGCCAGGGTGTGACATAAAGACATAAGATACTATCAGAATCGAGCTGTTTTGGATCTGATTACATCATCCTTCTACTCATATTTCTTCTACTCATCTTCTTCAAACTTAAAGCACAAAATTAACGTCGAATTCATGGATAAAATTTACTGATTTTTAGATATATTGTGCGAAATCATGTTTTAATCAATCCTTGAAAGAATCAGATCAGAATTCAAACTAAATCATTGAGAATTCTTGGAAAAACCATGAAAAAACTTAACTTGAGGTTCGCAGGTCGTTTGAAGTGTGCAAGTCACTTTCGTACGAAATGGCATATCCCATTCGGACGAAAGTGCTGAAAATCAGTTTATTGAAGAAATTGTCACATTTGCACGAACCGGTAGTCCCGATTTTTATGGAAGTGCTTAGTGTCCAGTTCGCACAAAGAGACCATTCTCTTTCATTCAAAAGTGCTAAATTTCTTTCATTTTCAAAGTTGTGTGATTGTTTGTTGATTTTTGCAAGTGTTGATCATGGATTTCAGTGATTATTACAAACAGGCACTATATCACAAACCACAGATTGAAGCTGCTGATGAAGATTATAATAATTATGTAGGTATGTTCAACAACGTCAGAAGAAACAGAAAGGAGAGAGAGGAAGAAAAGGAAGTGGAAGATGATCAAATGATGGCAGCTCAAATCGTTAATTATGATCGTAAAAATTATGAAACAGAGAGTAGGTTTGACATAATACCGTGTGAAGTTTGTGCGGAAAATAAAGAGTTTTTCAAAAAAAAAAACGCAGAATACTTGAGAAAAAAGAAGATTTTTTAAACAAAACTTATGTCGAAGTTGCTTAAAAAGAAGAATTTCTTGATAAAAAATGAAAAGAAGCAGTTGAATTTGAAGAATATTTGAATCAAAATCGCTCAGAGTTTGAGAAAAAAGAACTACACCTTCTGGCAGCCTCGCGACGTAAAACTTCGTTATTCCGGTGGAATCAAAACCCGAACTCCGGCCGTCCATGTACGCCGGTCTTCTGTGAGAGAGTCGAGACATCCCTTACATAGATGTTCCAAACATGAAACATCCACATCGACCATTAAAGGGAGTCAACGTCTTTTTTGTATGGAACATAGAGTTTCTAGTATAATGTAAAACATAAATATGGAAAAGCAAGCTTTTAAACATGGGTATGGCTAAATATACCCTCCCCCTCCCTATTTTACTTTTATACCCCTTTTAAAAAAATCAATCTAAAACTTTTTAAATTTTAACACTCCAAAAATCCATTCCCCACATCTTTTACACTATATATTCACAACAACATTCTCGGTTCTTCTTAGATTTACAAACCATAAAATCTTCAACTCATTGGCTACTGTTCAGGTTAGCAAAGGCGGTTCGCCGTTAAACAAGTCGGTGCCATGCCGGTACGGCCGGAAAAAGTTCACTTAACGAAAGGGCGATATTGTCGTTCACTTATCCAAGATTATTGCACTCTTTTATGCCAAATCTATGAGCTTTTCGACCATGAAGAAACGAAAGCAGGTCAAGCTGATTACAAATTCCAAACATTGCAGCAGAAAATAGGAAACATGAAAGCAGTTTCCAATATAAGATACTAGGTTATAACCCCGTGTATTACACGGGGTTGAATAAATAAATTTTATATACTAAATAATAAAACAATATATCTTTAAAACCTCATTTATTGTACGGGTTGAATAAATATAATTTTATATATTAAATAATAAAAAGTTATATCTATAAGAACCATATTGTACAGGTTGAATAAATGTAATTTTATATACCAAATAAAAAAGTTATATCTTTAAAACCACGTGTATTACACGGGTTGAATAAATGTAATATTGTTTACCAAATAATAAAATAATACGTCTTTAAAAAATCTCATTTATTACACGGGTTGAATAAATGTAATTTTATATAACAAACAATAAAAAAAATCACATCTATAAAAATATGCGCATTACACGGTTTGGATAAATGTAATTTTCTATACTAAATAATAAAAAATATATATCCTTAAAAAACCCCGTGTATTGTACGAATTGAATAAATCTAATTGTATATATCAAATAATAAACAGTTATATCTTAAAAAACCCCATGTGTTACATGGGTCGAGTAAATGTAATTTTGTATAGTGAAAATAAAAATATTTAATATATTAATACAAAGTTTGGTTTTCTTGATAAAAATAGATTATTCTGTTGTTGCAAAATTTGTTAACGAAGTCTCAATAAATTTAACCATTTATTTAATACTCCGTAAATGTATAAATGATAAATACTATTAGTTAATTTTATTTTAAGTTTCGTATAATTTATTTGATACCAAACTAAAAAAAACGTTCAAATATAATTAATTCAAATAAATAATATTATAAAGGAGAAGAAGATTAAACTAAATAAAAATTATCCATAAGATATTAAACTAATAATATTTAGTAGGAGGGTTATCTATAATATAAGATATTAAATTAAATAATATTTAGTAGAAGGATTATCTATAATTAATTAAAAGAGATTAAATTAAAATAATAATTATCTATAGGAGATGACCTAATATGATGACAAGTGTTCCTAAAGTGGTTTCTTTTATTATATAGATAGATTAATATATACATAAATAAAATATTATGTATATCGATAGTACAAAAATCAATCAAATTGAAAAAGATGAATATCGTATATATTCAATAGTAGGTTATCACCCGTGAATACTCATGGGTTGGATATTTAAATTTTATTAATCACAAATGTTTATATAACATCTCAAGTGACCTCCATGCTACCATTTTTTTTTTAATTTTGCATCTTCCATCACATGTGAAAAGTTTGACCCTTTATAAATAAATGAGTCGATATATAACATGTCAAATTGGTAAAACAAAATATTACCTATTACCAATGAAGTCTGGTTTCTCAATTAGCATACTACCTATTACCATGTAACTTCAACTCTCCCACTTAAAAATACATTGAAAATCTATAGACCACCTATTTATATAAAGATACCAATGAAAATCTATAAACCACCTATTTATATAAAGATGTCAGTTTTATGCTTAAACATATTGTTTTAAATTTTCACTAAAGTTTGGTGCAACTATTAATCGAACTACGTTAGAAACTTGTTTTATAATTGTCTTGAATTAAAAGTTGTAGTTATTAGGGTTGCGAAGAACCTTATTTTATAATTGTTCTGAGTTGAAAGTTGTAGTCACTAGGGTTGCGAGTAGGGTCAGAAACTTTGGGTAAGAACCGGAGGCAGAAACTTGCCTCACTGAATGACCCACGACACAAAAAAAAATTATTTATTATAACAGATTATTATAACTTTATTAATGTTGTGTCCGTTTTTTCTTATAACACTTAACATGTACCAAAAACTAAAAAAATATCATGAATTCTCCAAGACTTTAACACCACCACCTTCACTAGCCTTTGAGACATACAAACACGGTATATTTTGATATGCACAATCACATTGGATTTCAATATTGGCTTACGAATAACATAAAATATCGACTCCTAGTCTCCTATAAAACAACTAACCAACACGATTTCTTAGGAGAGGTTGGAAGGAAAAGAATCGGATAACATGCAAATTTTATGTTTGTTATTGAAAGGGCATGTTGTGGAAGGATGACGCAAAGCCGCATAAGATGGGTGTGACACGGTGGTTATAGCAAAGATTGGGGTTGTATTTATAGGCAATGCAACGGTTTGAAATTAACATATATGCTTTTCAGATTATTCGAATACATGAATAATTAATATATATTTTTTACATCGTAAACTTATTAAAATAATTAAATTATAAAAAAGTTAGAAATATAAAGATCGAGAGTAGATTGGTTATTTTATCTCTATAATGCAGGAAAATCTATAGGATACACCAAACCATATAAAGGTCGAGGGTAGTAAACACCAAGCAAATTGTTTATTACCAAATCATAAAAGCCTCAGCAAGTTGCTATGGGAACAATACAACCAAACAAAAAACACAGTCCCAACCAAAGGAAAACAAAAAGAACATAAAGTGGCAGAACCACATTAGACAAGCCAAGTTTGGTCCAGATCTTCCAGCAGGTAAGAAGGAGTGTCGCGTACCATCCGCTTTTTCCATTCCACGTCCAACGACAAGCAATAAGATAACATATGCAATACCGAGGTAAATGTCGGCGGGACCTGCACTTTAACCCGAACACAGATGAACCACCAAACCGAGGGATGTTAAACGGGTCGTGTTTGCGGGTTAACGGGTCCAACCCGACCCTAACCCGAAAATTTTAGACGAACCCGAACCCGAAAATCGTGTCATACATATTAACCCGAACCCGGCCCGTTCAACCCGAAATTTATATTTTTTTCCAGCAAATTAATATATTAAATTAACATCTATTAAAAAAACACAAATTTATATAATAAAGTTGCATTAAAATCATAAAATCTTATGTCAATTTCCCTTTTTAAGTTACAATTATATCATAAAATACACACCTAATTTAATTTGTGACATAAAACACATTGTAAAGAAATATAATATAATAGAATGGTTAAAGGGTTAACCCGCCAACCGACCGGGTGTACCCGAACATGTTAAACTAAACCCAAACCCACAAATTCCGTGTTAGGTTCATCTCGTGTTTTCGGGTCGTGTCAGAATTTCACACCCCTACCCCACAAACCGGACACGTACCATCTCCAAACGACACATTAGTGTGCTCTTTTCTAATCCCAACCTGTTAGCCGAACAACTGCAAACACACTTTTCAGTTTCTCCAAACAGAATAAATCTAGAAAAAGGTCCATTAGAGGACTACCCCCAACCCAATTAACTTTAAGTAATTTTGAGAAAAAAAAGACACATAAATCACTGAACTTGGCCATAATTACTTACATTAGTTTATTGTTATTAGATTGCAGCATAAAACATATGGAACCTGCATATGAAGAACACATACTTCATATACAAAATCAAAATTCAACTTTGTTTTAAAATACAAGCAAGGATGATGAATAAAAGAAGGTTCATATGTTCAAACTTCATCAACTTATGAATACTATTGCTTGTACAAGATCATTCCGCCTGATCACTGCTACATAAGAGGTCATTGAGATCGCTGCTACGTAAAAGGTCACTGAATAATACATTTCAAACTGGAAAGAAGAAATAAAACATACAAAATAATGAATAATGTAGTAACTAAATTTCTATATGCAATACCATTACTGGTTAGAATAAAAACTGAGTAAAAAGAGAATTTCGAAAAATTAATTTGAGAAGTTGCCAAGTGTTATTTGTGTGCTCTACCTTCATTGAAGAATTACTTATATTATCAGCTATTTGAGGTTCACTCAGTTTCACTTTCTTTTCTACTTCATTGGACAACATTCCCACTAACAATCCTTCACCCATTGCTCTCATTGATCTTCTCTATTACATTCCTTAAGCTCTTATATTATTACATATACTAACAAAAAGCACACATACACGTGATGTGTGCTTTCTACTTTACTTGCTTTATTGAATGGGGTGCCAGGAAGATCCAAAGGCATCACATAAAACCAAATGGAAATCAAGTAAATAACTTAAGTTTCACAAATAATTCGACAACATTATCGATTGAAATATTTTTTAAATACCTATGATGAATACCACACATATATGAGTTATGCTATGTCCTTAGCTATGATGGTGTAGAAAAGACAGGAAATGGTGAGTAAATACGCATACATCTTATAGTATGAAGCAAAGGATGGTGTGTGCGTGAGCGCTGTTCGTGGGTGCGTGGGTACCTAATGGGCGTCTATTAGTCAGTAGAAAGAAAGACACTTATATTGGTTTATAATTTGCAAAGCGTACAAAGAGGATGTGAATAAAGATACAAATACAATCTTTAATCGACCTGTTAATTTAAAATAATAATACAGGTTACGACAACGATCAATACAATCACTTTATTAACAATCATAGAATTCTTTTGAAGGGAAGCTTCTTATCCATGTTATGCTTTATCAGTATAAAGAATAGTTGAAGAAAACATGTTATATGGGTCGAAAGTGGCCAGAGTTACTTTTAATGAATAAAAGCTCCTAAATCATATTATCCAACTGATTAGATAATTATTGACATGATATATCTTTTGTAATCGTATCCAAATATATACAAAGTTTTTCATCTTAATCCCACTTTACCCTTGCAACTTACATCAGTACTATACTTCTGAGTTTTCTCTACTAACAAAGCTATTAATCAGGCATTAAAAATATGTGATTAATTTAGAGTTTACCTGCTGCAAGAACTCCGCATAATTAGAAGAGTGCAATTGTGCTAGCTCAACTGATATGCCATGTGAGGCATCTGAATTAAACAACACATATTATAATATATATATATATATATATATATATATATATATATAGGGAGAAGATCATGCGAGAACCACCTCTTATTGCGAGAACGGCGAGAACCAATGTGAACACAACCAAAAATGCCTAAAAATAGCTAAAAATCACACAAAATTTTTTTTTTTTAATATTTTTTTATGTTAAAATCGCTACTTTTAGAAGCCAATTTTTTTTTTTATAGGTTTTTTAGGGGTTTAGTTTTTAGCATTTTAGCTTGGGGGGTGGGGGAGGGGGGTTTAGGTTTTTTTTTGGGGGGGGGGGGGGGGGTTAGGTTTTTTGGGGGTTTTAGTTTTTAGCATTTAGCTTGGGGGGGTTAGGTTTTTTTTAGCTATTTTAGGTTGTGTTCACATTGGTTCTCGCGGTTCTCACAATAATGGTGGTTCTCGCATGAACTCCTCCCTATATATATATATATATATATAGGGTCAGAATTTAGAGAAAACGGTAGAAAGTGTGAGAACGCTTATGGATCGTCAGATCAAAACAATCTATGGACTAGATTGGCGCAGTGACATTTTCGTAAATAACATCAATTTTATTACATGGACGCGCTTCATTAAGGGTAAAAAAGGTAAAACATCATTTCTCACATAAAACGCCATTTAAAAATAAAACGCCAAATAAATACAAAACGCCAATTTTATCACTGCGTACTTTTTTCTGTGTTTTTATTTAAGCTCTCTGGCTACAAAAACGCCACAAAATATGAAACGCCATAACATATAACGCCAAACCTTACATCCGGATAAATGTTAATTACATTTTTTGTTATAAAAATAATATCCCGCCTAAACTACGCGCCAAAAAAATTCCTATAAATAGAAACGTCTCACCACCTTCCGTTTATCACACCAAAAAAAACACAAAAAACACAGTGGTTCCTAAAAAAAATACAACTCAATGTAAAACGTCAAAAAATACAACGATGGCAAACATCTTTTCTTTGATACTCAGTAATGTTCTGCATGAAGTTTCGCTGAATGATTTGTTATGTGAGTGTAGTAAGATTTTGCTGCATGAGATGGACAAAATTCAAAAAAGAGGGACTGATGACACCCATATGTCATTCTGTCATCTTTGTTCTTGAAGAAGGGTTGGATGATTAGAAGAGACCTATACCAGTGTAAATGCTACTTTGGCCTCGATAATTATAATAAAGACGACGGGCAGATAGCATCCACCCACAAAGGGTTGATCTATCTCTCCAACATCCGCAAAAACACTTCAACACATGAACAAAGAAAATAAACCACGCCAAACCCAAAACGCCATTTATTTGTGACAGTTCTTGTAGTTTCAAAAGAAAAAAGAGACTGATGACACTAAAGATTTAGATCATAAATTGCTTCTATTTTGTTTTTTTTTTTAATTTTCTTTATCTGTTGTTTGTTTTGTAATTTCAGTTAATAAACAACAAAAGTACATTAATACTATAATGAAAAATATAATAAAACGCCAAAATGAGCAAATGCTTGTAAAACGCCATCATGCCATAAAAACTCCCCCAAAAAAACTACCAAACTATAATAAAATTACTTTGAACAACTACTGTTATAAAAAAGCGTGAAACAATGTGCAACGAATATAAAACAAAAAAAGTCCAATCGTTATCTAAACGTCATTGGAAAACAAAACGCCATAATTACAGCCATCAAGATTAGACGTGTTACACCATAAAAACAGTTGAGTCTGAAAACAAAACATGGTAGCTGCAAAACCAGTAAAATGAAACGACGGAAGACATAATTACTAACATTTATTATATTGAAAGCAAAATACTTGGGGAATTAAATTTATTTATCTTTTTCAAAACGCCATAATTACCTGTCATGCGCGGGAAAAAAAAGTCAATATAAAAGAAGACCATGAGAACACAAGCTAAAACAGGCCAAAAACATTGACTAAAACGCCACATATTGTCCAAAACGCCAAAAACTTTAAAAATGGCTAAGGTTATTGCATGGAGGTTTGAAAGGAAAGAGAAACGATTCAACATAAAGTTCTCTGATAGGAGAAGGGTAAAGGTAAGGACAATCAAAGCCATGCTTGGATTGAATGAAGGGGTTCAGAGGGATATCCTGGCCCTTGGGGTTCCAATGGCCAACGATTGTGTAAGAACCCGAACTGTAATAAAAAGGCTGAAGAGAAAATTTCCGGCAGAAGATGATGAAGATGATGATGATATTGACGATACTCCTCTACCAAAAGTTAGCAGTTGGGTGATGCATGAGGAAGAAGGAACGCTTGAAGTGACTTATAAAAACGGGGTGCAGTATTCATTGCCAATGGAAGAAATGTTGAAGACAGGGTTGCTATCTATCATTGAACAACTCTGTGATTTAGCACCTTCAAACGATCCAAAATCCAAGGATGCAGTGATATTCAAGAATAGGCTACAACAAAGAAGATACGAGCTAATGACGTTATACGCAAATCTAAATTTGATGATGATGAATCTAAAGAAAGTGATGAACAAAGCGATGGGTACATCTCTGATGTAATCCCACCCACGGAAGACTATTAGTTTATTTTGATTTCGTATTATTGTAATTGTATAAAATATTAATCTATGGTAATCAATTATTAACAAAAAGACCCAAAACGCCAAAAAATGACATGGAAAAAGCCATAACGCCAAAAAAAAATAACTATGTGACACAAAAAGAACTAATTCAACGAGAAGAAATCTGAGAAAAACAGTAAACGCCAAGTAATTAATGATTCTAGATAACGCCAAAATTATCTTGCACGCAAAAAATAAAGCAGCATGTCAAACGCGAAAATCGGGAAAGGAGAATAATACTAAAAAGACAAAAAACCCCTCGGACCCTGATTATGTCCCGCGCGATGTGTTGGGCCAGGATGCGTTCTCACCGTTCTCACACTTTTGAGCGTTTTCTCCTGATCCTGATCCTGTTTCTATATATATATATCAGGTATCAATAAAGTGTAAAATAGGTGTGCTAAACGGGTCTTGTTCGTGGGTTGGCGGGTTCAATCCGACCCGAACCTGAAAATTTTACATGAACCCAAACCCGTCCCAAACCCGAAAAACGTATCATATATATGAACCCGAACACGACCCGAAGTTTTGTGGGTTGACCCGAACACGACCCGTTCAACCCGAATTTTTTATTTTTTTCCTGAAATTAGTATATTAAAATTAAAATTTACTTAAGAGTCAATTACTGTTTTCGTCCCTATGGTTTGTCAAAAATCACTATTTCAGTCCACTAGTTTAAAAATTGCGATTTCAGTCCCTATGGTTTCACTTTCGTAACTGTTTCAGTCCACCTCGTAACCATTTGAGTCCCCGTACTTAACAAAATAATGGATTGAAATGGTTATGAAAGTGAAACCACAGGGACTGAGATGGTTACGAAAGTGAAACCACAGGGGCTGAAATCGCAATTTTTAAACTAATGGACTAAAATAGTGATTTTTGACAAACCGCATGGACGAAAACAGTAATTAACTCTTTACTTAAAAAACACAAATGTATATAACAGAACTATATTAAATTATAAGATCTTATGCTAATTTCTCTTTTTATGTTATAATTATGGCATAAAATACACACCCCATTTAATTTATGACATAAAATAAGTTGTAAAAAAATAAAAAATATAATATAATATAAATGTGTTAAACGGGTCAACCCGCCAACCTGATCAGGTTGACCCGAACCCGACCCGTTAACCTAAACGGGTTCGCCGGTTCAACCTAAAACTGACCCAAACCCATCTAGACTAAACCTAAACCCGCTAATTTCATGTTAGGTTCGTGTCGTGTCTGAAATTCGCATCCGTAGTGTAAAAGTGTAATTACCTCATAACCAAAACTATAATAAAGACTATAAAACTAATATAGATTTTCATCTTTTTGTTAAGATTACACGAGAGCATCAAATGATGAGTCATACATAACAGATGCGACTTCATTAGACATTTTAGCACAAAGTAAACATTATCAAGATCCCCTGAAAAGGTCAATCACCCTAATTTCCACAGTCAATTCTCAATTTTATAACAAACTTTCCAAACAATAAAATATATTATACAAACAACAAAATATTTCATTCATTTTTTCCTGTTAAAACATATAGCTATCTAAACAGTCAACAATCAATAGCATGTTAACTTCTAGGAATTTTCATACTATAAATTAGTAACATGTTGGAGATTAATGAATTTGTACTCTAAGCATAGGTAGTTTTTCAAAAAAAAAAAAAATGGCCTTTTCACTTCTAATTTAAAGGTATTATTTATTTTGCATTTTAACCTTTTGATTTTTTTTTACTTTTACAAAAACCTTTTCAATTTTTGCAAGTTAACCCCTAATACTTTGTTGTTTTCAACTTTGATCCCCATAGTTTTCATCTTTTGCAAATTTTTCGTTTTACATTTTGTTTTAAATTTTGCGAGTGAATACGTCGCAACATGTATGTTGGTTCAATGTTTTTTTGTCTATTTTATTTCCATTTGACAGGCCCAATTCGCAATGCGTCTTTATTTACCTATTTGGCAGGTTCGTCGCAACGAGCGGGGTCCTAGATCGACTTAGTTATTCTTTTATATGTTTTACGTTTTAGTCTATTTTTTCGCATTAACACGACGCGACAGGCATGCATGGTTCAACGATTTTACGTATGCTTATTTTTTTTCTTTTTTTTTGTTATTTTGTTTTTACCCATTTTTGGGTGTTGCTGGTCGATATCAGTGATATAGCACTGGTGCTACTTGACACAGTTTATGCCCCCGCCGCAACGCGGTGGGCGTTAATACTAGTTGCTATTATTAAGCAAAAACAACTAAAAAGTATCTAGTAGAACTGAATTAGGATATCTCAAGAGTATCTCCTTATCTATACTTTTCTGAACGTGGTCACATACAACCTTTTGCTCACAAGTGTATTGGCTATCCATCCTCCATGATTAGCTGAAAATGACATAGTTAGCCAAAGCAATACACAGAACAACCAGATCCTTTTTTATTAAAAAAAGCATTTAACTAAAACATCTGTGATGAAGATCGCCAACGAAGCAAGTACACACTACTTTGCAAAGCAAATACAAAAGAAGCTTGTGTTGTAAGTTTGTACCTAAAGGCTAGAAGTGCTAGTTGAAACTTCATAAATAAAACTTACCATATAGAGAATGACAACCTTTTCTCTTAACCTCTTTTATGCGACGTGCCCGAGACCTCGAGTGAATATTGGTTGGCTTTCAAATCATAAAACCATCCTTGACCAACTTCCTAATGTTTTGATCTGCAGTGATGAAGTAAAAAAAATGATGGTGAGCATTTAAATAATATAATCAACACAATAAATTGAGAAAAACAATGAAAATAAAAGTCATCGTCCAATCTAACATAGAGAAGAAAACAAAACTTGAGTTGTGAACTGATAGTTACAAATGAACTTAGTTGTACCAAAAATACCCGGTATGGTACGGTACGGTTCGATTCTAGTATCACCAGTATTTGAAGGTACCGTACTGTACCTGTACCGAAAACGCTAAATATCGTTACCGAAAATTATGTCGGTTCGGAATTTCGGTACCGGTACCTCGGTACCATTTGCTCATCCCTAAGTGTATCCAATAGCATATACAATTTTCAAAACAAATAACAATATGCACTAACGCACGCTTTTGCCTCGTCCCTAACTACACAAAGATCCCAGTTTCTCTAAATACTATGGTTCTTATTCTAAAATTCTTGACATTTGATCCATGTTTAGATCTTTTGAAGTCCATTCACTAAGATCGAAACACTATATATATATATATGAATACTCAAACCATATCAACATAACCTGAAGAAAAAAAAAACATAATCAGTTGCTACCTCTGTTTAGTTGTTGGCATGTTACGCTTTATGCTTCAATTAGGTTGTATAGTCTATAATCAATCTTAATTAGAAATGTGTTAATTGCATCATATCGTTAAATGTCATACCTGAAGCAATCATCGAGAGTCGGTGAGAATAGTTTTCGGTCAACATCCCAATTCAGAAGCTCGGCTGCTTCCATAATCGTTGTTATACAGTTCCAAGAGAAAACTGGCTTGCCCATTAACTAAGTCACATCTTTCAGCCACCATGCACCCTTTATTAGCTTCTTTAGAAAACAGATTCGGATAAATCACGTATAGCAGTTTTTCCGGAACCCACTAATTAAGCCATAATCGAATCCTAGACCCATCTCCCACGTCACCTCTAATCGCACCCGAACCCACGAATCATGCTCGAACACCTAATCTCAGGTTACCTAGTTCTCACCTATTGAAAGTGTGCATATTAAAAAAGAAAAATTAATCACAACATTCATTCTTCTCCTCTCCAGATTGTTAACTTGTATATTAAACTTTTGGATTACATTAGTTATTTCTTTCTTAGAAACTGCTACTCATGTAAAAGAAGTAAATCATAAGTCAAAATGAAAACATGTTGGCAGTCAGCACTGATGATATATATCATCAATAACATTATCCAACAATCAAATTTTAAGAGTGTAAATCAAAGCTGATTAGCTTATAGGGCATATCAGAAGCATCATCTGCCACAATTATAATCTTTACAACAAATTTCAGGCATTAAAATCATTTTCATTAATATAAACAATAACTCACCATTATGTAGCCAGTCGGCCTGTTATGCGCATCTATCTTACATATTATAATAATCTTCTCCTCCGGAGTGTTTCCTCTCAATGTAATTTTGGTATAACCAGATTCCTGTCCACGCTTAATAAACGCACTGATAGTCGCAGCCGTCCATGCAACTGTATAAACACAAACTCATAACTTCAACAACTTTCTCAATAAGAACCAAATGCCATCAATTCATATGGGTTTTACCTTGTAGTAAATAGCAGGAAGCATAGTTTACTTTGTCAGTTTTGTTGGGCGCATGTAATCTTCTTGGATTTCTTATTTTTCTCACTTGTGATATGAAAGCATCCCTGTAACGCCCGTATTATTTAAATGTGACTTTAATATAAAATACTAATACTTCATTTTCTAAAGTTATACAAAACGGAAGATTTCATAATAACCGTATTCGAGTTAACTACCAACTAAGTTTAACATCCCATAACGACAAGTTAAGTGTCTACAACATAAACATTGATTTTAATAGGATTAGAATAGCGCGGAAGCTTCTAAAGATAGTGTTCGGTTCTTGATTTGTCGCTTGATCGTGATCCGGAGCATGACCAACATCACCTAAGGTCAAAACCACATAAAATGTTAGTTTTGATAATGTTAGAATGGCTATAACAAGTTTCATGAGTCAAAACAACAAAAATTAAACAATTTTGAAATTTTTTTTGGGGGGGGGGGGGGGGGGGGGGCGTCGCGCTACACCTAGGGGCGCCGCGCTACACCTAGCCCCCTTTTGACAGCAAGTTGTTTATTTGTTGCTGCACTTTCCCAGCTCAACATTTTATCAAGTCCAAACTTAAAATCACCATAACTTTTGATCCGTAAGTCCGTTTTAGGTGATTCTTTTTCCTACGCGTCCGTAATTAAATTACCAATGCATCTATCAAGATTAATATATCAAAAATTAGATGTACGGGATGAAAGTATATAAATGCCTTATGTATTTATTTGACCCGTTTAGCTTTTGCGTTAATTTAACCACTAACAAATTTTATGACCGCAAGACGTATTTACCCAACATCCGGGGCTTATGATCACCGGCGTTTCATTTCCAAATCTATGGTTTCACGCTCTTGTAATCCGTCATTGCCAAATGCTATTCTAAACACACTTTTACTCCTTACTAAACAATTATTCAACCCGTTTGGCTCATTTATGGAACCCTCCATTTCTAATGACTACCAAACGCTTCCTAATCTAATTTTAACTCGTTAAATCAAGTAGTGAACATTGTCACTTCAACAAATACCAATCTCTATTCTAAAACACAACTATGAACGATTACAATATCTAATTTGCATAATGTAACGAAACAAGTTACATACTTGCATAATTCATCAACATTGGTTTCTAACCATAATTACCCATTCCCGGGCTTGTCAACCTTAGCGTATCACGTTTGTTCCATGGTTTACGCTTTTATAACTCAATTTTTAATGAGTGACGTTTTAGTCACTTCAACACTACAAA
The DNA here is from genome assembly GCA_030545235.1 of Helianthus tuberosus. Lineage (NCBI taxonomy): Eukaryota > Viridiplantae > Streptophyta > Magnoliopsida > Asterales > Asteraceae > Helianthus > Helianthus tuberosus. The sequence goes on along the minus strand of CM060385.1, from coordinate 63,448,164 downwards.
TTCAACCATTGTTCGACCCGTTTGGTTGTTTATTGGAAACCACCATTTTACAACACACCAAACTTATTCTAACCAATATTTGACCCGTTTATTTATCTCGTGATCTTCGTCACTTCAACTAAATACCAACTTCATATATTATGCAAATTTTAAAGTCTACTAATGAAAATACATAATCAAGCATAACATAACGAAACTGTAGTTACGTACCTTAACAAGCCCACCCTTCAAACGTGCGTCACCACCGGCTTGTCCGCTCGACGCTCCGGTTTCCTTCCTTATAGAGTTCATTCACAACACATTTAGAACTCTTTGATTACCATATAACGCATAGTTTACCAACTAGTACAAGCATGCGTTTTTATTCATATTTCAACATTTAGCCTTCTCTTAGGCATTTTTACAAACACTTTAAGGGCATAATTTTTACACGATTTATAATCAAGTTCCTGGCTTGTTATTTAGCCAATATTAACATCTACGAAGTATGTTCATATAAATTTTCACATTATCAACATCTGAATTTACTTCCTAGAACTCAATTTACACTAGAATAACAATCAAATTCTAGTGTTTAGCATGCTCCTACAAAACCCACTTATCACCTTCAATGGTGATTATGAATTCACAAGAATTAGGCATGATTTCAACACATAATTGTCTAGGGTTCACTCCTAGACATAATATTGTTCCTATTCCATCAATATAACATTCATGCAACAACAATTTTCGAATTCCCTATGTTCATCCAGAAATTCAAAGTAGAGATTTCCTATAAAATTCACATACCTTGTGACCCCCTTACACTGGAGATCATCAATCTAAGCTCGGATTTCGTTTTGGAATGGATTTGTGCCTTCAATTTGTGAATTTTTGGGTGAGTTAGGGTTTTGGAGAAACCTGGTCACCCCCTCTATGTTCTAGTCGATTCACACACCAGTGTGTGTGTTGGATTTTTCTTTTATTTGTTTTTAATAAAACTTGTTTCATATTTGGCACTTTTAACCCTCCTACTTTCATGAGGTTTTTATTTTGGGTGTTTCTAACACTCCAATTTATTATCACTAAACTCTTATCTAACTATGTTAGTTTTATCACTAGTTAGTTTATCTCGTTAATATCAACGTCGGATTTATAATAAAAGGATTTATATTTTAGGGGTGTTACATACACCCCGTTACCTCGGGTCTTTTATAAGCTTTATTTCCTCCAAAGCTTTGATTCACTTTTTAGTTAATATTAGGCTTACTTATTTAGATCCTAATATTTACTGGGTTTATTTTTATCACTACCGTATTTTACCCGTTTATTTTCGGTTACTTTATCATAATTAATAAACCCGTTTTTGGGGTGTTACAAGTCTACACCCCTTAAAGAGGTTTCGTCCCCGAAACCTTCTTTAAGTCGTTCTTTGGTTTGGACCAAACTAGCTTAGTTTCGTTTTCAGCCCTTATTTCTTTTTGTCAAAAGTTATAATTTGCCTCGACGCATGCGCCTTTCACGTGTAACTCCTCACGGACTGTAACTTGTGTCTTGTATTTCTTATCTTGCCACCTATTTGTCCCAATTGCCACTTGACTACTCAATAGTATGAGTTCGTCAATATGTTTATTTCATATTACCCTATATTGACAAGCGTTTTATATAAACCACAACACCATTTTGACCTTGGAAGATATTATCGGCTAGACTGAGTAGCCACCGTCACCTCGTGTCTCGTTAATTGAGTCTACTCTTTGCCATATTCGGACTTACGTGAGTTATGATCTCTTATCCCATAACTCGCGCTACAACATGATTATATTCTATATCACTTTTTATGACTATGATCGCTTCGCATCACGTCATGTTTAAGTTTTCATAACTTTTCATTATTAAAATCTTCTTTCTAACGTAACGTCTTACACCCATCGGTGTTATGACCTACACCCATTATTAATAACTAATTTCTAATTTGTCTCGTAACATTCATAATTGTTAAACATTTTTTCTCACTAATATTGAATTTTAGTTTAACGTTTATCTCTTTAACTTATGTCAATTACTCATATCAGAGAAATTTACTTCCAAGGATTTATTCCTTTTCATTATTATTTAGGGTGGGGAGTTATAGTCTCGTTTCCTTACTTAACCCTAATAACCCGTAGGTTCTTTCACTTAGCCTCGTAGGGTATTTCTTTAAGTTTTCACCTTTTTAAGGGGAGACCCAAATAGTTCATTTCTTTTTATTTGTGACCCAAAGGTCTTTTTTTTGGGTCTCATAGACCTTATCATTTGCTTGTAATCCCGAAGGTTATGATGACCCCATAGATTCATCTTTTACTCGTGTCATTATTAGAATGTATATCTACACATATAGCGTCAAGGAACCCCTTGTTATGTTTGGAATCATTCACTTTTGCTTTTTGAATTTTATTGACCTCGACTGTAGTCCAAGGCTACATTTGTTTTCATTCGGACTATTCTTCTGACTCTATGACTTCTTACGTCGTTTTCGCGTCGGTTTATCTCACTCATTCTGTTATTTGGTTTATGCCCCTACTTCCTTTCAACCCGTTACCCGGGTTTTTTTAACACTTCGCTTTCATTGGTTTGCATTTTCCTTTCCATAATCTTTTACAACCTATCACATAGATTCACTAATATTTCGCACTTTCACTATTCGGTTTGCGCTTACTTGGAATATCAAGTACTATACTTTATTTCAGCTCGTCCAACATTGGAATAGTTGAACATAACTATCGAAATTTCTGTCTTGCAGAATTTCATCGTCTTTTAGTCATAACTCTTAATCTGAGTCTTTTGACTTTTAATCTGCGTCACCGTCTCTTTTATCAATGTCCCGAAGGTTCATTTCTTAGGCCTTGTTTGGTAAAACCATTGCTATCGTTATATGGCTCTTGGGGTTTACCCGTTTTTGTTCTAACACTTCTAATACGTTTATTTTACTAATCTTTTATTCAACCACACTTATCAATGTGATTATCGTTCTTCCTCATACGGGTTTTATTAATAACATTCTACTTGGGTATCTACCCATACCCAAGTTTTTAAATCCATTTTTATTGATATTTCATTATCTATAGCTGCGAATAATACGTATTATCCATTTAGCTTCTCTCTCGAGGATATTCCTATGCAAATCTTAATCTCTAATTTTTTTTTAATCTTAATCCATTGTTACAATAACAAAATTAATTCATTTCATGTTATTGTTTCATATCGTTGTATGGCATTTATCCATATCGTTTATTGTCATAAACAATGTTTCTACATGTTTCATTTGGTTTGGCTTAGTCTATAACTATGCCCTTGTCATCTATTACTATTGCAAATTCCTGGGTTCGGGTGTCATTGCACTCCTCCCTATTATGACGCTTATCTTTCATTACGTTCTCGGGTTCAAGTGTGCGCGCACCCCTTCCCATGGGAATATTTACCGTGATTACTTTTGCTTCGGTTTCACATGCTCACCATTGTTTATTTTCTTATACATATGTATATATATTTCTTTTACATAATTTACTCATTTTACTACTCATGTATGCCCATATGCAACTATTATTCGCGCTCGTATTGAATAAAATCTATGCTGAAACTGAATTTATAAGAAACATACCGGAAACGACATTAGGTTCAGCTTTAGCCTCTGCGGCTGTTGTGTGGGAAGACCTTGCCTTCTCTTTCGGGGTATCAGGCTTTGATTTCTTTACGGGTCTTAGGTCCACATTCGACTCTCTCCCGTCGTCTTTTTCTTGTGAGAGACCATCTTTTAATTCAGTCATCATATCCTCTACTACTAGTAAAATTGTGGTTTGTAGTCTCTTGACGAACTGCGGTAGACTGGCTTCTACTGCCCTTCCGACTTCCTCAGAAATTTTAGCTTCCATCTCTTCAGTTAATTGAGATGCTAATTCGCCCCCGGTTACACCGGACATTTCTTTCATCTGTTTGGTGACTATCGGCACCGTATTATCATCGCCTTCATCAGTCATCTTAAGTCTGAAATGTTTATGCTAATTATTAAACATTTCCTTTTTATAACATATGCATCATTCGCTTTGGTTTAGCCAAGTTCACCACTTGCTTAAACCATTCATGTTTAGTGCACCTTCCAGGTTTCAGTGTGTTAACACGCTCTTCCCGTACACATCAAATCAAATTCCTTTTTCTAATATTCTAATAAAATTTACTAAATGACTAATTCTTACCGGATGTTTGATCAAGCTTGAACCGAACACTTTGTTGACAACCTTGAGCTCTGATTACCAACTTGTAACGCCCGTATTATTTAAATGTGACTTTAATATAAAATACGCATTTTATAAGATAATACTTCATTTTCTAAAGTTATACAAAACAGAAGATTTCATAATAACCGTATTCGAGTTAACTACCAACTAAGTTTAACATCCCATAACGACAAGTTAAGTGTCTACAACATAAACATTGATTTTAACAGGATTAGAATAGCGCGGAAGCTTCTAAAGATAGTGTTCGGTTCTTGATTTGTCGCTTGATCGTGATCCGGAGCATGACCAACATCACCTAAGGTCAAAACCACATAAAATGTTAGTTTTGATAATGTTAGAATGGCTATAACAAGTTTCATGAGTCAAAACAATAAATATTAAACAATTTCGAAATTTTTTTTTTTTGGGGGGGGGGGGGGGGCGTCACGCTACACCTAGGGGCGCCGCGCTACACCTAGCCCCCTTTTTGACAGCAAGTTGTTTATTTGTTGCTGCACTTTCCCAGCTCAACATTTTATCAAGTCCAAACTTAAAATCACCATAACTTTTGATCCGTAAGTCCGTTTTAGGTGATTCTTTTTCCTACGCGTCCGTAATTAAATTACCAATGCATCTATCAAGATTAATATATCAAAAATTAGATGTACAGGATGAAAGTCTATAAATGCCTTATGTATTTATTTGACCCGTTTAGCTTTTGCGTTAATTTAACCACTAACAAATTTTATGACCGCAAGACGTATTTACCCAACATCCGGGGCTTATGATCACTGACGTTTTGATTTCCAAATCTATGGTTTCACACTCTTGTAATCCGTCATTGCTAAACGCTATTCTAAACACACTTTTACTCCTTACTAAACAATTATTCGACCCGTTTGGCTCATTTATGGAACCCTCCATTTCTAATGACTACCAAACGCTTCCTAATCTAATTTTAACTCATTAAATCAAGTAGTGAACATTGTCACTTCAACAAATACCAATCTTTATTCTAAAACACAACTATGAACGATTACAATATCTAATTTGCATAATGTAACGAAACAAGTTACATACTTGCATAATTCATCAACATTGGTTTCTAACCATAATTACCCATTCCCGGGCTTGTCAACCTTAGCGTATCACGTTTGTTCCATGGTTTACACTTTTATAACTCAATATTTAATGAGTGACGTTTTAGTCACTTCAACACTACAAATTCAACCATTGTTCGACCCGTTTGGTTGTTTAATGGAAACAACCATTTTACAACACACCAAACTTATTCTAACCAATATTTGACCCATTTATTTATCTAGTGATCTTCGTTACTTCAACTAAATACCAACTTCATATATTATGCAAATTTTAAAGTCTACTAACGAAAATACATAATCGAGCATAATGTAACGAAACCTTAGTTACGTACCTTCACAAGCACACCCTTCAAACGTGCGTCACCACCGGCTTGTCCGCTCGACGCTCCAGTTTCCTTCCCTATAGAGTTCATTCACAACACATTTAGAACTCTTTGATTACCATATAACGCATAGTTTACCAACTAGTACAAGCATGCGTTTTTATTCATATTTCAACATTTAGCCTTCTCTTAGGCATTTTTACAAACACTTTAAGCGCATAATTTTTACACGATTTATAATCAAGTTCCTGGCTTGTTATTTAGCCAATATTAACATCTACTAAGTATGTTCATATAAATTTTCACATTATCAACATCTGAATTTACTTCCTAGAACTCAATTTACACTAGAATAACAATCAAATTCTAGTGTTTAGCATGCTCCTACAAAACCCACTTATCACCTTCAATGGTGATTATGAATTCACAAGAATTAGGCATGATTTCAACACATAATTGTCTAGGGTTCACTCCTAGACATAATATTGTTCCTATTCCATCAATATAACATTCATGCAACAACAATTTTCGAATTCCCTATGTTCATCCAGAAATTCAAAGTAGAGATTTCCTATAAAATTCACATACCTTGTGACCCCCTTACAGTGGAGATCATCAATCTAAGCTCGGATTTCGTTTTGGAATGGATTTGTGCCTTCAATTTGTGAATTTTTGGGTGAGTTAGGGGTTTGGAGAAACCTGGTCGCCCCCTCTGTGTTCTAGTCGATCCACACACCAGTGTGTGTGTTGGATTTTTCTTTTATTTGTTTTTAATAAAACTTGTTTCATATTTGGCACTTTTAACCCTCCTACTTTCATGAGGTTTTTATTTTGGGTGTTTCTAACACTCCAATTTATTATCACTAAACTCTTATCTAACTAGGTTAGTTTTATCACTAGTTAGTTTATCTCGTTAATATCAACGTCGGATTTATAATAAAAGGATTTATATTTTAGGGGTGTTACATACACCCCGTTACCTCGGGTCTTTTATAAGCTTTATTTCCTCCAAAGCTTTGATTCACTTTTTAGTTAATATTAGGCTTACTTATTTAGATCCTAATATTTACTGGGTTTATTTTTGTCATTACCGTATTTTACCCGTTTATTTTCGGTTACTTTATTATAATTAATAAACCCGTTTTTGGGGTGTTACAATCCCTAAAAAAAAGGAATAAGCAGGCCAAGTAAAAAATCACAGATATGGAAGCAGCCTACAATGGGGTGTTCAAAAAACTCGTGGCTCGTAGCTCGCTCGAAAAAAGCTTGAAGAAAGCTCGGCTCGAAATTGGCTTGGTTGTAAACGAGCCAGCTCGGCTCGGCTCGGTTTGTAAACGAGTCGAGCTCGAGCTTGGCCTGGTTCGGCTCGTAAGCTGGCTCGATAAGGTTTACATCCTTGATTTTTTTGTCCCACGTCGCTTAGAAAACAAAAACTAAGGGAGTATCTCCCCTATAAAAGAAGGTAAAAACAATGTATAAAGTGAATTAACTATTTATACTTGCATATTTAGCCATATGGTTAAATTAAATGGCAATTATGGCCCTTCGTTTATGAAGAAATTCATTTTTAAGAGCTTTTTAAGTAGTAAATTTTGCGGTGTTTTGTTAGTTCGAGCTAGATCGAGCCGAGCCGAGCTAGCTCGAATTCTAATCGAGTCGAGCTCGAGCCTCAAATCTCAGCTCGAATCGAGTTCGAGCCGAGCTCGAGTTGGGTCTAGCTCGGATCGTTTACAGCCCTAGCCTACAATACAAATTAAATAACATCAGTTACCCACAGTCGTTGCCCCGTGGGTACGTAACGTATTAATACCAAAACAGTGCCCGCTAATAAAGTAAGAAGTATACTTAAATCACACGAATAGAAATAAAACGGAAACGAAAACAACAACTACATTCATAGGAAACCACCAAATCACTAAACCTCTTTATTACCCTTCGCTTACACACTTGCACTCAAGCCACACCATGGTACCCAGCACACTCCAGCAGCACCGCTTTAACCTGATCAAGATGAACATCTTTCAACTATGTGCATTGCTAAAATAACAAAAAAGTCACAATCAATATCACAAAATGAATCAATAACATATACAAATGATATATATATATATATATATTAAAACTTCAGCCCGGAAGATATCAAGAGCAAAGTGGTTGAAGCAACGTATCATAGCTTGTTGAATATGAAAACCAAGATTATCAATTGCTATAATGGTTGACAACAGCAAACCATGCCTCCTGCTACAGAACATTTGTGTATTCAAATATGGGCTTTTAGTAAAAAAAATAGAAGCTTTAACTCAAAAGGGTCCGCGAAATAGTGTTATTTTATAATCAACTTGGTTCCCTCTCTGTGTCCACCAACAAAGTTTGGAAAAATATCGTTTGTATGTGTGTATATAAGTGAAGTCCGCATATAAATAATTATAGAACCGACAATCCAGCAGGGAAATTGAAAAGCCTACAAATGGGACCAAAATTCCAAATTATATAAGGTGGTCACAGCCCCTACAACTCAAACAACTCTGGAAGCCAGCTCCGATAACGATAACGACACAACTCAATTGCTAAAACCAACATTTTGTACATAAATCTTTTAGGGTTTCGTACATAAATCTATTGTTAGCATTTGAAAGTACCGTGAAACACAAAATTGCAAGTCAACCTCTTCTCATGCTCCAACAAAGAACTGATGGATTGAAGATCACCGGGAACCGGAACTTTAACCCACATGCAGACCTGCCACCAGACTGCCTTGGCGAACACACACTTTGCAAAATATATCATATGTAGGGATAACTTTAAAATCAGTAAATAACAACTATAGTTATATAAAACTGTTAATCAATTTCTACAGATAATACATATCATACAAAATATACATCCGAGCACAAATAGATCGGGTAATTTGAATGTATTGACTCCAACTTCTTAATTAAACTCTTTAACAGAGGACTGAGTAGCATTAAGGGAAGCCTAATATATGCATATGAAAAAAGTAAACGAAATCCTAACAAACAAATGGCTGCCTTACAATCCCATCAAAATACAAAAAAAAAAAAAAAAAAAAAACAAACAAACTTAAAATAACATGTAACATAATTAAATTAAAGTTATAAAATATAACTCAAGAGGAGCACTTTAAACGTAGTTAGGCAGCCTTTGTTTTAGACATTCACAGGTAAACAAAATAACTTAACATTAATTAAAAGGGTATTGTTAAAATAACAGTAACAAACAACAAACTCAGATTTCCAATTATACATAACATATTAACATCAACGAACTGATATTGATAAGTTACTTGTGAGCATATACCTCAATGCTCGTAGCATTTGATGGAAAGAAAAACAGTGTTGTTCGAGTGTCAGGTCATCAACCAATTATCCAGCAAACAAAATGCAGCTATCCAGCAACAAAATCAACAAAATCACTTGTGACCTGCCGATAACAAAAAAAAAAAAAAACCACAAAATTAAAAAAAATACCAATAAAAAAAATAAAACATAAAGGCCAACACTAAACATTTATTTCAATTTCAGACATTGTTAGAAGTCTACAAAAGCAGAAACATGTGCATCCAACAAATAACCCTAATTCAACACACAACATAAACTATCAACAATAAACTCACACAAATTAATAACGAAATGTAACAGAAATTAGGGATAAAACATACATCAGCGCCATCATCGAAGACAGATTTGCAACTGAATACGATCTATATCTTTCTTGTTTGCTATAGAATGTTATTATTGGATCCGAGAAGGAAAAAAAGACGATTAATGTGATTAGAATCATATGAAAAAAAAGAAGAACAAAATTGCCAAAAATTTGATACGCTAACTGAAAAAAATAGAATCAGAGGTCCCACTTACCCAACTCCACAAACCTGCTGCAAAAAATAAAATTGCAAAGTTTTTTTAACCGGAAGCCTTTTCTTGTATTAACTATCCCTCCCTCTCAACTAAACAACTAAACTTCAACCTATAATGACATGAAAGTGAACTGAGATTACAACAATTTCATGAATAATTATTATATCCATATATAATCATCTTAAAAAAAACACCAGCCAAAGGTAGCTGTGAAAGGTCATACATCAAATTTTGGGGGCCGGTTCCAAACCGTAAACCAAATCATGAAAACCAGTTTTTCGAACTGTAAACTAAACTAGTTCACTACTAAACAAAAATGAACAATACATTTCAATCGGTATAACCAGCAACCAAAAATCACATTTTGGCTCAATGTAAACACATTTAACTTTCTTATTAAAAAAGGTGGGGTCTATTCGCACACGCCCATAGTCTATTTAAACACTCCAAAGCGCCCCGCTATGGCCAAAGCGCCCCGCTTTGGCCATAGCTGGGCGCTTTGGTTTTTTTTTTTTTTTTTACATCAAAGCGCCCCGCTTTGGCCTAAGCTCGGCGCTTTGGTTTTTTTTTTTTTTTTTTTTTACATTTTGGGCGTATTTTAATTTAATAGATGAAGTCTTGGTTTATGTGTGGAGGGCGATGCTGTACAGTCAACAACAAAAAACTTATAATAAATGTCTAAAAAAGCCGTTAAAAACAAATAATAATAATAAATAAATGTCCAAAATAAAATTTAATTTAATATATTTAACTTTTTTTTGTTGTACAGTCAACAAAGATAGATGTAGGACTGTAGGTAATGAATGATAATGAGTGCCTAAAAAATATACAAGATCCTTCCAAATCTTGAAAGTATCTATTATAGGTAAGTGTATTTTATCCCTCCATAATTGTTTTACAGCGACGTAATTTTAAAGTTCAAGCTCGATTTGTTTACTTTTTTTAGGTTGGTTTTAAATTTATAATTTTATTATAACATTATAGACTTACTTTTATCATAATTTTATATAGTGCATTCGTTCAAGCTCGCGAAAGGCTACTTTAATCTAATTTAAGTTTAGCTTGACTTTTGCTTTTACCAAATCAATCTCAAATCTCAAATAGCTCAAAGGCTACTTGACCTATTTAGACCCTTAATTTAAGCTAACAAACTTTACTTGGCTCATTGTAGATAAAGGGTGTGTCAAATCAATTAAATAGGGTATAATAAATTGATTAAAATTCCATCTAAGAATTTAATAATCTCTAGTGAATTTTATTTGGTTTAATGTCAAATCAATTAAAAAAGTTTCCTGTCATCTTTCAAGAACTACTTTACAGCTTTCAAAAAGATTAAAGATGGGATATTGACACGTGTGCAAATATTTAGGGTTTTGGTGATGAAAAGTGATCTACGGTTCATATCCGTTTGGTGTTGTGATGATGATGATGGTTATGACAGGGATGGGTCAAGGTCATTGGTCAATATCATATTTTTCTCTCTTGTATTGTCCCATCATTTTTTTGCAATTTAATTAAAAGTAATAAACTATTAAAATAAAAAGAAAAACGATAATGTACAATGGGTTGTAATATTGTGATAATGTACAAACCACGAAAATATTGAGTACGTTTGTGTTTGTTCAATATATGCATTACATCACGTTAAAAACCGAATGTCACCGACAAGACCCAATCAGATTCAATACGCACTTGTACGACCCAAAATGACAATATACATCATAATACTACAATTAATGAAAAAATACGTCATGTACATGTACGGTAGGCGGCTGATACACATAAAACTACTCATAGGAGTACTTGTGCTTTCAAACCAAAATGATACGATATAATGGAATACGACATCACACGTAACCGATTTGATCCGGAACTTGCAGTATAGTCCATATATATTAAAAAATGATGTATAATGGAAAAAGCGTAAAATTTAGACTATTATCGACGCGTTTGTGAATTAAAAACAATTTTAAAAAATTTAAAAAAGGCCCAAAGCGCTGCGCTTTGACCTAAGAGGGGCGCTTTGCCCCAAAAAAAAAAAAAAAAAAAAACCAAAGCGCCCAGCTTTGGCCATAGCGGGGCGCTTTGATGTAAAGCAACAGACAAGGTCTGACCGGTTCAGTCCTTGTCTGTTGACTTTACACCAAAGCGCCCCGCTTTGGCCATAGCGGGGCGCTTTGGGGTGTGAAAATAATTTTCTCCGTGTGTGAATAGCATGACCCTTAAAAAAAACTATGCTACTTGCAATGTAATGTAAGCAAGTTGCAGTTAAAATAAACAACCAATAGAGTGCAGAACACATGCCTGCTATTAGTAACACCAATTTCATGAAGTGTAACGTAATGGACCACCTCTTTCCTCTTCTAGTCGTCTTCAAAGCCAATTTCCATGTTTTAGACGTTGCTCCACTCACAGCCAGACGGTCAATCTGGATTTTCACAACTTCCCCTTCGATCACTTCAGTCTCGTCTTTGATCCTTACAACAACAACCTTCCTAAAAGTAGGGGTGAGCAGAAAAACTAATTAACCGAATAAAAAATAAATTAACAGACTAAATTGAACTCTTTGTTTGATTAACATACCTCGTTAAGCGGGACATGATTTCTTCACAGTTCAGCTGTTGCTCTGGTTTTGCCAAAAAGTCTAAAAACAAAATATGATAAATTAATATGAGTTTATATACAACTTTTGTTTCTCAATATGAACTGCATACCTACTATTAAATTTCCCAAGGAACCTTTGGAAATTTCTAGTTGGGCTCCATCATGACCATTAAAAGTGATTATTTGTTAAAGAAGACTACACTACGTAAATCACGAATATGCTACAATTCATAACTGCACGTGTTCGAAATATGAACATGGTAACCAAATACGGAATGCTATTACATACTTTCTGCGAGCACCACCAGGCATGCTATGCTCATGTTTAAGATGAAACACACCTCTTTTCTTGTACATTAATTCGGCTAATCTTATGTTCTTGCACAAACAATTCTGGTCCAAAAAATCAAATGTAATCCCTCAAGTAACCAATAGAGCAGACCTAAGAAACCCTAAATTTCAAATCACTAAGAATCCAAATAAAGCTCATATAGCAATCAACATGATAGTATATTAGAAATGGGAAGATTGTGTTTAATAATCCGAATCAATCAAAACAATTAAATCATGAGGGTTTAACATGAAATCCAAATAAGTTCCAATCAATCAAAAACAAAATTAAGAAAACAGAATGATGTAAACTTACCGAAGATCAATGATTATTATCAGCACCAAGAAACCAAATACCTAATCTACAAATACGAGATTTAGATGTGGAATAGTGGTGAAAATCGGAAATACGAAAAACTAAACAGCTCTAGTAATGGATGACGTCTGTGTGTGCATGATGGTTAAGAAATCTCCGGTGAGAATGAAGAAGATGCAATTCTTGAAAGTGGCTGGGGTTTCGATGAGAAATACTGGTATATTGAGGAGGAGAGAATGTCTATGTAGAATGTAAACCCCCAATCATCCACCTACGAATCCAGTAAAAAAAACTTAAAAAAAAAACCCTAAATCATAATCATGTAAGAAACCTCATAAACAACCAAAAGAATCTGACTATACGCAAAATCAAACAAAGAAACAAAGAACATACGGGGAAGTGGAGAATGGAAATGCTTTGAACCCAAATGGAGTTGGAGAATGGAAATGGAGATGAAGGCTCTCTAGGGTTTTGGAAAAGAAGATGGAACTGTGTCAAGGAACAAAGCGTTCAAAAAAAAAATAAGGGATCCGTTTCTTAATATTGGGTGACCCGAATCTTTAGCCGGATCCCGCGTCCATATTGATTTTGGTTTGTGTTTTGTGAAATTTGGTTTGTGTATAGAGAATGAGATGAATTCCCTCCTAAAATCACCATCTACTCAACCAGAGGATGCCACATAAATAAAATAGCTCCATCATCCAATGACACATGGCCCAAATCATCTCATTTATTAATATACTAGGTTATAACCCGTGAATACTCACGGGTTGTTAATCTATCTTTCTAAACAAATAATAAATAAATATATATTATCATCATCATCATCATACTACTCAGGAAATCCCACCAATAGCAAAGCTAAGATAGGGACTGAGGAAGGTAAGATGTAGACAGCCTTACCTCTACCCCGTAGGAATAGAGAGGCTGCTTCCAGTGAGACCCCCGGCTCGATTGTAGTTTTGTATCAAGCCTTGGACCTAAGGCACATAACAATCGGGACAGAGACCAATTGGTGCATGTACCCTCGTGTCTTTCAGCTATCAACGCTACCGCATAATGCATGATTAACCATCCACCACTTTTAACGTTATTTTCACGAAATTAGTAAAATAACGTTAAAATTAGTAAATAAATATATATTAATAAATGAAAAATTGCATGATGAATAAGGTGGATGAATAAATGATAAGAACGTTTGTATGAGTAAAAATTAATAAAATGTAATACTAAGAACATCAAACTTGTTTTTTATTCGTTCATAATCATAGCATAAAGAACACTAAACAATTTAAGCAGCACCTTCTTCATTAACTTCTTTTTTAACTTCTACTTTAACACGTGCAAGACGTCGTTGAGGAATACGGACCAAATCTTTTGTGCCTTTAAAAACCATCATTTCAAATTTTGACTCCGAAATCATGTCAAATATAATGTAGTGTTCATCTTCAATTTTCATGTCTTCTTTAATTTGCTTCCATATAATAATTTTGACCATGTTTTTCCATAAAAAACCAACCATGTACGGTTAGGATAAGCTGTTATAGTAACATGGTTCGTCCGTATTATATTCTTCAACTTATGATGAACAAAAAATCTATCGATAAGCTGCAAGTCCCAAAAAATAAAATTATATTAATTTTTTTTATAAAATTAGTCAAATATTAATATATTACAAATATAAAAAAAATTACCAATTGATCTTTATGTTCAGAGAGTTTTGGTGTTTGGCAGTATAATAAATCATCTTGAGCAAGTGCCAAATCTTGATAGAAGTATATCAGTCGAAAAGTTAGACTACCTTTGTACTGAAACAAAAGCAATGACTTATTTGGTAATAATAGTGACTGAATCATATTGAACCATCCGTCGTGAAAAAAAATATGAAGAGCCTGCTTTCCTAACCCTGATGGTAAAAATTCTTCGATCAGTGGTAATTATTTGAACCATACCATCAGGAGCTAAATTGAAATCTGTTACCCAGTTGTGGTAATTCCTCGGTAAAATCTATATACAAAGTAAAAAATTAAAAGCAACATATTATAAATAGATAAACTTGAAGATAACATCAACAAACCCGAGATTTCATATTGTTGTCTGATAGATAAAGTAAAAAACAATTTAACATCTCCATTGATATATGAAATTTGAAGAGGATGAAGATTATTATTTATTATGTATATTTATAAGAGAACCTTACTTATGTTTATAGTAATAGTCTCAATTATGGAAATTTATTTGTCTATTATGTGCATAAATATATGATGATTTTATAAAAGAAGATATAATAGTAAATTATATTGCTTACAAATTGGGAATTAGAAAAGGAAAAATTGAAGAGGACATTATTTAACAAAATTTAAGGAGTATATTGATAATAATAAAAAAAGTAACCGGATTGTTTTTTTTTATTAAAAGTATAAAGTTAACAAATTTGTTTGAAATAATATTTAATAGTTTCTATAATTTGATTAATAAATATATATTTAGAAACAGTTTTAGTAACTATATAAAAATAAAAGTTGATTATCCATTAGATCCATTGTTTATAAAAGTCAAATCATAATGAATTTGAAAACATATCTTTCTTCATAATCAAAAAATATATTTAGGTTTTAGTTATTTATTTTTATTTTTTAGCTTATATGGTTTAAAGAAAACATATCTTTCTTCATAATCGAAAAATATATTTAGGTTTTAGTTATTTATTTTTATTTTTTAGCTTATGTGGTTTAAAGAATATCAAAACAAAATTTTAAAAACAATGGCAGTAATGACGATTTCTAACGTTTTATTCCTCTTCATTTGAAAAATAAGCAGACAAATATTAAGAAAACAAAACACGCTTGTAATAATGGTTCATGTATAAAATTTGAAGGATAATCAACTGCATTTTATTGTGGAATCTAATTAACATCAATAAATCATTCTTACATAGTATAAAGACAATGATAATAACATCAAACACTAACACCATTCAACCACATATTTAATTAATTTTTTGTACCATTACAAAACATCTACATAAACTAAACCATAACAAACTAACAAAAGTTTTAATGTCCATCACCACAACCAACAAAATGTAAACCACAAAAATACCAACCAACAACTTAGCAAACCATAGCTGTTATAAACAAAATGCATACCATTCTTGCTTAGATCGAGGTTACATCATTCAAGACAATCTTCTTCTGGGAAGGCACATAAGTGAAGTGCAGCATATGACCAAACTCCAAGTGGTTATCTGCCATGAACTTCCTCCAATCATCAATGGCGTAACGTAATGTACCACTGTTTAGCTCGGTCTTCGTTTCATAAACCTCAACATCCCCGGTCATGTTTTGAATAGATAAAGGTTGCAAGTTATCAGAAAGTCCTGCTCTATTTACAACTTCAACAGGAAGACGCTAAATGCGTTGAAAGAAAGACAAATATAAGTAAATAGAAAAAATGAAATAAATATGATGGTAATTCATGTAAAAAAACATAACAGCCTATAGTCTCCTTTACGACTAAAGTTGAAGAATTCAGCATCCATGCCATCACCAGAAACTTTTCTTGCATTTTTTGTCATCTTCTTTCGATGCTTCACATTTTGAACAGCCTTTGCCGGTTTCTTTCCCTTGTTTATGAAAAACAAATATGTAGAGGTGGTTAAAAGCAAATATAGTATATATTGTAGAATTAAAGTTTTCTTGTATAAAGAGTATTTATGAGATTGGCTAACAAACTGCTTTGTCTTATTTTCAATTTAATTGTTAATGTTAATGTATATATAGACTATGATATTAGGGAAACTTTATTTTGATCAATAAATTTTTACAACAATATTTTTCAAGTAGAGAACAAAAAAGACATAAGTTTATTAGATTTACAAAGTTATAAATTAACATATGACGATAAGGGAACGACAACTAAGCTGTCAATGACAATAAAAACGGATATTAGAGAAATTGTGAAAAATACATTAAATAGTTCATACCTTGACGTAACCAGCAGTTGGACGATATGAACTACAATCAGATTTTTTAATACGTTGTCGGCCTTGGCAATCTTTTTTCATTTTCTCGACTGTCTCGGATCCGTCGGCAATAATATTTTTAGTAATATATGATGAAAATTTCTAATCAAAATAAACCTCATTTTTAAAATACAATAATTAAGGAAATTGTATAATTTATAATTAGATAAAACCAATTAACATAAATACAAATGTATAAAAACAGAAACTGTATAATCATCCTCACTAATCATATTCATTAAAAAAATTTGAGTTGACTTAACAAAATTAAATATTAATTACAATTATTACAATTTTATATATTTTACATATTTTCAATATATATAGAGAGATATATAAAATATAAAATGATGAAAATTACGGCAATTTCAAATGTATATCTATAAGATTATACATATAAAGTTTATAATGAAATTAAACATAAAAGATACACTAAAATTATTAGTCTACAAAAATTAGATTCCATATTACCTAAAAAAGAATGTAAATTAGTAAACAAATCAATTTAAGTATCATACTTTTATATTATATAACAACATGATTTCAAATAATGTTTAACATATTTTTGTTTAAAAATCGTTAGAAAAAATCACAAAATATATATATGTAAATCAATTATTACTGTTTCCTTTTTGGTTTGACATAGATGAAATTTTCGAAAAATATATTATGTAAATAAAATAATATAGATTTAAAAAACCTATTTCAAAATAAAAATAGATTAAATAAATCAATTAACATTATTTCAGTATCGGTTTGGAATATGTGCAGAAATAGTATATGACATGTTAACTGCTACTTTATGAAGTTTAATTACCAGGTAAAAATTTATTTTTTAAAAATAAAAAATCAATAGTGAAGATACTCTTTTTAAGATTAAAAAAAATTAGAACAGAATTATTGGTATCGTACAAATATATTTAGATGTTCGGATGGTTGATTGTAGGAATCAATGTCATAACCAAAACAACTTTTTGATGTGGAAATAAAGAAGACAAATATTAAAAGGAATGTAATACCAAAATGGTGTTATGTATTCAAACCAATACTAATATATATTTGTCAGACTTTTCACAAAAGAGCTTTGTTTACGTAACAACAGTTCCACCGATAACATATCCAACTATCCACCTTCAACCATGTCAACAACAACTACAAACTACCAACATAACCGTCTAACCATACTTGACTAATACCCATCAAATATCAAAGAACAAAAACAAACTACCACATTAACTGATCATCCCAAACCAAGCAAAAAAACCACAATTTCAAACAGTCACGCACGGCCTCTTTTCTTTGTCGTCTTGTGTACAACTTTGGTCAACATCAAAAGCTGCGAAGACTTGACGTACTTAAAGAAAAGAGTGGCGCCGAACCGGATGTGATTTGATTTCAAGAAAGATGACCACTTGGTAAAACCATACCTGTAACCATCACCAGACTTCTCGGCTCTTGTTTTCATATCAATTAGCTCACGCCTTAGGTTCTGGATACTAACGTCACGCAAGTTGTCAACAGAAAGACACAGATCACACGAAACATCAACAGGTAAACGCTGAGAAATGAACATAACGGATTAATTATTAAACTAATTAAACAAAAAATTTGTAGACATTTAATAAATAAAAATGATTATAACCATATCAGAACGTATACCAGTCTGCTTTTAGCAACTTTGGTGAACTCTAAAAATGAATTGGTTTTCGAACTTCTGACTTTACGTTTAGGGCGAACATCAGCCGACGCAGTGGTGGATCTGCAAGTCTTACGCTTTGGTTTAACCTAAATATTAAAAATATATAAAATAATTTTAATAGTTAAAAAGAACTATAATGATTTCATGAATAAATTTTATTAATAAACATTATACAATGTGTACTTACAGAAATGTTTTCAGCCGGCTTCATCATATCAATGTCAACACACTCATTCTTGCTATGAAAGTTTGAATGCGTACGATAGGCGATATTATCGAGATCCATATCAAGCTTGCTTTTGTCCTAAAACAAAATAAAAACAATATGATAAAGTAAAAGACATAATATGATACAAAATACAATTTACATATTTAAAAAAAATATATTAAATTATGTTATTAGTTCATATAAACCTTTGGAGAAACAGTTTCATCACCACAGAGAACCTTTGATTTCCCTTTCGTGTCCAAAGACATGGTATGTACATGCAATTTATTTTTTGGTATCAAGAAATTATCGAGATCCATATCAGACTTGCTTTTGACCTAAAAGAAAAACAAAACAATATGATAAATTATCAGACTTGCTTTTGACCTAAAATGTATTGTACATATTGAAAACAAATATGAAATTATGTTATTAGTTAATATAAACCTTTGGAGAAACAGTTTCATCACCACAAACAACCTTTGACTTCCCATTCGTGTCAAACTTCACAACAATGAATAACAAACAAATAAATATATCATGAAGTAATTAATATTAATAGAATCTATTTAATATATAAACAAACTTATAGAAAAATATTACATGACATTGAGAGGTAGCAGATGGAGTATTTTTCAAAGCATCATTCTTTGTATTCCAACCATCCTTGAACTACATAAAATAAAATAGTAGCACAATTAAATAGTATACGTATCTAATAGATATAATAAGATCTGTTACTAATTTGAACTTATACACTTACCGGGTTCTTAGCATCTTCCATCTCAATTTGAGCAGCTATATGTCGATCAAACTTGGAGTCGTCAGTATCCTAAAAGATGACATCATAAATATAAAAAAATAAGAATACAACAATGTACTGGTTGTTAAAGTTTGATAGTATATATTAAAAAAATATTTACATACATTATATAAAAAATCCACATTAGTAACAATGTTAAAATAAAGTTCAACTAATAAGATAGTATTAATAAATAATTAATAATAAATTATATAACACTAATCGCAGTCAATAAATTAAATCCTTCATCTCCATAAATAAAATCGTCCAAAACAACAACTTCAACTTTCTTGAAATATATTTCAGTACCTGTTAAGTGATTAAAAATAGATACCTCGAAAGTTTTATATCCAACACTCGTAGACAACATAGTAGAGCGGGTATCTAACGAAAGATCGTCAATCAGCTTAAAGAAACCATCAGTGAAGGCACTTCTGTCGGGCCATCCCTCCATCTTAACATTCCAATACCTATTTCCAACATACAGAGTTGCCTCTCCACCTTTAAACCTTTTCCCGTAAAAATCTTTCCAGAATTTGTCAGCCAGGAGCTGAAAATTATTTACAAAATAACATAAACAAACCGTAAAAAAAAAAAAATTTCTAAAACAGACTTATTATATTATAAATATGACTTACAATAAAGGTATCATCAGGAGCAACCTTAGAGATGAAGGAGTTCTCGAAAACGCATGATTTAAATACAGAAACATAAAATGTCGATGTTCCAATAGCCTTGACCAATAGATAATCATTCTTTTTGAGACCAGAATCTTTAACGAATTTGGTGAATCCATCACCTAAGACAGGTCCCGAAACATTTCTTTTAAGTCTAACGACCTAGGATAAGTAATCATCAATAAGTTCAAGACATTGACCATATGAAACTTTTCCTCCCCACAATAAGCTTGCAAAATCATACGGTATTTCCTATGAATCCAAACAAAAAATATATATAAGCTTAAATAACTTATTGTCTGTTGATAAAATGAAAACCAAAGAAACATACCAAAAATATAGGATCATAGTCATCAATCAACTTTAAAAACGAAGGAGCGTTGTTTTTAGGATCCATAACTGCAAAGGAAATAAGGAATTTAAAAAAAAAATATAACGTTAAATAGAAACAATGTCTAATTACAGAAACCGAGTTATAATTGAGAATAAAAAAATTAACCTTAAAAACAGTAATGTGTTTATTGAAACAAAAACATCTTTAGAAAGAAATTAAAGGTATCTTTAAACCTAAATAGAAAAACTCATAACTGACAAAACTAACAATATGAACTTCAAAAGATAATGACATAAAGTTTCAAAATTATGCCTAAACAGAAAATTTAATAAGAAATAAGAAAGAGTATACATATCAAAAAACAAACAATACCAACAACATTTAACTAACCTCTTTTGGTAGACGAACATTCCGAGTCCGAATTTCAAAAAAGATTGAGGGTTCACCATGGGAAAATACAAACAATAAATCATTTAGAACATATATTACTAATTAAAAAAAAAAAATTGTGACACAAAATTTAATTAGAAATAAGAAAGACTATGCATCAAAAAACAAACAATACCAACAACATTTAACTAACCTGTTTTGGTAGACGAACATTCCGAGTACGAATTTCACAAAAGATTGACGGTTAACCATGGGAAAATACAAACCATAAATAATTCAGAACATATATTACTAATTTTAAAAAAAAATTACTGAACAGAAAGGATAAAATTAAATATTTCAAACTTAAAAAAGATAAAATTTAACTAACCTCTTTTGTTTGAGGAATTATCGGAGTCCGATTTTTATCACAGATTACGAATTAACATGAAAAACAAATTCAACAAAATTCAATAACTGTCATAAATGGGGAAGATATGATAAACAACTAACTAAAACAACATACCTTTAATTTTTTTGATCGGATCTACAGAAATAAGAACAAAGAAAACGTTATTAGCAATCGAAACAATCTTTATAAAATCAACTTTGTATACAATCGAATAACATAAATAACAACATACCTTTAATTTTTTTGATCGGATCTACAGATATAAAAAAAATGGTTTTTAGCAATCGAAACAATCTTTATAAAATCAACTTTGAATAAAATCGAATAACATAAATAACGCAGATCTTGGTTCGATTTGTTATATTTACCTTTGATTTGATCCGGATTCTTGGTTGAAGATTGTGATCGGAGAAGTTCGGTAGAAGAGAGAGATTAGAGAAAAAAGGTTGTGCGTATAAAGATGGATAAGGACAATAAACAACATACCTGCAATTTTTATGTTCGGATCTGAAAGAAAATAATCGTAGATGAAGTTAATAACAAAATAATTAGTAGCGAATAAAAGAAAGATTCAGAAACATCTAAATAACATATAAAAACAGTTGCAACCTTGGATCTCTATCGAATGCTTCAAAGAATCAAGAACACCATTAGGTTAAAGTGATAGAAGATGATTGTCGGTAGGTGAGATTTTGTGGAACTGCTGGAGGATCTTGCTGGTGGCGATAGGAGGGAGAGAGAGTGCAACTATGTTTTTTAGGGTTTGTGGATGAGTAGTGTGAAAAAAGAATGAGAAAAAAAGAAATATAAAGGAGCCATTAATCCGACCCATTTTCTTTCGGATCCCGCGTCCAAGAAGAATTTAGTGTATTTGGAATGGTTTCCCTCCTAAAATCACCATCTACTCTACCATAAGATGCCACATAAGCAAAATGGCTTCACCATTCAAGGACACATAGCCCAAATCATCTCATTTATTAATATATATATAGACTAGGTTATAACCCGGAAACTTTCCGGGTAGGAAAATTTAATTTACAATAAATAAAAGTATATAAATAACATTTTTAACCTCTAAAGTATCATCTTTCCCTTATCTCTACCACACATTTTTAATTCGGTTTCTTAAAGTTTTCCTAGTTGTAAAGAGCCATAAAACATACAAAAGCAAGATAAGTATAACTTAATCGTTTGGTTTCAAGTATAACTTAATGGTACTTGGATCTTGTATGTTAACTTGAAATTACAAAAATACCTTTTCAGTTAACATACAATATGGATGGAGTTAGAGCTGGGGAGGAAATTGGCGATTAAGTAGTGACCTTCGTTTAAGAACTCGTGAAACTTTAAATAACTTTGAATTATACTTATACATTTTGGTATTAGTAATATGTAATGCATCTTTTATAAAACAATTTTCGTTTATTTAATATGGGTCTTACAATGTTATACATAAACTTGTCATGTATTTTGTATCTATACTATAGGTATTAATGTATCTGAATTATAATGAAAAAATATTTTGTAAACGTATGCAACAATTAAGAATTAGATGTTAACATATGTTTAGGAAAAAAGTATCGTAATATCATTAAACTAAAAATAAAAAAAATATTAATATTCCATAAGACATTAAACATTATTATATTCATTCTTCACAACAATCGAATCTCATCATCACATGTTAAACCAATACAAAATATAAAATTATAATTTTGATATTTGAATTTAGTCAAACCGTAATAAACATAAAATATAGTCAATTCGGAAAGTATTGAATGCCAATTAACTACTAAAATAAAATGTAATTTACATTTTTGAAATTCGAATTGAGTCAAACCGTAATAAACATAAAATTTAAAATACGGAAAGTATTAAATGGTAATTAACTACTAAAATAATAAATAAATCATCATTCTGAAATTCAAAATAAGTCTAACCGTAATAGAGATAAAATAAAATATAAGGAAAGTATTTAATGGTAATTGAGATCTAAAAATATAGGTTCCGATTATAACCCGAAAACTTCCCAGATTTGCTCGGCATTCGAAAACTGAAACTTTCTTAGCAACACACCTGTTCCAGTCATAAACCTTTACAACTTCTTCCCAGCTTTTTACACTTTTAACTAAAACCCCACTCGTCTCATCTATCGACCACAAACCACATATCCTCTCCGAACACAAAACAACCTGTTGCTCCATGTTTGTTATTTGAACCAATTCTCCTATCTCAGCCACCGTGCTTGGTTGCTTTGTCCAACTCCATGAAAAGTTATTCCATACAGGCTCTACTTCAATCTATATGCAACACAACACAACACAACACAACACGCCATAGACTTCTCTACTTCAAACAAAGCTGGGATTTTAAGAAAGCAAGAAAGAGGAAGATTATATGGGATTTTGAGAAAGCGAGAAAAAGAATGATTACAAAAAATGTGAGCAAAGGTAAAAAAAAATAAGAGGTAGCACATCACAAACACAATATATGAAACCAAATATATATCAAAACTCAAGTAAGAGTACCTTGTTCGACAAACTTGCTTCGATTAACGATTTTAGCTCAAGTATAGATTTCTCCTTAGGCATGAATGGCTTGAGTCTCCACATATTTGAGAACCAACAAAAGAATCTGCATATAATGTTAAAAATAAACAAATGACAACCAACAAATGAATCTTCTTACACTCTTTTTTTAAAACAATACACCATCAGTGGCGTTTCTATAGTCACTTACTTTTATATACAACAAATTTCATGGTTAGTTTCTATTGAAAATCATATAACAATGTTGGTATATGTATATGTGGTTAGAGATATATATACATGATGAAAGAATTTATTTACCGTATGAAAAACAAAACAATTTATCATTCACATAAGAACAATCATTTCAACAGTAACACGTCTATTACCATTGTCAAATGTACACAGACTTCAGAGGGAAGTTTGACTCCTCATAGTCATACACCCTCAGGGACCAATAAATCATTTTGTTTTTTTATATATAAAACATGAAACTTGTCTTAGTAAAAAACATGAACAGGTTATAAGTGAAAGCATGCTTTACCAACCTAAAACATTGAGAAGGTTCCATGATATCTTCTTTGAGCTTACTCTTGTCTTGAAAATTGCAACCGTTAAATGCAAAAAAAAAAGCTTCATAAGATCACTGTCTTCTTAAAAAAAAATGACAATTCTACTCTTTTACTCATAAGTTTAAGTTGTTACCAATGTGAGAAGTAGGTGCCATTTAGAACGCCTGTGAACACAATTCACTGATCCAATTTCACGCATGCTAACCTCCTCAAAATTAATTCCTACATATCAAACACAAATCATTATCAATTTTAGCAACTTTAAACCAAAATGGATAAAAGCAATGGTCTTTCTTCAAAATCCTTCTTTTTATATTTTATGTGGAAGCAACACTTCTACTTTAGTTTATTAAGTAGTTTCATATGCATCATAAAAACAGGACACTCAGAATATATATCTAAAAAAAGTTTGTTGGAACATTAATCAAGCTTCTACACCTTGATTAAACCATATGATTCATCAATGATGATTAACATATAACGAAAAAGATGTAACCTGCAATACTTATAATTAATAAAGTATAAATGTGAAGGTATATATTGGCTTTACACTATGAAACCTTAATTATATGAAAGAGAAATATGAAAAAGATACCATATTTCCCTTAACATTAGCATAACTATATTGACTTGATGCTGAAGAGGATTCCGGCCAAAACTCCCATCCTTAACCTAATTCCGGCCACTAATAACCCTAATCGAAGATACCACTCTATTGTGATTGATGCCGTTGTGCTGCCTTGGAACCGTTTTCGACCGCCTGTTAACCACAAATACATCACACACCACAGGTACAACACAACTAACCACAATAGAAAGCACAAATCACCTGTGAGCCAAAAATCACATCACCCCACCACCAGTACGAACCCATAAACAATGGCATCAAATTCAGTTATTAGATCAATTAATATTAATGATCTCTTGCAATTTACCAAAAGTATCATGAAACATAATACTAAAATAGCAAAGAAAGATTGAAAAAAGAAGAAGAAATACCAGAGAGAGAGACTGTGACCATTATCCGATGACAAATTTGAAGTACGCCAAAACCATAATTGAGTTTAGTCGGAGAATATATAAATCAGCAACGAAATCACAAAGATGAAAGAATCAAAGGAGATATTAGAAAACAAACATTAATGATTCTTAATTAACAGGGGGATAGTAACTTACCCAATGGTGTTTTCATGGTGAATGAATCAACAGGTGAACACTTTGGGGGAGACAAAGGAGCACCAAAAATCCATACCAATCTATAATCAGTAACGCATAACACCATCAACCGAAAAATAAGAACAATAAAAAACGGATTAACAAATTAGCAAAAGAAGTAGAAGGATTTTCATACCCAGGGTTTCAATCGAGTAATTGTAGAGGTTGACCTGAAAATTTTCCTGCCCATATAAAACCGAATCTGCTTCAAATCATAAGCAAAGAAGGCAAAAAAAAAATAGTAATTAAATACTTAGTAATTAGATCCATAAACCTTAACTAACTAATTCATTGAAAGGCAAACCATCCTTTTGAAACCGGTCATAACCAAAAGCACCATCAAACACTACTGTAAACAGTAATAAACAAAAATAAAAAAAAAATAAAACATCACAAAAAGAGATTCACAGATCTACTTGAATCTATATTTCATCTTTCAACACGTCCACTTCAACCTCCTTATTCTCTTCTTCCACTGAAATATTTAGATTCAGTGAACAAATATTAGAGTAAAAAATTGTAACATCTGTTTTAACAAACAATTGATTAAAGAAACGCCTGGATTTCAGAGATTTGAAAAAAAAAAATGATTACTGTATTAGGGATTAAGGGGAAATCGTTTACAATAAATTGTAACATCTGTTTTATATCCAGCCATTGCAAAGACTGTGACAACTGGCACCAAACCGGTAATTTCCGTACACTTTAATTATTATTTAAATGACTGCAATTATGTGCTTAAATGTCAACACTGATTGATTACATTATATACAAGTGAATTCATGCGCGTTTTATACTACAAAATATTGCTTTATGTATAAACGAGAGTGTTGCGTCAAAAATACTAGTAAACTCACCGGTAAGACACACTGTGCCAACAATTCTGCAGAAAGCAGTTAGACAATAAAATTAGAGCCTAGGTGTGGGTCCAATGACAAGAATACATTAAAACCCAAGAATACAAACAAGGGTTTACATATATACCATCCGGAAGCTAAAATAAGCACTAAAAAGCACCCGAAACGCACTTTAAGTGCATAATTTTATTAAATTCAGCTATAATCAGCATTATGACACTGAAATATTATGCAGAATTCATGATTTATCATCTAGAATGCTTCCCTCAGTGTCGGGAATTGAAATTGTTACAAAAGAGGACATAAAGTACACTAAACGGTGCAATTTAGCACTTTAACGAACCGGTGTTTAACTGAACAACCGGACATTACCCGGAACACAAAAATATTACTAGAAACATTGTTTTTATTTTTTTGAGCTAGTATTGGTACCCGACCACACTAACATATTGCATAATGCATGAATCACACTAAACACAAGTCTTACACTATAACCTTCCACTAAATCACCTACTTACCCAACAAATTACAATTTACCCCCCCCCCCCCCCCTTACACAAGTCTTACAATCACCTAATTTGCGGCTCATATATGGCCCCCACCTCCAAGATCTCCCAAGATCACTTATGATATTCCTTAGATTCATTGAAATATGCTAAGATATTGTATGTACTATCAAGAACACAAAGACCCTTGGATAAAAGCTCAACATGGATTATAAGTAGATTAGTGTCCACCATCTTTTACCACACCACTCTCTCTCCCTCCCTTGATCTACCCTCGGCCGAGAACCACCAAGGCACCACCACCATCTTCAATCCAAGTTCATCCAATTCCAAGCTTCCCTCAAGGTGCTAGAAGGTCACTAACGAAGCTCGGTGCAAGCGGATCTTGAAGGACCTTCTTCACTTGCTTTTATCCACCACATTTCCAAGCTTGTTCTTCCCTAGCTTCAAGCTAGTAGTAAGCATCTTGAACACTCTTGTTTAACTCCATTTTAGTTGGTTAAAAGGGTATAACATGATGATAAACTCTAGAACACTAAAAGACACAAACAAGAATCATGAGCATAAAGCTTACACATGATGATATTTTGACGAAATGATGTTGTTTAGTAGAAATATGGTGATTGTTTGTTGTTTATTTGAAATATTGATGATGATAATTACAAGAAGCTTGCTAGATCGTGATTAAACACATGATCTAGCAAGTTAGGAGATGATTATGTAACAACATGAAATAATCATCTTCTTGTTAAGATATGAACTTGATGAATGAATGATTACTTGGAAAATAATAAACAAAGTAAGCTAGTAAACTTGTAAATCCAAGATTTATGAATGATTTTCCAAGAAAACCAAGTTTAAAATATGATTTTTAAAAGTATCTTGGTTTTTTACTTAAACCTACACTATTTTTATTAGAAGATAAGTGTATGAACACTTATGAAACAAGAAAAAAATACAAAAGAAATATTTTTAGAAAAATCATGACACAAGTTGTAAATGACTAACTCTTTCAAGAAAGTGATTTTCAAGCAAATAACCATGTTTTTAAGGGTAACTAGACCTACTAAATAACATGGTAAGTTACTACAAGTTTTTACAAAAACTTCAAGTTCATGATATAGGGTGATTTACATGATTTTGGCTTGTAGTAAGACTTGGATGAGTTGTTGATGCTTGATGATGATTTAAAAGAAAATAAACACATGTTTGAAAACATGGGAAACCTCCATTTTTAGGGGAAACTCTGTCAAAATTTCTATAAATTTTGACACTTAGAAAAATATAAGTTTTGAGAAACTTATTCCCTAAAAATGTACCTAAAAACATTTACCAAGGTTTCCCAAACTTTTGTGTTAAGAAATGAGGATATCTTCAAGAATAAAAATGGATATTAAGTATGTATAATTTTGAGAAAAATATATATATTTATTGATCGCCAAATTTTGTGCTAAGTGTATGTAGTATGTATTATACTTGACAGTGTATTAGGGCTTGAAAATACACTAAATACTCATGAGAAGTAAAAACACAAAAATACACATACAACATACAAGATACATAATTCGGGTGCAAAACACAAGAAACTTATATTTATTTTTGAGAAAATAATATAAGTAAGGCACATAGTTAAAAATATAAATTATTTTTAACACAAGAATACATATACAAAAGATAGTGACTTGTTCTTGTGCGATACAAGTCTAGTGATTAACGAAAATAAAACACGTTTAGGTCACGACGTATTATAAGCAAAACCCGGTGAAGTTTACGACGCAAGGAACGCAAAGTTGTGAGTTCATGCTCCCCCTTTTCTCTTAATTGTTTTCAGTTTTATAATTTCGGGGGTGAAATACATGTTACCAATATTACAATGTTTATAAATGGTGTGATACAAAAACAAGAAGCACTCTTGGTGAGAACGAGTACCAAGTATGATGCGTATGAGAATACAAGAATACAAGAAGCACTCTTGGTGAGAACGAGTACCAAGTATGATGCGTTTTAAGAATTGATACAAAAGATGATACGAGAAATCGTGTCATGAATAAGGTACCATAAGCACCATTAATCAACAATATACCTAGACCGCAGAACAAAAGGTTAGATCTAACTGGTTTTCGGGCAACCACACTCTTGGTGAGAACGAGTACCAAGTAGTGCTTTTGTGTCTCAGAAAAACTTGATAAATGCCTATGGTTTGGTGACTTCCTATGTCGTGTCACATGTTAATGGCCTTGCAACCCATTAACAACCCTAATACATACAATAACACCTTATTTATACAAGATTCATATCACAAGTATGCTTGACTTTATACATGAGTACGTGGTGTACACAAGAATACTTGATTTATACATGAATATTTGATTTACATAAGAATACTTGATTTATACATGAGTACGTGGTGTACACAAGAATTTATACATGAGTACGTGGTGTACACAAGAATACTTGATTTAAACATGAATACTGGATTTATACAAAGATACTTGATTTATACAAGATACAAACGATGTTTTCATACAAAGTATACAAACACAAAAACTGCATGAATTCACACCAACATTATGTTGACGTTTTTCCAAAACTCACATGTATTTCAGGTAACTAGTGGATGTGCGCGCGGTCTTACTCATGCTCCTGGATGTCGCCTATGTTTACTTTTAAATAAAGTTATAGACCTTTAGACAATATGTTGTCTCGTGATGTAAACACTTAAACTATGTTTTAAATTTCGTAATGTTAATGGTGTTTGAAGTTACTTTTACGAGCATGTAGTATGTTTACCTTTCGTATGCAATGAGAACCTTTCATGATCACACCTCATGCTTCCGCCGCAGAAAGGGGTGTTACAGATTGGTATCAGAGCTGCGATTGTAGTGAACCAGGATTCCTTCTCGAGTCTAGTCTACAATCTCTAGGATCCTTTCACGAAAACAATTTTTCAAAAAGTTTTCATTGCATAAAACTGTCCGCGACATCCACTACCTGAAACTGTTTACAAAGAGTCAAGAAAAGACACTACGAGGCTTAGGGTGCACTGAAGTAGCACTTGTCTGTGATTAAGAATTACTTACAATTATGTGTGATAATTGGCATATACATATACTAGAAGTAGAATGTCACAAGTATACGTAACTTTACCTGAAGACAATGGCCTATCTGAAGGAAGAAATACGAGGATGAAACGAACTGTGCGGACTGTGCAAGGAGTTACGTAATTATGGATGCATACATAATTATGGAATTCAGTGCGCATAAACCACAACAAGTCTTGTCACGTATAGATTCCCTTAGTGCTAGAAAAGGTCAAACGTGAACACCAGCCTATTAAGTACTCTGCTGGAATAATAATTGTTTGATGTCACTTATGTGGTATATGCATGTGTATATATATACTACTACTGTCTAGTATGACGATATCAAACAAATGTCTAACCCTGTTGTGTTATGTTCTGTCAGAACATGGCACCAAGGAAAGCTGTGAACGCTCGTGATCAACCTCCTCCTCCCCCACTGCCAAGAACTGCTGAAGAGCTAAACGCTCTACTGGAAGAAAGGATCTCCGCTGCTATCGCCCAATACGAGGCAAACCGAACTCAAGACAGTGGAGGACCAAGCAATGCTAGACGCAATGGGAATGGAGATTCATCTGGAGGAAACGCAGCTCAAGGTAACCTTAAGACAATTTGCTAAGCATGGAGAAATTTATGAACGGTCTTTGTTTTATTATTTCTTCGATTGCTCACGTGTGAATTGGTTGAATCAATTCCAGGCTGCACTTTCAAGCAGTTCCTCGACTGCAAACCAATGAACTACGACGGCACAGGAGGTGCAGTAGCGTTTGTGCGCTGGACGGAGAAGACTGAAGCTACTATCCGCATGAGCAAGTGTAC
Source organism: Helianthus tuberosus (assembly GCA_030545235.1). Lineage (NCBI taxonomy): Eukaryota > Viridiplantae > Streptophyta > Magnoliopsida > Asterales > Asteraceae > Helianthus > Helianthus tuberosus. Next base: position 63,417,276 of record CM060385.1, on the reverse strand, counting down.
CGCGGATCAGCAAGTCACTTTTGCTACTGGGTTGTTTGTCGACGAAGCTCTGACTTGGTGGAACCTGCAAGTCTAAACTTTGGGTGATGATGCCGCGTATGGCATGACTTGGGATGAACTGAAAGAGAGAATGAGAGAGAAGTATTGCTCACGTGCTGAACTCCAAAGGCTGGAAATGGAGTTCTGGCACTTGACCATGGAAGGTGCTGACATTAATGGTTATACTTGAAGGTTCCACGACTGTCTAGAGTGCTTCCCTACATGGTGACTCCTGAATTTAAGCACGTTGAACGCTACATTTGGGGACTGGCCTCAGAATTCCGTGGCATGGTAACTTCGGCCAAACCTCAAACAATCACTGAGGTTGTAACTCTGGCTGTCAGCCTTACTGAAGATTGTGTTCGTATGAAGAAGTTATCGCTGAACCCTACTGAGAAGACCGAGACGCATGCTGAGTCGTCTGGTGACAAGAAGAGAAAGCATTCGAATCTGAATCAAGCAACCCGCAGCAACAAGAAAGGTTCATACAACAAGAAAGCGTACCAAAGACTGCATTCAGAACACGTTATGGGCACTACGAGTTTCTCGTGATGCCATTTGGGCTGACGAATGCACCAGCAGTCTTTATGGATCTGATGAACCGCGTATGCAAACCATATCTTGATAAATTCGTGATTGTATTTATCGATGATATCCTGATTTACTCGCGAATGAAAGAAGAACATGAGCAACATCTCAGAACTATTCTGGAACTACTGAAGAAAGAGAAGCTTTATGCAAAGTTCTCAAAATGCAAATTCTGGATTCGCGAAGTACAATTTCTTGGTCATGTCGTAAACGAGAAGGGCATTCATGTAGACCCATCCAAGATAGAAGCCATAAAGAATTGGGAAGCCCCCAAAACCCCAACTGAAGTTCGACAATTTTTGGGCTTAGCGGGCTATTATCGGCGATTCATCGAGAATTTCTCAAAGTTAGCTCAACCGCTAACGACCCTTACACAGAAAGACAGGAAATACGACTGGGGTTACAAACAGGAAGAAGCCTTCCAGCTACTTAAAAACAAGCACCGATACTATCCTTACCCGAAGGCACTGAAGACTTCGTGGTTTACTGCAACGCTTCACGACAAGGCTTGGGTTACGTGCTCATGCAACGCCAGAAAGTCATCGCTTAATCTTCAAGACAATTGAAGGTACATGAAAAGAATTACACCACGTACAACTTGGAACTAGGTGCGGTGGTATTTGCCTTGAAGATCTGGCGACACTATTTATATGGTACTCGATGTACAATCTTCACAGATCACAAAAGTCTACAACACATACTTGATCAGAAGGAACTGAACATGCGTCAGTGACGATGGGTTGAGTTACTGAATGATTATGACTGTGAGATTAAGTACCATCCTGGAAAGGCAAACGTTGTAGCGGACGCACTAAGTCGAAAAGAAAGGGTTAAGACCCTAAGGGTTCGGGCGTTAGAAATGACTATTCGAACGAACCTCACTGCACGTATTCGTGATGCGCAACAAGAAGCCCTTAAGATGGAAAACCGTAAAGTTGAATACCTACGAGGTATGTTGAAATATATGGTGCCAAACGAAGAGGGAGCCTTATATTTTAAGAAGCGTATTTGGGTTCCGCTCTATGGCGGTATTCGAGAAGTCATCCTTGATGAAGCACATAAATCGAAATACTCGATCCATCCAGGATCGGACAAAATGTATCAAGACTTGAAAGAATATTATTGGTGGCCGAGACTCAAGAGCGATGTTGCTGTTTATGTCGGAAAATGCCTAACCTGTGCTAAGGTTAAGGCTGAATATCAGAAACCGTCCGGCCTACTACAACAACCAGAGATACCCATGTGGGAGTGGGAGCAAATCTCGATGGACTTCATAATGAAATTACCCAGGACCCCGAGAGGGCACGATATGATATGGGTAATAGTTGATCGATTAACGAAATCTGCGCATTTCCTACCGATCCAAGAGAAGGATAGCACAGGAAAGCTTGCTGAGATATACTTAAAAGAAATAGTGGCACGTCATGGAGTGCCTATCTCAGTTATTTCAGACAGAGATGGACGCTTTGTCTCAAGAATCTGGCAATCCTTTCAGGAAGCCTTTGGATCTCAGTTAGATCTAAGCACGGCATTCCATCCACAAACAGATGGCCAGAGCAAACGGACTATACAAACGTTAGAAGATATGCTTCGCGCATGTGTCATGGATCTAGGCGGCAGCTGGGATACTCATCTACCTTTAGTTGAGTTTTCCTACAATAACAGTTATCATACGAGCATAAAAGCCGCACCGTTCGAAGCTCTGTATGGCCGCAAGTGCCGATCGCCCTTATGTTGGGCAGACGCTGGAGATAAACGTATGGTTGGTCCTGAACTTGTACAAGAGACAACCGACAGGATTATGCAGATCTGAGAACGCATTAAGGCGGCTCGAGATCGACAAAAGTGCTACGCTGATCGAAGACGAAAACCATTAGAATTCGTGGTGGGAGACAAAGTTTTGCTGAAGGTCTCACCTTGGAAGGGCGTAGTAAGATTTGGAAAACGTGGAAAGCTGAATCCACGATACATCGGACCATTCAGAATCTTGGAAAGAATTGGAACTGTGGCGTATAAGTTGGAGTTACCGGAAGAACTAAATGGAATACATGATACGTTTCATGTATCCAACCTCAAGAAGAGTCCAACACAAGAAAACGTGATCATCCCTGCGGATGAAGTACATATTGATGATGCCCTCCGATTTACATAACAACCCATTGAGGTTACCGACTGGAAAGTCAACAAGACCAGGAGGAGCACTGTCAAACTTGTCAAAGTACGTTGGAACTCTAAGCACGGACCCGAGTACACGTGGGAACGTGAAGACCAGTTCAAAGAGAAGTATCCCCACCTGTTCAAGAAGACTCCTGCGAGAGTTAGTTCAGCCTGAATTTCGGGATGAAATTCTTTTAACGGGGGGAGACTGTGACAACTGGCACCAAACCGGTAATTTCCGTACACTTAACTCATTATTGAGTTAACTGCCATTTTCGTCCCTGTGGTTTGGTCACTTTTGCCATTTCAGTCCATTTTTCAAAAATGCGCCATTTTCCTCCCCGACGTTCTGGAAAGGTGCCATTTCAGTCCAAAAATCATAACCCAGTTAAGTCGGTTTGTAAATAAGGACTGATTGTGTAAATTTGTTAATAAAAGGACCATTTAAGTAATAATAATAATAATAATAATAATAATAATAATAATAATAATAATAATAATAATAATACATAAAAGGAAGATTAATACCTAACCTACCTCCACCCTTATCTTTCTTCCTTCTTCTCCTTCTACGCATAACACACAGCTACCCATTACCCCCATTTCATTATTTATATCAACCTGCAAATCAATCCAAATCCCATACGCAAAACCAAAAAAGCTTCAAAACTCAGCAAATAACTCCTATGTGTTACACGGTACCGGAAAACCAAAAAAAAAAAGCATCCACCCACAGAGACATGATTTGCAGGTACCGGAAAACCAAAATCCGGTCGGAAATGTAGCTGTAACACGATCACTGCTGCCATCACAGACTTCTCCCTTGAAATCCTAGCTGCCGTCACCATAATCCGCTCGGAATCGTAGCCGTCCTCGTCTTCTTGCAGCTCCTCATCGTCGTTCTCGCCGGCCGTCAAAAAGGAATGGCCGGCCAGAACCTCATCGACTGTTATATATATCTCTCTCTTTGTAACCTCTATTTCTCTCTCTGTATCCAGGTATGTTATGTGTGTGTTGTTGGTGTTACTCACTGACTGAGATGGATGGTCTTCACGTGGGGGTGTTGTTTTAATCATCACATCAGGGAAACATGGTGTAGTGCTCCACTTCTTTATCACTTTGGTTTCACCTTTCCAGCAAGTTTTTCCTTTCTTTATTCCTAGTTGTTGTGTTTTGTATGGTTATAAATATTAGCCTTTTGTTTACTGAATATGTACCCCTTTCTTGTTTCTTGTTTGTCAAATATAACAAGCTTCTTCCTTCTCTGCACTTTTAAGTGAGTGTGTTAGTGTTTTGTTTGGGGCCTGAGCCAACATGTGTGCCATATGAAAGAACGGAAATTAAAGGGGAGAAGTATGGACTATGGTGTTTTTAGATGGTAATAATAAAAATCATAGACTTGCGTTATTGGTGTTGTGATTTACTTTGATGGAGATGATGGAAAGGTGAGAGGTGGTAGTTTTTAGTTTGGAAATGGAGATGAACAGGTAGGGAGATGATGGAAAGGTGAGGTCGATTTTCAGGCCAGGGGCAGTTTTCCGGCTGAATTTCAGGCGGTGATGTCCGGTACGGTGGATGGTGGTGTCCGGCAATTTCCGGTCGGATGAACGAGAGAGAGAGAGAGAGAGAGAGAGTGTGTGTTTGAGGTTAATTTTTTTTAACTCCAGTAACAACAAATTTACATTATTACTTAAATGGTCCTTTTATTAACAAATTTACACAATCAGTCCTTATTTACAAACCGACTTAACTGGGTTATGATTTTTGGACTGAAATGGCACCTTTCCAGAATGTTGGGGAGGAAAATGGCGCATTTTTGAAAAATGGACTGAAATGGCCAAAGTGACTAAACCACAGGGACGAAAATGGCAGTTAACTCATTATTATTTAAATGACTGCAATTATGTGCTTAAATGTCAACACTGATTGATTACATTATATACAAGTGAATTCATGCACGTTTTATACTACAAAATATTGCTTTATGTATAAACGAGAGCGTTGCGTCAAAAATACTAGTAAACTCACCGGTAAGACACATTGTGCCAACAATTCTGCAGAAAGCAGTTAGACAATAAAATTGGAGCCAAGGTGTAGGTCCAATGACAAGAATACATTAAAACCCAAGAATACATACAAGGGTTTACATATATACCATCCGGAAGCTAAAATAAGCACTAAAAAGCACCCGAAACGCACTTTAAGTGCAGAATTTTATTAAATTCAGCTATAATCAGCATTATGACACTGAAATATTATGCAGAATTCATGATTTATCATCCAGAATGCTTCCCTAAGTGTCGGGAATTGAAAGTGTTACAAAAGAGGACATAAAGTACACTAAACGGTGCAATTTAGCACTTTAACGAACCGGTGTTTAACCGAACAACCGGACATTACCCGGAACACAAAATATTACTAGAAACATTGTTTTTATTTTTCTGAGCTAGTATTGGTTCCCGAGCACACTAACATATTGCATAATGCATGAATCACACTAAACACAAGTCTTACACTATAACCTTCCACTAAATCACCTACTTACCTAACAAATTACAATTTACCCCCCCCCCCCTTTTATAATTTGCGGCCCATGTATGGCCCCCACCTCCAAGATCTCCCAAGATCACTTATGATATTCCTTGGATTCATTGAAATATGCTAAGATATTGTATGTACCATCAAGAACACAAAGACCCTTGGATAAAAGCTCAACATGGATTATAAGTAGATTAGTGTCCACCATCTTTTACCACACCACTCTCTCTCCCTCCCTTGATCCACCCTTGGCCGAGAACCACCAAGGCACCACCACCATCTTCAATCCAAGTTCATCCAATTCCAAGCTTCCCTCAAGGTGCTAGAAGGTCACTAACGAAGCTCGGTGCAAGCGGATCTTGAAGGACCTTCTTCACTTGCTTTTATCCACCACATTTCCAAGCTTGTTCTTCCCTAGCTTCAAGCTAGTAGTAAGCATCTTGAACACTCTTGTTTAACTCCATTTTAGTTTGTTAAAAGGGTATAACATGATGATAAACTCTAGAACACTAAAAGACACAAACAAGAATCATGAGCATAAAGCTTACACATGATGATATTTTGACGAAATGATGTTGTTTAGTAGAAATATGGTGATTGTTTGTTGTTTATTTGAAATATTGATGATGATAATTACATGAAGCTTGCTATATCGTGATTAAACACATGATCTAGCAAGTTAGGAGATGATTATGTAACAACATGAAATAATCATCTTCTTGTTAAGATATGAACTTGATGAATGAATGATTACTTGGAAAATAATAAACAAGGTAAGCTAGTAAACTTGTAAATCCAAGATTTATGAATGATTTTCCAAGAAAACCAAGTTTAAAATATGATTTTTAAAAAGATCTTGGTTTTTACTTAAACCTACACTATTTTTATTAGAAGATAAGTGTATGAACACTTATGAAACAAGAAAAAAATACAAAAGAAATATTTTTAGAAAAATCATGACACAAGTTGTAAATGACTAACTCTTTCAAGAAAGTGATTTACAAGCAAACAACCACGTTTTTAAGGGTAACTAGACCTACTAAATAACATGGTAAGTTACTACAAGTTTTTACAAAAACTTCAAGTTCATGATATAGGGTGATTTACATGATTTTGGCTTGTAGTAAGACTTGGATGAGTTGTTGATGCTTGATGATGATTTAAAAGAAAATAAACACGTGTTTGAAAACATGGGAAACCTCTATTTTTAGGGGAAACTCTGTCAAAATTTCTATAAATTTTGACACTTAGAAAAATATAAGTTTTGAGAAACTTATTCCCTAAAAATGTACCTAAAAACATTTACCAAGGTTTCCCAAACTTTTGTGTTAAGAAATGAGGATTTCTTCAAGAATAAAAATGGATATTAAGTATGTATAATTTTGAGAAAAATATATATATTTATTGATCGCCAAATTTTGTGCTAAGTGTATGTAGTATGTATTATACTTGACAGTGTATTAGGGCTTGAAAATACACAAAATACTCATGAGAAGTAAAAACACAAAAATACACATACAACATACAAGATACATAATTCGGGTGCAAAACACAAGAAACTTATATTTATTTTTGAGAAAATAATATAAGTAAGGCACATAGTTAAAAATATAAATTATTTTTAACACAAGAATACATATACAAAATATAGTGACTTGTGCTTGTGCGATACAAGTCTAGTGACTAACGAAAATAAAACACGTTTAGGCCACGACGCATTATAAGCAAAACCCGATGAAGTTTACGACGCAAGGAACGCAAAGTTGTGAGTTCATGCTCCCCCTTTTCTCTTAACTGTTTTCACTTTAATAACTTCGGGGGTGAAATACATGTTACCAATATTACAATGTTTATAAATGGTGTGATACAAAAACAAGAAGCACTCTTGGTGAGAACGAGTACCAAGTATGATGCGTATGAGAATACAAGAATACAAGAAGCACTCTTGGTGAGAACGAGTACCAAGTATGATGCGTTTTAAGAATTGATACAAAAGATGATACGAGAAATCGTGTCACGAATAGGGTACCATAAGAACCATTAATCAACAATATACCTAGACCGCAGAACAAAAGGTTAGATCTAACGGGTTTTCGGGCAGCCACACTCTTGGTGAGAACGAGTACCAAGTAGTGCTTTTGTGTCTCAGAAAAACTTGATAAATGCCTATGGTTTCGTGACTTCCTATGTCGTGTCACATGTTAATGGCCTTGCAACCCATTAACAACCCTAATACATACAATAACACCTTATTTATACAAGATTCATATCACAAGAATGCTTGACTTTATACATGAGTACGTGGTGTACACAAGAATACTTGATTTATACATGAATATTTGATTTACATAAGAATACTTGATTTATACATGAGTACGTGGTGTACACAAGAATTTATACATGAGTATGTGGTGTACACAAGAATACTTGATTTAAACATGAATACTGGATTTATACAAAGATACTTGATTTATACAAGATACAAACGATGTTTTCATACAAAGTATACAAACACAAAAACTACATGAATTCACACCAACATTATGTTGACGTTTTTCCAAAACTCACATGTATTTTAGGTAACTAATGGATGTGCGCGCGGTCTTACTCACGCTCCTGGATGTCGCCTATGTTTACTTTTAAATAAAGTTGTAGACCTTTAGACAATATGTTGTCTCGTGATGTAAACACTTAAACTATGTTTTCAATTTCGTAATGTTAATGGTGTTTGAAGTTACTTTTACGAGCATGTAGTATGTTTACCTTTCGTATGCAATGAGAACCTTTCATGATCACACCTCGTGCTTCCGCCGCAGAAAGGGGTGTGACAAAGACAAAGGTAGATCGCCTGTCTAAGGAAAGATCGTTTACCATCTCAGAACATCCATGAGTAAAAACACAGCTGTTAGTTAATCCGTCCATCTTAATGTTCCAAAATCTATCTCCTAAATAAAGAGTTGATTGACCACCTTTGAAATTTTTCCCATAAAATTGCCTCCAAAATTCATCAGCCATGACCTGCAAAGGTAGTGATAATTAAAAATTTAAAAACCAACATACAGAAAGAAAACATTATTCAACATACTGATTGTATAATATATACATACTACTTACAATAAGGCCATCGTCAGGTGTGATTTTGGATATAAAGCAGTTTTGATGAACAAATAATTTAAACACCGATAGAAAGAATGATGATGGTCCAAAGGATTGTAACATAAGATAGCCATTTTTTCTTATACAACTATCCCGAACAACTTTGGTGAAGCCATCAGCAAGAACAGGGCCCAAATCAGTTTTTTTTCAGTCTTACAAACCATAACTTGTTGCCATCAACAATCTTAACAGATTCTTTGTAAGGTGGTTGGTCTCCCCACATCATTGAAGCAAAGTCATTAGGTATGTGCTATGAGTTTAAAACAAAATTAAAAAAAGACAAACATCAGTTTACTTAAAATATGATTAGTAATTAGAAAACCAATAAACGTACCAAAAATATTGGGTCATCTTCCCCAATAAGCTTTAAAAATGAAGGACTGCTGTTAATCTGATCCATATCTGAAAATTAAATATGAAGGTTTTTTTAAAAAATAAAACGGTAAAGTATTTATAGAAACAAACTTAATGTAGTGACGGGAGAAACTTCAAAAACCAAAAATAAAAAGGAACGATTTCAAAAAAATTTAAAAACTATTTATTTTTAGAAACACAATCAATATTCCGTAAAAACATATCACACACTAAAAATTTACATACTCTTTAATCGATTCAAAATTAATACAATGTAAAATTTATTACTAATAACAAAAGACTGTAAAAAAACCGAGCATAAATAATGAAACCTAACATTATAAGGGATGAGTATAAAAGATGAAACATAACATTATACCGGAAACAAAACATTATACAAGATGAAAAAATATCAAAACACTGTAAATCATCATCAACAACAAACCAAAAGACTGTAAACAAAAATATCAGTAACATGATAACACAATCAAGACATCAACAAAAGATCCTTTCATATGATTCGAATCGGATAATGCAAAATCATCATCAACAAAAAAAAAACAGAAAAATCATCAGAAATTATTATATTTCTAACAAAACAATATCAGTAACATCATAAGACAATCAAGACATCAACAAAAGATCCTTTCATATGATTCAAATGGGATAATGCAAATCATCATAAAAAACAAACAATCTAATATTGTTTACATACCTTCTCTATATGTCTAATGATCTACAAAAAAATAAGAAGAACAACAAACATTAGCAACTGCCGAAACTATTTTCAACATCAAAAACTTAACTTTTCTTGAATAAATTGAAGATCAAACAACATAAACAAACAATATTTAACCTTCATCATGTAGTTTTACCTTAGATCTTTTTATAGATTCTTGATTGAATAAATTACTATTAAAGAAACATACTAATAAGATGTGAAAACTGAACCAAATTGTTGGTTAGAGTGTAGACCTGCGTATCACTATAGGGTTGCCATGAAACGAACCATGAGATCCTCCTGCTGGATCTCTTTCCTTCACATTAGTCATAGTTGATATAAATTTATCAAATCCATCATCAATGTCTCCAAGGCACATGCACAAATGATTGTAATCTATATAATTCGCCTGTATACCTATCATCCATGAACCAACAAATGTATCTTCATGATCATACGCCTTCAGAGATGCACTACAGGAAAAAAACATAATGACTAAATTAAAGGGAACTTACACTTCAGAAAATACTTATCCTGATTTGATGCATCCAACATAATGACTCTCTTTACCTCGAAAGCTTTTGAGAAACTTGGGGTGAAAGCAGAGAAAAGTAAAATCACTGCATAAAATAAAAAATACGAATATAAAGCACAATGACGTACATTTCAGAAAGGAATATGGGCTTACCAAGATCAAGTTGAAAATCTTTGTTGACTTTGACATAAAACTCGTCATCCCAATTTTGAACAGTTGAACTCCTAACTTCTCTTTCTTAGATGATTCTTCATCAGCCTCCTGCCTCCTCATGATCATCCTAAGAATAATATAACTATTTAAAACAGATGCTATATATCTTTCCAAATTCTGAGAAACTTGAAAAAGATTGTGATTGTCGAAAATTATGGAAACTAACACAAAATTTGGAAGCAATTAAAACTTTAATATAAGTTATCTTGATAAATTTGGAAATACGTTACAATTTAGACAACTTTGATAGTATCCATAATTGATATAAATTTCAAAAATTCAAATTTTAAAATAATCAGTCAAAACAATTTACTTAAATAGTTAAATATTATTCAAACTTAAATTCAAAACCAATGAGCTTAATATATTCATAACTATATCACATAAAAACGTCAATAATAACTGCAATAACACGTGATTTAACATCTCTTTAGTAACAACAACATGAAATCTGCATAACCTAACTATTTTCGTAATCGCGAGCATGAATACAAAGAGAACCCAAATCTGAAAAATAAAGAGTTAATAGAATATATGACCAAAATCTGAATAAGATAAAGTAGAACCCTAAACTGATAAATAAAGAAAAATCATAGTTTAACTGTGGGAGATATGTAATACCTTAGTTGCAGATTTCATTAGTAGAGATTTTGAAAACCCTAAAATTAAAAATCGACAATATGATAAACAAAATCAATAGACAATATAGTAATCTGGAGAGATTTTATCAAAGGATTCAAGAAACCCAATACATCTTACGATTTGTTTGTTCATACCAAAAAAAATTAAAAAAAATCTGGATAAAGAACATACATCACCTACAATTCGAAAGAAACTCTATGAGTAAGAATTCTATCGAAGAATCGAGAGATGCTCATAGTAAGTCGTCGTAGAAAACTGATTTCTCCAATAGAGTGATTGAATGAGGAAGAATTCTATGGAAGAATCTGTGGCGGTAGAAGCCAGGTTAGGGTTTCATAGGTTGCACACAAAAAATGAGGCATATGAGAGAATTAGGTTAATTAGATTGTTTTTATAGGCGGGTCAAAAAATCGGGTACATCCGACCCGAAAATTTTCGGATCCCGTGTCCCACTTTTTTTTTTGGTTTGTGTTATGTGAAGTTTGGTTTGTTTATAGAGAATTAGATGAATTCCCTCGCAAAATCACCTTCTAGTCAACCAATGGATGCCACATCAGCAAAATGGCTCCACCATTCAAGGACACATAGCCCAAATCATCTCATTTATTAACATACTAGTTTATCTCCCGTGAATACTCACGGGTTGTTCATCTATTTTCTCTAAAAAAATAAATATATACATATATATTAATAAATGAAAATTGCATGATAAATAAGATGGAGTAATAAATGTTAAGAACGTCTGTAGAAGTAAACATTGATAAAATGTAATACTGAGAAAAACAAACTTGTTTTATATTCGTTATATATCATAGCATAAAGAATACTAAACAATTAAAGCAACAACTTCTTCATTAACTTTTTTGTTTAACTTCTACTTTAACACGTGCAAGACGTCGTTCAGGAATACGGACCAAAACTTCTGTCCCTCTAAAAACCATCATATCAAATTTTGACTCAGAAATGATATCGAAGATAATAAAGTGTTCATCTTCAATTTTCATGTCTTCTTTAATGCGATCCCATCCGGTAGTCATATAAAAATTTTCACCATGTTTTTCCATAACAACCAACCATGTACGGTTAGGAAAAACGGTTATAGTAACATGTTTCGTAGGTAGTATGTTCTTCAACTTATGATGAACAAACAATCTATCGATAAGCTGCAAGTACAAAAAAAATATTTTATATTAAAGAAAGTTTTGTAAAATTTGTCAAATACCACTATAGTACAAACATAAAAAAAATTACCAAATGATCTTTATGTTCAGAGAATTGTGATGTTTGGCAATGTAAGAAATCACCTTGAGCAAGTGCCAAATCTTGATAGAAGTGTATCAATCTAAAAGTTAGACTACCTTCATATTGGAACATAAGCAATGAATTCTTTGGTAATAGTAGTGACTGAATCATATTGAACCATCCGTCGTGAAAAAAGTATGAATAACCTGCTTTTCTAATTTTGACAGTAAAATTTCTTTCATCAAGCGTAATGATTTGAACCATACCATCAGTAGCTAACTTGAAATCAGCTACCCAGTTGTGGTAACTCCTCGGTAAAATATGTATGCAAAGTAAGAATTAATACAAACATATAATAAAGAAATAAAAATGATTATAACATCAACATACCCAAGAATTCATCTTGTTGTTTGATAGAAAACGTAAAAAACAGTTAAGCATCTTCACTGATAATAAAACTTTGAATTGGATGAAGATGGTTTAGGTATTATCTATATTTATAAGAAAAAGTTATTTAAAGACAAATAATATGTAAAAACATGGTTATTCTATTTTTCATATATAATGAAAATTGTTAAACTTTTATTACACATATTTAACAAATTTCTTTAAATATAGAGATACAAATCTATGATGCAATTATCATTAATAAGTAAATGTAAATAATTACTATAATTAAAAATCAACAAAAATAAAAAAAATAATGCAACCGTTTGTATTAGAAGATTATAAAATGAATAAATATATGTTAACTTTATAGGTAATAGATATTTCATCATTACAATCTACATTTATCAATACATCCATCAACTCACCAATCTTCATCATCTCTATTGCAAAGAAAAAAAAGCCCCCCTTCACCGTCGTTTAGATTCCGATAAACTTCCTTCCAAAATCCGATCAGTTAAAGGTCGATTTTTTTTTTTTGTGAAATTCAGCAACTAAACATGTTTTAGTTAGTATATGCACAAGATACGGTGTTTTATATGAGACTAAATCGGTGTTAGACATGAAATTGAATTTTAGGGTTTAATCATCTTGAAGCTTTGATAAATATTGTATGTTTGTCATCTAATGTAGATATTTCGTGTGATTTACATTGTGGATTATATATTTAATGAAAACGATATATTCGGATTTTGTAATGAATCATAAAGGAAGGAAAACATATATGTTATTATCAATTCATTGATTAAAACGAATTTTTGTTTAGTTGTACTCAAATGAGATGATGTGAAAACAGTTCATTTAGTATTGTATATATGGATGTTGTCTGTTGTGTTATTGAAAGTATGTATATAACATATTTGATGTAGATTATGAATTAGGATTAGGAATAATGGAAATAATATCGGCATTATATCTGTATAAGTTTTCAAAATATAAGAATGATAAAGGCATATTCACAAAAAGGTGTTTGTCTAATGGTCCTTAACACCTAATTTTTTTTATCGCTATGAACATATATGTATTCATTCAAGTTCAATAGTACATGTTAATAACAAATGTTGGTATATTACAGGTATACAAAAATGAGTCCATCATGTCTCTGTGTGTTTGAAGAGCCATCATCGTTAAAACTGGTATGCTATAATGCTTACAAAAATTATATATATCTTCTATTAGAGAACATGTAACAAATAAAAATAACTGCAAGTGCTGCCACTTGACTTTGTGAAGAATATATATGGAGATTACTGGCAAAGGACAAAAATAATGATACATCATCAAAGTCAAAGAAGTTGGCAAGTATTGTTGAGAAGTGTAAGCGGGGAATCCGTTATCACTGACGGATGGGGTAATGTCGTAAGGGATCTTGAGTTGACAAAGAGGACGTTCTTGCTGTTAAGGATAATTGAAGATAAAAATATTGAAATCGATTGTTTCGTAGAAAACATATGTGGTCAATCATTTGTGACAGTAAACCGTTACGGAGTTCTAAAGATAATAGTAAGTATACTAACATGTTTGATTCAATATTTATTTTGTTATACTTGTCAACTAAATGGTATACATATATCTAACAATAAAATGTTACATAACTTTTCAGGTGATTCCAGAAGCTTATATCACAAATTGTTACTTTTACTCCCTAGTCAATGATTGTTATAACATATATGTAGCAGGTCAGACTTGGAAAGTTGAGACCGACAAAATCAATGATAATTATGTTTTTACAAAAGGTTGTCCGAAATTATTTGATGATCTTGAAATAGAAGAGGATGATATGCTGTTGTTGATGAAGATGGACACCGTTACATTTGAGTTAAAAATTTATCGTAGAGGAATTGAGGTAGTTTTAAGCAAGAAGGAAGAAACTGAAGATGACTCTCTGCTGGAAATACCTAAAGAAACATACTATGAAAACGTTAACTTTGTAAGTATTTTGAATTAAAGTAGCATGGTTTACTACAAAATACGACTTATTTACGTATGTTATTGTATAACAGACCTTGTCTGAAGACGAAGCCTCAATAGATCAGTTGATTTCTGAGGTAATAAGTTTACATGTATATAGATTGGAATACATTACAATAAGATTTTGTGGAATTTATTAATTATCACACACAGATGCATGAAGCTGCTAACAAAGAAGATGTGAATAAGAACATTGGTGGAAAACAAAAGTCGAAGGTAGGAAGAAAGAGTTTGATGATGGAAGATAGAAACAACCCAAGAAAAGAAAATGTAATTATTTCAAACATAATAATAGATGAGTAATTTCATTCATATATGTAGACATATTTATTTAATGATTGTTGGTTAATGTTATTTAACTTTAATCGTTGTATTAACAGTTTAAAAAGAAAGGGAAACAGATTGTGGCATATTGTACTCCAGACGATAGTAAGCGGTTGATATGCGGAATAGAAGTGGAAATGCCAAACGTCTCAACATTTAGACGGAGAACTCGCAATCGGTTGGTACGTATAGAAAAAGTTAACAACATTTACTTATAAATATTTGTTATACATTAATGGATAAAATATACTACTCTAAATATAATGTGTATCTGTAATAATAAGGTTAACGAAAATGGAAAGAGATATGCTAATGCATTGAAGATATTGGATGTTGAACCAAAACGTGTTGCAAGGACAAATAATGTTGAAAAAACTGATAATTATGAATTCACAAAGAAGGGAGAATACCGCATGGTATGCTTTTTTACACTACTCATTCATTAAGAGTAAAAGTATAACAATCATAAGCCTGATTTAGCTGTTAATTCTCGTATACATGCAGAGAATGCCTGCTGATGTTGTAAGAATTGCCGGATTCAAAAATAAAGTGCATGAGTTGAAAGTGAAGATCATGAATGGAAAAACCATCGATATGAATCTTAGGCGGCAGAAGAATGGAGATGGTGTAAGGTATGCAATCGAAGGTTGGCCGATGTTCATGAAGGAGAATGGCCTTTGTGCGGGTGACACAATGCATTTCACATTTGTAAGTTCAGGAAATCTCCTGATCTTATCACACGTGTATGCAGTTAATGCAGGTTAACAAGGTAATCTTATAAGCTAATGTTGAAGGTTTTTGTGTAGACGAAATCATGAGTCTTTTGTGCTACTGGTTTTATGTATCTTTTTTTGGACATGCACGTTCTCTTCTTATCATGTTCAATTTTCGTCGTTGGTAGTTTAAGCTCGAAAAAAATTAGTGGTATATTATCATGACAGATACCATATTTTTGAATATAACTAACAATGGTATCGACTATAAATGCTTGTTGATTATCGATGTTCAAATATATATATTTACAAATTAAGATGTGGTTGTTTATATGTGATTTGCATTTATTATATAAGTTCTAACTCATATTTACTAACAATTTAATGTAACCTTAAATCTTGAAGTAAACAGTAACGATGAATTCCATAAAAAAATCAATGAAGAAAAATAAAAGTTGGAAATTAATATTAAAATACTGAAAGTATAAATTTCAGAATATCTCTTTGTAGACTACATTGGTAATTTTATTAGTAATGTTCTCATCACTGTAATAGACAGCAACGACAACATGTGCTTCACAATTTTTACTAACAATGTAAGAATACATGTCTTTAGCGTAATCATCCCAAAGAGTTAAATCGATCTGAACATCTCTACAATAGCAAATAAGAAAAAAACATAAGTTTAACAAAATTTTATAAAAATTATAGCATAATATGGAAAAAAACAAATAAACTAAAATTTTAAAACTATATTACTCGAGATCTTGAAGCTTAAGATTGAGACGTTTCCCTTTACTACCATCCTTTTTGTTAGTGTCCTCAATCTTATAATAAACAACAGCTTAACCAATGAAATCTAAGAATAAAAGAAAAAAGATGTCAGCATATATAATAACATAAAAACAACTAAATAAAACGTCAACAAATATTGTGGTATATAAACTTTGTAAATATAAATGAACATACCTACTGTCGTACCCTCCTTGATTCTCTGTGAAACAACATCATCGAAATCAACAAAATTGAAAACGTACTGCGGACCTTCCCATTTACTACACTTTTCCACAAACGTGTGATAGTAAAAAGATAGCTTCTGATTGTTAGGAACAATCTTGAACGATGCAGTGTTCGCAGCAAGAGATGGTCGTTTTATGATAAGGCATTCATCGACATTTAGATGTCTCTCAAACTTTGGAAATAGCTTATGTAAGCAAAAAGCTTGAATCTTGGTACCCTGAGGGTAAATAAATAATAACACGCAAAGGAAATGTTAAAATGCACTCACAATCAGTATAATTAAACGAAAAAAGATTTATGGTATTGTAAATATGTAACAAACATAATACAAATAACAAAACGAAATAAATCAAGAAATAACCATTTCATCCATCAGTATCATATCAATACGATACGCCTCTCTTTCATTACCTCTCATCTTCTTTCTCCACAAACTAACAATCTTCACCTTGATAGTATAGTTTGTACTAAGAGCATCGATATCGTTCAGCAAGGTGATGTCACCTTGGTTTTCCATTGTAGCTATGAAGACAAAAAAAAAAATTTAATAGACTATGGTAAACAAAATAATATGACTTTAAAAACAAACATAGTTTACCTATCCAATGTACATTAACCAAAGAGAGGTTGTTTTTTTGAAATGGAATAATGATTGAATAACAAATAATCTTTTTATATAAAATTAGAAAAGATAATATTTTTAGTAATATATGATGAAAAATTCAAATCACAAAAAATCGTTTTTAAAAATACCATAATTAAGGAAACTGTATAATTTTTAATTAGATAAAACAAATTAACATAAATATAAATTTATAAAAATAGAAACTGTATAATCATATAACTAATCATATTCATCAAATAAAAATGGTTGACTTTACAAAATTAACTATTATTTACAACTATTAAAAATTCGATATCTATATTATAAGAATGAAAATTACCATAATTTTAAATTTTTAAGATTATATATATAAAGATTATAATCAAATAAAACATACAACATACATCAAAATTATTAGTCTACCAAATTTAGTTTCCATATTAGCTAAAATTGATTGTAAACTAGTAAACAAATAAATTTAAGTATCATACTTTTATATTATATAACAACATAAGTTCAAATACTGTTTAACACCTTTTTTTTTTTTTTTTTTGAAAAAAACGATATAAATATTCCCAAAATCTATATATGCATTGTTTCCTTAGGTTCTGGATCGTAGCGCCACGCAAGTTGTCAACAAAAAGAGACAGATCACTCGAAACATCAATCGGTAAACGCTGAGAAATGAACAGAACGGATTAATTATTAAATTCATTAATCAAAAAATTAGTAGACATTTAATATAAAAATATAAGAATACAACAATGTACTGGTTGTTGAAGTTTGTTAATATATATTAAAACATAGTTACATACATTAAAAATAGACTCAAAATTTGGAAATTGAAAGTCACCAACACTATCCCCAGCAACACCTTCTTCAACATGACTTTCGGTAGTCTGTGGCTTCTCCTTGTGTTTCGACTACAGATAAAAAGTCCACATTAGTAACAATGTTAAATAAAGTTCAACTAATAAGATCGTATCAATCAACTTTAACAACGAAGGAGCGTTATTTTTAGGATCCATAACTACAAAGGAAGTAAGCAATGTTTTTAAAAAATATAACAGTAATCTATTTATAGAAACAATGTCTATTTACAGAAACCGAATAATAATTCCGAACACAAAAAATTAAACTTAAAACAGTAATTTGTTTATAGAAACAAAAAAAAACTTTAAAAAGAAATTAAAGGTATCCTTAAAGAATTAACAACTAACTAAATAGAAAAAAAATTGATAAAACAAACCATATGAACTTCAAAAGATAATCACATAAACTTTCAAAATAAAGCATAAAGACAAAACTTAAAACCAAAGACTATAGATATCAATAAACAAACAACACCAAGAAAATTGAACTAACCTGTTTTGGTTGACGAACACTCCGAGTTCGATTGTCACAAAAGATTGAGGGTTCACCATGAGAAAAACAAACCATAAATCATTCAGAACATATATTATTAATTTTTGAAAAAAAAAAACCGAACAGAAAGGATAAAATCAAATATTACAAACTTAAAAAAGAGAAAACAACTATAACATTCAACTAACCTCTATTGTTTGTTCAATGATCAGAGTCCGATTGTTATCCAAGATTTAGGGATTCACATGAAAATCAAAATAAACCAAAATCAGTAAGTTTGATAAATGCCCAAGACATGATTAACGTTCATAGACATTACATAAATCAGAGAATGTAGATGATGATAACAAACCTCCGATCTTGATATTGTTTGCAAAAAACAGTGATTAAATCGGATAATGTATATCATAAAGAACAACACAAAAAATACAGAGAAATCTTCAAAAATTGGGATTAAACACTTACAATATATAATAATCTAATATAGAAACAATTTATTTATAGAAACAAAATCAATATTCCGGAAAAACATATCAGACCATAAATAAAATAAAATATGCAAAATCTTTAATGGATTGGTAATTAATACAATACAAAATTTATTACTAACAAAAAAAAAACGTAATCTGTTTATAGAAACAATGTCTAATTACAGAAACCGAGTTATAATTACAGAAACCGGATCTAAAACAACTTTATTGAGAAATTAAAGGTATCTTTAAAGCTAAATTGAAAAAATGATAACTGCAAAAAAAAATATATATATATGAACTTCAAACCATAATCACATAAAGTTTCAAATTAACACTAAACACAAAATTTACTAAGAAAAAGAAAGAATTTACATATCAAAAAACAAACAATACGAAGAACATGTAACTAACCTGTTTTGGTGGACGAAAAGTCAGAGTCCGAATTTCACAAAAGATTGAAGGGTTCACCATGAGAAAATACAAACAATAAAACATTCAGAACATATATTACTAATTAAAAAAAAAATAAACAGAAAGGATAAAATCAAATATCACAAACTTAAAAAAGATTAAAGAACTATAAAATCACATAAAGTTTCAAATTAACACTAAACACAAAATTTACTAAGAAAAGGAAAGAATTTACATATCAAAAAACAAACAATACGAAGAACATCTAACTAACCTGTTTTGGTGGACGAAAAGTCCGAGTCCGAATTTCACAAAAGATTGAAGGGTTCAGCATGAGAAAATACAAACAATAAAACATTCAGAACATATATTACTAATTAAAAAAAAACTGAACAGAAAGGATAAAATCAAATATCACAAACTTAAAAAAGATTAAAGAACTATAACATTTAACTAACCTTTGTTGTTTAACGAATGATGAGATTCCGATTGTAATCACAGAGTTAGGGATTCACATGAAAAACAAAATCAACAAAAAAATTAAAAATGTTCAATCGCTTACATTAAAGATGAATAGTATATAAACAACAAAGTAAAACAACATACCTTCAAGTTTTATGGTCGGATCTAAAGAAATCTAAACAAAGAATAGGTTAATAGCATTAGAAACAATGGTTATAAAATCAACTTTAAATAAAATGAAATAACATAAATAACAAAGATTTAGGTTCGATTTGGTATATTTACCTTTGATGTTGATCAAATCTTGTAAATCCGGAGAGTTGATGAACGATTGTAGAAGAAAGAGAAGAGAAAGAAGGGAGAGCTCGGTAGATATGATTTGGGTCTCAATAATTGACCTAATTATATGATCCGAATAACATACCAACAACCCGACCCAACTCCATTCGGATCCCGCGTCCAAATCTTGAGATTTGGTTTGTGTATTCAGAAATTTGTTTGTGTAGACATAATTAGGCCAATTCCCTCCCAAAATCAAACTCCAATAAACAAATGGATGCCACATCATCAAAATGGTTTCACCATTCAAGGACACATAGCCCAAATCATCTCATTTATTAATATATATAGATATAGATATGGATATAGATTTAAGTTATGAAAAGTGAATAAACCTTTAGAAAATTAGTGATGTTACTTAAAGCTATTTTTAAACAAATAGAAAATTTCAGCAACACCTTTAAATACTTATTGCTTAAGTATTCAAAACATGATCGAAAATATATACGTTGTTTTTTGAAAAAAAAAACAATAAACAAATACTTGACTTGGAAATTGATTTAAAAGGTATTTTAAAAATACAGCCCAAATATGGCAAAATTTCCTCAATATTAATTTACAAATTTGCTCTCTCTCACTAAAGCATTGTTTAGTTTTCTTTCTATTCATTGGTTAGACTAATATAAGGTGATACACATAATTGTTGATTGGTATAAGGTGACATGAGACCATATCATATACAAAGGTTAATGATATATTAAAATATTACCATTTCTCAACTATAAACATCCATTAATCATATTAATCTTGATTTTTGTGTTATTGATTTTTAGTTTTTTATTTGCTTTTATACATAGTGTTTTTTTCGACTTAGTTATTATTTTTTTACAAATTTTTACGATGATGTTTACATTTTTTTCTAAATTTTACGAATTAACATGCTGCAACGCGTGTGTGTGGGTCAACGTTTTTACGTCTAATTTTATACGGTTTAACAGCTTTGTCGCAGCAGGCGGGTTCTAAGTCAACTTTATTATTTTTTTATACTTTTATGTTTCGGTCTGATTTTTGCAAGTTAACATGTCGTAATTCACGTGCGTAGTTCAACGTTTTTACATCTACTTTTTGTTTTGTTTAACAGTCCCGCAGCAAAGCGTGGGTCCTAAATAGTAGGGGTGCTAAACAGGTTGGGTTTGCGGGTTGACGGGTTCAACCCGACCCGAATCCGAAAATTTTATATAAACCCGAACCCGAAAATCTTGTCAAACATACGAACCCGAACACGACCCGAATATTAGCGGGTTGACCCGAGCACGACCCGTTAAACCCGAATTTTCAAACTTTTAATTTTTTTTTTGCAAATTAATATACTTGAATTAAAATTTTACTAAAAAAACACAAATGCGGATAATACCATTGCATTTTAATTATAAACCTTTATATCAGTATCTCTTTTTAAGTTATAATTATGAATAAAATACACAACCAAATTAATTTATGATATAAAACATATCGTAAAAACATAAAATATAATGCGAATGGGTTAAACGAGTCAACCCCTCAACCTGAGCAGGCCGACTCGTTTAGCTAAACGGGTTCGCGGGTTCAACCTGAAACTGACCCGACCCGACCCGTTTAGACTAAACATAAACCCGCAAATTACGTATTAGGTTCGTATCGTTTTTTCGGGTCAGGTCAGAAATTCACATCCCTACTAAATACTAGTGTGAGCTAAATTTCAAGTATGAGGGGCTTTTTGCCTTCTTCACAACAAACCATAAAAATATTAGATTATAACAATAAACTTTAAAAGTACAAGGGGGCAAAGTATCAATTTCGCAAAATGAAAAAAATCCGACCGTTGTAATAAGCAAAAAATAAGGAAAGAGACCGTTACATCTGATAACCCTCTAAATATCCAACGAATCGTCACTTGAGTCATCCAAATCTCACCCTACTATTTCCAAATCTAACCTGAACATACCCCTAATTTCACGTTTCCGATTCACCCACTTATTCTTGTTCATTATACTAGATCTTTCAACTTCATTAATGGCAGAAACAAAAGATCTTGACCATCATCTGGTCGAAATCCCGGCCGACGGAGACCACCACAAGAAACTAATCGCCGCCATACAAGACCACCCGCTAATGGAAATCTCCGATTCCCCGGGCCATCTATTGCTCCTGAAGCTGTTACAAAGAGAAGAAGATCTCTCCGGCCGCAGAATCGCCGGAAAAGAAAGAAGATTGGATACTCTCAAGCGAGAAGTTTTCCAACTTTGCCTCTTTTTCTTCGCGTTTCACGGTCTATTCTTGACGATTTTATTCAGGTCATCGAGTGACGATTTGGGTGTTTCTGTTTGTCGAAAATGGTGGATACCGATGATTACTTCGTTATCGTTTTGTCTAGTGATGGTGTTTTTGGTACAGATGAAGCTTTTTCAGTACTGGAAAGTGTACGGACAGATTCTGAGGGAGAAAACCGATAATCGGAGTTTAACGAGGTGCATTCAGGAGTTGAGGATGAAAGGGGTTAGTTTTGATTTGTCGAAAGAGCCTGGAAATGGAAAGAAGATGAAGAGTTCTAGCGTCGAGATTAAATGGAAGCCGGTCGATTGGTGTTGTCGGTATTTCGTCACTATTGGTCTTGTTGCAGTTTCTGGTTTGGTTCTGCCTGTTTGCAAGTTCATGATCTGTTCTTAAAGGGTTTTGGTGAAGTGGGAATGAAGCGTTTTGGTCCGATTGATTTGAATATAAATGGGCCAAATTTAGC
Source organism: Helianthus tuberosus (assembly GCA_030545235.1). NCBI lineage: Eukaryota > Viridiplantae > Streptophyta > Magnoliopsida > Asterales > Asteraceae > Helianthus > Helianthus tuberosus. The sequence goes on along the minus strand of CM060385.1, from coordinate 63,394,246 downwards.
AAGTGTGTTTGTTCGACTGGATTTTGGTATCTTTAACCAGAAGAGTGACACGGCTTGTGTTATTCGATCATAGGAAAAAAAAAAAAAAAGCCTTGGGAAATTTGATTTTAGTTAACTGTTCTATTTATTGATTTTTGTTTTCGAAGTTGTCAAATTTCACCACTATAAAATTCTTATTTTATTACAATACTTCATGCTTAAACTTTGTTTTGTGCATTTGTGTCATGTATCATGCGTTAAAACGATTGTAACTTTTGACCCTTTGAATACTCACTTTATCCAAACCAAACACACATACGTGTGTAAATAGAGAGTTCCAGAGAGAGAGAACGAGAATGGAGAGGTAGGGCTGCCAGCCACCGTTTGCGATGGAGGAGCCACGGCGTAGTTGTGGCAGCGCCTCTCATTACTGGCGCGTGCTCAACTCCTACGTGTAGAACAGAAGATGGTGAATCTGGTCGATTGGGCCAAGAGAGGGACGGTGGTGTGCTTTTTGACGGTACGTCTCATTATAATTGATTACAGTCCAGAAGCACTTCTCACGTAGCCATAAATAACCTGAATTGTTGTTGTCGCATTCAAAAGAAACCATTCATACACGAACGCAACTGGTTCCTTTGCTTTGGTCATATAAATTGATTAGTTTTTTTTTTTTTTTTTTTTTTTTTTTTTAAATGTTTATAAATTTTAGAAAAGACTTGGTTATATGATGTATTTTTTTAATATTTAAAAACTTAAAGTAGATTTAAACTTTATAACAAAAATAGAAATAAAAGGAAGAGTATTATATGAGACAGCTTAGTGTGTAGTATATATATATATATATAGGGAGAAGATCATGCGAGAACCACCTCTTATTGCGAGAACCGCGAGAACCAATGTGAACACAACAAAAAATGCCTAAAAATAGCTAAAAATCACACAAAAATTTTTATTTTTTTTTTAATATTTTTTATATAAAAATCGCTACTTTTCGAAGCAAAAAAAAAAAATAAAAAAACTAATTTTTTTTTAAAAAAAAAAAATTTGTTTTGCCACTAAAAGTAGCGATTTGAGCATAAAAAATATTAAAAAAAAAAATTAGATTTTTTTTTTATTTTTTTAGTTTTTTTTATTTTTTTATTTTTTTAAGATTTTTTTAGGTTTTTTGGGGGTTTAGTTTTTAGGATTTTAGCTTTGGGGGGGGGGGGGGGGGGGTTTAGGTTTATGTTTTTTTAGGTTTTTTGGGGGTTTTAGTTTTTAGCATTTAGTTTGGGGGGGGGGGGGGGGTGGGGGGTAGGTTTTTTTTAGCCATTTTAGGTTGTGTTCACATTGGTTCTCGCGGTTCTCGCAATAAGGGTGGTTCTCGCATGATCTCCTCCATATATAGAGAGAAGATCATGCGAGAACCACCTCTTATTGCGAGAACCAATGTGAACACAACCAAAAATGCCTAAAAATAGCTAAAAATCACACAAAAATTTTTATATTTTTTATATAAAAATCGCTACTTTTCGAAGCAAAAAAAAAAATAAAAAAATTAAAAATTTTTTTTTTTTAAATTTAAAAAAAAAAAAATTTTGCCACTAAAAGTAGCGATTTGAGCATAAAAAATATAAAAAAAAAAATTTTAGATTTTTTTTTTTATTTTTTTAGATTTTTTTTAGTTTTTTTTAGGTTTTTTGGGGGTTTAGTTTTTAGCATTTTAGCTTGGGAGGGGGGGGGTTAGGTTTTTTTAGGTTTTTTGGGGGTTTTAGTTTTTAGCATTTAGTTTGGGGGGGGGGGGGGGGGGTAGGTTTTTTTTAGGTTTTTTTAGCTATTTTAGGTTGTGTTCACATTGGTTCTCGCGGTTCTCGCAATAAGGGTGGTTCTCGCATGATCTCCTCCATATATATATATATATATATATATATATATATATATATATATATATATATATATATATATATATATATATATATATATATATATATATATATAGGGTCAGGATTTAGAGAAAACGGTGAAAAGTGTGAGAACATTGAGAACGGTTGTGGATCGTCCGATCAAAACAATCTGTAGACCAGATTGGCGCGGTGACGTTTTCGTAAATAACACCAATTCTATTAAGTGGACGCGCTTCATTAAGGGTAAAAGGGTCTTTAGACTTCTCTACCCAAAACGCCAAACTCATGAATAAAACGCAATTACGCACCAAAACACATCCTATATAAACAACATCTCAGACATTCATTAAACACACTGAACCCCAAACGCCATATTTACTACTATATACCATTCATCTTAGAAACGCCAAAAAACCCAAACATCAAACACACCAACTCAAAACGCCATATTTTACTATATACTAATCATCTTAGAAAACACCAAAAAACCCAAACATCAAAGATTCCAATCGACGTTTCTTTTTGGTACACTATTTTCTCAGTAAAACGCCAAAAATTGCAAACATCATTTCTTGTATATTCAATATTGTTCTACGCGAAGTTTCGCAGAATGCATTCTTAGCTGAGGGGTGTAACTCAATAACATTTTGCTGCATGAGATGGACAAATCTTCAAGAAAAAGATGCTGATGTCAGATTTATGTCATTTTCTGTGCTTTGTACTTGATGAATATTTCAATGGCATGAAGAGACGGATAACACTAATGAGTGGGTTGAAGATAAAAATGAAGATAAAGTTGAACTTCAAACAAAACACTCACGTCATTTGTGCTTCCAAACGGCGACAAAAAGGCTACTTCAACAAAAAAAAAAAAAAAACAAAATGAAGCATAAAAGTCAAACCGCAGTGAAGATGTTTCAAAGAAGAAAGAGACTGGTAACAGTGAAGATTTGGAAGATAAATTGTTTATATTTTTATTTTTTTAATTTTCTTTTTCAATTGTTTGTTATGTATTTTTCAGCTAAGAACAAATACATTATTTTAATAAAAACGCCACACAGACAAAATGCTTGTGAAACGTCATCATGCCATAAAACGCCCAAAACTCCCAAACTATAATAAAATTACTTTTGACAAGTATTATTAAAAAATAAAAAAAAAAGTATAAAATCCCGCCTCATAAAAGCGGGACGTCTATCACCCTAAACTCATAAAAGCTGAACAAAACATTAAAATATACACAGTAACTGAAAAGACGGTTACTTTATTAATATCATCTATTATAATAAAATCCCGCCTAAACTATGCGCCAAAAACATCCTATAAGAGAGACGTCTCCGCACAATCAATTGATCACACCCAAAAACAATGCCATGTTTCCTAGAACCACTCACTTTAAAATGCCAAAAAAATAGTTAAGAAAACCACAGATGGGAACCCTCGTTTCTTCTATATTGAGTATTGTTCTGAATGAAGTTTCACAGAATGGATTATTCTCTGAGATGAGTATCTCTATAAGCTTTTGCTGAGTGAGATGGACAAATATTCAAGAAAAAGAGAGTGATGACACTGATATGTCATCATGTAAGCTTTGTTCTTGATGTATATATTGATGGCATGAGAGATCAATACCAGTGTAAAAAATGATATTTTGGACTCCATTATTGTAATAGCATTTGAGCAGGCGTTGATCTTCAACATGTCACCAAACAAGAATATATCAAACCAAAATACAGTATGCCACTAAAAATAAGCTTCTTCTAAAGACGGGCGTTATGTAGGAAAATTGCCATCTAGCTAAGGTATTAAAAAATGTTCAAAAAGAAATTCGAGAAGAAGAGGCTGATGACAGTGAAGATTTGGATGAGAAATTAGATTAGCATTTTTATTTTTTTTTTCATTTTCTATTGTTTGTTATCTAATTCTCTGTTGTTTATTATTTAATTCTCTACCAATAAAAAAATCGAGTATAAAACGCCAAAAAACTACAAATACCAAAACGACTAATAGTATGAAAACTGTGAGAACGGATGCTGTGACAACCGGTACTTAACGTCTCTTAATTATGCAATTAACAAGCGTTTAGGTGAGAATAAGTAGTGTTTAAGACACGAATTAACTCAATTAGGCTATTGGAATGCCTAGGAACGCTTATCTGACGTTACAGTGCGCGCATGGTGATTTTGGGAAATCTGCTGAGCATTAAGCGAATACAAACTGACAGCGTACAAAATACTGACAACGCCGACAAATATGAATTTTGTACATATATTATATATATACGAAATTGGTTTTGCGAGTTTATTGTGCTTCGAACGCCTCAAAACGCAAACGTGAACGAAAAAAAACGCGATAGTAAGAACGCACCGACAACGAAACGGAAACATCGGACACGCGTATTACCCATAAAACCGAAGTTTTACGATATATTTACCGCCATAATCGAATTTTAATATCCGCAGACGAAAACGGACTGAAAAAAAAATAGAAACGACAAACGGAACGTTTTACGCGATCTAACGCATCGACGAACATACGAGACCAATAAACGAGTACCGACATGATTCTTAGAGTTTCAAGCCTCGTTAAATATTTTAGCACAAGTTACGATGATCGGGTTCGAAAACGGGCTCAAGGAACATTAACGGGCTACTTAAAAACGCAAGGGACGGACTTGTGGGCTTTGGGCCCAAGCCCACTAATAACCCTAAGTATAAATAGTAAGTTATGAAAAAAAACCCTCATTTCTCCTTTTATGTTCACCCGACACCCTTTGTTCCCCGCTCTCTCTCTCTCTCTCTCAAGAAACCGGAACCAGATCGGAGCTCTGGCGACTCATGTTTACCGGCGAACACTCCCCCCCCCACGCACCCACGCACACCCCATACACCACACCACACCCCTAACCCTCACTCTCTGCTCTTCTCTCGTGTAACACCGGTGACCGGAGAATTTCCGGCCGGTTCCCTTCTTCTCCGACGTGCACACTCAAAATCCCCCAACATCTTCTACATCTAAACCACCACACGGCCCTGGATTTTTTTGTCTCTCTCTCTCCGACGGACTACAATAGCAACCACACCACCACCACCACTGCGGTGGCGCTGTGGTGGGTGGTGTCGTGTGATGATTCGAGCAAGAACAGGTGGAAGAGAGAGAAAACGAGGAGAGATAGAGAGAGAACCGATGGGGCCAGTGTGTTGACGCATATTTTGTGGACACGACTCGGCTCGGTTCAACTCGGCTCAGTTCGATTTGGTCTCGACTTGAAGACACAAAGATCAAGACAAAGCTGCGTGTGTCTGTACTTTGTCTGTAATGTGTCTTGATACAAAACGATGTCTTGTGTTAGATCTATTTATATGTGCGTTCGATGTAAGTTTGACCAGTCAACCATCCTCCGGTTGGACTTGGCCAAACAGTGAGCACATTGGTTGAAACATGCTTGTGTCGAAGGATGTCATCGAAGGATGGTTTGTATCCTTCGATGACCTCGAAAGATAATGTCTTTCGATAGATACAGATGGACCTCGAAGGATATCATCCTTCGAGGTATATATGGATCTTTCGGTAGCATTCTGGTCGATAGATGATCCTTCGACCAGATCACCTGATCCCTTCGACCATAGCTGCTGTGTCGGGTATAAATACCCAAGTGTTGTGTTTATTTTAGGAGAACACACAAGGGAGAAAGGAGAGAACACTTAGCAACTTTCTGCTGAAATCACACACACACACGTTTGAGAGAGTTTACGGAATACATCTGTGAACATTGTGCTTGTAACTGGAACCTTCATTCGTATTAATACAAGTGGTGTTAATCGGTGAACTTTGTGTGTCGTGATTTTGAGTGTTCTAACTCGGTTTGCATGCTAGCTTGGATTCCGCACTTGCTAGTGTGTTAATATAACAAGGATAAGGTTTGACCTCATCCGAAATAGGGACCTACAAGTGGTATCAGAGCTTTGGCTCTTTTCCTTGTTAAAACCGAGTGTTTTAGAGTGTTTCGGGTTTTTGAAGTTTATATTTTCTGGAAATTTTTCTGTTTTAAAACTTCAAAAATCATTGCTTGTTGCTGAAAGTTGTTATAAAAACCTTGTTGTTATCATTTTCACATTGTTAAAAGTTGGTTTTTATTAAAGTTTCGGCCAAAACCCGTGTTCCGAAGTGTCGGTTTTCTGGAAAATTCAAATTTTTCTGTGTTTGTTCTTGGTATCTTCATCGTATCTTCATGTGTTATTCAAAGTGTTGCATGTTTTGATCTTGTTTGACTATTTTCAAAAGTTGTTTGTGTTGGGAAGGGAACCAAATCAAAGTTGGTGAAAAAGCAGGGTCTGACCATACTTTCTGTCTTCTGCCGTTTGCCGAAAGTTCCTACCAACCCGTCACACTTTCACCAACCTGTCAACTTTGTGTCAGTTGTGTCAGTTGCAATCGAAGGATATCTTTCGACTTCGAAAGATCATCTTACGATCAAGGAAGGCTCGATAGATAATCATCTTTCGACCCATCATTCGAAGTCCGAGACATATCTTTCGATCAAGGGAATCTTTCCGAAAGATAGTTATTCGAAAGATAAGGATATATATTCGAAAGATAAGGATCTGTCGAACTGTGAATCTTTCGAATTAGTGAATCTTTCGAAACCATTGTTCGAGACTCAACAGTGATCTTTCGAACACTGTTGATCCTTCGAACAAGTGCCTGTCTTTCGAACTAGTGTTGATCTTTCGATCCTAATCTGTTTGAGCTTAACAGTTTGTGTTTTTCAGGACTTTCGATCAAGGATCTTTCGGCTGTTTGGTTATCATTCGAAATCTTAATATAGTTTGTGAAAATTAATTTTATTCTAAATCAATTTTCACTTAATATATTAATTTTTATAAAATGGGAACAAACGATCAGTGGGATCCAACCGCGTGGACTCTGACATCTTCACGATCATCAGTTACACAACCTGAGCCAGAATTCGACAAATCTGCATGGATGCGATCTATTGCCCCAACTCAAGCTGCAATGATTACTGCAAATCAATGGGCATTGGTCACAAATCAACACAACAACATTCAATCTATGATGCAGAACGACAGTGAAACTGGTACAAGCACAAAACCGCCAAAGCTAAATCACATAAATGATTGGGGATGGTGGAAAGAAAGGCTGAGAACTTATGTTCAGGGGCAAGGTCAAGATCTATGGATGTGTTTCTTCACTCCATTTGAAAACGAATTGGAAGTTGCAGGATCAAATCCAGAAACTTACAGCACTCTGACTGATGCAGATAAGAAGAAGATTGAGTTAGAAAAGAAAGCATTCATGATTCTCACACAAGCTCTTAACAGAGACATATACCACCAGTTTGTTTACTGTACGACAACTAAAAGCTTGTGGGATATGCTCACGTTAAGGTGTGAAGGAAATGCTCAATCAAGAAAGATCAAGCAAGATTTGCTTAAGAAAGAGTTTGAAGGATTTACGTGTATGGAGAATGAGACTTTGGCAGATTTATCTACAAGGTTTCATCATTTGTTGAGCGAGATGTTTGCTTTTAAAGTCAATGCCACTCCACAAGAAATGACGAAGAGATTTGCTGATAGCTTACCAGCAAAGTGGAGCAGTTATCTTGAAATCCTTAAAGAAAACGGTGTTCTAGACACAATCACCGTTTATGATTTAATTCAGAAATTGGAGAACAAGGATGTAGAAGAAAAACTGAAGGCAAAAAGAACACTCACTCCTCAAAGTCCAGAGATGTATTTTGGGATTGCTGGAGGTATTGGTGGAGAAAGACCAGTTTCTCAACACGCGAAGCTTCAAACAGCTTTCGTCTCAAACACTGGTCCATCAACAACAGATCAGTTTGATCCTTCGGCATACTTGATGTATCCAAGACCAGATGTGAAACCGACAGCTCCTCAGCAGCAACAACCGCAACAGCAAGGGTTCTATGGAAGCTCTTCAAACATTCATGCCACTTCCAATCCAAACACTGTCAGATTAGACACTTCAAATTTTTCCAAAGTCAGTGTCGAAATAGCCAAGGAGCATATGGAGATGTTGAACACCTTGGTTAGTGCTTATTGTGGATTAATCGCAGGTCAGATTGGGAACATTAATCTAACCAATGAAGATTATCAGCAAGTGGATAGGGATGAGTTTGAAATGATGGATATTAAATGGGCTCTTGCTAGTGCAATCCGAAGAGCGAAGGAGTTTATGGAAAGGACCGGGCGAACCAACTTGGAAAGCAAGAAAGATACCAAGTATGGTTTCGACAAGCAAGCTGTAACATGCTTTAACTGTGGTGAAAGGGGTCACTTCAAAAGGGAATGCACAAGACCTGCTCAGCATGGAAACCAAAACCCCTTCAGAAATCAAGGCAACCAGCAGAACCAGAACAGGAACAATGTTCGTACGTTGGTACCTGTCAACAACCAAAGCCAACCAGGGTCATCAAATGTCAACCGGGGACTCGTGGTTCAAATGGATGAAGGTTGTGATTGGTCGCTTCAGCTTGGAGAAGGAGGAAATGGTGGAACAGCATGTTATGCTAAAGTGACAGAGAAGGTAGTAGAACCCGTGTCTGCTGGTGAATCTTCAGAAGATGAAGATAGTTCGGGTTATAGTGGGAGCACAGATGGGGAATCACTTGATGTTGGTGATTTATCAAGTGATGCTTTAGATTTGAAGGTTGATGAACTTTTGGCTGAAGCTGAAGTATTATGCAAGAGGAGATCTATTCTATGCGAGAAATCTGCTGGAACTTCCGAGAAGCTTGCTAAATTCTTCTCTGAAGATGGATCTTTTTCTTTCCATTCAGCCTTTACGGCTAATGTCGACTGTTCATCAGGTCAGGTAAGTGTCGATGAACCCACTGTAGTTAGCTGTGAAAACTGTGATAGTTTAAAGGTTAAATATGCTGAACAGGAAAGTAAATTTGAAGTCACAAACAAACACAATCAAGAATTGATTGTAGATCTTTCCAAAGCAACTGAAGCTAACTTGTTTTTAACCAGAAATGAAAAGGAATTTAAAGCTACAATTGCGTCATTAAAACATGATGTTTCTGAATTACAAAGGGCTGTTTTGAGAAAACAACATGTTAACAATGATTTAATTGACACAATTGAAAAACAAATGGTAGAGTTAGCCACAGCTAGATGTGAATGTGAGACAATTAAGCAGAAATTGGAAAGCTATTCCAATTCCCGCTATGTTTTGGATCACATTATTGATGTTCAGAAGAAAAAGGGGGATAGGAAGTGTAATGGATTCAAATCATGTCCTCCCCCAATGAATCACAATTACTCCAAATCGCCTGATGACGAGGATATGCCCTGTTTTGAACCTACTGTGCCACTCAATCTAGATGATTTTGCAGCAGGCCTCGGGTTCACAACTGGTACATCATCCTCGGATCAATCAGAATCGGAGAATGTGTCGGATTCATCATGTGTTAAGGAACAGAGTCCTCCTACTGTTGAGGATACTGATTCTTCGGATGATGAATCTGACTCATCGGATGATGAATCTATAGAGATTGTGAAACAACAGTCTAACTCGGTTACAACAGATATTCCAATCGAGAATCACATCTTGTGTGATCCACCAGTGGAACCGAGTAAGACTGAAATGTCAAAAGGAATGGAGTCCCTTGTTTCTAGTTGTGAAGGGAATAACTTGTTGTATACGCTCAAAGGAGATGACAAGATCTACTCTAACAAAGATTTTCCAATTAAAAATGTAAATCAAGATTTAATTGAGCAAATTTTTGAAGGATGTATTGAAAAGTTTTTGGGGAACAAAAGTGGCAAACTTACAGTCACTCAATGTGATCCAATTCCGTGTGAACAAATTAGAAAACAATACGGAAACCAAAAACAACCAATTGAGCGAAAACAACAATTCAATTCTGGAAAGGGTAAGGGACAGGGAAAGAAAGCTCAGAACAAAAATGTTCAGGCACCTAAGGTTCAACAGCAAAAGGTGCAAAACAAAAGAGCTCCCGTTAAGAAAAGAGAACAGAAGGTGAACTTTGTTGGATCAAAGGGTACAGATAAACTTGAAACATTTCAAGACAAATCTAACATTGATTTTATAAAACAAGTTAGAATTTTAAAACGAAATGATCAGAATAATTACACCCAACATACCAAAGGATGTGATTTAGGTCCAAGTACATCTAGATCACAAAGTTCATTGTCTGGTTCTTCGTCTGGTCATCAACATGTTTCTCCGAGGTTTGTAGAGCGGAGAATGTGTTTTGAGTGTGGCACAATTGGGCATATTGTGAGATACTGCCCATACCTGCAAAAGTTGAAAGCTCCCCAAGAAACCAATTACCAAAAACAATCAGTTTCCTCGAAACAAGACCCGCGTGTCTTGAAAGAAAGGGAAAAGAAGTTAAAACAAAAGAATCAAAAGGTAATTGAGAAGGCCTTAAAATCAGAGGTCAAAGAAGAAAAACCTGTTCAAGCAAAACCTAAAACTGTAAAACCAGTAAATGCTATTACAAATACTGGTAAAGGACAAACAGCTTGGAAGCCAAAACAGGTAATTCAGTCAGGGGGAGCACCTGAGGTTCTTTTTCCTAATCATCAAGTGATTGAGATCACTTTTCTTGATGATCAAGGACGACCCAAGTCCACAAAGGCTTGGGTCCCCCTCTCCGTCTAATCTTTGAATGAGTGTGTAGGATATTCCAGGAGGAACTTTCGATAGTCGTAAGATTGTTGATAGTGGAGTGTCCATGCACAAAATAGGCGACAGAAGAAATTGTTGCCTTTGATGGAGAGAAAATGGAAAGAGAACAGAAATGTCTGTTGAAAGAGTTTGAAAAGCTTCGACAAAAAATGCAAAGCCTTTTACAATCAAGCTTTGATCGGGTCCCCAGGATAGATTCAATCAAAATGTACGCACCTGCAGCACGTTTGAAGTTCACAATCAACATGATGAACGTGCAGTGTACATTTCTTCGCGGTGTGATTGAAGAAAAGGTGTTTGTTGAACAAACCAACCGGGTGTGCGGATGCCTTGGCATGGATTGAACAACCGCACACTACTTCTGAAAGAGAAAGACAAAAACCTTCGCTGGTGAAATGTGGAAGACCAGCCGGACCCAAAGGTTTATGATCTTGTTGCTGTCAAGAGACTTCTCAGTAGCTACAAAGAATCGACTTTCAAATCCACACCGGGTGGATATCCAGTTTGGGAGAGCACTCAGATCCTTGCAATGCGCGAAGCAGTTGCAGGATACGGTTTTAAATTTCTAATCTCTCCTATACTTGTCGATATTTAAGCTGCTTTATGAATTTGTATTGTCTCGTACAGCACTCTTTGGCCAGACAATGTTGTCATGGTCCGCACCGCAAACCGTCATGCCAACTGTTTTTTCCAAAATTCGATAATTTCTGATTCAAAATTAATTTTGGTAAATGGCATTGAGGTAAAACATGAGTTTAACCGACATCGGGAAATCGTTTTTGTAAATACCTTTGTGTTTTAAATTTTTTTCTTAGTTTGTTAATTTTAGGGGGAGTAAATCCATATTTGAAAAATCCAAAAACATCGAAAAATTTCAAAAGCTCAAAAACAATAGAAAAACAAAAATGAGTTTCCTAGCGAGAAAAAGAGAAAATGATAGTAGATCAGTGGTCTGTTGAATCCTCTTTAAACTCAAATGCAAAATGAAAAGCGATAAGCAGCTCTATATAAGATGTATCGGTAGGCTCACAATCATTTTAAAGTGTGCAGGGGATATAAACTTAAATCGACTGAAGACCAGGTGGGAACCACTCATTGGCATATGGTCTTAGTACCGAAATTTCGTTTGAGAGATTGCCGAGGTTCTGAGATATTCGGTCTTTATGCTGCTTATCATCTGGGTATCATGGTTGTATCTTTTACCGAAAAATAACGGGGACGCAAGTCTAGATCTTCCATGATACTATACATACGTGTACATATTGCATACGACCTCAATAAGTGATCAACAATCACATGTCCAAACAAATAAGTGATAATATATCACATTTATCCGGGAGTCAAGTTCGTCTCTCTGCTGTACGAAAGTACTGACCTGTTCACGGACTTGCTCCTGTGCCCTCATGCATCGAAAATCAAGTTCCTCATCAATAAGTGATTCTATCACATAGGGCTTGTTTTCAATCAAAATAAGTGAGAATCTCACATCATATACGGTCAAACAGATGATAATCGGTATATTCACCGGTAAGATGAACCCTCGTGCATACCTTGATACGGGAATGTGTCGTGATGTGGATGAACACCGGTCGGTAAGTATAAATTATACCTTAACGTATCCCCTCGCCATGATTACAAATGATAAGTTGAGTTTATGTGGACAACAATACCGATAATTGTTATAGGATGCTTATCTAAAATGTTAACTAAAAGAACAACAAGAACGTTTTGGCATGACCGTACACTGATATGATTCTCTTACCCTCGAAACTCGCAAAAAGAATGTCTGTAGATATTTATTTTCAGTTTATGAATCTTGTATATATTTACTTATTGTTTTCTGTCTTTACGTTTGAAAATGAAAAATTTCAAAAAGATTTTAGGTGTATTTTAATATAAACTTTATAAAATCCAAAAAGATTTTGCTTCTAGTTTATTTTTGATTGACTGATGTTGGAACTCGAGTCTATCCTACCCAAAATCCTGATCGTAAGCCTGAAAACAATTGCATATGTGTCGGTTGGTGTTTAATTGAATATTTTTCTAAACTTTCAAACTGTTGTCGGTTGGTGTTTAATTGAGATTTGATCTCATATGTGTCGTTTGTTTACATGTTAAATATATTCTAAGCGGTTGTTCTCATTATGCGTTTAGCTTTCTTGCATGTGCAGATGCTAAAGGCGAGGAGAACATGTTTGATGACAAGCTTTGGAATGAAGACACGAAGTGGAGGCACTCAAAGGATAAAGTGATCGAGTTGCCGCTGACACTTCATCAACACCACAAGGATCTGAAGAATTGACAAGTCAAAAGATTCACGAGCATGACTCAATGGAGAGTTCAATCTAAGGGGGAGTTTATTGACACACTTCCTAAACAAAAAGGGGAGTTTGTTGATACACTTTCTACTTACGACGCGTGAAGACTTTGAAGATCCTCCGACATGGAAGACATCGAAGTTGAATCTCACGAATAGCGTTGAACCTCACGAGTAGCGTCCAAGGGGGAGTTTGTTGACGCATATTTTGTGGACACGACTCGGCTCGGTTCAACTCGGCTCAGTTCGATTTGGTCTCGACTTGAAGACACAAAGATCAAGACAAAGCTGCGTGTGTCTGTACTTTGTCTGTAATGTGTCTTGATACAAAACGATGTCTTGTGTTAGATCTATTTATATGTGCGTTCGATGTAAGTTTGACCAGTCAACCATCCTCCGGTTGGACTTGGCCAAACAGTGAGCACATTGGTTGAAACATGCTTGTGTCGAAGGATGTCATCGAAGGATGGTTTGTATCCTTCGATGACCTCGAAAGATAATGTCTTTCGATAGATACAGATGGACCTCGAAGGATATCATCCTTCGAGGTATATATGGATCTTTCGGTAGCATTCTGGTCGATAGATGATCCTTCGACCAGATCACCTGATCCTTCGACCATAGCTGCTGTGTCGGGTATAAATACCCAAGTGTTGTGTTTATTTTAGGAGAACACACAAGGGAGAAAGGAGAGAACACTTAGCAACTTTCTGCTGAAATCACACACACACACGTTTGAGAGAGTTTACGGAATACATCTGTGAACATTGTGCTTGTAACTGGAACCTTCATTCGTATTAATACAAGTGGTGTTAATCGGTGAACTTTGTGTGTCGTGATTTTGAGTGTTCTAACTCGGTTTGCATGCTAGCTTGGATTCCGCACTTGCTAGTGTGTTAATATAACAAGGATAAGGTTTGACCTCATCCGAAATAGGGACCTACACAGTGCCGTCTCCAACGACGGTTCCACGGCGGCATTGTCTCCGTGCTTGTCGACAGTGATGGTGGTGCTTGACCAACTCCGGTGAGTGTATACTTTTATCATTCTATATTTTTTTTATCCTTTTTCTTGTTCGGGTAAATATGTCGCTTCCTCACTGAGCTAATCCTACTTCTTTGTGGATTTTGGTAAATGCGGTGGTGCCTCGGGTGGTGATTATGGACGGCAGTGGGCACAAAGCCGCCGCGTGGCAGCAGAGATGGTGGAGCATGGTTTCGGGTCAGAATTCAGTTTGGGTTTCACAACAACTTGGTCCGGGTCAACTCAGTTAAGTTGGGTCAACTCAGTCCGACCTAGTCAACTTGGTCAAACTCGAGTCGACTCGGTCAACTGAGTCAAAGGCAGTCAACAGGACGCTCGGGTCAGTTTTGGGTGCGGTTCGGTCAACACAGTCAACGGTTAGTCAAAGGATGGTCAACGGAAGTCAACAACAGTCAACACGCGACCTGGTAAAGTTATAATGACGCGAAAATTTTGTTTAGATTGATATAGATTTAGATTATTAGTTAAACGCGAACCGAGCTCGAACCATCGTACTATAGTTTATACGTTTAGTTACTTGTTACATTTTGGCGAATTTGACAAAAGTGATATATATATGGTTTGTTGACAATTGTTGAGTTTTCATGTGGGGCCACCAGTACAGAGTCTTGAGATCATGGTTCATCTTGTCAGAACCAGGATGCGCCGAGTAACGAGACTTGTGTGCTTCGTCCATCACAAGCTCTCGTAGGTTTCCATAGAACGGAACCCAAATGCATTCCATGAAATAATAGGTACCATCTTCCTTGCGTATGAGTTGCTTTTCCATGCCCCACAGAGACTCAGCTTTTAGGTTCTCCACCTTCAATGCTTCAACCTGAGCGTTACGAATGTGACACCTGTGTCACTTCAACCATCAAACAAATACCAAACCAATGAAATATTGTATTTCATACTTGGGATTTGTATAAATATGTGTATCGTTTGCACATATCAATTCTTGTTCGATATCGGGCTCTAAATCGCTTTCTGGAAGGTTATACGCGCACCGATGCGTAAATATAACCAGTTTAATGCAACAAACACTCCAGAACAGTGACATAGGCTTAACATACCTTAAATAACCTTTACATAACTTAGAAATAAGTTTTGAAGGCTTTGGTATGGCAAAATCAAGTCTATTCGCTTACAGGGACTAAAGTTGACAAACTGTGAAAGTATGCCAATTTGAACTGTAACTGTAGGATCAAATTGAGCCAAAAATCTGATTTTGATAAACAAATCAAGATGAACACACAAAATATGAACTTGAAAACCCTTGAATAATGATTTGCATAAAATGAATACAATTAGCCCCCAAATCTTTCTAGAAATGTGTGTTCCTAAAACCCTAATCATCTCTTTCTATATATAGCCTAAAATAAGTTAAACATTCCGGAACATGACCATAAGTTAAACATACCATAAATATCCTTTACATAGCTTAGAAATAGGCTTTGAGGGGTTCGGTGTGCTAAAATAAACTTTTGGGTCATTCAGGGACTAAAAGCGTCAAAAAGTGCACAAGTTTGCATTTTCGCGCATAACTTACGTTCTGAATACATCCGGACATCCAAAAATTTATGTAAGCACTAAAATATTTTATTTTAGTGTTTGGCATGAGAAAAATCCATTCGTCGCGCAATTTGGATCGTTTTTCGCGCTTATGCGCATTCCGTCGTAATTAAACGAACATCGCGATCGTACGACCAAACGAACCAACATCCGGCATATTTTTGAGCATGTTTCATGTCCACAATGTTTAGGCATCATTTTAGGGCCTCAACGTTGGCTTAACGGGCCTTAAACGTGTCGGAAATGGCCTTAAAACACAACAGGGACCAAAACTGTCATTTTTGAAAGTGTGCTTCTGATCAGACAAGCCAGGCGGGGCGCGTAAGGTTTGGCCATACCTTAAGCGGGCCGCGAGGCCCTCCCAGATCAGATTTAATTGTTTTAACAGCTGTTTACAGCTGTTAACCACCCAAAACTCACCCACACTTGCCCTTTCCTGATCATGAGGGGCCATTTTGAGTTACCATAGGGTTGCAACAAGTGTAAGGATGAGATTGAAGCACGTTATTCGATAAACGATCTTAACGGTTCCAACATTCCTATAAATACCCAACCCTTTCACAACTCAAAACCCACTTGAATTCTTGAGAGTTCTCTAAGTTGAAGTGAAACCACTTCATACCTGAGAATACTTGAGAAATCAAAGCTTTCGGGGACCCTTTGTAAGTGTTCTTTCGTTCTTTTTATTCTTTTAGCGTTAAAGTCAAACTTTGTTTGACTTTCTGCGTTGACCAGTTTATGGTCAATGCGAAGTTCGTTTGAACTTCATAACGTGAGCGTAATCACGATGGTTATAGTCCCTAGTGACTATACCTACTGATTACCACGTTATCTAGGCTCAGTGACGAGTCGTAGTTTCGGCCAAAATGCGTGTTATTGCGTATTTTGTAACCAAACTACTTATAGGTATCAAAACCGTTTGCTTTGATACCAAACTTGTTTTCTAACTTAGTTAAGCATGTTTCAACATGTTTAGCTCGTCACTTTTAGTTTTGTGCTTGTCTAGGGTCGTAAGGGTAAGCGATCTAATCAATCGCTTATGCTTTCGAACCCGACCCGTTTGGTCGATCATTAGGATCCGACCAAACACATTAGGTGACCATAGTTGTATAGGGAATAACCTTCCGAGGTTATACCTTATGGTCACATCGTTTGAGTAGTTGTATGATAGGTAGTATATATGCCTTAGGTAAATTACCAAAATGCCCTTTTTACGCCAAAATTCATTTTAAGCATATGTAACATAACTTTTGTTATCTAAACTGATTTGGTAAACAATATTAGACATGTTAAGGCATATTTTACTTATCATAGGACTAGTTAGGCATTCAGAACGCGTTTCACGCGAACGACGCGTTAAAGTAGCATAAGCTACCTAAACGGGTCGTAATGGGTCGTAAGCACTTAGGTTTAGGTTTCATTTTAGTATGTAGGCTTTGTTAAACCATATTACACGAGTCTCCATACTCGTTTGGTTTACGAACCCTCATTCTATCCAATCCTCCGATTTAGGTCTGGTATATTAACATAGTTACCTATATTAGGTGCCGTTTGATATCCGTGATCTCTAGCATTGTTTGGTTGTTACTCAAGGACTACTAAGCAATCTCAAGTGAGTACATAGACCCCTCTTTTACTGTTTTCCAAACATTTTGGGGTGAAACACGTGTGCCTACTTGTTACTTTCATGTTTTTCCATGTTTTCACATCATATACTTGCTATGTTCATTAGTACACTATTAGTACATTGTTTTACATTACATTTCATGCTATGTATGTCCATTGTGTGCATACTTAGTGTTATGGGTGAAATTCTGAGCCCATATCCTGGAAAATATCTTGATCTATATCTTGTTTATGTAGTATCTGTTTACATCCGGGATGCTGATTCAGGATATTGGTAACATCCTGAATGGTATCCTCGGGATTACTAATGGATTATGTGCAGGTACGTGGGTTAGAAGCTAGCAACGTTCACAAGACTTATTCCGCGGAAGACTCGGTCCAAGTCGTTCAAATGAAGACGTTGAAGCCGTATTACTCGGTCCATAACGTTCATAATGGAATATTCGGAGTAGCCCATATTTGTAGGGATTATTGTTTGTAATTCATTACTATAAATAGGTGGGTATATCAGATCAACTAGGACATCACAATCACAATCACACTCGCTACACTTTAACACTTGCTCTCGAGCAACTCTTGTTTTCATACAAAGGCATTGTAACACTTAGCGATCTGGTCTATATCCTGCACTGTATCCTGAAGTTTAAAGCAATAAGAAGAACAAGGCAGCTGCGATTGTCAGCTCCCGAGGTTTTATGCCGACGATCTAAATTGATCAAGGGCTTTCCTCGTACATCTCGTGTCATTTCCTTTACTTTTTGCTTATCGTTTGCTCATTGTTTGATCGCAGATACAGCTCAATATCTTGAGCCGTATCTTAAATACTGATTTTCTAAATAACTCAGCAAGCATATTTTCTATACACTTTCCAGCACACTACCTCACTTTACTAATTTGATCACTAAATTGCTTCAGTAATTTTTGACCAAAACAATTTGGCGCCCACCGTGGGGCAAGTGGTGCTCTCTTTACTAAAAATTTTTGTCAAATCGCTAATCGGTTTTCTATTTTCAAAACTTTTTGCCACATTGTCCATAATGGCCTCAAGATCAAACATGAGTTCCTCTACTGTGTCTGCTGTGACTTCTGCTACTACCGGTTCGGTGCTTCCACCACCTCCTCCAAGGATGCCAGCCTCTACACAATCTCAAGATGTTATCCCTACTCGGAGTGTCCAGGGATCTGCTCCCGTTTTAGCTTCTAACGATGAAATTTTAACCTTATTTGGAAGTGTGCAGGAACAAATAAGGCATCAACAAGAAACGAACCAAATGCTTTTAAGGGAAATACAACTCCTGAAGTCCGGCTCGAGCAGATCCGCTGAGGATATTGTCACTCCATTACACCCCAGAACTTTGAACTTCAGTTCGGCTGTGTATACTGAGGATAACAGGGGGAATATTGTGCCCAGCCTTCCTCAGAATCATACTCCTGAAATACCCTCCTCGGTCAGGATGTCGACCATAAGGAGCTCAGGATATGCTTCAGGATATGGGCAAAATCCTCCCACGGGTAACGTGTCAAATAATAATAATACTCATGCTACTAACAATAGTGGATCTTTGCAGGATATAGGTGTGACATCAGCACTTACTAGGGAACTTCAGAAGTTGAAGGACATGATATCAAGTGTACCCGGGGTAGTCCAGCCAATCCCGGAAGTGTCTCAAGACAGCCACAAGATATCTCGTTTTGCATATCCTATCTGTGATGCTGAGATCCCAAAGAGGTTCCAAACCCCCAACATGAAGCTTTACGACGGAACAACGGATCCTGAAGAGCATATTGCTCAGTATAGGGAAAGGATGGAGATTAACCCTATCCCTCCGGATCTCAAGGAAGCATGCTTGTGCAAGGGTTTTGGTTCAACCTTGACAGGATCAGCTTTGAAATGGCTCTTGAATGTTCCTCCACATTCGATTACATCTTTTGCTCACTTAGTAAATTTAATTAATAGTCAGTTTTCTTGTAGTAGAAGCTTTGAAAAATTAACAAGTGATCTCTACAGGATAACACAAGGGCCTCAGGAATCCCTTAGGGATTATGTGAACAAGTTCAGCCGGGAATCATTAGACATTCCTCATCTTGATGTTGCAACAGCTGTGCAAGCTTTCAAGATGGGGCTGCAAAAAGATTCTCAATTTTATCAACACCTTGTAATGAACCCATGCAGGAACTTGGACGAAGCTCGGAACAGGGCCCTAAGATACATTCGGTTGGAGGATGACAGAAAGATGCAAGAAAGGATGAACTCATCCAACACTTATGAGTCAACTAACAGGAAGTCAGAATCCTCATTCAAGTCATATCAGCCTAAGCCATATGGTAGAAATGAGAACAAGAGAGTGAATGCTGTCGAAGATGAGGATCCTGAAGAGTATCCTGAATTATCTGAATATTGCTTTTCTGTTAACATTCCTGAATTGATGTATGCCATGCAGGGTCTAGGGGACAAGGCAAGATGTCCTCGAAAGAATCAACAAAAAGCAGATTGGAAAGACAAATCAAAATGGTGTGCTTTCCACGAAGATTTCGGACATATGACTGAGGATTGCATCGCTCTAAGGAAAGAAATAAGCTATCTTCTAAGCAAGGGATATTTGAAGGATCTCTTAGGAAGAAAGAAGAATAAGGGTCAGGATACTGAGAAGGATCCTGAGCGAGCAGCATCACCTCCCGCGGATGCCAAGATAATCAACTTCATTTCGGGAGGATCCGACATTTGTGGGACTTCGTATTCGGCAGCAAAGAGACATGCAAAAGAAGCTAAGGCCGAAAGGGGAGACAAACCTGTCAGGATGACTACACTCACAACTGACAAAGTGATCACATTTGATGCCGATGACAGGGATACTGTCCAGGATCCTCACCATGATGCTCTGGTAATAACGTTATATGTGGCTAACCATTTTGTACGCAGGATATTGGTTGATAATGGCAGCTCCGTCAACATAATCCAACTAGAGACGCTTAAAAGAATGAATGTATCTCCAATGGATATCACTTCAAAGTCTACCGTGCTTGTTGGGTTCAGTGGAGAGGCTAGAAACACAGTGGGAGAGATAAAGTTGCCGGTGTACGTTGAAGGAGTCAACTCGATACAACGTTTCTGTGTGATGGACTCTCTATCCTGCTATAACATTATACTGGGAAGACCATGGATTCACGATATGAAGGCCGTGCCATCAACATATCACCAATGCATCAAGATACCTACCCCTTGGGGAGTTGTTAAAGTTGATAGTGATCAGCAGGAGGCGAAAGAATGTTACTCATCCTCGATGAAATCCTCAACCGAACCTAGTGCAGCATAGCAATTAAAGACGCGGGCCCAGGATATCGTGGAGGATCCGGAGCAGGATGTGAAGAAAGTTATCCTAGACCAGGATAATCCCGATATTTCGGTGCTCGTGGGAACCAATATCCCTCAGGATATTGAAGAACAATTAATTAACTTTTTAAAATGCAGGATGTCAACGTTTGCATGGAAGCATGAGGATATGACAGGCATATCCAAAGATATTATAACTCACAAGCTTGGAATTGATAAATCATTCAAGCCTGTGCAACAAAAAAGAAGGAAGTTTGCTCCTGAGCGGAATACGATTATTCAAGAGGAAGTTGAAAGATTGTTGAAGTCCAAAATGATTAGAGAAGTCAAGTTCCCAAGGTGGCTAGCAAACGTGGTTGTGGTACAGAAGAAAAATGGGAAATGGAGAGTCTGTGTAGATTACACAGACTTGAACAAAGCTTGTCCTAAAGACCCATTTCCTCTTCCCCACATTGATGCAATGGTAGATGCCACTGCTGGGCATGAAATGCTGACTTTCCTGGATGCATCCTCAGGATTTCAACAGATCCAAATGGAGCCTTCTGACCAGGAGGATACTGCCTTCATGACACCAACAGGTATTTATTGTTATACAGCTATGCCTTTTGGTTTGAAAAATGCAGGTGCAACATACCAAAGATTGGTAAACATGATGTTCAAAGACAAACTGGGGGACACCATGGAGGTGTACATTGACGATATGGTGGTAAAGTCAAAGAAAGCTCAGGATCACCTCCAGGATATTAAAGGAGCATTTGATATCCTGGATCAGTATAATATGAAGCTGAATCCTGCTAAGTGCCATTTTGGAGTAGGAGCAGGAAAATTCCTAGGATATATGGTGACCAAAAGAGGAATAGAAGCAAGCCCGGAGCAGATTAAAGCCATCTTGGATATTAAATCACCCTCAAATATGAAGGATGTTCAACGATTAACAGGGCGAGTGGCAGCATTGAATAGATTTATCTCAAGATCTTCAGAAAAATGCAAGGATTTTTATGATATCCTGAAGAAGAACAAAAAATTCGAGTGGGGTGAGAAGCATGAAGCAGCCCTACAGGATTTGAAACGATATCTCTCAACCGCACCTCTGTTGATGAAACCTAAAAATGGTGAACCACTATCCCTGTACCTTGCTGTATCAGGGAATGTTGTAAGTGCCGTTCTTATAAAAGACCATGAAGGTCAGCAATATCCTGTTTATTATGTTAGTAAAAGTTTGTTAGATGCTGAAACTAGGTACTCTCATTTAGAAAAATTAATACTAGCATTAGTTATGGCATCGACAAAACTTAGACACTACTTTGAAACACATAGGATACACGTAAAGACAAACTATCCTGTCAAAAATGTACTTAGGAAACCAGAAATGTCGGGTAGAATGGCTAAATGGTCAGTAAAGTTAAGTGCCTATGATTTAGTATATGAACCTAGGAATGCCATAAAGTCTCAGGCTTTAGCTGACTTTGTGGCTGATTTCAGTAGTGACATTCAGGATGAGGTAGACCTAGAAGTTCAACAGCTAGGAGAATCCTCAGGATCCTGGACATTATATACTGATGGTGCATCTAATATAAGAGGAGTAGGATTAGGAATACTACTAAAATCGCCACAGGGGGACATATTACCCCAGGCTATTAGGTGTGAATTTCCTGCTACCAATAATGAAGCAGAATATGAGGCTTTAATTGCAGGATTAGAATTGGCTAAGAGCATGAATATAAAAAATTTACAAGTATATGTTGATTCTTTGTTAATTACTAACCATTTTAATGGATCCTATGCAGTTAAGGGTGAGAAGTTAATAGAATATCTTGATATTCTCAAAAAATTAGCAGGATATTTCGATGTTTTTACACTTGAACTGGTACCAAGGGAGGATAATGCTGAAGCGGATGCCTTAGCAAATTTGGGATCATCAATCAGGATACCTGAAGGGACCCAAATACCAATAGTACATGTCTTGTATCCTGCAACGAATCCTCGGGATAAAGAAGTAGTGGGTATTCAGGATCCTGGAGCAGAGTATCCTGAAGAGGATCCTGAATCTTGGACGGCTCCAATCATGAGATATCTCAAGGAAGGACACATCCCCGAAAATGAAAATCCTAAGGCATTTAGGATGAAGGTATCACGATTCACTATTATAAATAATGTTTTATACAAGAAATCTCTTGCAGGACCGTATCTGAGGTGTTTGGAGGATCCTGAAGCCAAAGAAGTACTTCAGGATATACATGAAGGGGATTGTGGTAATCACACCGGGGGCAGATCATTGTTCTCGAAAGTATTAAGGACAGGATATTATTGGCCAACGATGAGGAAAGATGCTGCAGAATATGCTCGAAGATGTGATGCATGTCAAAGACATAGTAACATACTACATCAACCAGCTGAACCATTATATCCTGTAGTTTCCCCTTGGCCATTCATGAAGTGGGGGATGGATATAGTAGGGAAGTTACCAAAAGCTCCGGGAGGTAAAGTTTTTATGTTAGCTATGACAGATTATTTCTCCAAGTGGGTTGAGGCTGAAGCATTTGTCCAAGTAAGAGACCAAGAAGTAGTATCCTTCATAAAGAGGAATATCCTGACTAGGTTTGGAGTACCAGCTGAGATCATTTGTGATAATGGGTCCCAGTTTATAAGTAAAAGGACTACTGACTTTTGCAAAAGTTGGGGAATCAAAATGATCACATCTACTCCAGTACATCCTCAAGCGAATGGACAAGCTGAATCTTCAAACAAGATAATAGTCAATAACTTAAAGAAGAGACTTGGGGCCAAAAAAGGAAGATGGGCGGATGAGTTACCCTTTGTTTTATGGGCTGATAGGACAACGGTAAAGAATGCAACCGGCTAAACCCCGTTTTCCTTGGTATTTGGAGCGGAGGCGATGATTCCAACAGAAATGACGATACCTACCGCAAGATCCATGCTACAGGATCCTGAACAGAATCCTGAAGTTTTGTGTCAGGA
This sequence comes from Helianthus tuberosus, assembly GCA_030545235.1. Classification (NCBI taxonomy): domain Eukaryota; kingdom Viridiplantae; phylum Streptophyta; class Magnoliopsida; order Asterales; family Asteraceae; genus Helianthus; species Helianthus tuberosus. The sequence continues at coordinate 63,370,827 of CM060385.1, read as the reverse complement.
TTTGGATACTATAGACGAAAAAAGAGATGCAGCAAGGCTAAGGATAGCAGCATATCAACAAAGAATATCCAGAGCATATAATAAAAACATAAGGACTAGAAGATTTTGAGTTGGTGATTGGGTGCTAAGAAAGGCTTTTCAAAATACCATTAATCCTGCCGATGGCAAGCTAGCTCCGAAATGGGAAGGACCTTATGAAGTCGAGTCAGAAGCAGGGAAAGGAGCATATCGACTCAGGAACGTGGAAGGGGATATGCTACCGAGATCTTGGAATGCTATACACCTTAAGCTCTATTTCAAGTGAGTTTAGAATTCAATTTCTAACTCAGAATGGTATGAATTCTATCTTTTTTAAATATGTTTTGGTTTAATTTATTCTTTGAAACTCAATACTTACTTAAGCATCGGAGGGGTGTTAGCCAAGCTAACACCCACCTTAGTTTACAATTGTTTTGCAGAATATCTTTCAGGACATAGCTCCAGGATATATACTCAGGATAAGTCGAAAGATTAGAGGATTGGCCCCCTCTCTCACGTTTAAGGGATCCTGGTCCCTTCAAAGGTTTAAAGGTATTCACCTTTCTTTCGAATTGGGTTTAAACACCTCGCCTGGAGCGCAAGTTATCTAGGTATAGTTCAAGGTAGCGGGACCAGTTCATGTAAAAGTGGCTGACAATTTCGTTACTGTTGGCTATATCCTGGATCCTAAAGGTATATGAGGATTGATCACCCTCTCTCACGAAAGAGTATTTTCATACTCTCAAAGGTTTAAAGGTTTTCACCTTTCTAAGGATTGGAGTTTATACACTCTCGCCTGTAGCGCATGAAATTTAGGGTTTATCCCCAGATATCAGGGTTTATCCCCAGGGTATTAAGGGTTTATCCCAAGTATGCTAAAGATTCATTTCAGGATATCAGGGGTTTTGCCCCAGGGTATGCAGAATTTACTTAAGACAAGGTATGAATGCATTTGCGTTTCTGTGTCAAACACAGGGGACATACATTATACTGTTCAAAGAATGGATCCAAGTTCACAAGTATGCACTGGGGACAAAACTTATAATGAAGGATTAGAATTGGTTCTGTAAGAATCTCTGGTATGATCTCTCCTTTTTATTTGGACAATTTGTAGATTATATTTTTATATCCTTATCAAGATATCTTTCAGGATACCTTTCAGGATACATCTATAATATATATTCCTAAAAGTGTACAAACCAAACAATTTTTACAACTACGATTTTCATAGCAATAACAACAGTAATAGGGTCAAAAGAGAAGTTATATTATTAACATACCAAAAGATGTGCTCTTAGTTTCACCTCAAAACAAGGCCCATCCACTAAGAGCACTAATAGTTCATTACCATATTTACCCAACAGTTGAAGGCTTCATCTCAAACCGAGACCCATCCACCTTCAACTGTTGTATTGTTCAAAAAGCATGCAGGAAATATAAATTGTTCAGATGCGGAAAAATAAAGTGCAGAAAAGTAAATTGTTTATGGGACTACAAACCAACATTCAAATTCAAAAAGGTGGGCTCTGGCCTCGGCACGTATATCCGTCATCGCCCACCTAAATGCCCTCACACAGCGGCATCTCCTCCAACCTTCTCAGGCTTCTCCGCTCCAGCATCCTGACCAGCATCCTGCCCAGCATCCTGACCTATGTCCATCCCAGCATCAGCTCCAGCGTCCTTCTTGTCTCCAGCTTGGACCACCACCTCTGCTGACTTAGAAGACTCACCGGCTTCAGCAGGAAGTGGCACAGCTTTGCCTCCGAGCTCCTTTAACTTGGCCACCCAGGATTCAACTGGCCAAAATGGACAAACAAGGCCCGTCTCCTTGGCCTCGTAAGCCATCTTGATGCGTGCTTGCAGCAGGGAGACGATAGCAGAAGCCTTGATTCCCTCCCGGAAGTTGATCAAGGCCTGATCATGATCCATTTGAACGGTGGCAAGTTTGACCTCAGCATCTTGGGTGACCTTCTTCAGCAAGCTTTCGTAGTGCCGGCTCTTCGCTTCAGCAATAGCACCTTGGTCAGCAACGGTGCTCTCGAGCTGTTTGATCCTGGCTTCATGAAGTGCCACAGTACCACAAGCGTCATTATACAAGTGGAGCAAATGCTGGAGGCCCTGCACATCAATTACAGATATAAAGTTAGAATGTATGTTGACCAAGATATCCTACCAGGATATCCTGTTAGGATATACGTGCAGGATATATGTGCAGGATATACATGAAGGATAGGCGTCAGGATATTACCTTGTTAAGGAAGGATGTCATTGGCTCTAAGGAATCGGAGAAGCTGAGTTCGTCATAGGAGAACCCTTCTGGGCCTGGAGCACTGACCTCAAGACCCTTTCTCTTTTTCGCTGCGGAAGCACGGGTTCTTGGATTGGCCTTGGGAGCCGGGAGTGGCTTGGAGCTAGTAGCAGCAGGAGTCTCCTTCTTGACTATGGCTGGAGTTGGATAGCTATCAAGTTCATCAAGGTCTAGATAGACTGGGACTTTGCTGGAATCTGCACACAGGGAGTAAATTCTAAATCCCTCCTATGAATAACAGATAAAAAACATATGTGTGCAGGATATCTTGCAGGATCCTTACCAGACATGTTGGCACTTGAAAGAGGGCTTGGAGTTGGTGGAGAAGGATTGAAACTTCTCTCTGCCTCTGGAAGAAGTCTGATGGCGTCTATTCTTTCTTGAGAATTAGCAAGAGGAGGTGCAATCTTCCTGAAATCAGCTGCACAAAAATGAAAATTTGTTAGTTCAGAATATGAGACAGGATAAGAGACAGGATCATTCTTAAACCCTAAGTCCTACCCTTTCTTAACCATCTCATCGGATAATCCGTTCCACCGGGGATTGAATCCCTTTTTACGAAGAAAAACTTGGATTGCCAACCATCCTCGTTTTTGGTGGCACGAAGTATCAATGGATCACCGGAAGTAGAATAAAATAGGAATCTAGATGAGCCATGGCATCTAAGCTTGTAGGCTAAAGGGAGATCATGGACAGAAAGGTCAGGTATGTGGTTTCTCTTGATTTGGTCAAGAACAGACAAAACACGCCAAAGCATTGGCATGGTTTGACTGAAAGAAATTTTAGTGATGTTAAAAAACTCGGTAATGAAGTCCGGAAAGGGGAATCGTAGCCCTAAGGTAAAGGGGAAAGCATTGAAACAAATCCACTCGTTGGAAACCATATCTGACCGGATTTCTCTGTCAAAGGGTCGGAATATGGTTCCATCCGGAAAGATACCGGAGGATTTCAAAGCCGACAGATGAGCACTATCAAAGGTGCATGTTTCATTCTCCGGTTCTTGGAGAAGATTCTGTTGGATGAATGTGGGAGCCGAGTCGCCTGAACTGGACCTCGTTTGCCTAGGCATTTGGTCGCCTGAATTCTTGCCGGAGTAAGATAAAAGATGGTTATGAAGATGAGAGAGAGAGAATATTACCTTTTTCTTGTCGATTGTGGGTAAAAAAGGAGATGAGGATGAGAAGATATAGGGTATGATGAGTAAATATAGGCCGGGTGGTTGAAAGCTGTCACATCAATAGTCTTATCTCTTAATTGCCTCGGCCACTGTGAAAAAATGTAACCGTTAGGATATCAAACGGTAACATTTTTGGGGACAATTGTTATGGGTGAAATTCTGAGCCCATATCCTGGAAAATATCTTGATCTATATCTTGTTTATGTAGTATCTGTTTACATCCGGGATGCTGATTCAGGATATTGGTAACATCCTGAATGGTATCCTCGGGATTACAAATGGATTATGTGCAGGTACGTGGGTTAGAAGCTAGCAACGTTCACAAGACTTATTCCGCGGAAGACTCGGTCCAAGTCGTTCAAATGAAGACGTTGAAGCCGTATTACTCGGTCCATAACGTTCATAATGGAATATTCGGAGTAGCCCATATTTGTAGGGATTATTGTTTGTAATTCATTACTATAAATAGGTGGGTATATCAGATCAACTAGGACATCACAATCACAATCACACTCGCTACACTTTAACACTTGCTCTAGAGCAACTCTTGTTTTCATACAAAGGCATTGTAACACTTAGCGATCTGGTCTATATCCTGCACTGTATCCTGAAGTTTAAAGCAATAAGAAGAACAAGGCAGCTGCGATTGTCAGCTCCCGAGGTTTTATGCCGGCGATCTAAATTAATCAAGGGCTTTCCTCGTATATCTCGTGTCATTTCCTTTACTTTTTGCTTATCGTTTGCTCATTGTTTGATCGCAGATACAGCTCAATATCCTGAGCCGTATCTTGAATACTGATTTTCTAAATAACTCAGCAAGCATATTTTCTATACACTTTCCAGCACACTACCTCACTTTACTAATTTGATCACTAAATTGCTTCGGTAATTTTTGACCAAAACACTTAGTACATTGTTCTACATTACATTTCATGCTATGTATGTCCATTGTGTGCATACTTAGTACATTGTTTTACATTACATCTCATGCTATGTATGTCCATTGTGTGCATACTTAGTACATTGTTTTACATTACATTTTGTTGCATATGCTCATCCAGCATATGAACACATTATATTACATTATGTGAACCATTTGTATCTATGGAACCATGTGAACCATTTGACAATAGACATTTGACTATACCTAAACATTTCTACAATTGTTAAACATTACATCTTGATGGTTTGGTTTGAGTAAGTGATTTAAGTAACGAGGCGTGTGTAATATGATACAAGCATGGTGGATACGCCGCTGGTACTTCCTATATATAAGTGCTTGTATGGTATTACATATCGTAGCGTTATTTGAATCATTTCAATTTAAGACATATAACATTTTATACAAATAACATACTTTTCACAAGACATTGTTTTACAAACAACTTATCTTATACAAACTCATTTTACATGGTTATTCATTTAACCATACATTATTCTCTTATTTATACATATCATCTGAACTTATTGTTTTTCAAATGATTTACAAAACAAATCAATTTACAAGGTTCATGACTAAACTTTATTAAACATTTTCTTAAACTTACAAGTCATGAAACCTATTTTCACAAAACCTATGTAGCTCACAGGCATTTTTATGCTGACGTACCTATTTTCACATGTGTTTTCAGGAGTTGATGCATAGGACTTATCGAGACATACTTAGGCGGACCTGTGCCTTAGTGACTTAAAACGAGACAAGAACTAGTTAATTTATGTTATGTACTCTTTATTTCTTGTTTAAAGACAATGTAACTCGCTTGTTTGATGAATAAAACGAAACTTTAATTTCCATGGCTGTGAAACAATTAATTCTGTTACAACACTCCCCGACGTTTCCGCCACGTTTTGTTGTTTTACGTGGTCGGGGTGTGACAACGGATTTGGGTAGGAAGACTGGAGTGGATAGTAAGCTGTAAAGCACGTACACGCTTAGGTTTAGTTTCCTTACGACTGAGGGCATTGGCCACCATGTTGGCCTTGCCTGGATGATACTTGATTGCGCACTCATAATCATTCAGAAGTTCGACTCACCGACACTGTCGTATGTTCAACTCCTTTTGATCAAAGATATGCTGGAGACTCTTGTGATCGGTGTTGATAGTGCACTTGGTACTGTACAAGTAATGTCTCCATATCTTGAGTGCAAACACTACTGCTCCCAACTCCAAATCATGGGCAGTGTAGTTCTTTTCGTGAACCTTGAGTTGGCGTGATGCATAAGCAATAACTTTCTCACGTTGCATCAACACACAACCAAGTCCTTGGATTGACGCATCACAATAAACAAGGAAGTCTTCTGGGCCTTTAGGAAATGAAAGAATGGGTGCGCTACAAAGTTTCACCTTCAACTGTTGAAACGCGGATTCCTGAGCATCACCCCATCGATAGGTGACACCCTTCTGAGTTAGAGTAGTAAGAGGCTGCGCAATCTTCGAGAAATCTTTGATAAACCTTCGGTAGTAACCCGCCAAACCCAAGAATTGACGGATTTCAGTTGGAGTTCGAGGTGCAGGCCAGTTCTTGATCGAGTCAATCTTGAATGGATCAACATGAATTCCATCTTTATTGACTACGTGGCCTAGGAAATGGACTTCATGAAGCCGAAAGTCACATTTCGAAAACTTAGCGTAGAGCTGTTCTGTTTGGAGGAGTTCAAGAATAAGTCACAGATGATGCCCGTGTTCTTCACCACTCTTAGAATAGATCAGGATGTCGTCAAGGAAAACAATAACGAAACTTATCCAAGTATGGTTTGCACACTTGGTTCATGAGATCCATGAAAACCACAGGTGCGTTTGTCAACCCGAAAGGCAGAACCAGGAACTCCTAGTGTCCATAACGAGTCCTAAATGTTGTCTTGGAGATGTCTTCGTCTCGGACCCTCAGCTGATGATAGCCCAATCTGAGATCAATTTTAGAATAGAAGCTCAACCCTAGTAACTGGTCGAACATGTCATTGATACGTGGAAGGGGATAACGATTCTTCACAGTAACCTTGTTGAGTTAGCGGTAGTCTAAGCACATACGAAAAGTACCGTCTTTCTTCCTAACAAACAGGATTGGGGCTCCCCAGGGTGAAGAACTAGGACGAATGAAACCCTGTCCAATAGTTCCTGTAGTTGCATGGACAATTCTTCTAGTTCAGACGGGGCTAAACGATAAGGTTTACGAGCTATAGGTGTCGTTCCAGGGGTTAGCTCGATTTGGAACTCGACTTGACGAAGAGGCGTAAGACCAGGTAATTCCTCAGGAATTACCTCAGGAAGGTCGCGTACGATCGAGATGTCTTCAATCTTCTTCTCTTTCGTTGAAATATCGGTAATGAGGACTAGAATGACAATGTGGACCTTTCGCAGACACTTCCGGGCCTTAAGGAACGAGATGATGCCCACAACAGCACCACTCTTGTCACCATGAATGGTGAGGGGTTCAGCACTAGGACGAGACATTCTATTTGACATACGCACAATTATACGAGGTAAGGTATCACACAGTCATTGCACAAGCTTTCAAAACATGCAATTTAAGGTAGGGTAACAACTCAACACAAGAAACATTTTCAAAATAATAAAAAAAAATCTGATCAAAATAAACCGTAAAAGTCGCTACAATGTATTTCCGCAAACGTTTTAAATATCACGATTGTTTACACAAAACAAAAGAAATAGGTAGATAAACTAGTGGAAAATGGGTCAGCCGTCGACTCCGCTGTCTCCCCCGTCTGAGTCTTCATCCGCCGGTGCCTCCTCCGGCTCTTCTTCTGGTTCTTCCTCTAGAATTTCTTCCGGCTCTTCATCGGACTCTTCCTCCAGCTTGGGAGGTGCCGGGGCTGGAGCTGGCTCTGGTGCAGGTGCGGGTGGCATTGGCCCTGGGTCCTCCTCCAACTGATGGACCCTCCATGCTAACATACTAATCCTATCGCCATGCGAGTCAAGCCTTTCCCTATCCACACGAGCGTCTCCCATTATTAGACCTCGTACCTCACGCCCTTTTAAGGCTTCTTGCTTCAAATCACTGGTTCTCGCAAAGAGCACCCGTATCTGCTCTCCTTGAGCTTCCACCCGCCCCTCTAGGGTAGTAACCTGTTTTCGCAAAGACTGATTCTGTTCTAATAAGGTCTGGTTTTGCTCTATCAAAATCTGGTTATATTCTCTATGAGCCTTCATCACTGCAGACTCGGTTTGGGCACTAATTGGATTCACTGGTATCGCAAGTGTAGGTCGGGAGGACGACTCCCCACCCTGTGCGAGTCTCTTACGATAAGCCGAACGCGTCTCCATTTGATGCGAGGGTGAGTGCGTAACAGCGGGTGCCTTTCCTGGCTCCTGGGGCTTGTCGGATGATGCGGATGATGTAGACGTGCCTGTCGAGTTAGTAACGTAACACACGCGTTAAACAAAAAGAATACACATTCACAAACACTAAACGAAAACGTCGACGCAGGAGTGTGGAAAAGAATAACAAAAGAGGGTTTGACATAAGGATATTAAGTTACAAGTAACTCTATGAACTAAGCATACCATAAGCAACACACCATGCAAAAGTAAACTATCAAGTAGGCAGTATTAACATAAATCCTACCACCTAAAGTGTTGAGCCTTGCACGTGGAGCTAAGCATCGTCGTGGATCGTTGAGCACTGAACAGGTTATAGTCTGGTTTTTGTCAAAAAGATTTTCCCTTTTTAAAACCCAGTTCACTATAAACAATGGCTCTGATACCAATCTGTCACATCCCCAAAAATCCACAAGCGGAGTATTACCGCGAGGCGTGTGACTGACTAGGATCATACAACCAATCATACTGAACATTAAGTAAAGTACAGTAAAACCAACGCAAACAAAACGTTTAGTGTTCACAAAACCAAAGTCCAAAACCAAATTTAAAAGTAAGCGGAAGCATAAAGTCTAAAACCCATTAATAGTTTAAAAGCATAAAGTTTAATGTTAGGAATCCAACAGTTGATTCCTAGCCACAACGTCCACTCCTCGTGCAAGTTCCATCGATGTACCTAACGACCTGCAAAGCATGCAGTAGTGTGTCAACAAAAAGTTGGTGAGTTCATAGTTGGTTGTTCGTTTTAATGTTGTTCCAAAAACCATAAGTTTTTAAGTTTCTTGTTCTTTATAAAAATCATGCCATGGGGAGCTACCCCACTGTTTTAAACCACTAGAGCCGTTACCATATCGACTACTGACTGAAGTTATGTTGAGTGCCCCAAGTCAATGTCTATCATCATTGACTAAGTGCCCAAGTATATTAGTCCATGCCCATCCTCTGCGGCATGGTGTGAGGCTTGTCAAACCTAATAGCGCTATTTAACTAATAACCCATTCGCCATTCGCCCGGCGATTAAGTCGATATAAAATATGGGGGACTTAGACAGAGTTGTTGTCTAGTATGCATAAGACATGTATTATAACGGTTGTCGCCCTTCCCAAGGAGGGCAGAGGTACGTATTCAACCCAAGGAGAATACGCAGGTTGCATCCCACCCAAGGGGGATAGTTGTTATTTAACTCATTCCCAAACCACCGGGAATCCCATGCTTTGATGAAAAGTGTGAACTCACCTTCGATTGCTCGGTTGGTCTCTTAAAATGGTTAGAAGTCAAGGTAGGTCAATCACGTCCTAATACGATTACCATTTAGTTTATTAGTGTGTTCAAGTAAGGCACAAAGCTCCTACACGTATCTAACACCTACCATGCACTCACTTTGACAACTTACGTACATACACATATTCCATATATAATAACTTATGATCATGCATACAATAATTCACACAACACTTTCATTGACATTAAATAAGTTTGATCATTCTCAGGTAACATAAACAACCTTTAGATACGTAAATAACAACTTATAACGTTTCAGCTTTTACATCCAGAACTGGGTTGTTTTCGGGTATTTTATAAAATAGTTATCTTATTCCAAAAATTCTAAATAATTTACAGAACGTTCTAAATGATCTACGTCACCTTGTGTAAAATCTTGGGACTCAATTCATTACCGATTATTTAATAAAAATCATTTACTGGGCTGCAGTCAGATTCGTCACTTTCTGACTGCAGTCCACGAAACAATTTATTTAAAAATCATCGTCTATCCGAATGGTGAAATTCCAGTGGGAGATTTACGACAACATCCGTGCCCAGCTACTGTACGAAAATCACATCCTAACTCTATACAGACTACAAGTTATAATGAAAAGCATAACACGTATTTTTTGCAGAAAAAATGCAGCTTTTGCTGCTGTGTAAAACGGCTCTTTAAAACTAGCAAACGACCTCAGAAAAATGTGATTCCAGTGTCATTTGAAGCGTTTTTCAAAAACGTATGATTTAGACTTCAGAAAATCTGTTTTTTGATAAAAAACGACCTGTTTACAGCCAACTGAAGTTGGCTATAAATGTAATCAGCCTTCTGTTTTCAGCTTTTAATGACACAAAACGAGTCTCTAGCGACTCAAACACAAACTCAACGAACAACAACAACATATAAACATCACTTACAATAGTTTATCGTTCTAACTCAGATTATTTATCACATAAAGCTCCTAGAATATTGAACGGTTCAACCCATAACAAAACCCTAATAACATACGAACGCAATTATGATCACAATATCAATCATGCATGAGTTCTAGTCGCTAGTACTACCCGAAATCATCATAACATCACAAGTATCAAGCCAAGCAAAAGAAACGCAGCCAAGATACTTCACCTTATCTCAAAGATCAAAACCCTAATGAACCCATACATGTCTATACATACATAAGTAGTAACACGAATCATTATATTTGATTTTTATGAACTCTAAACTAAAGTTTAACATCATAACCATCAAGATCATCAAGAATGTTAATAATCACAGCCGTGCATACACCAAAACATCATGAACCGTAATATAACATGTGCACTAACCTTGGAGCGAAGAAGAAAGAACTAGAGAAGGTGAGAGGTGCGACCAAGAGAGATTGCGAAGGGGGGGGGGGGTCTTCTTCTCCTGCCGTCGTGCACACCTAGGGGGTAGGGTTTTGGTTTTTATTTTTTTTTATTTTTTTTTGCTCTCCATGCATACGTACATAATTTAAAACATAGGGGTGTTTGGGTTTTCTGGGCCGAGAAGGGAAGGGGTGGCGGGTTGGGCTTGTGTCGCTCAAGGGAAGGGATGGTGGGTTGGGTTTGTTTGCTCTTGGGCCGAAGGGGTGGGTTTGGTTTGGGTTTAAAAGGTAGTGGTTCCATGTGTTTCATGTAATAACTAATTAAGATGTTCCGTGTCGCAATTTAACATACTACAATGTTTCGTTTCGCAAAATAATGTATCACAATATCTCAGTTTCGGGTTCCGGTTTCACGTAATTCGCATTACACATTACCAAGCACACAACCGTTCAAATATAATCAAACACCACATTCTATTCCTATAACGTACATGTAATTACAAAGTAAAATGAAACGTTTAGGGATTTATACGAGTTGTCACATCATCCCCAAGTTGAAAGAAATTCTGTCCCGAAATTTAGCACGCAGTCACTGAGGAAGCTAGTTGTGTTGAGCGTTTTCCTGGGGTATCACACGATACGTCTTTAATCTCTGGTGACTCTTTAGTCGAATCACGTATGTAAGTCAGGTATGCCTTACATCCATGCTGAACAAGCTTACGAGCTTCCATCATCGAACACACTATGGGTTTACAACTCTTCTCCCCATAGATAGTAACATGTTTCCCGCTCGGAGATGTTAGTTGTATCTCCTTACGGTAGCATATTACTTTTGCGTGATGTCGAGATAACCAATCCATCCCGATTACCACTTGGAATTCTCCCATCGACATGGGAATCAAATCGATGAAGTATTATTCATCGTCAATGCTCAATTTGCAATCCCGTCACATATCACAAACAATGAAACTTTTATTATTACCTATTTCTACTTCTAGAGGCATAGGTAATTTCGTTAATATAAATGTAGGGTGTTGAATAAATCGATGTGAAACAAAGGATCTATTCGCACCCGTATCAAATAAAATTCGCGCTGGAATTGAATTTACAATAAATGTACCTGAAACCACATCGGGTTCAACTTTGGCCTCTGCATCTATTATGTGGAAAGACCTTGCCCTTGACTTCAGGGTTTCGGACTTCGTGTCGGTTGTTTTTTTGTTTCCAACCAACTCCGGGCACTCGGACTTCTTATGTCCCGGTTTGTAGCATTTATAGCACACCGACACTTTTCCCGGGCAATTAGAAGCCACGTGTCCCACTTTCCCACAAGTAGGACATGGTTTGTTCTTGAAATAGTATTTGCCCCGATGAGCTTTCCTACATATCTTGCATTGAGGTTACCCCCCTTTAGTGTTTCCTTTCTTCAGAATTTCGTTCGGCTTTTGCTTCTTTGTGGGGCTTGGATTCACATCCAACGCCCTCCTTTCGCCTCTTTCAATTTGTTTCTTCAACTCAATCTTCCTTTCGTGCGGCATTTACGATTTCCGTATTTCGAGGGAGTCATAAACTCCTAATACTCCGCACTTAACATGTTGTAAAAATAGTAGATCTTCTGCTCTTCTGTTTGAACTAGCTCGTCACAAAATCTGAGCTTGTCTAGGAACACTCCCGTGATCTTGTCTATCGACTCGCCCTTTTGCCTTAACTGAGTGAACTCTTCTTTGATCTTGTTGATCACGGCTTTTGTGATGTGGTGTCTAAGGAACGGTACTTTGAATTCCTCCCACGTCATAGTCCTCGTGGCCTTGATTCCTTGTTCCTTTTTAAGATTGTCCCACCAATCTTTTTCTTGACCTCTTAATTGACCGGTCCCGTACGCCACGAAGTTGGTCTCATCACAATGGGTTCTCTCGAAAACCCCTTCTATGTCGCTAATCCATCGTTGACAAACGATCGGATCAACTTCGCCATTATAGATTGGGGGTTTAGATACCATAAACTTATTATATGGACATGCTTTCGTTTTTCCCTTGTCTCTTTCTTGCGTGAGACTTCCCTTCAATTCATCTATCTTTTCTTTTACCACCGATAAGATCGTGGTTTGTAGTCTATCGATGAATTGTGGTAGACTAGCTTCTAGAGCTTTTTCGACCTCTTCGGAAATCTTTTCTTGCATCTATTCAGTTAGGTGAGATGTTGTATCACCTCCGGTTGTAGCAGAAATTTCTTTAACTGAAATGTCCACAATAGTCGGTTAATAACTTATTCAATTTATTTCCATTCCATTCCATTACATGGAAATTTATACTCATCACTGATGTGATTCAAATACAACGTATAAATTATGTCAAATACGTCGTAAAAGCAACCCTTTTTTAGTACTAATGTTAGAAAACGCTCATGTTTTCGTTCCTTTTAGATTTTCAGGGATAAAAAAGCTTAAATTTGCAAAAGGAGCAAAAAGACAGCAAAATATAACATAAATGTAAAGAAAAAGGAATTGTCGCAGCTCGTCAAGCCCCAATTCACATCCAAACCTCAAAATAACAAGAACAGAAGGCTGACACGGGGCCGTGTCCGAAGATGGATACTGGGCAGGAGAAAAAGACAATTGCAAAAGACAAAAATAGCAGCCAACACGGGGGCATGCTAAGCCAACATGGGGCATAATCAACTCAAAGATTTTCAGAATCTGCGATAGTACAACAAGTACTTTGGCCACTGGCCGTGCCGTTGACACACGGGACGGTGTTAGTACAACATCTGACAAGCAGTTAATGAGGAAGAGAGAGAGAGATGGGCACGGGGCCGTGCCTAGCCGGGCACGGGCCGTGCCCAGCCGGGCACGGGCCGTGCTAAAGCTTCTGAAGACAGCTATAAATAGAAGTGCTTGGTTCCACTTCAACTCATCCCTTGGCAAACCACTTCTCTCTCACTTGCCACCACTCCACCACCAATACAACACCATCATCCACCACCATCATCCATTTTTCCATCTTTAGAGTGTGTGTGTAGTCTCGGGATCCAAGATTGATCGTAAGAATCTTTGTCAAACAAAGGCCATGCTTGGTTAAATTCTTACATCACTTGGTGAAGACATATCTTTTATGTATTTCTTTTATGATTTCTAAGCTTTGGCTACTTTTTAATTGGGTATGTATTTATGACTTTAATAATTAGTTTTTTATATTGAAGGCGAATTTATACACCCATTCTTCATATGTTTGTTTACTCAACATATTCATGTCTTTACGGTCTATATAAAATATGTTAATTGTCTGTAAGGGGGTTAGAAGGGTAGACTGGGTAATTCTATGTCTCGTTCAGTGTATAGATCCTGTGAGAACCTGGTGCAAGTTTAGTACTACTCCATGGATTGGCCGAGAATGACTGGCCCGACTGAGAGTAAGAAAACGCTTGCAGCCCTTATTCATAAACTACTATTAAAACTTTAAACCAACCCCGCGAGGACTGTATCCCTGCTAACTCAGACCAATGGGTTGAGGGTGATCGCCGCCTTGTAAGGGGGGTCCACCACATTTTGCATTAATAACTTACTTAATTATCTTTCAATATTCCGACCTTGTGGGATTGTATCCTTGCTGACTCAAACCACTAGGTTGAGGGTAACGTCGCCTCCAAAAGAGGGGCCTACTACTATAACTAAGATAATCTCTTAAAGTGCCCAAAGCGCGGAAATCATAAGAAGGGTACATGAAAGATAAGTTGGATCCAAGTGATTCTTTCTTGTCTATCATTTTTATTTTCTGTTTTTTATCTTTTTATTAGCTTAAAAATCTTTTCTAAAAGTTTGGTTCGATTAGACGTTGACGATAAGTCGGTACTAAAAGCTCTTGTGTCCTTGGACGACCTCGGTATCTTGCCATCACTATACTTCGTCCGCGATGGGTGCACTTGCCCTAACGTGTGTAGAGTGATAGTAAAATATCTTGTTTTATAAATTTAAAACTTGAAAATCGGCGAGTTAAAAATATAACTAAAAATATACTCACACCGACACACGTCAATCACACTTAATCATAAGTGATGTGTTATTCTTTTTCGGTTTAGTCAAGTATATAACTTGCCTCACCTTCATACTTAGTGTATTTCCCAGGTTCGAGCGTATTAATACACTCCTCCCATACACTTTTATATCCTTATTTCTTTAAATCTTTCAATCAAAACTCATTTATAATTAATTCTTACCGGATGTCTTGATCAAGCCTTTAACCGAACACATTTCGTCTTGAACCTTAGGCTCTGATAACCAACTTGTAAGACCCTTAACATAATATTGATTAATTCATATAACAAGGAGTTCATTTATATACAAAAATGCCATTTTACAAAAACATCGGCGTAACGATGTTTACATACAGTTTAAAACATTCAAATTATGTTTACAAAAGTTTTACACAAGTTTTTAGTAACAAAAGAACTAATATAGATGCGGAAGCTTCATTTGTGTAGGATCGGTGAATCGATCAAACGAGACGTTCAGAAGAGTTCCCAATCAATACGAAAGGCGGAATCGGACGTATTGATGTTATAGCAGCTTGATTTGCATTTAGAATCACTTTAACTGTCGATTGTATTGATTTCACAACGTTACAAGTGCTGGCGACACTTCGGCAGAGCTTCGCTACCAGAATCAGAAGTTACAAATGAAGACCCAAGACTCATTATTTATAGGAATCACCAGGTCGCACAAACCAGTCATGTCCAGTTCGCACGAACTGGCCACTTCGTGTGAACCTGCTGGTTCAGGCCTGTTTCCCGATTCTTTCATACTACGTGTCTTGGTCTATCTATTCTATTACATGACTCGATACAAGACGAAGTCAACAGACATATGCACTAACAAACTCCCCCTTGGATGATGACGAGTCTTCAGTGTGTCGAGTCTTCAGCCTTTATCGGTCTTCTTGCTCTCTCCAAAGTGTCTTTCTCTGTAAGCATCCTCATCAATCTCTCTCTTCTTCTGTCTTCAGACATCCCCTTTCGATAAGCTGGGATCATAGTCTGGAATTCACAATCTGCATCTTTCACAGGTTCAGGAACGATTCCTGGCTCTCCGTAGCAACAGGATCAGAAACCTGGCTCTATTCTGCATATGCTTATGCGGAAAGTCCTCAGAAGTCGAAACCTAGCTTTTTCAAAGCTTTTTACCTGCACATAACTCTATTCAAAACATAAGTTTTTTTATTTATAACAATTTTAGAAACTACTTGAAACATTCTTAAAACAAAATGATCTCTCATTTATGATCTCTGCTCAACCACTTGTATTCGTAACACTCAAATTTGGTTTCAAATTAATTAACCATTTAATCATTTCTCATATCAAACAAACTCTCCCAACACTTTTGTTCATCATGTTCAACACTTGGAATTTTGAAAATCAGCTTTCCAAGATCAGTTGTCGAAAATAAGATGAAATAAAATCTTTTTGATTTTTCAAAAATTTTATGCTAAAACACATTCTTTTTGGATTTTTTTAATGAAAAGCAGTAAAGAAATATTTACAGACATATTTTTGTGAGTTTGTGTAAGAGGATCATATCAGTTTATGACAAATCACTAGCACCGTTGAGCTTTAAACACTTTAAGTTCTAAACGATTCATTAGATTGTCAGTATACTGATCCACTTAAATTTTCACACAAAGTTCAATTGATTCGAGATACGAATTAGTGTTTTAATAGACTTAACTTATTCGCGTGTCCCACCTCAGAATATACTCCCGTATCCAGACTCCTATATTCAGTCTTACAGGTGAATGTACACTAATGATATTGTCACACCCTGGCTTTGCGGAAGCGTGGTTAATTTGGTGTGACTTCTTAATACCATAGCTTAACCATAACAAAGCTATATGAAATAAAACCATGCAAGATCATCCATAGATTTAAGTTTTAAAACTGAAGTAACATGACATTGTCTTAGGGACTTACAATATCATAACATAAAACATTGTTTTGAAAGACATAAACATCAACATGAATAAAACGCAGTTCAAGATTTGTGACTCGTCCAGGAAAAAGTCACATTTCCTAAACTGGGATGACCTCGGAACCCATATGCAGCGGGAAAACATAACATACCGCGCCAGATCTTTAGTTCCCTGAAATACATGTAAGTTGAAAAATCAACAATAATGTTGAGCGAGTTCATGTGTAAGTGAGTAAATAAACCTTTGTATATATAAAAATCCTGGTATGTAGCAAATAAGGAAAAAGAGATCACCAATGGTTTGCAAGGCCATTGATATGTGTGAAGTGCAAGTAGGAAGACTCAAACCTAGCAGATTTCGCGTTGGGTACAAAGTCACCCCGAGGTCCGTACTATTGGACCTGGAGTTGGGCTCGCTACACCCAGATAGATCTACCGCTTATGTCCCTCGGTCCTACAATGAGGATTAATGGCCTCCAGTTTCCGCATACCCACTCACATGATCTAAGTAGTAACCCTCCTTACGCTAACCATACCATGTATAAAGTACTTGTAATCAAAGTAACATGTATTTCACCCCCGCAGTTTAGAAAACTGAAAACAGTTAAGAGAAAAGGGGGACATGAACTCACAGTGGTGCGTCTCTGCCAAGTATACCTCCAAATTAAGCAGCTGTGTGACGACCTACACGTACTAACTCTATTAGACGGACGACCGTGCCTTAGCTTTATGGTTTAAGTTTTCGGGAAATAGTTAGGCAACTATTTCGTGTTTTCATTCTGTATACTTGGTAATCATTTTCCTTCCCAAGGATGGGGGATTTAATACATGTGTATTCGTATAATTTCGAAATATATTATTAAGTCTCACTTAAAATATATTTTATTTCTAACTCCAAAGTATAAATATTCTTCTCAAAAATATTATATTTTCTATTACATAACTTTTCCCAAAATAATACCTTGACAAAAAAATATGCGTTAAGTCATATTTTCTTAAAATGCGTAAGTTACGTTTTAATGATCAAGTGGTAATAATAATTACCGGTGTAACTTATATATTTATCGTAGAGGCGTTCGTATTATTTTGGATTCGTTAACATTTGATAGTATTATTTTTACCCTAAGAATAATACTAGTGTTTTCACAAAATAATCATAAACACCTGACAAGTGTCGTTAAGAAAAATATATACTAAATATATATTTACCAAGTTTTATTTTGTGAAAATCCCACCTCCGATGTTTTGTAAATATAGTCGTGGTGAAACTTATATTTTGAAAACATGTCGAAAAGTATTTCTAACACTTATAGTGAAAATATTTCTAAGTGTTAGGTTTTTGGAAAAATTTCGCCAGAGTTTCCTCTGTAACTGGAGGTGGCCACGCTTTCAAGCGTATCATTTTCTTTTACAAATCAAACCAACAATTTTCTCAATCAACAATAAGCATTATTCAAACCATCAAACTAGTCAAAATAGATGTAAATCGCAAAAATACATGAACTTGTGGTTTTTCCAAAATATGTAGTATCTTTCCATTATTTTTAGTGGATCTTTTGTATAAATCAACCCGGTTTCGTAAAAGTCTCGTTTTTAGAGAAAATAAATTTCCACAACTTCTTGTCAACATTTACAAAAATAGTTCTTTCGTCAAAACTTTGTGTTACACAAGTGTCTACGCACTTGTGTGTTTACAAAAGCACTTTTGGTTATGTAAGATCCGTCTTTAAAAGTATGTTTTCTCTTGACACGTGGTCCTTTGAAAATACCGCTTGTAGATCCGTAGATTTACTAGTTCTAAACACTATTTCACAAGTAAAATCGCTTTTACACAAGTTCATGATTCGTGTGTGGTAGAGTTTCATCCTTTAACCCTTGTTACTTCCAAAACAACCTTATGTCATGATCCATGATCATGACCAACCCGGGTTAAATGACGATCCGAGCTACCACAACATAGATCGGGTCCAAATAATCACACAAATCAATTACTACAAGATTTACACAACATATGAGCTTTTAACCATCACTTTTAGTGTTTTTAGTAGACTTTTATGCTTCATCTTGCATGTTAGCGACTTTTAACCGTTACAAATCATATTAACCACTTTAAAATAGTTCGAGAAGGTGATTTAAGCAACTTACTACTAGCTCGAGGCTAGGGAAGAATCTAAGCGAAAAAATGCGTGGATAAAAGCAATGTAGTGAGGTCCTTCGCCTTCCGATTGCACCAAGGTTCCTTATACGCGATCCTTATCACTTGTATGAACTTGGAATAAGAAGATCAAAACTCGAAAATATGATGGATGGTGGTGGGGTGTTCGGTCGAAGCCTTTGAGAGAGGGAGAGAGTGTGTGTGTGTTGAGTTTGTTAAGTGAAGGTTATGTAGTGCTAAGGATCTAACTTATAGACAAAGCTTAAGGTAATTAACCATTGGATTTGTGTATTCTAGATATTAAGCACAAGATTATAATAATCAACAAAAGGACAAGGGTGTCCCCCTTCTTGGGGACGGTTTGTAAAGGGGGGGGGGGGGTACTAGTTCGATTTCAACCAAACATAAGGAAATTAGTTAGGTTAATCTAGTTAAGTTTAGGGATTAACCCGGTTAGTAGTGTGTTGTGCGTTACAACGGGTGTTAGGGTATTCAGGGACCCTAACTGGCTCAGAAAAAGATAAGTAATGTTTTTAACAATATTTTCATGTTCCGGGTATAGTCCGGTTGTTCGGTTGGATAGAGATCCGTTAAAGCGTTAAACAAGCTTTAAAGTGTCGTTATAATTATTTTTAGTGACACAACTTATTCCTTCAAAGTGTCGGGAATATTTTCCTCATGTTTTGGCACTTTATTAGGTAGCTTAATGCTGAATTATTATGTAAAGTGCTGAATTCTTGTGCTTAGAGCACGTTTTAGGCACATCCAGTCATTGTAACTTATTCCTAGAGACGCAGTTCTACAACACTTGTATCCCTACACTCACCACTAGTGTAGTAAAATATTTCTGGCTCATACAGGCCTTAGAGGCAGTGCCTGCCTGATGCTGGCTTTATCAGCATGTTCAATAGGTTATCCGTTCATAGTGCTACTGTGCTCTTTGTGCATCATGTTTGTCACTAAGGTTCAGCATGTAAATAATGTAGTGACGGTAAGTAAAGTATAATGCAGGTATATACATGTATCAGAAATCAAGTAGCAGTTCATCAGTAATTTCAAACAAGCACAATAATTAAGCAGTAATTAATTATTAATTAAGTCGTACGGATACCTGGTTTGGTGAGGGTTGTCACAGATATCTCTAAATGGGTAATGCGAGGCCATGAGAGCTCAGGCTAGAACTTCCGTTCAATTAGAGAGATGATGGCTCGTCTTTTAGGTGTGTCCCGTTTGGGGATCTTTTTTTTCAACAGCACATGATTAGCATTTTTCAATGTTTCATCATTTTTTATGCTGAGGGTGAGCTTTATGATTAAAGCAGTGCAGAGCATTATACGAGGACTAGGCTATTGCTTCCGCAAAATCAGAAGTCCCGGTATAATACCCCAGATATCATCACGCACAAAGACCTAGTATATCAGAAATAGAAAGCCCTTCAAACAAGATTTCAGGGGTTACCTATATATCCGAGAGGTGTTCCCCACGAGATAAGTAAGTATTTGATATTTAGGTTTATATCTCGAAAACAATCTATTAAGCGTGTAAAAACCTACTGGCATATCATCAGAGACACCGTTTATCACATTTTAACATTCCAATTCTTTAGCGTACTGTGATTGTCTACTGATGTACTATCATTTCCTCTTTTTCACAACAAAACTCATTTTGATTTTATCATGTTTTTGGCTTTTTCAAATTTTATCATGTTTTTGGATTTTTCAAATTTTCAAAATTTCTAAATTTTTTACTCCCCCAAAAATAAAAAAATATGTTTCAATTTTTGATTTTCCGGGAAAATTTGAAAGTAAACACAATAAACTGTACAAATAAAATGACAAACTGATGTGAATTGCTTCAATTCACCATCCTCTTGGCATAAACAATCAGAACTCCCCCTGACAACAAACTATTTTCCCATTATGATTTCAAAACACTTAAGTTTGTTTTAATCAAAATGGTTTTTCCGGAAAATTAGTTTTCTTGATTTCACACATCATGGGGATTTATTCATCACTTTGTTCTTTCAACCACTTGTAAAAATTAACACTTGTAGGTTTTTCACAGAAACAATTTTTCAAGAATGATGCCGATTCATGCTCCACGATTACCAACATTGGGAGCTCCGGCAAGTCAGGATTTTCAAGCAAAGAATGGTGACACCCAAGCCTGACCAGCCTCTGGTGCATCCGAGTTATTTTCACTCGGTGTGTAAGTTCTCCTCGTTGATTCATAAAATTCTTTTACCCCTTTGACCCTTCCATCAACCATCTTACCAAAGATATGTTTCACTTTGCCATTAAACGCTTTTTCGACATCAAATTCTTTCTTTTCAGAATAGAATTGATTCGAAATCTCTACCTTTCCAACTTTTTGTTTAAAATTTTCAGACCGCAATGGTGGAAAGTTTGCGTCATCCATTGGCGGAACTGAATTTTCTCTTTTTAGCTCAACTTGTGGCTCCTCTGACTTTGACGAGTCAGATTCATCGCCAGAAAGTGGCTCCTTTGGTTCTGAAGAAACAAATTCATCGCCAGATTTAACATCTGATTTCTTAACAACCCACATTTGATTGTTAAGATTCACATTTCTTTTGTAAAAACGTTTTGAACTCTCACTAACTTCAAATGTTGAATTTTTAAACATTTTAAATTTTTCAGTTGGTGGTTCAGTTTTATCAACAACTTTTTCTTTGAATTTAGAAGACACTCCCTGTTGTGTGTTGGTTGCCTTTGGACAGTTCCAGGTGATGTGACCAACTTCATTGCATCGGTAACAGGTTCTTGTCTCCTTTTTCTTATTAGCTTCATTCTTCTCATGGTTCTGTTTTTCTGCAAGAAACGCTTTGTTCGATTGCTTCCAGAATGAACTCTTTTTCTCTTCTTCAGAACTTGTCCCTGAAACAAATACAGTTTTTGATTTAAAATCTTTAATATTTTGATTATTTTCAACAACAAAACCCAACCCCTTCTTTTTGAAATTGCTTTTATGATTCGGTTTCTTTTGATGACCTGGACCGAAACATTTCTTCTTGTTTAAACGTTGTTGAACTCTAGAATTATATTTAGGTTTTGAAAATCCCATTTTATCTTTTATTTCTGAAAACTTTATTTTTATCAATTTAAAAACTGTATTAATATTTTCAATTTTCACATTTTTAATTGGAAATTCCTCATCAGAATATAATTTGTCTGAATCATTCAAAGTATATGCCACTTTGATTGTTTCGTCATTCAAATTATTTTTTGATATCAGAAAATCTTTATTGTAAACCCTTTTGACCGATGATTTCGAACTGTCCACTGATGAATTTGAACTCTCAGATTCAGACTTTGACTCTGATTCCTCATCCTTATCCAACACCTGATCGACCACTTTCTTTATTAACTCAGACTCATGATCAGTGTCAGACGATGTGAATGTGACGTCAATGTTGTCTGGTAACTCATCAGTTGTTTCAGACTTTAACTTTATATTGACTGCCTTTTTGACTTGTTCCGAATTTGGTTTTCTGGGAGAATAACCTTCCCAAACTGGAGGCGGACACTTTTTATAATTTGCACTTTATTTCTTACCAGTATCCGTATCTTCCGATTTCTTATCTTGAAAGGCTTCAAAACCTGCTACTGTCGGATAGATTCTATCAATCAAGTAATCAGAACTTGAGTAACTCATTAGCAATCGTCTGATTCTTTCATTCTCAATCTTTTCAGTCTCCAATTCCTGCTTCAACTTTGCACACTCATCAATATAGTGATTGATGGCCTTCTGCTTAGACATCATCACTGCATTCATCATTGTCAAAGCATCTTCCCTTTCTAAGTTTGTCTTTTCCAACTGGTTGACTGTTCTGTTCAACACATCATAAGATTCTTTTACATACTTAACATCGAACAACAACTTTTCTTTCATCTTGTCTAGCTCACTATACTTCTTATCTTTTTCTTCACAATGTTTGCATGGTTCCAAACATTTCAGATAAGGTTTTGTGACCTCTACAATCTTTTCAATCTCAACAATCTTCTCAGCAACTTTAACTTCTTCACTCTGTTCATACTTCTCTTCCACCTAAACAACATTCTCACATTTTACCTTTTTCTTTTTTTTTTCTTTTCTTTTCTTTTGTTGCTCGTTTCTCTTTTAGTTTCTCCAATTTATCTGCAAAATAAAATTTGAAACTTTCAGGTGATAAATGAGTTTTATCAATGTTTATTTGATTAATTTCTTCATCATCATCACTGCTATCATTTGATGATTGATCAAAAACTGGTGTCTTTTCTGAACTATCTTCTGAAGAGACAAACTCTCCATCTTGACTTTTCTCATCATTTGCAAACACATCCATCCATTCTTTCATCAACTCTGGCTCTTGAATGATCTGTGAAATAAATGCTCTAAACTTTGAGTTACTTTCAGCCGGAATGTATTTGTCCCAGCTAAATCCCTCTGGCAATCTTTCATCTTCTTGATCTGGAGGCATAGTAATACAAGCTTTCTTCTTTCCATCTTCAATCGAAATATTACGGGATGATGACGGTTGTTGAGCTACTTGATGATATATTGCTTTATGATAATATTCATTGTTCCCGAAAGGATTCTGAGCTCCACCTGCTTCTCGGTTGGTACATTCCCTCTTGAAATGTCCTTTTTCCCTACACCGAAAACAAGTAACTTTAGACTTATCAAAACCTAAAGTAGAAACATTAGCATCCCATAATTCATCTCTTCCGGTAATCTGCTTAAATTTCTCAGCTCTCCTCAACACGCTCGCTAAACACCACTTAATATCCATTAGCTCCATTTCCTCAGCATCAATCTAATCGTAATCCTCTTTTCTTAACATAGGATTTCCGATTCTTCCCGCAACCAAACTCTCATATGATTCTAACACTGTAACTAGTAATGCCATATGACCTTTAGCGACTTCTTCAGAGAAATTCTGACCGTTCTAAAGATGCAACGCGATGTTGCATTGTAGCACATGACCATTACCATTGTTTGAGCTTTGAGACTGATGATTTGAAGTTGAAACATTAGGATTAACACTCGGATATGAAGAAAATCCACTGTTGTTGATTGAACTTTGATTGATTGATCCGGATGAGTTTTCTGCGCTGAAAGCGGTCTGGATCTTCGGACTAGCTTCAACATTTTGAACATTACCTTTGAAATACATCTTGATATCTTGTTGACCACTTGAATTGTTCATTCGAGTGATCTTTTGTTGTTCAAGATCTTGTCCTTCAAGTTTTTCAATGAATTGAGCAATTGACAATCTATCATACTCTCCGGTATTCTTCAAAATCATAAGATATGTACCCCATTCATTTTGAGGTAAAGCATCGGCTAATTTTTCAACCCATTCCTCTCAATCCTTTTTGATATCCAACCGTGTCATTGAACGTACTAAATGACAATATCTCTCAATAAGAGTCTTTGTAGTTTCACCCTGCAAGCTTGAAAACAATTCAAATTCTTTCTTTAACAATGATTTTTTATTCTTGATCATCTCCGTACTTCCTTCGAATTTTGTGCGAAGTGCTTCCCAAATCGAACGTGCACTACCATCATGTTGAAGTAATATGAAAACGTCTTCTTTCACAGCTTGTTGAAATAAACTGATCATCATTTTTTCTGCCTTGTACATGTCTCTCTCTTTATCCGAAAATTCAGAAATAATCTTTATAACTCCCATATCAGAACGAGGTCGAACGTACTTAGTTTCAATACACTCCCAAGACCTTAAATGGTTTGCTTGAACCCAATTCTCAAACCGTTCTTGCCAACTGTAATATTCTTCAATGCTCATCAACTTTGGGGGTTTCTGTAACGTTCCCGTTTCATTTTCCATAGTTACATTCTGAGCAACGGTAACAGGAGTACCCGGGGCAGTAGCAAATGCGTTGTAAAATTCAGAATACATGTTTCGGTATAAAAGATCACAAAAACAGACTTTTTCAAACGATCTGAAGACCTTTTAACCACACCGTGCGAGTTGGTTTTTCAAATGATCTGACTAATCCTCAAGCGATCTGGTCAAATCACACGACCTGGAATTAACTTTTCAGACGACCTGGAGTCAATTCATGTGAGCTGGGGTCAATTCGTGTGAGCTGGGGTCCAATCTCAAACGACCTGATGACTTTCAAACGACCTAGACCAAAACTTCAAACCGTGCGACCTGATTACTTCAAATCGTGCGACATGATCACTCTTTCAATCGATCTGACTTAAATCCAAACGACCTGGATAATTTTCATGCGATCTGGATTCAATTTCTCACGACCACGTGATATTTCCAAGCGATCTGACTCAAAACCAAGCGATTTGGTCCATATTCAAATGTCCTGGAATAATTTCACACGATCTGAATGATTCTCGAACGATCTGAGCTATGTTTTAGGTTGATTTAGGTCCTGATTTGTTCACGGATTGATTAAAACTTAGTTTTACGTGTTATATCACAAAATCAGACCATTTTAACCGTAAAAACTCAGTCAATTTGATGAAAAAGTGTAGAGAAGTGAGTAGAAATCAGTTGTTTATGTTGAAATGAAGCTGAAATGGTAAGAACTCTTCCTCCTGAGCTCTGATACCACTTGTAGGATCGGTGAATCGATCAAACAAGACGTTCAGAAGAGTTCTCGATCAATACAAAAGGCGGAATCAGACGTATTGATGTTATAGCAGCTTGATTTGCATTTAGAATCACTTTAACTGTCGATTGTATTGATTTCACAACGTTACAAGAGCTGGCGACACTTCGGCAGAGCTTCGCTACCGGAATCAGAAGTTTCAAATGAAGACCCAAGACTCACTATTTATAGGAATCACCAGGTCGCACGAACCAGTCATGTCCAGTTCGCACGAACTGGTCAGTTCGCATGAACTAGCCACTTTGTGTGAACCTGCTGGTTCAGGCTTGTTTCCCGATTCTTTCGTACTACGTGTCTTGGTCTATCTATTCTATTACATGACTCGATACAAGACGAAGTCAACGGACATATGCACTAACAATTTGTACGTGTGTTCGGTTCTCGAGCAAGCTTGATCATCGTCCAAAAGATTTTAGTAGTTACCTATAATCAAAATCATCATAAACGTTAGTTATGATAGTTTATAATACGTTTATACAAGTCCGTAAGCCAAAAAAACAAGCAGACAACAACTTTTAACCAGCTTTTTAAGCCGTCACGAGGCGCGACCGGATCAGGGGCAAGCCATCGCGGGCAAGGCTCTTAATTTGCAGGTTTTTAATTTGCAGCTGCATATTCCCTGCTTTGCCATTTTTTTACTAAATTGGTCATAACTTTTTTTATTTCTTATCCGTTTTACGTCCCGTTTCTTTCTACGTGTTTGTAATTCAATTCTCCATCATATGGAATTAAAATCCAACATCTGAATTAACAAAATTCTTAACTTTAAGCTCTCGGGTTTATAATATATTCAACTTGTTTGACCCGTTCAAGTTTTTAAACAACCAACTTATCTAATTACTTTCAATTTCATGCTAACATCATAACCATGAATGTTTTCTAATACCCGGGGCTTTATTCATGAGATTTATGCGCCCGTTATCTATTATGTGCTATGTCTTTTTGACCCATTCAACTACAACTAGTTGAATATACTTAACACGGTTCCGTATACGGAATTGTGCATTTTCTAGTCATACTCAATACCCAAGCTTTTGACTTTTAATCTGCGTTCCTATTTCTCGGTTAACGCGTATAATGACTTTCTATCCATAATCCGTGTATCACTTCGAATTCTTTAATTATGAAACCTTTCCAGTTTGCATCAAGACTTCAATTCGACCCATTTGGTCTTATTATCGACATCCATCGCTTCCATAGAACCAAAGTTTTTTTACTTTAGTTATTTTGACCTGTTTGGTCTTATTAGCGACGTCCATCACTTTTATACTACCAAACCTTTATCTTACTAGTCATTTTGACCCGTTTGAATATTATACTGAAATTCCTCACTTTCACATTCAAACTTATCACTAGACTTGTATTCATCCATTCGGTTTATTTATACGGAATCCACCGTTTACTTAATCAACAGAACTTCATGATAATGCATTTGTCATTCAACATAAATAGACACAAAATGCTAACAAAAAACTATGAAGCATATAGTCGCGTACCTTTAAAGCTTTCCCTTTAAGCGAGTATCTGTTCCGTCTTGACCACTCGACAATTCGCCCAATTTTCCTATAGAGTTCAATTCAAATTTATCGTTTAGAACTCATTTTATAATATTTTACATGCAATGCGTCTAACTAGTGAATTAAGCGATCCTTTCATATTTTTCAACATTTCAAGATCACTTAGACATTTTGTCGAACATCTTATGGGCGAGATTATTTTACAAACATTATCAAGTTCATGATTAGTCATTAAACCATGTTTAAACATCATTTTCAAACTCATATGTCTAGTATGCATAAACAACACCTAGACTTGCATCATAACAATCCAGTAACACCAATCTATCACTATAATTCAAGTGTTCATGATTTCATTACAAAACCCATTTAGCACATATATGGTTAATCATTCAATCACTAAATTCTTATCTAGGGTTTGTTCCTAGACTTGTAATCATCTCAATTTTCCCATAACATCAAACATTCACTCTAGAATTGCATCTATGAGTGTTCATCACTAATCATATCAAAATTAGACATATCTTGTGATCTCCTAACTTGAGTGATCACGATTTTATCTTGGAATTGATTTCTAATCTGTTTCCTTCTTTGATTTTGAGAGATTTTGGTGAAGTTAGGGTTTTAAAGAGGAGCTCTCTTGGCTCTGTGGTTTCGGTCGACCAGAAACACACACAAGTGTGTGTTTTTATGTCAAATTTTTATTTTATTAAACCAGTTTCAAGTTTGCCCCCTTTAGTCCCTTTATTTTTAAGATTTGTAAATTGGGCTAGAATCCTTTGATTCTTCATCATTCAATAACATATAATTAACTAGGTTAAATATTCCTAGTTTTATTTTCGCAAAGTTATTATCAACATAATTAATTATACATATATACAAATATATATAATTTAATATTTTTGGGGTGTTACAATCTACTATTTTAAAGCCACACGGAGATCAAAGTTCGAAATTTAGGGCTCAAAACAACTCTAACGACATTTTCTATAGGTGCCTGTAAGTTAGCCTAACCACCTCAGGTGGGTATGCAACATGTGAACCCACGGACCAATATGTGTCTGCCCAACTCTTCTCAATAGTAAGAGGTTGGAAAACATTAAAGAGCTAAAGTTGATCCACAAAGGCCTATCTATCCTCAATGTAAAAAAAAGCCGAAATTGATAAAAATAGGGCTAAATAATATAATTATCTTCTTGTTGTACGTATGTTTGGTTTTAACTTATAAAACGTTGACAGTTATATGTTGTAAATTTGTGAGTTCTATGTGCATTGGGGTGTTGTACATGATGGTGTTTGGTTCTTTTGCATTTAATGGTGTTGCGCTTTGTTATTATTTTGTTGTACATTGGTTGGGTACACGGCGTACACCAGTCAATTGCGCCACTTTCTTTGTGTCGATCACCAGATTTTTGGTTATTACTGTTGTTTGTATATTTTGTATTTAACTTAGCGTCAGTGGCGGACCCAAAATTATTTTCTGGGGGTGCGAATGAAGGGTTCAACAAACTTTCAAGGAGTGCGGTCGGGATTTTTGCCTATAAATTACACAAAAAAAAATAAATTTTAAAGGGGGCATCCGCCCACCCAAGGCATGCCTTGGGTCCGCCCTTGCTTAGCATGGTTACTATTTACCATAGCGTGACACGGCCGTCGCAACATAGAGTACTTTATACAAGTTCATGTAAAGTCATAAAAATAGATTGTTAATCTTATCTCAACACGTTAATGTCACACCCCTTTCTAAGGCGGAAGCACGAGGTGTGATCATGAAAGGTTCTCATTGCATACGAAAGGTAAACATACTACATGCTCAAAAATAACTTCAAACCTTACATTACTGAAAACATAAGTTAAGTGTTTACAACATGAGATAACAAATTGTCTTAAAAGTTACAACTTTATTTAACGATAAACATAACGACATCCACGAGCATGAGTAAGACCGCGCGCACATCCACTAGTTACCTGAAATACATGTGAGTTTTGGAAAAACGTCAACATAATGTTGGTGTGAATTCATGCAGTTTCTGTATTGTACTTTTGTATACTTTGTATGAACAACATGGTATGTATCTTGTATAAATCAAGTATTTCTATATGTATCAGGTGTTAATGGGTTGCAAGGCCATTAACATGTGACACGACATAGGAAGTCACCAAACCATAGGCATTTTTCTCGTTGTCGATTCACGACGGAGACACCAAAACACTACTCTGTACTAGTTGTCACCAAGAGTGGGGCTGCCCTTGTACCCGTTAGATCTAACCTTTTGTTTTGCGGTCTAAGTATGTACACGTTTAATGGTGCTTATGGTACCCTATTCGTGACACGATTTCTCGTATCATTTCTCGTATCATTCCTCAAAACGCATCATACTTGGTACTAGTTATCCCCAAGAGTGCTTCTTGTTTTTGTATCATACCATTTATAAACATTGTAATATTTGTAACATGTATTTCACCCCCGAAGTTATAAAACTGAAAACAGTTAAGAGAAAAGGGGGAGCATGAACTCACAACTTTGCGTTCCATGCGTCGTAAACTTCACCGGATTTGCTTAATTAACGTCGTGACCTATACGTGTTTTCTTAACGTTAGTCACTAGACTTGTATCGTACAAGTACAAGTCACTGTCATTTGTGTACGCATTCTTGTGTTAAAAATAATTCATATTTTTAACTAAGTGTCTTACTTATATTATTTTCTCAAATAAACAAATATAAGTTTCTTGTATTTTTGCACCCGAATTAAGTATCTTGTATGTTGTATGTGTATTTTTGTTACAAAAATTATGGCGAGGTTTATATTCGAAAAGCATAGTTTAGAACACACTAGCAAACATTTGTCTAGAAAATATTTACTAAGTGTTAGAATTTTCAGAAAATTTCGCAATAGTCTCCTTTGTAAATGGAGGTGTCCATGCTAAGTAGCATATCATTTTCTTTAACATATAACACGTTAGATCGTTCTCAAATAATCAACCCGACATTCTGACATGCAAGATACTACTTTTGTCGTTTCAGTTTTAATATATAAAACTGGACTGTTTTCGGACATTTTAATAAAATGGTTAACTTATTCCAATAATTCCCAAATTTTTACAGAATGTCTTATGCGAATCAAATATTATTGTGTAAAAATATCGAGATCCAGTTCATTATCAATATTTTATAGAAAATCATTTACCGAACTGCGATCAGATTTGTTACTTTCTGACCGCAGCCTACGGAATAATTCGTTTAAAATTCATCGTAAGTCCGATTTATGAAATTCCTATTGGAGGGTCACAACGACATCAGTGATCATCTACGGTATAAATTTCAGGGGCTGGTTCTACTCAGGTTTCAAGTTATGATGAAGAATATAACACATGTTTTTGGCAGTAAAAATGCAGCTTAAGTTGCTGTCCAAAAACAGACCTTTAAAAATAGTAAACGACTTCGAAAAATTACGATTCCAGTGCCATTTGATCCGTTTTTCGAAAATACATAATTTAGGCTTCAGAAATTATGTTTTTCGATTTATTATGGTCTGTTTACAGATATTTGAAGTTGACTGAAAATGTAAATCAGCATGTTTCTTTATAGTTTAAACGTCACTAAATCGTATCAACAAATGTCCGAACAACGGGTTTATCACAAAACCAACGATCAAATATCATGCATGATTTAACCAACCCTCATCGAACAAGATTTCATCTTTAAGTAAACTTTTTATGTAGGATTTCATGTAAAGCTTCATGTTTATCTCTTTAGTGTTCTTGTTTCTTTAGTGACTTTGAACATACTAACATACTACAACTTTTGATCACAAAAAACAAGATGAACAAGGGGGTACAAGTAACTTACTACTAGCACAAGGCTAGGGTAGGATCTAGTGATGAAGATGATGAGAAAAAGATGAAGAACAAGCAAGAAACAAGCCCTTTTGAAGCTCCACAAGTTGCAAGCTCCTACAACCCTTCTTCTACACTTGAATGATGCTCAAAGATGGATGAATATGGTGGTTATGTGGTGGTGATGGTGGCGGTTTGGGGGTGAGCCGAAAGAGAGAGAAGAGAGTGAAGGTGTGGGTGTGATCTTGTGAATGATGGTGATATCTAGAGCTCCATACTTATAAATCATGTTCTCATCTTTTGGTCACCTCTACAAGTAATATCTAATAAACAAATTGGATTAAATCTAGTAGAAGATTATGTAGTATGGTGAGAATGTTGGGTGGGTCCTACTTGGGACCGAAATTGGTTGGGGGGGGGGGGTTGGTTGCAAGATTTGTAACTAAGTTTGTAAATATAGTTAGTTTCCAAGTAACTAGATTGTATATATTAGTTATTTGATTTTTAGTGGGTGTTATGGCAAACGGGGATCATGACTAGCCAAAAATAATAAAACAATGTGTTTGGCAAAAATTTAGTGTCCCGGGTAATGTCCGGTTGTTCGGTTGGATACCGTTCCGTTAAAGTGTTTAATTATCCCGCAAAGTGTCCTTTTGTAACCCTTTTAATTCCAACACTTAGGAAAATATTCTGGATAATAAAACGTAAATTCTGCATGATAATTATATGTTTAAAAGCCGGTTATAGCTGAATTTAATAAAATTCTGCACTTAAAGTGCGTTTCGGGTGCTTTTTAGTGCGTATTTTAGTCTCCGGATAGTCTATATGTTAACCCTTGTATGTACTCTTGGGTTTTAATGTATTCTTGTCATTGGACCTACACCTAGGCTCTAATTTTATTGTCTGGCTGCTTTCTGCAGAGTTGTTGGCATATTGTGTTTTACCAGTGAGTTTACTAGTATTTCTGACGCAACGCTCTAGTTAATGCATAAAGCAATATTTTGTAATATAAAATGTGCATGAATTCACTTGTATAGTATGTAATCAGACAATGTTGACGTTTAAGCACATAATTGCAGTCATTAAATAATAATTAAAGTGTACGGAAATTACCGGTTTGGTGCCAGTTGTCACAGTCTCCCCCCGTTAAAAGAATTTCGTCCCGAAATTCAGGCTGAGCTAACTCTCGCAGGAGTCTTCTTGAACAGGTGGGGATACTTTTCTTTGAACTGGTCTTCACGTTCCCACATGTACTCGGGTCCGTGCTTAGAGTTCCAACGTACTTTGACAAGTTTAACAGTGCTCCTCCTGGTCTTGTTGACTTTCCAGTCGGTAACCTCAACGGGTCGTTCTGTAAATCGGAGGGCGTCATCAATTTGCACTTCATCCACCGGGATGATTACGTTTTCTTGTGTTGGACTCTTCTTGAGATTGGATACATGAAACGTTTCATGTACTCCATTAAGTTCTTCCGGTAACTCCAATTTGTACGCCACAGTACCAATTCTTTCCAAAATCTTGAATGGTCCGATGTATCGGGGATTCAGCTTCCCACGTTTTCCAAATCTGACTACGCCCTTCCAAGGTGAGACTTTTAACAACACTTTGTCTCCCACCTCGAATTCTAATGGCTTTCGTCTTTGATCAGCGTAGCTCTTTTGTCGATCTCGAGCCGCCTTAATGTGCTCTCGGATTTGCATAATCTTGTCGGTTGTCTCTTGTACTAATTCAGGACCAACCATACGTTTATCTCCAGCGTCTGCCCAACATAAGGGCGATCGGCACTTGCGGCCATACAGAGCTTCGAACGGTGCGGCTTTTCTACTTGTGTGAAAGCTGTTATTGTAGGAAAACTCAACTAAAGGTAGATGAGTATCCCAGCTGCCGCCTAGGTCCATGACGCATGCGCGAAGCATATCTTCTAATGTTTGTTTAGTCCGTTCGCTCTGGCCGTCTATTTGTGGATGGAATGCCTTGCTTAGATCTAGTTGAGATCCAAAGGCTTCCTGAAAAGATTGCCAGATTCTTGAGACAAAGCGTCCATCTCTGTCTGAAATAATGGAGATAGGCACTCCATGACGTGCCACAATTTCCTTTAGGTATATTTCAGCAAGCTTTCCAGTGCTATCCTTCTCTCGGATTGGTAGGAAATGCACATACTTCGTTAGCCGATCGACTATCACCCATATCATGTCGTGCCCTCTAGGGGTCCTGGGTAATTTCGTTATGAAGTCCATCGAGATTTGCTCCCACTTCCACATGGGAATCTCTGGTTGTTGTAGTAGGCCAGCCAGTTTCTGATATTCAGCCTTAACCTTAGCACAGGTTAGGCACTTTCCAACGTAGACAGCAACATCGCTTTTAAGTCTCGGCCACCAATAGTATTCTTTTAAGTCTTGATACATCTTGTCCGATCCTGGATGGATCGAGTATCTTGACTTGTGTGCTTCATCAAGAATGACTTCTCGTATGCCACCATAGAGCGGAACCCAAATGCGCTTCTTAAAGTACAAGGTTCCCTCTTCATGTGGCACCATATATTTCAATGCACCCCGGAGGTATTCAGCTTTACGGTTTTCTCCCTTAAGAGCTTCTTGTTGTGCGTCACGAATACGTGCAGTGAGGTTCGTTCGAATAGTCATTTCTAACGCTCGAACCCTTAGGGTCTTAACCCTTTCTTTTCGACTCAGTGCGTCTGCTACAACGTTTGCCTTTCCAGGATGGTACTTAATCTCACAGTCATAATCGTTCAGCAACTCGACCCAACGTCGTTGACGCATATTTAATTCCTTCTGATCAAATATGTGTTGTAGGCTTTTGTGATCTGTGAAGATTGTACATCGAGTACCATATAAATAATGTCGCCAAATCTTCAAGGCGAATACCACCGCACCAAGTTCCAAGTCGTGGGTGGTATAGTTTCTTTCGTGAACCTTCAATTGTTTCGAAGCATAAGCGATGAATTTTTGGCGTTGCATGAGCACGCAACCCAAACCTTGTCGTGAAGCGTCACAGTATACCACGAAGTCTTCAGTACCTTCGGGTAATGATAGTATTGGTGCATCGCATAGCTTATTTTTGAGTAGTTGGAAGGCTTCTTCTTGTTTGTCGCCCCAGTCGTACTTCTTGTCTTTCTGGTAAGGGTAGTTAGCGGTTGAGCTATCTTTGAGAAATTCTCAATAAATCGCCGGTAATAGCCTGCTAAGCCCAAAAATTGTCGAACTTCAGTTGGGGTTTTGGGGGTTTCCCAATTCTTTATCGCTTCTATCTTGGATGGGTCTACATAAATGCCCTTCTCATTCACAACGTGACCAAGAAATTGTACTTCGCGAATCCAAAATTCGCACTTTGAGAATTTTGCATAGAGTTTCTCTTTCTTCAGTAGTTCCAAAATGGTTCTGAGATGTTGCTCATGTTCTTCTTTCGTTCGCGAGTAAATCAGGATATCATCGATAAATACAATCACGAATTTATCGAGATATGGTTTGCAAACGCGGTTCATCAGGTCCATAAAGACCGCTGGTGCGTTCGTCAGTCCGAACGGCATCACAAGGAATTCGTAATGCCCATAGCGTGTTCTGAATGCAGTTTTTGGTACGCTTTCCTCTTGTATCCTTAACTGATGGTATCCAGATCGAAGGTCGATCTTGGAATAGTAGCTTGATCCTTGCAACTGATCAAATAAGTCATCAATCCTCGGTAATGGATACCGATTCTTGATTGTGAGTTTGTTCAGTTCTCTGTAATCGATACACATCCGCAGTGTTCCATCCTTCTTCTTCACGAATAATACTGGAGCTCCCCAAGGCGAGAAGCTTGGTCTTATGAATCCTTTATCCAACAACTCTTGGAGTTGTGTAGATAATTCTTGCATTTCGGATGGTGCAAGCCGATAGGGTGCCTTGGCTACAGGAGCGGCTCCTAGAACCAAGTCTATGCGGAATTCGACTTGTCGTTGCGGAGGTAGTCCTGGCAGGTCTTCGGGAAAAACATCAGGGAATTCCTTCACCACAGGAATGTCTTCGAGTTTCGGCTCCTCAGCTTTCTTATCTACCACGTGAGCTAGGAAGGCAACACATCCTTTCCTTAAGCACTTCTGTGCCTTCATGCAACTGATGATTCGCAGAGGCGCGTCTCGCTTTTCCCCATGTACGATGAGAGTTTCATCATTCGCCAAAGGGATGCGAATGATTTTCTCATGACAAATAACTTCAGCTTTGTTCTTGGACAACCAGTCCATTCCGACCACTACATCGAAGCTACCCAATTGAATAGGTAAGAGGTCGATGCTAAATCTTCGTTCACCAAGTTCTAGTGTGCAGCCTCTAACAACTTCGCCCGATTCAACAAGTTTACCATTGGCTAATTCTATGGAATAAGGAATTTCTAATCTACTAGATTCTATTCCAAGCATGCGTTTAAATTCCACAGACATGAAGCTATAGTCGGCACCAGTGTCAAATAATATGGATGCAAAGTGATTGTTAATGAGAAACGTACCGGTGACCACATTAGGGTCCTCGCGTACGTTCTTTGCTCCAATCACAAATGCTCGAGCCTGAGCATTGTTTCCCTTTGGGTAGTCTTTCATGAAATGATCATTGCCTCCACAACTGAAGCATCCTTGGTTTCGCCCATCTCCGTTCCCAGTTTGGCTACCATTTCCATTCCCATTTCCACCATTGTTTTTATTACCAGTATTGTTGCAGTTTTCATTCCCGTTCTTTCCTTTACCCCAACAGTCTTCAGTGCGGTGACCTAGCTTTCCACACTTGTCGCATTTTGGGATATGACATACTCCTTCATGATGACGCTTGCACCGATTGCATTTGGGCAGAGTGCCCAGGTATCCCTTAGCTGGAGCGTCATTCATGGCTGCAAGAGATTTCGCCTCCTGGGGCGGGTTGGTGTCGCGCTTCTTGTTGAAACCCTTGTTGTTACGTGTTGCTTGATTCAGACTTGCATGGTTCCTTTTCTTGTCCCCAGATGACTCTTCATATGAACACAATCTTCAGTAAGGCTGACAGCTAGAGTTACAGCCTCGGTGATTGTTTGAGGTTTGGCCGAAGTTACCATGCCGTGAAATTCTGGGGCCAGTCCCCAAATGTAGCGTTCAACGCGCTTAAATTCGGGAGTCACCATGTAGGGAAGCACTCTAGATAGATCGTGGAACCTTCGAGTATACCCATTAATGTTAGCACCTTCCATGGTCAAGTGCCAGAACTCAGTTTCCAATCTTTGGAGTTCAGCACGAGAGCAATACTTCTCTCTCATTCTTTCCTTCAGTTCATCCCAAGTTAGGCCATAAGCGGCATCATCACCCAAGGTTTGGACTTGCAAGTTCCACCAAGTCAGAGCTTCATCAACAAACAACCCAGTAGCAAAGGTGACTTGCTGATCCGCGGTACACTTGCTCATGCGGATAGTGGCTTCAGTCTTTTCTGTCCAGCGTACAAACGCTACTGCACCTCCTGTGCCGTCGTAGTTCATTGGTTTGCAGTCAAGAAACTGCTTGAAAGTGCAGCCCTGAGCTGCGTTTCCTCCAGATGAATCTCCATTCCCATTACGTCTGGCATTGCTTGGTCCACCACTGTCTGCAGTACGGGTTGCCTCGTAGTGGGCGATAGCTGCGGAGATTCTTTCCTCCAGTAGAGCGTTCAACTCTTCAGTAGTCTTCGGCAGTGGGGGAGGAGGGGGTTGATCACGAGCGTTCACAGCTTTCCTGGGTGCCATGTTCTGACAGAACATAACACAACAGGGTTAGACATTTGTTCGATATTGTCGTACTAGACAGTAGTAGTATATATATTCACAGGCATATACCACATAAATGACATCAAACAATTATTTCTCCAGCAGAGTACTTAGTAGTCTGGGGGAGAGGTATTCACATTTGACCTTTCCTTGCACTGAGGGAATCCATGACA
This sequence comes from Helianthus tuberosus, assembly GCA_030545235.1. Lineage (NCBI taxonomy): Eukaryota > Viridiplantae > Streptophyta > Magnoliopsida > Asterales > Asteraceae > Helianthus > Helianthus tuberosus. The sequence goes on along the minus strand of CM060385.1, from coordinate 63,334,332 downwards.
AGACTTGTTGTGGTTTCTGTGCACTGAATTCCATAATTACGTATGCATCCATAATTACGTAACCCCTTGCACAGTCTGCACAGTTCGTTTTGTCCTCGTATCTCTTCCTTCAGGTAGGCCATTGTTTTCAGGTAAAGTCACGTATACGTGTGACATTCTACTTCTAGCATGTGTATGTATCAGTTATCACACATAATTGCAAGTAATTCTCATTTACTGACGAGTGCTACTCTAGTGCACCCTAAGTCTCGTAGCGTCTTTTCTTGACTCATGTAAACAGTTTTCAGGTAGTGGATGTCGCGGGACGTTTTATGCAATGGAAACTTTTTGAAAAATTGTTTTCGTGAAAGGATCCTAGAGATTGTAGACTAGACTCGAGATGGAATCCTGGTTCATTACAATCGCAGCTCTGATACCAATCTGTCACACCCCTTTCTAAGGCGGAAGCACGAGGTGTGGTCATGAAAGGTTCTCATTGCATACGAAAGGTAAACATACTACATGCTCAAAAATAACTTCAAACCTTACATTACTGAGAACATAAGTTAAGTGTTTACAACATGAGATAACATATTGTCTTAAAAGTTACAACTTTATTTAACGATAAACATAACGACATCCATGAGCATGAGTAAGACCGCGCGCACATCCACTAGTTACCTGAAATACATGTGAGTTTTGGAAAAACGTCAACATAATGTTGGTGTGAATTCATGCAGTTTCTGTATTGTACGTTTGTATACTTTGTATGAACAACATGGTATGTATCTTGTATAAATCACATATTCTTGTATAAATCAAGTATTTCTATATGTATCAGGTGTTAATGGGTTGCAAGGCCATTAACATGTGACACGACATAGGAAGTCACCAAACCATAGGCATTTTTCTCGTTGTCGATTCACGACGGAGACACAAAAACACTACTCGGTACTAGTTGTCACCAAGAGTGGGGCTGCCCTTGTACCCGTTAGATCTAACCTTTTGTTCTACGGTCTAAGTATGTACACGATTAGTGGTGCTTATGGTACCCTATTCGTGACACGATTTCTCGTATCATTTCTCGTGTCATTCCTCAAAACGCATCATACTTGGTACTAGTTATCACCAAGAGTGCTTCTTGTTTTTGTATCATACCATTTATAAACATTGTAATATTTGTAACATGTATATCACCCCCGAAGTTATAAAACTGAAAACAGTTAAGAGAAAAGGGGGAGCATGAACTCACAACTTTGCGTTCCTTGCGTCGTAAACTTCACCGGATTTGCTTAATTAACGTCGTGACCTATACGTGTTTTCTTAACGTTAGTCACTAGACTTGTATCGTACAAGTACAAGTCACTGTCATTTGTATACGCATTCTTGTGTTAAAAATAATTCATATTTTTAACTAAGTGTCTTACTTATATTATTTTCTCAAAAAAATAAATATAAGTTTCTTGTATTTTTGCACGCGAATTATGTATCTTGTATGTTGTATGTGTATTTTTGTTACAAAAATTATGGCGAGGTTTATATTCGAAAAACATATTTTAGAACACACTAGCAAACATTTGTCTAGAAAATATTTACTAAGTGTTAGGATTTTCAGAAAATTTCGCCATAGTCTCCTTTGTAAATGGAGGTGTCCATGCTAAGTAGCATATCATTTTCTTTAACATATAACACGTTAGATCGTTCTCAAATAATCAACCTGACATTCTGACATGCAAGATACTACTTTTGTCGTTTCAGTTTTAATATATAAAACTGGACTGTTTTCGGACATTTTAATAAAATGGTTAACTTATTCCAATAATTCCCAAATTTTTACAGATTGTCTTATACGAAACAAATATTATTGTGTAAAAATATCGGGGTCCAGTTCATTATCAATATTTTATCAGAAAATCATTTACCGAACTGCGATCAGATTTGTTACTTTCTGACCGCAGCCTACGGAATAATTCGTTTAAAATTCATCGTAAGTCCGATTTACGAAATTCTAGTTGGAGGGTCACAACGACATCAGTGATCATCTACGGTATAAATTTCAGGGGCTGGTTCTACTAAGGTTTAAAGTTATGATGAAGAATATAACACATGTTTTTGGCAGTAAAAATGCAGCTTGAGCTGCTGTCCAAAAACAGACCTTTAAAAATAGTAAACGACTTCGAAAAATTACGATTCCAGTGCCATTTGATCCATTTTTCGAAAATACATAATTTAGGCTTCAGAAATTCTGTTTTTCGATTTATTATGGTCTGTTTACAGCCATTTGAAGTTGGCTGAAAATGTAAATCAGCATGTTTCTTTATAGTTTAAACATCACTAAATCGTATCAACAAATGTCCGAACAATGGGTTTATCACGAAACCAACGATCAAATATCATGCATGATTTAACCAACCCTCATCCAACAAGATTTCATCTTCAAGTAAACTTTTTATGTAGGATTTCATGTAAAGCTTCATGTTCATCTCTTTATTGTTCTTGTTTCTTTAGTGACTTTGAACATACTAACATACTACAACTTTTGATCACAAAAAACAAGATGAACAAGGGGGTACAAGTAACTTACTACTAGCACAAGGCTAGGGTAGGATCTAGTGATGAAGATGATGAGAAAAAGATGAAGAACAAGCAAGAAACAAGCCCTTTTGAAGCTCCACAAGTTGCAAGCTCCTACAACCCTTCTTCTACACTTGAATGATGCTCAAAGATGGATGAATATGGTGGTTATGTGGTGGTGATGGTGGCGGTTTGGGGGTGAGCCAAAAGAGAGAGAAGAGAGTGAAGGTGTGGGTGTGATCTTGTGAATGATGGTGATATCTAGAGCTCCATACTTATAAATCATGTTCTCATCTTTTGGTCACCTCTACAAGTAATATCTAATAAACAAATGGGATTAAATCTAGTAGAAGATTATGTAGTATGGTGAGAATGTTGGGTGGGTCCTACTTGGGACCGAAATCGGTTTGGGGGGGGGGGGGGGTTTGGTTGCAAGATTTGTAACTAAGTTTGTAAATATAGTTAGTTTCCAAGTAACTAGATTGTATATATTAGTTATTTGATTTTTAGTGGGTGTTATGGCAAACGGGGATCATGACTAGCCAAAAATAATAAAACAATGTGTTTGGCAAAAATTTAGTGTCCCGGGTAATGTCCGGTTGTTCGGTTGGATACCGTTCCGTTAAAGTGTTTAATTATCCCGCAAAGTGTCCTTTTGTAACCCTTTTAATTCCAACACTTAGGAAAATATTCTGGACGATAAAATGTAAATTCTGCATGATAATTATATGTTTAAAAGCTGGTTATAGCTTAATTTAATAAAATTCTGCACTTAAAGTGCGTTTCGGGTGCTTTTTAGTGCGTATTTTAGTCTCCGGATAGTCTATATGTTAACCTTTGTATGTACTCTTAGGTTTTAATGTATTCTTGTCATTGGACCTACACCTAGGCTCCAATTTTATTGTCTGACTGCTTTCTGCAGAGTTGTTGGCATATTGTGTTTTACCGGTGAGGTTACTAGTATTTCTGACGCAACGCTCTAGTTAATGCATAAAGCAATATTTTGTAATATAAAATGTGCATGAATTCACTTGTATAGTATGTAATCAGACAATGTTGACGTTTAAGCACATAATTGCAGTCATTAAATAATAATTAAAGTGTACGGAAATTACCGGTTTGGTGCCAGTTGTCACAGTTAATTATAAAAAGAAATCAATAAATGAATATATATTACAATTAATATACAATTTGTTATTACCATAACATGAACCAGTGAATAGGCCCACATGCATTTATTGTTCAAACGAATTTACTCTATAAATACCCCCAATCAGTTATAAACTAATCACACCAAAGCCTTCAATAAAAAGAGACATGAGACCGACCTTGGTTTATTCGTTGGTTTTCTCACTTCTTTTGGTAAGAGCTCATTTTTAAGCAAGTGTTTTGAGTTTATATGTGTGTTGTATTTAAAATTCTTTAACTAACCTAGTTTTATATATATATATATATATATATATATATATATATATATATTTATTTATTTTTTATGATTAGATTGCAATTTTATATGATGCAAGAATGAACCGAAAAGACTTTTGGAAAAGCTTAAGGAAAGATGAACCCAAGCCAAAGACAATTCAAGAAGCTCCAAGTCACGATTCATTTGGATCAAACAAAATAGAGAATACGAAAGATCAATTCGCGAGAGACTTTAATAGACAGCCTAATCTCAAGATGTTCACAAAAGACTTTAATCCAAAGAAAGATCAATTCGCGAGAGACTTTGATAGGCAACCCAATCTAAAGATGTTCACAAAAGACTTTAATCTAAAGAAAGATCAATTCGCGAGAGACTTTGATAGGCAACCCAATCTGAAGATGTTCACAACAGACTTTAATTCAAACCCGAAACATGAGGCACCTCCTCTTATAAAAAACTAGTCTTCTTTTAGCATCATCTACAAAAATATATGTAATAAATGGAAAATAAAGTTTGTGCTATGATTTCATGTGGATTAAACTTTTAACCATCAAATTTGTTGGTTGGGGCATTTAAGTATTTGACTAGCAAATTTCACCTCTATTTTCGACGTGTCAACCACCGTGACACCGGGCGTTGTGGCCAAGGTCGACTCCTCGACCGCCGCCAGCCCCTTGGCTCTCCTAGATGCGTGGAAACCCGACCTCCACCCGCCCGAAGGCACGACAGTGGAATAATCGGTAAAACCTCGTCTCCCATCCAAGACGAACCGGTGCCACCCGTATTCGCCCTTCACCTGGATGCCGCAGAAAATAATGGGGAGAGTGAGAGTCGAACCTGGGTCACAAGGAACACCAAGTTTTTCCCTAACCACTCCACCACTACCTCATTAGCAAATTTCACCTCTATTAATTTGCAATATTGTTAATCCTCATAGGTTCATTTTTTTTCTTTTCATTGGTTATCACTCTAACACACCTCCTCTCTTGTCTAAATATAGAATTATACTAGTAAATTTACCCGCACGTTAAATGCGGTGGTGCCTCGGGTGGTGATTATGGACGGCTGTGGGCACAAAGTCGCCGCGCGATGATAGAGATGGTGGAGCATGGTTTCGGATCAGAATTCAGTTCAGGTTTTGCGACAACTTGGTCCGGGTCAACTCAGTCCAACCTAGTCAACTCGGTCAAACCCGAGTCGACTCGGTCAACTGAGTCAAAGGCAGTCAACAGGACGGCTCGGGTCAGTTTTGGGTGCGGTTCGGTCAACACAGTCAACGGTTAGTCAAAGGATGGATAACGAAAGTCAACAACAGTCAACACGCGACCTGGTAAAGCTATAATGACGCGAAAATTTTGTTTAGATTGATATAGATTAAGATTATTAGTTAAACACGAACCGAGCTCGAACCATCGTACTATAGTTTATACGTTTAGTTACTTGTTACATTTTGGAGAATTTGACAAAACTGATATATATATGGTTTGTTGACAATTGTTGAGTTTTTGACAAAATAACGACAACTTGTGTTGTCGGGGTTATTCCAAAAACAGAGGAAACTCTGTCCGATTTTCGTAAAAATCCGAAATGTGAAACGTATTGTATCTTAAAAATGACACCAATCGAAACCCAAACTTTCTTACAAAATAAATATAAAAGTATATGTATTTTAGTGTCGTTTTATAACTTACAAACTGAAATTATAATATTTCTACAACACGCGAGTTACAACTTAACGAAACTCGACGTTTTTATTAAAACATAATTATCTATATTAATTTGAACATCGATACTTCCGAGTACTTTCATAAAATAAATATAACAATTTATATTCATTTCAAACGTTGTTACGTCGTGTACTTATTTCAACCATCGGAATTTGGAACGTATATTTCAAACGCGTAGTATTCGAAAATCATACAAAATAAATATAATTATATATAGTTATTTCGATCGTTTAGAACCCGAATATTCCTATAAAATGAATATAGTTGTTCGTTTCAAACGTCAAGTTTTCAAATATATATATATATATATATATGTATATATACTTACATATTTCCATCCTACGAAAACTACAACGGTGTATTACTGTACCAGTTACGGCATTTCGAATACGCAAACATTTTTACATAATGTATATATGTACGTGAAGATATACTTTTGTGATAGGAAAGCTACAACGAGGCGCACCCTTATATATTTACGTAATTCTATTCTTGACGACTTCGTTTATATATATTTTTGGATATATATACAAGTATATATTCTAAATCCTTTGAAAGCTAAGTCATTTCGAGACTTAGTTTCTATCCCGGATAAATGGGATCAAATAACCATAGTTTGGTTATTTCAAGCCAAGATATTGACACTTTTATAGAATCGTTTAGTTAACGATTCGGTAGAGCTCGGATACGTAGTTTAGCTACGTTTAGTTAGAAACTTATAATTATTCCTTGATTAGGAATGCTTTAGTTGCACGCTAGCGAGTTTACATTCTTGGAACGACACTATAGAATCACACTAAGCTAGCTTTGCACAGGAATATCAAGGTGAGTTCATAACCCCCACTTTTTATGGTTTTACATTTTATAAATGTTTTCAGGGGTGGAAAGACATGCAATTTTCACAAAAACAAACAACATTTCAATGATTAAAAACTCAGATTTCTAAACCATGTTGCGAAGGAATTTCAATGAACTCAAATGGTTTACAAAAGATTTATACTAAACATACCGGTTTTACAAAACACACGTGTATTTTCGAAACGTGCATGAGTTTCACGACTTGTGACAGGAAGGTCCTAGTTACTTAGGGACTAGGTCGTCCTACATACAAATAATATGACGGGTTGGTCCTGCTTATAGACTCAAATGGGCAAGGCCCAATAACACGAATAACATGGGCTAGGCCCAATGACATGGGCTAGGCCTAATGACACGTGTGCAAGACGCGAAGACACAAGGATTGGATGGTCCACTACTCACTAAGGGTCGTAGGGTCGCTTAAAACTGTACAATGAAGTCCTCGCTACTCATTGGAACTATAACCACCTGCTAGTCTACCGCCTTGAGTAAGCGGTTTGGCGAGGCACTTTCTTGCACGGGGTGGATTATAGGCTCATGCGGGCATGTTGTCTTTGTCGTACGCGGACATTGACAGATATACAATTTTACAAACACAAGGTTTTCACATGACCTGCCAAAGAAAATGATTTTACTATATTTTCAACCCTTGAACAAAAAGATTTGTTTAAAATCTTTTTCAAAACAAACTATGAACTCGCTCAACTTTATGTTGATTTTTCTCGCATGTTCTTTCTCAGGTCACAATTTCAAACTACCGTATGGTTGGAATAGGAGAACTGATGTAGCGTATGTTACGAAAACAAAGATCAAACACGTTGATTCTGCGAATACCCGTGTAGTTCTTCCCCAACCCCCAAAATTCAACCCAAAGGGCATAGAATTTGATGTGAAAATGAGTTAATTCAAAATTCAAGTCTGATCTTTCAAATTACTAGAGAAACATATAAATAGGAACATAAATTCGAAATGGGCCTCAAAAAGACAATGGGCCAAACATAAGCCCAAAAACAAAATGCCCAAAACACTTCAAAAAAACATAAAAACGTAAATAACTAATAGAAATAAGCGTTTCTTTGGCCCGGACGATGACCCAAACCGCCATAGGCATTTGCAACAAGATGGAGCTCGTTCTCACATTCGTTTCGCCTAGTCGCACGCCCAAAACGAACCCCTGTAGCCCAAGTTAGAGCCATTTTAGTGAAGCCCCTTTTGTTACACGATCTTGGGCCTCCAAATACAAGATGGCCCGCTCCTCCACACTTGGGCCCGCATCAAGAACCCATGGACTTCGAGTACTTAGAGGGCATTCATTGTTTAGAAGTCTTAGCTTTTTGCTTCCGCTGTGCAATGAAGATACCAGTCCAGTCACACCAGCTCTGATATTTCGGGGTGTGACATATTGATATCAGAGCTATAGGTTTCAGCAAATTAGGTTTCTGTAGAGATATCTAGGCTCTAACCTCACTTTCCTCTGGGCACTTAGATTATTAAGACTTGAACACATACAGAACGCTTAAGACTTGAATATGGGTTCCAACCGTTGCCGAAAACAATGAGTCAACTATTTTGGTTTTAAATATACACAAGTGTTCTGTTGGATACACGGTACATGAAATGATTACACACAGAAAACAAAAACCTTGAGGGTTTTGATAACATGCATTTAGGACCTTTGGAAAACTCTTGATGAGAGCTTATGTCAAAATTCATTAAAGGTCCTCACTTAGAAACCGTGACTAACAACTCGGGCAAATGCCATTATTTATATTGTCGATGCTATTTTAATTACCCGAGCAGGTAGCCATGCGGAACGAAACGCTAGTGCGTGAATACACGTGAAACGTAAACTATGCGTCAGCGGACGTCGAAGTACATCACACACGACTTTTAAGGAAATGCCTTAGGGAAAACACAAATGGTCACGACAACGACGATGCTAATCCCATCAGCGGGAGAAACAATAACCAAAATGCGGTACTTTGCCACGTGATCCGGCAAATGACATGAATCACGCCGAGGTACGTTGAAACAAGATTTCATAATGATCGATACTTAGTCTGAAGAGACTCACAATTGTTGGCGCTGCAAAAGAAGTCACACGTCTTCGCATTCCCCTACTTCATTTATGGCGATTATGCTATGTACGACATTCTATGGTAATGTTACATAACAATCAGTCCTCACATGAACTTCCAGGTAAAGTCCTTAAATTTCTTTTGTTGAAATTTCGACTTTCTGCATATAGTGAGTAGGTTTTCATACCTCTACTCCTCTTAATGGTTGTTATGTCACAAGGGTTTCTTTCATAATAGCGAATACTCATTTGATTATTTCTTGACAAATTCGTATGCTGCACATGTGTTGTTTGTTACGCATGCGGTTTCACTTCGAATGTTTGTTTTATCAACATTCCATATATTATTTCGCTATATTCGATCTTTGCATTGTGATCTAGACTACCCGTATTATTGCAAAGTGTTGACTCCTTGGTATCGAGTCAACAAATTTCATGGAAAACTCCTTTTCCTTTTGGAATTACATACATGGTTTTCGTGATAACCATGTCGAAGCTTTCTTATTGATACATGAATTCATTGTTGGATTATGTTTCAACCAAGTCAATTGATTGAACTTGCTCATAATATATATTCGATTCAAGATTCCATATGATGGATTGAGGCCATCATATTCGAAAAAATTCCAACAAGCACTTCATTTGCTTTGAACCATAACAGGCTTGTTTGGTCTTCGACTTCATTGAATCGTTTCCTTGATCACGATCACCTTGTGGTGACGTTCTCACAAATTTGAAGCTTGCGCTAATCTCGTTTCCACACATCATGTACGGATTTAGTTATTTATTTATTTGTTTATTTATATTAAATCTGTTTGGCTGAATTATCATATTAAAGCAGTCTTAGTACAATCGTGTATTAAGATAATGGACACAAGTTCATGTCATATTTCGGTGTACCTCTTAACGGTTCTTTCAGTATTGATCAGACATATGGTGATATTCATTGCTTTCCATCTTCAATCGAAAAACATTATTCATCTGTTTCATTTTCAATTGAAAATCCTATGAGGTTTGTTTGAAACAAATATTCAGATTTACTTCGTTGAACCTTTCATCTGATTTCAAACTCGGTGAACTTGTTTGACCACCGCTATTACTGAATTGTTTTAATCACTACGACACCTTGTGGTGTCGGTATGAACTTATAGCTTGGCCTAATCACAATCGGGTGTTTCATGCAAAACACAGGTGATACTTGTTTGATCACTGCTATTATTGAATTATTTCATTCACTACGACACCTTGTGGCGTCGGTATAAATTTGTAACTTGTGCTAACCATGATCAATTGTTTCATGCGAAACTATGTATGTTTTTCGATTGACACATCATTTAAGTAGTCTTAATGCAACTATGTATTAAGACAATGATACACCAGGTTCGGTTGTATTTCATTTCGGTGTATCCTTGCAACTCCACAATGTCAACACGTTGATTTTATCTTATTCATTTATTGGTTCAATAGTTGACAAATCATTTCATGATTCTATCTATTTGAGCTTGTTGATTCAAGTTTCAATCATACAACAACCAATGCAAGTTTTCGTTGGTAGAAAATTCGATTGTTCCAAAACTGAATTGCATATTACGAACGTTCATTTGGAATTATGTTGGTTGAGATTCCTCTTTTGATGGACCCCTGTAAACTTACTCACATTGGTGAGAGTATCACTACGCTTCGTTCACTTGACATCGATTCTGGAACAAACTCAGCTGAACCGTTGGGGTTCTTATTGATGCAAAATGTCTTTACACTCACGTAATCTGAATAAGTCTTTATTCGATTACGCGGTCATTCACTTTGGTATTTTTTTCGGACTTACCTGCGAAACGACACAACTTTGAGGATATAACATAGTCTAAATTTCGAGGACGAAATTTTTGCAACAGGGGGAGAATGTGACAACCGGTACTTAACGCCTCTTAATTACGTTATTAACAAACGTTTAGGCGATAATAAATAGTGTTTAAGACATGAATCAACTCAATTAGGCTATTGGAATGCCTAGGAACGCTTATCTGACGTTACAGTGCGCGCATGGTGATTTTCGGGAAATCTGCTGCGCATTAAGCGAATACAAACTAACATCGTACAAAATACTGACGATGCCGACAAATACGAATTTTGTACATATATTTTATATACATGAAACTGGTTTTGCGAGTTTATTGTGCTTCGTACCCCTCAAAACGCAAAGTGAACGAAAAAAAACGTGATAGTAAGAACGCACCGACAACGAAACGGAAACATCGGACACGCGTATTACCCACAAAAAATGAAGTTTTATGATATATTTAGCGCCATAATCGAATTTTAATATCCGCAGACGAAAATGGATCGAAAAACGAATTAGAAACGACAAACGGAACGTTTTACGCGATTTAACGCACCGACGAACATACGCGACCAATAAATGAGTACCGACATGATTCTTAGAGTTTCAAGCAGTGCTAAATATTTTACGACAATTTACGACGATCGGGTTCGAAAACGGGCTCCAGGAACATTAACGGCCACTTAAAAAGCAAGAGATGGGCTTGTGGGCTTTGGGCCCAAGCCCACTAATAACCCTAAGTATAAATAGAAAGTTATAAAAAAAAACTCATTTCTCCTTTTGTGTTCAGCCGGCACCCTTTATTCCCTGCTCTCTCTCTCTCTCTCAAGAAACCGGAACCAGATCGGAGCTCCGGTGACTCATGTTTGCCGGCGAACACTCCCCCCCCCCCCCACGCACCCACACACACCCCATACACCACACCCCTTTACCCTCACTTTCTGCTCTTATCTCGTGTAGCACCGGTGACCAGGGACCGGGATTTCTGGCCGGTTCCCTTCTTCTCTGACGAGCACACTCAAAATTCCCCAACCTCTTCTACATCTAAACCACCACACGGCCCTGGATTTTTTTGTCTCTCTCTCTCCGACGGACCACAACAGCAACCACACCACCACCACAACGGCGACGCTGTGGTGGGTGGTGCCGTGTAATGATTCGAGTAAGAACAAGTGGAAGAGAGAGAAAGTGAGGAGAGATAGAGAGAGAATCAGTGGGGCCAGTGCCGTCTCTGACGACGGTTCCATGGCGGCGCCGCCACCGTGCTTGTCGACGGTGATGGTGGTGGTTGACCAACTCCGATGAGTGTATACTTTTATCATTGTATATTTTTTTATCCTTTTTCTTGTTCGAGTAAATATGTCAGTTCCTCACTGAGCTAATCCTACTTCTTTGTGGATTTTGGTAAATGCGGTGGTGCCTCGGGTGGTGATTATGGACGACTGTGGGCACGAAGCCGTCGCGCGACGGCAGAGATGGTGGAGCTTAGTTTCGGGTCAGAATTCAGTTCGGGTTTCGAGGCAACTCAGTCCGGGTCAACTCAGTTAAGTTGGGTCAACTCAGTCCTACCTAGTCAACTCGGTCAAACCGGAGTTGACTCGGTCAATTGAGGCAAAGGCAGTCAACAGGACGGCTCGGGTCAGTTTTAGGTGCGGTTTGGTCAACATAGTCAACGGTTAGTCAAAGGATGGTTAACGAAAGGCAACAACAATCAACATGCGACCCGGTAAAGTAATAATGACGCGAAAATTTTGTTTAGATTGATATAGATTAAGATTTTTAGTTAAACGCGAACTGAGCTCGAACCATCGTACTATAGTTTATACGTTTAGTTACTTGTTACATTTTGGCGAATTTGACAAAAGTGATATATATATATATATATGGTTTGTTAACAATTGTTGAGTTTTTGACAAAATAACGACAACTTGTGTTGTTGGGGTTATTCCAAAAACAGAGGAAACTCTGCCCAGTTTTCGTAAAAATCCGAAATATGAAACATATTGTATCTTAAAAACGACACCAATCGAAACCCAAGTGAAGAAACACTAGATAATTGACTGGAATCGAATTATCTAGGGGGTTTGGTTCTGCATAAAAGGTGGGTTTTCTCTCGTTCGATCGGGTGGAACAGTTCTTCTTCTCCGGTAAACTCTGCAAAACAAAGCACCGTTAGCCTCGTCAAGGGGAGAAGAAGGGTTCTCTCCTTGACCCGACTCCGGCGTGAGAATAAGTAGGTGTTTATGAAGAAGAAGAAGAAGTATTGACGAAGTGTGTGTAACTTGCCGTTCATACCTGAATTATCCTCATATTTATAGCCGGGAGTTTTGGGAGGGAAAACCTGTTATTGAAAAGTTGACGAAAGATGCTAACCCCGTAAGCGGTTACATTTCCTTCCGTTAAGCATCTCGATCCGACGTGAGTGCACACGGATCGCTGTTTAGATCTATGGCTGGGGGTTTGTGTAACACCCCGGCCCGGATGGGCTGACGTGTCACTTTTTACGGAGTCAGATTAAAAACATAATTCCATTTATACTTAAATGTATTACAAGGCTTTACAACTTAATGAAGGATATCTAATCCAGTACAATTATTTCTACCGTCTTTTTCAAACACTCGAGCACTCTTCCAAATCCCGTCCCAGATTGTCTTGATAACCTGACGTAAAGAAGAAAACACAAAAACGTACGTCTAAGCAAAATTTGAAAGTTTTGCCCAGTGCGCGGATAGAGGAAAATAAAAGCTTATTTTAAAAGTAACATAATTTCATAATCATATCATACGGATGTACCCATGAGCCAAACTTAAAACGTGACAATACACAGGTAGCTACTCCTGTATAATTATCACATGAGATGGCGATTTGGCATACCCGTTATCCACCTCCTTAACTTAAATCCTAGGATCGATCCATACGCCTCCTAATAGCTTATATGTACCACACTTGTACTTAAGAGACGCCGTGAACTGATCTCTCCGTCACGGATGGAGCACATGATGTCGATGCCGCAACAACATGCTCGTGGGACACTCCACGAGAAGCGAAAACTCAGGGTATCAGAGTACAAATGGTCTTATTCACATAACTTATCGTAACATATATTGGAACATGCGATAATGAGTACAACTTAACATAATACTATCGCATGACATGAAAGCAAAATCCAAAGTTATGATTAGAATAGGAATTCAATGGACTGTCAAATGAATCGATAATCAAAGACGTGAGGAGTTTTTAAAAGCTATAGTAATTTAATGATATTATAACAATTTAACTTGGGTAACCTAATACTTGTGTATAATATTAAACTTGTAATTTATTTACTTGTAACTTGTAAGCCTTAAGATATTTAACTTGTAACTTGTAAACTATAAGTTGATTGAAAATACGAATCTTTGGCGATATTGAAAATCTAAGAGTGGAACCAGTCACCAAGGTATGGATATCAATCCTATCTTGACAATTTCGTCCCCAAAATGTGGTTTATTGAACGAAACAAGATAAAACCTTGACTCGTTAATAAGGAACCACTAGAGTATAAAATGAAACTTGTATAAAATAAACCATTTTCTAAATAACTGATGTAAAACAAAACCTTTTCAAAACGTTTGTAACTTTCAACACATATTTCATAACTTAATCTTAATACGGAATTTAAAATCAGGAATGATATACTTGTATCCAATTGACATAAATCAAAAGAAAGGATTCTATCCGTACCTTAAAATTTCCAAGTGATGCTACCTTGTTTTCAATTGTAGATTTATACAGGCAGAGTTTAGCCTATTGATTATCCTCTTAACCTAATTTGCACACAAACTAGGTAAGTAACTTAATACAGCATTTACGATAACTCACGAGATCAAATTCTCACAACGAACGACAAAGTGCGATACTTAAACATCCATCGAATTAATGACGAATGACAAAGTACGATACTTAAACATCCATCGATTTAACGACGAACGACAAAGTATAACCCTAATGTGGGCGGCACTTAAACATCCATTGGATATATTGATCGGTCGGAAAATGAATCGTAATAGCGATCGAGTTATTACCCTGATTGCAGCACCCCGCTATATTAATTAGTGTTTTTGTGTGTGTTAATTGTAGTAAACAGGACATAACTCGATGCCTGAAATGAATTTCTTCGTCGAATGAACGCCCAGAAGCAAGTGCCAATGTCTGCTATTTATACCCGAAATTTGCCAACCCTTACGCATCGTAACACTATAACCTCTACGATCCGTAACCACCCTTGCGCACCGTAACACTTATTTCCTTACGGTGCGTAAGGAACACCTAAGCACTATAGGGTTGCCACGCGTGGGACTAGCCTAGCTGAGTCGACAATTTCTTAAAATTCAGTTTTGACAACGAGATTTTTAGGATAATCATCGAGTAGGGAATGCCCCCCCTGAGTTTTAGGGGCCCTGATCCTGATTCTGATTGTTCTGAAAATTCTAGGGTTTGTACAGAATTACTTGGGTGTCTTAATTAGGGTTTCCTATTGGACTATAATCATAAGAAATAATAGTTTTTAATGAGGGTTATTATATTTTTGTTTTTAAAATTTTCGGGTGTTACAGTTTGCCACGTGGAAAGTGATCAAGTGGAGAGTTCTCTCCAATTACATACTACCATCGTGATTTCAGGGATGCCTGAGGTGATGACACGTGTCCAGGCGGTTATAACCGTCTTAGTGGTGCACGATTGAATTCTTCTAGAAGATTACTGCTGTAATCTGGTGTGACTCTTTATCATGTGGTATCGGTTAAGAAAATAATATCCAAGTCTGGATATTATTAAGCGGAAGTGCTTGACTTAGGATTTTCATCCTTTATGAAAGCGCAAGGATTTATGATTTCCTTTTGGTGCGCGAGCGTTGCCTGTTATTTGTCTTAAGCCTTTCTTTTGTAAAACCAGTGCGCGGCCGCGCAAGGTAAAAAGGGGCTGAAAGACGAGGCTGTGGTATGGTCCCAAGTACTTATTATGAGGTTTTTGGGACCTTACCCCTTCAAGTCCCCCAGTCTAGTGTTGCCCTTATGGAAGTAAGTGGAGCACTGGACTTATGAGAAGGAGATACTTCTAGGCGCGAAAGTAGGGAATCTTTTATGAGAAGATTTACTTTGCTTTTTTAAAAAGATTTTGAAAATCTTTGACTTTAAATGGGGCTGGTACAGTAAAAGCTGAGTGGCAGGCTGTCACTGTCAGTTGTCTCTTATTGCACGTGCTTTGCACGCGCGCGTGAACTCGCGTTTGTGTTGATTCTCACCTGCTCCTGTCGCTTGGGTAACTGTGATATCCGAAAAGGGTGCTACGGCAGTTACCGATGCTATTTATTGCGGTGAGTATATAAGTTTGTTTGAGTCGCCCCCTTTCTGTTTAATCATTGCTTTGTTGAAAACTTTTCCTCTTCCTTTCATCATTATTCGTTTAAGAAAAGGTTTATCATTTCTTCCTCTTATGTCAACCGGAGAACACCAAGAAGACTTATCTGAAGAAATGTCTGCTGAACTTCCACCATTAAAGTGGCCCAGAGCGACCTTTGATGGTTTAGTTCGGAATCTTAGATTTTCGGAGAACTGGGGTGCTCTGTATCCTGAAGAGGGGTAAACAGCAGCAGATGCTCCGGCTGGGTATATCACCCTTTTTTGGGATTTTTTCTGTGAAGGCAATTTTCGTTTGCCTGTAACAAAATTTTTCCTTGAAATCCTTGAGTATTACAAGTTGCATATCTCCCAATTGCACCCTATTGGTATGGTTAGGGTTCGACATTTTGAGTTTGTGGGCCGGTTGATGCATATTGAGCCGACGGTCCTTCGATTTAGGGTTTTTTACCATATGCACTGTACCCAGGGGTTTTACTCGTTTGTCCAAAGATCGTCTGCGAAGAAAATTTTACAGCATCCTCCAAAATCTTTTCATGACTGGAAACAAAAATTCTTCTTTATCAAGGCAGGGGTGATTCCGATAGGGATGGTTTTAAGAGGGAAAGAAGATGTCCCTATTGAAATGCTTCAGACCCCTGTTGATGAGAATTGGTATCAAGATCTGAAGGAAATTCCTAACATTGCCTTGCCGGAGAAAGCCCTTGTTGGTGCTAGTATGAGTTTGAATTGGAAGATGGACCGGGAAGACAAGCCTGTGTATACGGAGGGAGGTCATGGTAAGATTGGGGTTTTACCCCTTTTTGCTTTTTCTCCCATTCTTCTCTCTCTCTTTTTTTTTTTTTTTGAACATGTTTTCCTTCTTCTGCAGTTGTTTCATTGTACGTTGTAGCATACAAAAGAGAAGGCGGAAAAATGGGTACCATTAAGAAGAAACCTGATGAAGAGCTTTGGTACCATCGGATTGTGAGAAACTTTGTTCTTCCGCAGGATGCGGATCTGTCTGTTCCGCCTGCTGCTGGCGCTGGTAAGCTATGTGTTTATTTGTTTGCTATTTGCTTTTTTCTTGTTGCGCTTCTGAGTAAATTGTTCTTTGCGCTTTCGTAGGTGAGTTGTCCAACTTGGGCATAGGCCCTGAAAAGAAGAAACGCGCGACGATCGGTAATGTTGCGCCTAAAAAGAGTGACGCTGAAAGAATTCAACCTTCCAAAGTTAAAAATACTGGAGGAGAGAAGAAAGGTACGCGCCGTTCCTCTGACTCCTGGTGTGATTATGTGGTGGTTTCTGACTCTTTGGAGGGTCTTGCGCCTGCAGTTATTGTTAGGAGACCAAAACCTGAGCCGAGGGATACCGTCGATATCCCTCCATCCAACCCAGAGGATCCCATTGACTTGGAATCCAGTCCTGAGCACTTGGTGCCAAGAAAAACGGGTAAAAGGAAACAGACTGATGCTGAAGTTGAGGGTCAGCCTTCAAAGAAAGTCCAAAGGAAGA
This sequence comes from Helianthus tuberosus, assembly GCA_030545235.1. Taxonomy (NCBI): domain Eukaryota; kingdom Viridiplantae; phylum Streptophyta; class Magnoliopsida; order Asterales; family Asteraceae; genus Helianthus; species Helianthus tuberosus. The sequence goes on along the minus strand of CM060385.1, from coordinate 63,316,964 downwards.
AAATTACCAGGAAGGGCAATCTGGACGCTTTTATTTCGGAATCTGCTCCAAGTAAGCGCTATCTTTGCCTCTTTTCCTTATGCGCATTAAATCTTTACAAACTTTGTTGTTTTTTCAGAAGCTCCTGTTTCTCCTGTTCCCATAAAGCCGCAACCTGTGGCTAATGAAGAACTCCCACCTTCTCCTCTGCGTGCTTCTGTTTCTGATCAGTTAAAGACTACGGAGTTTTCTGATGGTGGTGTGGAGAAACCTGTTGAGGCTGATAAGCCTTTTAAAGTTACTGTGGAAGTTGAAAAGGTTGTGAGCTCAACAGTGATGGATGATGTTTGTAAACCTTCAATTCCAGAACATGCTGCCCGTGATAAGGAAAAAATTACGGAAGAAATTCCTGTTATGGCTTCTTCTTCCAAGGTTTCCGGTTCTATGCCTGAAAATGTCGAGAAAGTTTCTGCTGAAGACCAAGGTTCATTTTCTGATGCGGGCAAAAATTCTCCAATCCGCCCAGAGGAAACCCTGGGGGATTACTATTACCGAACTTATTCGGAGACAAATGCTTCTGAGCCTCACGCCCCTGTTTGGAATTTGAAGAAAGGTGATACTTTCTCGGATTGGCGCGTGTGCCAAGATTGGCTGCAGGGGATATTTCCGCCTGGGGAGATCAAGTTTCAAGAAAGCCGGTCTTACGAGCAAACTTATCATGCTTATCTTGAGGAAACTGCTTCTCATGCATCAACCACTCATCGTATAGTGCGCGAATGGCACAGCATGCACAAAGAGTGGGATGCTTTTCAGGTGTCAAAGAAGAAATTTGCTGCGGATGAAAACCGGGTTGCTCAATTGAAAGCTAAATTGGAAGCTGATCAAGCCAAGTTTAAGGCTGATCGTAAGACTGAAGAGTGGTCTGTTGCAAGTTGGAAGAGGAAAGCGGAAGCCGAAGCTACCCTCCTTTCCGAAGAACGCAAAAACTGGAAGAGAATTTGCGAAAAAGATAATGCTGAGAAGGTAAATCTCCGCAATGTCATTAATAATCTCAAGGCTGAGATTGAAAAACTGAAGAAACATGATGCGGAGGTAGAAAGGTTAAAAAAGGAGAAAGCAGATGTAGAAGCTGCGCTAGAAGAAGCGCGTTCTCATAGGGAGCGCAGTGAGCAACGAGAGGTACAAGCTTGCGCCACTCTTGCTCTTAGAGATAGAGAGTTAGAGGAACTTACTGCTTTGCTTTCTGACCAGGAACAACTTAAAAAGGATCTGGAACTTGCGCATTCTGAAAAGACTGAAACTTCTCGCCCTTGACTGAAACCGAAGAAAAGTTGGAAAATTCAGAAACGGCGCGAGCCACAGCGGAAAGCGACCTTGATCCTTTAAAGAGTGATATGGCGTGGTTGAAAGATCGTGGAATTGCTTGTGTAAGTTGCCTCTTATTTTTGTTGCGAGAATGTTTCTGTGCCTTCTTGTTATTTACCCTTTCTTATTTTCATAGGTTGCTGAATCAGTGTTGAATTCTGAAGAGTTAGATAAAACTGTTGCGCGTTTGGTTGTTGCTGCGCAAAAGGACGGGTATGCCCAAGGATATGCTGAGTGTTCCCAGCATGTGAATAGTGCCTTGAAGGTTGATTGGGATGTCAGCAAATCCGCGACTTATGGTGTTAACACTGGTGCTGCGCTTGCTGCTTTGAAGGCAGAATTCAACAACTTACAGCTCCCTGTTATGGATCTTATAAATGTTGCGCTGCAATCTGATGATCACGTAGCGCAACTAAAGGAAATCTTTCCGGATGAGGGTGAAGATTTAGCGTAGGTTGAAAATGTATATCCCTTTCTTTGTTGGTGCGCTGTTGCGCAAGTAACTAAAACACTGCCGTGTTTGATAGTTTTTAGGGCGTATTTGTACGCCGGGAATAGTATGTCATGTTTTTCGCTTTACAATATTTTGCATGAACATGATTACTTTTATTGAGTAAGGCGAATGAAGTTGGTATAAAGCTTATGTGTGAACTTATGGTCGTTTGTGACGTAATCACTGACCGTTCATGAGGCTTTGTTTTGTAATTACCATAATGTTTTTGCGCTTACTAAAAGAAATTGCATGCACTTTGTAAGAAAAACACACGAATAATAGAAACTTTGTTGTTTATTTGGGGATAGGGCACAGAGGCCATTACAAAGTTTGCTAATATAAATATATGAAACTTAACTTACTCTCTAATCTTCCCGCTTCGTTCTTGATAAATCATGTTTTCCCGCGGGGGATTCATAGAGTTGTCTCTTAAGTTTTTGCCCTCTTGCTCGGGCCTTCCTCACCCCGAGTTATCTGCTTTATTTCTTTGCGCACATTTTGAAGCAAATGTGTGAGTTCACCGCTCTTGAGGGCTTTCTCTATTACTGTGCGTAAAGAAATGCAGTTGTTAGTGGTATGACCGCTGTCCTTGTGATACTCGCAATATTGGGCAGGGTCTTGTCCACGCTTGTTTTTCATGGGGATTGGAGGTTTGAACTGATAGTCTTCAGTACTCAAAACTTCAGCCCGGGTCTTAGTTAAGGGAGTCCACTGTCTCTCCTTATTCTCCTGTTTGGTCTCCCTCTGTGCGGTAAGTTTGTTGATCGTTGCTCGAGCATCTTCAGACGAATGATTTCCCGAGCCAGAATCACGCCATGATTTCTTAAACTTTCTCCCGCCAGTGGAGCCTAAGTCCGCGGGTCTATTATATGGTGGCGGCAGCCTGTTTGTGGTAAGGTTCTTTTCAGTTTGAGCGTAAACCTTTGCCGCTGCCATCACCTTCTCCCAGCTCTTTGGGAGGCCTTCTGTTCTGGATAAGACCTTGATCATATCATCGCATCTGACCGCGTATTTAAACTGTGTGCGGATCAGTTGCTCGTGGACTCCCCCGATCTCCAGTACTTCTTTATTATATCGGGTGATAAAGTCCTCCAGACTTTCGTCGTCATGACGCCAAATATTCATGACATCTGATGTGTCTCGGATGGATCGTCGTTGTTGACTGAAATGAGTCAGAAACTTCTTGCGTAGGTCTTTCCATGATGTGATGCTCCCGATGGGTAAATTATCAAACCAGATTCTTGCAGCGCCAGTAAGGGTCTGCACGAAGAGATGTCACCATAATGGTAAAGTCCAGCCACCTACTAGCCCTGCGCTTGTAAAAACTCTTAAATGATCATCCGGGTCTGTCAACCCGTTGAACTTCCCCACATTAGATGGTAATTTTGCTTTCTCAAGTGGCGCGAGAGCTATTTCCATGATGAATTTCGAATTTTCCGCTACTTCCGCAGGGCGGTAAATCAAATCGTAATTATGCTCGGCCTCAGGGTTGTAAACCGCACGAGGTCTGCATTTGTTGTAATTGGGCTGCAAGCGACTAAACATACTGGTATTCTCATTCACACGATAAGTTGGATCGGACTCATCGGTGTGAGTGTTTCGTTGAGATCCCAGCCTAGTATGAACTGACTGTCTTCGGTGAGGGTATGGTTCGTCACGATACTCTCTCTGATGACTTCCTGACTGAGTGTACTCATATTTTGATGTAGATCTGGAGTAAACTTCTGTATTCTCGTAAGATGGATCTTCCCATTGAGAAGCATTAGCACGAGATCCTGGCCTCTGTGATTGAGTTAAGGGGGCAGTCTGTGCACACAGCTGTGTGTAAACTGCGTTTAGTGCCCCTTGACACCTGACGTACCAGGAGATTGGAGTTTCTCCTGGTGGTAAGATTGAGTGAACAGGGTTTGCTGGTAGCACTCCTGGAGTGACAGGTTCGTTTACTCGATTGGATTGAACCTCATTATCGTCGGAGACTTCCTCCGGAATTCCTTCAGGTTGGACATTGTTACCAAAATTCGGCCGAGGGCCGGTTTGTCGATGAGCTGATGTTTCTTCTATATGCAAATGGAATCAACGAAGTGAACCGAAACACAAGAGAAAACGGATGAAACAGAGAAAAAATGGTGGGCGCCAATGAAGAAACACTAGATAATTGACCGGAATCGAATTATCTAGGGGGTTTGGTTCTGCATAAAAGGTGGGTTTTCTCTCGTTCGATCGGGTGGAACAGTTCTTCTTCTCCGGTAAACTCTGTAAAACAAAGCACCGTTAGCCTCGTCAAGGGGAGAAGAAGGGTTCTCTCCTTGACCCGACTCCGGCGTGAGAATAAGTAGGTGTTTATGAAGAAGAAGAAGTATTGACGAAGTGTGTGTAACTTGCCATTCATACCTAAATTATCCTCATATTTATAGCCGGGAGTTTTGGGAGGGAAAACCTGTTATTGAAAAGTTGACGGAAGATGCTAACCCCGTAAGCGGTTACATTTCCTTCCGTTAAGCATCTCGATCCGACGTGAGTGCACACGGATCGCTGTTTAGATCTATGGCTGGGGGTTTGCCACGTGGAAACTGATCAAGTGGAGAGTTCTCTCCAATTACATGTTACCATCATGATTTCAGGGATGCCTGAGGTGATGACACGTGTCCAGGCGGTTATAACCGTCTTAGTGGTGCACGATTGAATTCTTCTAGAAGATTACTGCTGTAATCTGGTGTGACTCTTTATCATGTGGTATCAGTTAAGAAAATAATATCCAAGTCTGGATATTATTAAGCGGAAGTGCTTGACTTAGGATTTTCATCCTTTATGAAAGCGCAAGGATTTATGATTTCCTTTTGGTGCGTGAGCGTTGCCTGTTATTTGTCTTAAGCCTTTCTTTTGTAAAACCAGTGCGCGGCCGCGCAAGGTAAAAAGGGGCTGAAAGACGAGGCTGTGGTATGGTCCCAAGTACTTATTATGAGGTTTTTGGGACCTTACCCCTTCACCAAGCTTTCTTAAAAAATAAATATAAAAGTGTATGTATTTTAGTGTCGTTTTATAACTTACAAACTGAAATCATAATATTTCTACAACACGCAAGTTACAACTTAACGAAACCCGACGTTTTTATTAAAACATAATTATCTATACTCATTTGAACATCGATACTTCCGAGTACTTTCATAAAATAAATATAATTATTTATATTCATTTCAAACGTTGTTACGTCGTGTACTTATTTCAACCATCGGAATTTTGGAACTTATATTTCAAACGCGTAGTATTCGAAAATCATACAAAATAAATATAATTATGTATAATTATTTCGATCATTTAGAACCCGAATATTCCTATAAAATGAATATAGTTGTTCGTTTCAAACGTCAAGTTTTCAAATATATATATATGTATATATACTTACATACTTCCATCCTACGAAAACTACAACGGTGTATTACTGTACTAGTTACGGCATTTCGAATACACAACATTTTTACATATATGTATATATGTACGTGAAGATATACTTTAGTGATATGAAAGCTACAACGAGGCGCACCCTTATATATTTACGTAATTCTATCCTTGACGACTTCGTATATATATATTTTTGGTTATATATTCAACTATATATTCTAAATCCTTCGGAAGCTAAGTCATTTCGAGACTTAGTTTCTATCCCGGTTAAATGGGATCAAATAACCATAGTTTGGTTATTTCAAACCAAGATATTAACACCTTTATAGAATCGTTTAGTTGACGATTCGGTAGAGCTCGGACACGTAGTTTAGCTATGTTTAATTAAAAACTTATAATTATTCCTTGATTAGGAATGCTTTAGTTGCACGCTAGCGAGTTTACATTCTTGGAACGACACTACGAAATCACACTAAGCTAGCTTTACACAGGAATATCAAGGTGAGTTCATAACCCCCACTTTTTATGGTTTTACATTTTATAAATGTTTTCGGGGGTGGAAAGACATGCAAGTTTCACAAAAGCAAACAACATTTCAATGATTGAAAACTCAGATTTCTAAACCATGTTGCGAAGGAATTTCAACGAACTCGAATGGTTTACAAAAGATTTATACTAAACATATCGGTTTTACAAAACACACGCATATTTTTGAAACGTGCATGAGTTTCACGACTAGTGACGTGAAGGTCCTAGTTACTCGGGGACTAGGTTGTCCTACGTACAAATAAGAGGACGGGTTGGTCCTGCTTATAGACTCAAATAGGCAAGGCCCAATAACACGGGCTAGGCCCAATGACATGGGCTACGCCCAATGACACGCATGCAAGACGCGAAGACACAAGGACTGGATGGTCCACTACTCACTAAGGGCCGTAGGGTCGCTGAAAACTGTACAGTGAAGTCTTCGCTACTCATTGGAACTATAACCGCCTGCTAGTCTACCGCCTTGAGTAAGCGGTTTGGCGAGGCACTTTCTAGCACATTGTGGATTATAGACTCATGCGAGCATGTTGTCTTTGTCGTACGCGGACATTGACGGATATACAATTTTACAAACACAAGGTTTTCACATGACGTGCCAAAGAAAATGATTTTACTATATTTTCTCAACAACTTTTAAACCGGTGAACAAAAAGATTTGTTTAAAATCTTTTTCAAAACAAACTATGAACTCGCTTAACTTTATGTTGATTTTTCTTGCATGTTGTTTCTCAGGTTGTAATTTCAAACTACGGTACGGTTGGAGTAGGAGAACCCATGGGACTTCGAGTACTTAGCGGGCTTTCATTGTTTAGAAGTCGTAGCTTTTTGCTTCCGCTGTGTAATGAAGATACCAGTCTAGTCATGCCAGCTCTGATATTCCAGGGTGTGACAGATGCTAGCAAAGCACGTTGTTGCTATATAAAATGCCAAAAAATGCCAAACAATGTATTATTATAAACAACACAAATTGACTAAACGCCATTAAAACAATGTATAAAAAAACATGCCATCTTTATCTAAACGCGATAAAAAAACAAAACACCAAACCCTGAAAAAAGTATGAAGTGTTACAGCCTTAATAGATGAAACTAAACAAAATAGTAACTGCAAACAGTAAAATGAAGAGACGGGAACATTATTGCTAAACATTTATTATATTAAAAGCCACTACATGGGAAATTGAATTTATTTATCTTTTCAAAACGCCATAATTGCCTGTCACATTATAGGCCTGCATCCTACATGGCACAACAATTGATAAAAAAAATATACATCAAGAAAATTACTGATGTTTTTTACCGCCAAAAACAAATATCTACCTGGCACCAAAAAAAAAGCTCATTATATAAGTACAACAGCTAAACAAAAGCTTCACACTCCACAAATTCATTAAAAACGCCACATCTTGTCTAAAATGCCATATAATTTAAAAAAAATGGCACATGTTATTGCATTGAGGTTTGAGAGGTCAGAGGGACGTTTCGTCATTAAGTTCTCTGTCAGGAGAAGGGTGAAAGTCAAAACAATCAAAGCCATACTTAGTATGAATGAATTCGTTCAAAGGGATATTCTAGCCCTTGGGGTCCCAGTGGCCTACGATTGTGAGAGGAATCGAAGGGTAATAAAAGATTAGAGAGAAAATTTCTAGGAAATGATGATGATGATGATGATGATGATGATGTTGAAGATACTGATCTACAAAAACTTACCAGTTGGATTCTGGATGAACAAGCAAGAACGGTGAGGGTGAGTTTTCAACACGGGACGGATTATTCATTTACAATGGAAGAACTGCTGAACACAGATAGACTACATCTTATCGAACAGCTCTGTGATTTAGGACCTTCGAACAATGCTAGATCCAGCTTTGTGAATACATTCAAGCATAGGATGGAACAAAGAAGAGACGAGATTATGGCGTTATACGCCAATGAACAAGATGATTATGATGAGTCTGAGAAGAGTGATGAACAAAGCGATGGTTACATCTCAGATGTAATACCATCGACAGAAGACTATTAGTTTTTGTTTGATTTCATCTTAGCTTTACTCTTTTAAATTTCTAATGAATTTAAAAATGCCATGAACACCAAGAAATTTACCTTGATAACCTATATAAACTGTTGAAATCTAGAAAAACGCCTAATGAATTTGGGAAACGCCATGGAGGAAAATAACTTATAATTACTAAATGATTTTATTCAATTTGGGGGCGCACATATAACGCCAGAATATTTACTATGCTTCTGGTCTAAAAAAACAATAAAAACACCATGTATTTGTTAAACGCCAAAAAATGGAGAGGTGTTGTGAGACGCGTTTAAAAAAAGAATATAAATGTCACACCCCCAAATTCCACACGCGGAGTATCACCGCAGGAGGCGTGACATGACCAGGATCAAGCCACCAATCATATTGAACAATGTATTAAAGTAAATATAAAATCAACCATAATATAATTGGTGTCCAAAACAAATTATCTAAGTTCAAGTTATCAGTGGAAGCATAAAGTTTAAAACCAAAACAATAGTTTAAAAGTTCAAATGTTTAACATGGAACTCAACAGTCCGTGTCCCACAACGACCTCTCCTTCTCGTGCAAGCTCCATCTAAGCACCTAACGACCTGCAAGGCATGTAGCAACGAATCAACAACAAAGTTGAGCGAGTTCACAGTTGGTTGTCCATTTTAAAGTTGTTCCAAAAACCATAAGTTATCTCGAAAACCATGAGTTAAACCATTTCCTTGTTTCCCAAACCATAACCAGTGGGGGCTACCCCATGTTAACCACTAGACCCATTACCATATCGACCACTGACTGAAGACATGTTTATGTGCCCTGCGTCAATGTCTATCATCATTGACTAAGTGCCCAGATCCATTAGTCCACTCCCATCCTCTGTGGCACGGTGGGAAGCTTGTCAAACCTAATAGCGCTATTTAACTAATGACCCGTTCGCCAATGGCCTGGTGATTAAGTCGATATAAAAATGAGGGACTTCATGATAGAGTTTTGTCTAGTAAGTTATATGCTGTCATCCTTCCTATGGAGGATGGAGGTACGTAATCTACCCAAGGAGAATACGTAGGTTTAATGTTGTCATCCTTCCCATGGAGGATGGAGGTACATATTCTACCCAAGGAGAATATGCAGGTTTCATTTTAGTTCCTTAACCCATTCCCAAACCACCAGGAATCCCATGCCTTGTAGAAAGTGTGAACTCACCTTAGGTTAGCTCGACAGATACACGAAAAGGTCACTTGAGCGATATGGGGTCAACCACATCCTAACATGGTTACCATACAATTCAGGTCTAGGTTCAAGTAGTGCACATAAGTTTACACATAAGCTAACAGGTTACGAACACGTAATGATCATGGCAAACACGTAGAACACGTTAACAGCCAAGTGCACACATAATGTCCAACTTGTGCGACTCAGATGATTGGGCTCGCACAAGCTCAATGGCCCAATGATCTTGTGCGATTCAATAATTGAAGCCCACTAAACCTTCGGCCCAACCTGTTGTGCGTCCAACACAATCTTGTGCGACTCACAATAGGTTGTGCGATTGAGAACACACCCGGCCCAATACATGCAATCCAAAATTCACACGGCCCAAACAAATAAACAGACAATCAACTTGTGCGATCCAATATACTTGTGCGATTCGAAACACTTGTGCGACTGGGGTTTTGGGCTGTTCGGCCCAACAGCATAACACAACCTATTATGTTGGGCGGTCCAACATCTTGTGCGATCAGCACAACCTTGTGCGATTCACAAGATGTTGTGCGACTGAACTTTAGGAGATTATACAATGTGCTTTAACAGTTGTACCCTAACATATCTTGTGCGACTGACTTGTGCGACCGGCTTGTGCGACTAGCCTTGTACGATTGGCCCTGTGCGATCGGTTATAATTTCCATAATTCATGCAATCTAGTTACAATCAATTCTAACAGTTTCCTATTTCCTATCCAGTCGATCAAAACACACTAACAGTTTCCAAGTTTGCCTTAATCGATTAAATCAAACATTTATCATTAAATTCACATTAACCCTAACAATATATCTAATCATAACAACCCATCTTAATCTTTATTGAATCAAACAGTTTGGTTAATCGTTAAGATGCAATATTCATCATGCAACAATTCGAAAACAGAAACATAATGGCCGATTAACATCTACTCGGTTCTAGATCAATAACATGCAATCCGATTCATATGAACATTATCACATAAGCCCTAATTCCAAATCAACACAAGTTTCACAATTATCATATAAGTTCATTTCGATCATTTAAAGGCATCAACCAAATATACATCTCTTGTTCATACATTACCACAACATCAAGAATCATTCATCAATCATACGAACCATCCTAGCTATCACATAAAATCATGGCAATCATATTATCATCTAATAAAACAATAATCGTGAAACACTAACCGGTTAGAAGGTAGAACAAAGGTTGATCCGAACAAGAAAGCTTCGAGAAGAGAGGATGTTGCCATCGGACTTCAATAGGAGAGAAAAGGGAGCGAGTAGGGTTTGTATGTTTGAGTGTTTTTGCAAAGAATGAGGAAACAAAACCTCATAAGGGTTATGTGTGGGTTTAAATAGGGGAGTGGGCCGAACCCTTGCATGGGCTGCCCTTGGTTTCGAGTTCAAAGGATGTGGGCCGAGAGTGGTGTTGTGCGACTACATTATATACATATACATTACACACCATCACATAATACAAACATAATATTTCATTTAAAACCATGTATCACATAATCACATATCGTTCAAACAAGTTACATTAAAGTACGACTAAAGGTTTGAAATACGAGTTGTCACATCATCCCCAAGTTGAAAGAAATTTCGTCCCGAAATTTAGTACGTAGTTACTGAGGAAGCTAGTTAGGTTGCGTGGTTTCCTGGGGTGTCACAATAAAAGGACAAAAGAGCCCCTCCACCCTTCACTATGTCGCGTGCCACGTGTTAGATCAGGATCCGTTCTCACACTTTAGGGCGTTTTTCCTGATCCCGTACCTATATATATAGGGGAGAATCAAATGAGAAAAAACTTATTGAAAGAAGAAAAAGAAGAAAAGTCATATTAGCAAAATACTAATTCATTTATAATTCATCTCATTAATTTTTCTCTCTTTAATTAATCAGTGAACTAATCATTAATTATTGTACATATAATTTACAAAATCTACACATATCAAAACTTTCTTACATATACCCTACACATTATAGAATTTTATCCTACATACGTTGAAATTTATCCTACACACTTCGAAATATATCTTACACACATTGTAATTTATTCTACACTTTAATTTAAGTTATTTTTTAATTTGAAAAAAGTATATATTTTAAAGAGTTAATTGCCAAAATCGTCCCTGCGGTTCGGGTACGTTTGTCATTTTCGTCCAAAATGACACTTTTGTATCAAATTGCCCCCAACATTTGTAACTTTTTGCCATTTTCATCCAAACCACTAACTTAGTTTATTTTTTCTGTTAAGTTGAGGATATTTGGATGAAACTGACAAATATAAAACCACAGGGACGATTTTGGCAATTTACTCAAACCCTTTTTAATTTCTTTTATTTAATTATTTTTGTTACATATATAATAAAAAAGAATATACATGGAGTTTTTAGAAAAAAAAAATTAATAGTTTTGTCACATAATTTTTATAAATTTTCATCCAAATCATTAACTCAGTTTATTTTTTCTGTTAAGGTGAAGGATGTTTTAAATTTTATAAATTAAGACAGAAATTAATTTACAACTTCTTTATATAAATCAGTTTTATAAAGAGAAAACGTCATTGGTGTGCAACACATAACAATCGATTACAACTTTTAGAATTTATCAGTTGTAGAGATAGAAAAAAATTATAAAACGTTACATATTTTTTAAATGTGTTGAGCACCTACGAAATATGTTGGTATAAATAAAATATTTATTTAATTAAGATTATGAGGGTAACTAACTAATACTTATTCTGAGTGGCATGAGTGAAGAAACTTTTGGTTCATAGCATTATAAATTTATAATTACAATTTGGTGGGTAATTTTAAGGTTTGGTAACGATACGTTGTTTGATTGGGGTGGGGGGGGGGGGGCACTGGCTTCTGTTTTTCCTTAGGAGCGAATTTAAAAAAAAGTAGAATATGAATTACAAACTTGGTACATATGATAAGATTTTTTTTATTTGACATTTTTCAATAAGGTCACCAGTATTTTAGTTTTATAAAATTTAGAGGTTTAAGTAGATTTTATTTTTATAAAACTGATCTATATAAAAATTAGAAATTAATTTCTGGCTTAGTTTATAAACATCATTCGACTTAATAGAAAAATTAACTTAGTTAGTGGTTGGATGAAAATTTAAAAAAATTATGTGACAAAGCTATTATTTTTTTCATATAAAAATTGCATGTATATTCTTTTTATTATATATGTAACAAAATTAATTAAATAAAAGAAATTTAAAATGAGTAAATTGCCAAAATCGTCCCTGTGGTTTTATATTTGCAGTTTCATCCAAATATCCTCAACTTAACAGAAAAATAACTAAATTAGTGGTTTGGATGAAAATGACAAAAAGATACAAACGTTGAGGGCAATTTGGTACAAAAGTGTCATTTTGGACGAAAATGGCAAACGTGCCCAAACCTCAGGGACGATTTTGGCAATTAACTTTATTTTAAAAAGAGTTACACATTTCATTTACTTAGTTATTAAAGTGGAAAAATACAAATTAATGATCTAAGGGTGAGCGGAGTGGAGCTTGGTGAGAGGCGGTAAACCTCTTTACCGAAGCGGTAAACCACCGCCAACAAAGCCTTTACCGATTTTGGTTGAGGAACTCGGTGAACCTTCACCGATTCGGTGAGAGGGAGGGAAGGGGGGAGAGATGGATGTGTGGTGGGTCCATTCTTTCTCAATCAATCACACATTTTTTCTTTTTTTTAAATAGTTTACATAAACCCCATTAGGTAAACCACCACTAACGTTTTTGAGCATTAAGTAACTTATTTAGGTGAATTGACATGGCAATGTGTGATTGGGTGAATTAGGAGTTTATCTATTTGGAATAGGTAACCACCCCCTTCACCCCAAGTAAGTTTACCAATATACCCTTAAAATAAAATTAAATGCAAATATTAAATGAAGTAAAATGAAACATTTTTATTGATTGAAACTTCTTTTTCTTTCTTCTTACAAAGGATTTCTTCTTATTTGAACCACCCCACTATATATGTATGTATATATGTGTGTGTGTGTGAAACAAAAACCATAACCCCCTCATCCCGTTATAATATCACAGCTGACCACATAACCCCCTCATAACGCCGGGCGGGGCGGTGTTCCGAAGCGCCATGGGGCATTATAGCCGAATATGACACTATATAACACCCACTACGGATGACCTTAGATTAAATTGCCAATGATCTCTAGATCAAATGGTGGAAGACTTGTATTTCTTTTGGAGATGCAAGTTCAACTCCCACTTGTTGTAGAGTGAGGTACGGGTGAGCAATGATAGGAGACCCAGGAAAACTTGGGTTCGATCCTTGAGTTAAACGGATTTTAACGGTAATTTCACCGTCGTGCCTATGGGCGGGTGCGTTATCAGGTTTTCTCCAGAATTGATGGTGGACTCAGGTTATACTTGGAGTACTCCGTTAATCCAGTGAATACTCCAATAATGCTCGGGATTAATTATGTTACTCCGTTAAAAAAAAAAGGTATTAGATTAGATTAGAATAAATCTCGAAGTGGGTAGGCTGCGGAGAACAAAACCCGGAGCTCCGTATATCCAACTCGATTCTCCCGAAATCCCACCCACTTTTCCAAATAAAACAAATCCAATAAAGGGCGACAAAGGTTTGACATTTTTCCACCACGCACGCTCGCTCACGACGCTCCCCTATGTATTCTCTTTAAATCCATTCACTGTTTAATCAATCAACTAGCATCATAAATCCAACCTGAGATCTCCTTTCATTCAGATTCACCCAACTTCGTAAGTCTTTTAAATCCTGATTTCTGTCTACTTTTTGGGTTTGTCTGTGCTGCTGAATTTCAGCTGGTTTTACACCCGATTACTTCATATCTGCATGTTTTAAGTTCTAATTTACTACTTTATTGATGCCCAGTTGCAGTTTTGTGTCTGAAATTGATGGGTTTTGTTCATTATCGCATGAGAATTCATTGTTTTGTTCATGATTTCTGCTTCACAATTAAGTAAGATCTATGTCGTCTTTTGAACTTAATATGCAATTAAACCGATCTTGATGACAAAAATGTGTAAACTGATTCTGATTTTCCGATTACTCGGATTTGGGTAATCCGGGAAGGAATAGGGATAAGAAATTTGAGATAGCACATCCAAACACCCCCTGCATCCTATATGAGAATCTCTAACGGATTTTGAGATAGATTTATATCTGCAAACATGTTAAAAACTGATTTGGTTATCCAAATTGTGTTTATGATAGTGGAATTATTATGTTTGAATTTTGTTAAGGTTGAAGTTGGGGATAGTTAGGTAATCGCGTTATCCGATAATCGGTTTTCTTTTTACAAATAAGAATCAGATTAAGTTCTTTTTTGCCAAACACCCTATGATCTAAACTGTAGGTAGTAATCATCTTTTTGTTTAGACACAAACCTAGTCTTTGTGATTTCTGTTCAAGAAAAGGACATGTTTGACTACAAAAGTCAAAATTGGATAATTTCTGTTATTTCTTATACTATTAACATTTATTATAATCATTTGATTTATAGGAGACTATGGGTGGTATCTTGACCAAGGGAGATGACTCGCCTTTGACTTCGGCCCCCACAACCAAGCTTGAAGTCAAAATCCTGGAGAAAATGCGCGAGAGAGAATCCAAAGGAACTTCCATGAAATCCTTCAATACCATACTCTTAAAATTCCCAAAAATTGACGTGGGTCTAAGAAAGTGCAAAGCTATATTTGAACAATTTGGTAAGTACACGAATGACTTTAGTTTTAAAAAGTGCGCCTAGGCATGAGGCACACTCGGGCAAGAGGTTCATCACTTCATTGCGTGAGGCGACGGGCGCTCATGAGGCATAGGTCAAAATTGCATGATGAATGCGCACGTGCGCGCGGGGGGGGGGGGGGGGGTGTTATTTATATGTAAATTTTATAGAAATCTAAAAAATACTATATAAATACCTTGCGTGTCGCGTACATGATGCATGCACCTTTGCCTCACGCCTCAGCTCCAGGGACCCTATTGCCTTGGACCCTCGGTGCACTTCACACTTTATTTAAACCAAGGACATGAACAATTCGGTATGTTGACCTAGGGAGATGACTCGATCTAATGCTGTGTTCATTTTTTGCAAATATAGATGAAGATAAAAGCGGGTCAATCGATCCAAAAGAACTGAATCACTGCTTCCGTAAGCTTGAAATCGATTGCACAG
Organism: Helianthus tuberosus; assembly: GCA_030545235.1. Lineage (NCBI taxonomy): Eukaryota > Viridiplantae > Streptophyta > Magnoliopsida > Asterales > Asteraceae > Helianthus > Helianthus tuberosus. The sequence goes on along the minus strand of CM060385.1, from coordinate 63,301,705 downwards.
ATGAGGAAATTAATGATCTTTTTGAGGAGTGTGATATAAACAAGGACATGGGAATAGCCTATAAGGAGTTCATTGTGCTTCTCTGTCTTGTCTATCTTCTCAAGAAAGATTCTGTTTCCACTCATTCAGTATCCTTGTGGTCGATAATCTACTCGTGTTTTGTGTGTTTTTTGTTACAGGTGGCAAAATGGGTGGGTACGGGTAAATAAATGCTCAAAATGAGTAATATTTTGGTATGGGTCAAAATAAGTTGGGTCTGGTTGACCCGAAACACCTTTGGTCCTATAATAGTTTAGTTTCAGAATAAAATGAGTCTTAGGTGATTTTTGACATCCGTTAGGCCTTTTTTTTACCCTTTCACTGGCTAGAGATAAAACATAATTTGACTAAACTCGTTTGTAAGTACGCAGGTCAAAATTTTCAATCTTTTTTGTGTTTTCTTTCATCCTGTTACATTCTTAACATTAGTAAAGAGTTCACAAATGGAGATCCCGGATCTAGAAGCCACTTTTGAAACATTGGTTGACTCGTTTGTGTTCTTGGACAAAAACAAGGACGGTTATGTTAGTAGGAGTGAGATGGTTGATGCAATAAATGAATCTACTTCTGGGGAGGGATCTTCCGGGCGCATAGCCATGAAAAGATTCGGTATCTCTTCTCTCATCATTCTTTTGTATGTTGTTCAATTGTGTACCAAATACGCGTGTGGTAGGGTGGGGTAAGTAGTTATTTCACACGAAACAAGTACAAAGGGCTTGACCTTTTTAAATATTTTTTTTATAAATAGTTAATGTGTTAAATATGTTTACAAAAGTACGATAATAATGTGAACTTTTTACTAACTCAATATATAAGAAGGGGTATCATTAAAGGTAGACTTTTGACAACATTTGACCTGTCTGATATATAACCAAATCAACCCGTTAAAGAGTAACCGGGTTAAAAACTCAAAATAGCCACCTCTAATTCGAGTGTTGCATGTGAGTGCAGAAGAGATGGATTGGGACAAAAATGGAATGGTGAACTTTAAGGAGTTTCTCTTTGCCTTCACTAAATGGGTTGGAATTGACGACGAAGAAGAGGCCACAGAAGAGTGAGAAAGTAATTCAAAACAAGCAGGAAATCTTACGATGACCGAGCCAAGATGCTGATTCAAGATCTCTTTATGTTGTTTGTAAAAGTAAATATTTTTTAACTTGGAACTTGTTGCTTCTATCTATCTATCTATCAAACAGCGCATTTTGCTTCATGCTTTCTTTTTGTTTTGAGGCCCGTTGTTGACTTGGGCTTGGAGTAGTGGGTGAAATGGGTCGTGAACTCGTGATCAAACAAACCACACATAACCTTCAATGGATAGAATAGTAGGGATACGCACCTGATTATTCAATTAGTTTTCACTATATTCCTGCCTAACATAAGATGCGCTTTACCTGGTACCAGTAACTGAAATATTCGTGAACATGTCCTCATGGTAAAAATATAAAAGAATAAGAGAGCGAGTCTGAACTTGTGAGTTAACATTGCACCAACAAAAAGGCCAAAAAACCCAGGCAACAGGGCATGAATCTTGCCTGAACTACAAACACATATATAAGAATTCTCACAGATAACACCAGAACTGAGTAACAAGCTCTCAACCACACACACAAAACCATCCCATCCCTCAAAAAAGAGACTATAGTAACACTTAGAAGGGGTATCCAGTCGCCCGATGGCGATTGGAGGCAGTCATAGACGCAGATTGTTTGGCAATGCATATTCGAAATATATGCAAGCTCTGAAAGTCCACTAGTATCCGACCCGATTTATCATCCTGTGGTCTTTGCTCTCTTCATCCCCAGGCTATTGTTAAAGGGCGAAACTGAACCTGACATTTGAACTGTTTCTTCACGTAAGGTGCCCTTCAGCATTGCAAGCTCTCGCAGCTGCTGCCTCTTATAGAAATCATGCGTTTCGTCCTGCACATACAACACAGCTTCAATTCTAATCCTTGTAACGACAGTTTCAACCTGTTTACTTATAAAAAGGTGCCTTAGAAGGAAACGGAGTGTGTATTTAATGCATAAAATCTTGAAAATCATTTTATTTAATATATAAATTAATATATTCTTGTGATCTTTTTTGGGAATAAGCTGATACCACAGGCCTAAGCAGATCTTCAAGTATCTCACGCGCTTGCATTAAACGGGCATCAATTATATCAACAGGTAATTCTGCTTCCACAAGTATGTGAAGAGGTTCATTCAGGTGTTCAAACCCTGGTTTTCCTCTCATCATCTCTTCCTACATTATGAAACAAACAATTAACATGCAGCAGAAAATAACGTGGTCTTTGTAACTGCTTCCACATTACGCCCCGCTTGTGGTATGCTCATGTAATGTATATATGTGTGGGCGCTCGGGGGGCAAAAGTGAAAGGGCACTAATTTTAACGTTATTTTACTAATTTCGTGAAAATAACGTTAAAAGAGGGGGATGGTTAATCATGCATCATGTGGTGGCGTTGATAGCCAAAAGACAAGGGGGTACATGCACTAATCGGTGTTTGTCTCAATTGCCGAGTGTTATGTGCCTTATGTCCAAGGCTTGATGCAAAACTACAATCGAGCCGGGGGTCTCATTGAAAGCAGCCTCTCTATTCCTATGGGGTAGAGGTAAGGCTGTCTACATCTCACCCTCCTCAGACCCTACCTTAGCTTTGCTATTGGTGGGATATACTGAGTATGATGATGATGATGATGATGAATTAACATGCAGCAGAAAAGCCGTATCTTGCTATGACAATATTCAAAATGACTGAAATCTGTTGAAGATTCTTCCACGAACAACAACTTTTATTAATTCAACTTGTAGAAATAAATTACGAATACATGATGTATTTGAATGCCAACAGGGTTGGTTCGGTAATAGGTCAGAACCAGGTTGGGTCGGTTTTGAACACTTCTATTAGCGAACCTTCTCATTTTACCCATTTGAGATAAAACATAGCCCAAATCAACCCAAAATATATTACCTTTGCTGGATCCTTGATGCTTCCATGTCCTCTGATAAGAACACGGCAATCAGTACTTGCTTCCACTCGCTTAAGAGAATTCCCACGAGGTCCAAGAAGACGTCCAACAAAATTAAACTGCAAGTTCAGTAACACTAACATAGATTAATACATAGAACCAACAAGTATACAAGATTTAGTAACAGAACACAACAAATGAACTTACATTAGGGTAAGTGGCTACTGGAATATCAACCCTCATTGTTCTCTTAACTACAAGACCAGATGAACTGCCTTGCGAACCAAGCCTGCTCTGTGCAGATAAAGCTGACATCTGCACAAAAGAATTCCAAAATATCTTTACAAAAACAAATTTGTATTTATGTGGTTTTGTTTGGCTATAGTAACATACAGGCATACCAAATTTCCCTAGGCAAGATCAAATTACAAAGTATAACTTTTACTAATTTGCGTTAAGGGAAGGCACATATTAAGTAATTCAATTTATGGCTCAAACCATTGTTGGGAGGCTACTGCATGCTGATTCTTTCACCAAGAAATCTTACACCTTGATAGAACCAAAAACCCATAATAATCAAAGGTCTCAAGATGGTCTTCTCCATGACATAAATATAACACAATCTGTAACCAATATAAGAAGTAGAATATATATATACATAAAAGTATAAACATGCAGATGGTGTAGTGGGTCAACATATCCTAAAAACGGGTTGGGTACTTGGGTTAGGTTAGCTATCTAACTATGGTTACATTATGAGGTCAATGTTGATGATGTTAGCCGGAAACTACCTGTGATTATATAAGAAATATATTTGGAAACAAGTCAAAGCAGTTAGCATGAAAAGTAAGTCAGGAATGCTTGTAAAAAGCAGTAAGAAAAAGGTTATGTTAATGGTTAGTATCCATACTTCTGATTGAAGTGGTGAGGTCCATCTGTTAGCTCCTCCATTTGAAAACATAGCATGTTCAAGCCCACTTTGATCTAAAACTGATGCATTCTCCAACAGCGTGCTTACACGCAATATTTCTGCTCCAAAAAGGTCAATTTCCAAGAACATGTACTAGTTAGCAGTTATCAAAGTAGTAGTTAGTAGTCACCACAAAAAATCGATACTGGTAATTTGACAGGTGTCAGTTGAATACCAATGTGTCCCCTTATAAAACCAACAACCTTTAACAAGACAGTTCATCTGGACAAAAACATTTATGCTTCAAAAGGTTAATCAAATGGGTTATGAAACTGAAAGATTAACCAACTAAGCTAGAACTCCTAGAAGGGTCAGTTTACGTAAGATATCATGTTTTATTCTTCTTATAACTAATTTTATTTTCCAAACCCATGACCAAGAAATCTTGCAACTCCGTTGCCTTGCCAACAAACCAAAGTAACCAGTCCCTGATGCAGGACGATGTGAACTACAGGAAAACATTTTTGTATGTTGTAAAGTGAACTCTTTTCCAATCATAAGCTGTTCAGCATCAGACTAGAAGTGTTAACAGACTATATCTACTCCTACTCCTACTACTCCTGCTCCTGCTCCTGCTCCTGCTCCTGCTACTGCTACTCCTACTCCACTCCTACTACCACCACTACTACCACTACTACTACTCCACTCCTACTACCACTACTACTACCACTACTACCACCACTCCTGCCACTCCTACTACTACCACTCCGACTACACTACCACTACCACTACCACTACTTGATTTTAAGGGCACATTCAGGGACGCGTATTTGAATATAATAAATTGTTGGTTATCCTTACATATGAACAAACATAGTTAAAAGAAATTAGAGCCAAATTAAAGATGCAAACAATGTGTTAGAGCTTAGAACTTGTTCCTTACGCAGAGAAAAAGATTATTTATTTCTACTTCCAAACACACCTATCGTGTCACTCATATTATGGCATATGCCTCAACCAACTATCAACATAATAACAATAAAGAAAATACACTCTTTTTTATCCAAATGGACTTAGTTGACTTATACTCCATCTTCTTTTGAAGCACAGTAGTTAGCATGCATCATAATTTAACTCTAACTTGAGCTTCAAATCACCTTTTCAAGCATAAAAAAAGCAATGACTAAAAGCTTGAAATTGCCTAGTAAAACTCTATTAGGCTGTGTTTGTAATGGTAAAAACCATATAATATGCTATGAGTGACTAGTTTTGTATTTAACAAACAAACTCACCCTGATTCAGCAATCGGTAACAATTGGGAAGCACAGGCACAAAGGGGCTAAGCTTGTTCCGTTCAGACAGTAACTCGGATAGATACCTGTCAACATGTAAAGAACATGAATCACCCTCATTATATCAATCAAATACACAACAAAAACAGCAAGTAAACAACACAATGACAAGAAGATCATCTACGAAACCCCCAGCTCCTTAGTCCTTCCTCTTAATCAACATATTCCTATAACAATTGAAATTCAATCAAACACTCTTCTACATGTCTTTGCAACAAATTCTCCTCCATCAGTTTACTAAAAATCAAGAGAACAACACGCTCTGATGACAGTCAAACAATCATCATGATATGGAGTTAGTATTCGAGATAGATTTAACCGACATACTCCTGTTGCTCAACGATGGCGGTGGCTGTGGATCGAAGACAGGCGATATGAGGCGAGGGAGAAGGTGAATACGCCATATACCTACCGGAAGACATATCTCGTCGTAACCGGAGGGAGGGAGATTAGAAGTTGAGATCAACACGATGTGAAGTGGCTACTGTACATGATTACTGCAACGTAAAAAGCAATGGATCTCTTGCCTGTTTTGTGGGTGGGCATGCCAGCTTCATCATGGTGTTTGATTCATTGTAGGCCCTCAAGTCTTCAAATTCACAAGTCCCTCAGTCATGGCGCATAAAGAAACGTGTATTAGGAACAAAATAATACTAATACTTTTAATAAATATTAGAACAAAATTCATATTTGGAAAGGAATATTATTGGTCAACGTGATATTAAAAAGGTTTATCACCGTATTCGTAGAATATATATGTAGAGTTAAATGCTATTTTAGTCCCTCTGCTTTGGTTCATTTTCCCAATTTAGTTCAAATGTTTTATTTTTCGTATGTGGGTCTAAAAAGCTTTTACCATTGCCATTTTAATCCACTGGGTAACTTCATTAATTATTTCTGTTAACGAGAATGGCAATTTGGTCATTTTATATGGCTGAATTGCCCTTCTAGTTAAAATAATTACATATAAAATGACCGAATTGTCCTTCTCGTTAACAGAAAAATAGATGAAGATAACACAGTGGACTAAAATGGTAACTGTGAAACCTTTTTGGACCCACAGACGAAAAATGAAACTTTGGACTAAACTGCCAAAATGACCCAAACCATAGGGACTAAAATGACATTTAACTCATATTTGTATATAGCAATACAAATACAATAATTCCAGATATTAAAACACAATGACTGTATTACGATTTAAGACGTAGTATTTTTAGAGTCTTTATAGTGTTTTATACTTTAAAAATAACAAAAACACTAGGTTATTGCCCGCGTAAACACGCGGTTTCACAAATGAAAATAGTCCAGTGATATTAATTGATTTTTGAAATAATTTTCAACTGGTCCTATATAAGTAGTTATGTGAGTTCGTGCGGATCTCTTTTCTTTCTTCCGGCACGAGTTATTGGTGAAGAGAAATACTCTTCGTGTAACACCCCAAAATGTGTATATATGATGATTCTTGTCTTGAAAATTGTTAAGTAGTGTAGTATGAAAAATAATTTACTGATACATTAAAATTTTAAGAGTAAAATAAATAAGAGTAAATTGCCATTTTAGTCCCTGAGTTTTGTCCAAATTTGCCATTTTGATCCAAATAGTTTTATTTTCCCCCTTGGGTCCCTGACTTTTACATTTTGTTGCCATTTTGATCACTTTGCCTAACTCCATCCAAAAACCCAGTTTGTAACAGGGGTATTTTGGGGATTTCCTTAAAAAATGTTTTCAGTTGCCATTTTGATCCAATTCCAAAAAATCAAAAAAATTCCAAAAAAATCAAAAAAATTCCAAAAAATCAAAAAAAATTCTAAAAAATCCAAAAATCATTAAATGTTTAGGCACGAACCGTTTCGACCCGTACCGTTTCGAACCGAACCGTTTCGACCCGTACTGTATCGAACCGAACCGTTTCGACGCGAACCGTTTCGAACCCGAACCGTACCGTTTCGACGCGAATTCAAAAAAATCTAAAAAATTCTAAAAAATCATAAAAATTCTAAAAAATTCAAAAAAATATAAAAAATTCTAAAAATCATAAAAATTCTAAAAAAGCAAAAAAATTCTAAAAAATCCAAAAATCATTAAATGTTTAGGCACGAACCGTTTCGACCCGTACCGTTTCGAACCGAACCGTTTCGACCCGTACTGTATCGAACCGAACCGTTTCGACGCGAACCGTTTCGAACCCGAACCGTACCGTTTCGACGCGAACCGTTTCGAACCGTACCGTTTCGACCCGTACCGTATCGAACCGAACCGTTTCGACGCGAACCGTTTCGAGCCGAACCGTTTCGACACGAACCGTTTCGACCCGTACCGTTTCGAACCCGAACCGTTTCGAGCCGAACCATTTCGACGCGAAGCGTTTCGACCCGTACCGTTTCGACCCGTACCGTTTCGAACCGTACCCTTTCGACGCGAACCGTTTCGAACCGAACCGTTTCGACGCGAACCGTTTCAAACCCGAACCGTTTCGAGCCGTACCGTTTCGAACCCGAACCGTTTCGAGCCGAACCGTTTCGAACCGTACCGTTTCGACGCGAACCGTTTCGAACCGAACCGTTTCGACCCGTACCGTATCGAACCGAACCGTTTCGACGCGAACCGTTTCGAACCCGAACCGTTTCGAACCGTACCGTTTCGAACCCGAACCGTTTCGACCCGTACCGTTTCGAGCCGAACCGTTTCGACGCGAACCGTTTCGAACCGAACCGTTTCGACCCGTACCGTATCGAACCGAACCGTTTCGACGCGAACCGTTTCGAACCCGAACCGTTTCGAACCGTACCGTTTCGAACCCGAACCGTTTCGAGCCGTACCGTTTCGACGCGAACCCTTTCGAACCGAACCGTTTCGACCCGTACCGTATCGAACCGAACCGTTTCGACCCGTACCGTATCGAACCGAACCGTTTCGACGCGAACCGTTTAGAATTATTTGGATTTTTTAGAATTTTTATGGTTTTTTAGCATTTTTTTGATTTTTATATTTTTTTGAATTTTTTAGATTTTTTATGGTTTTTTAGAATTTTTATGATTTTTTAGAATTTTTTTAGATTTTTTTGAATTTTTTAGATTTTTTTAGAATTTTTTGGAATTTTTTTGATTTTTTGGAATTGGATCAAAATGGCAACTGAAAAGGTTTAAATTGAAAAGAGTAACTGGATTTTTGGATGGAGTTAGGCAAAGTGATCAAAATGGCAACAAATGTAAAAGTCAGGGACCCAGGGGGGAAAATAAAACTATTTGGATCAAAATGGCAAATTTGGACAAAACTCAGGGACTAAAATGGCAATTTACTCAATAAATAATTAGGGTGTTGTCAAAATTCTAAAATTTAGTACAAGGTATGCGTGTATATAAGTTGGTTAAAACCTTTAAGTTTCTTTTAGAAAGCAAGAAAGGTGTTTGGTGCTATAAATAAATAAAGAATGAAAGTTGAAGGACCAAATGTGTACATATAGCCATGGTTGTAAAAATCCCGACTAGGCGCCGATTAATCCCCGATTAATCGTCGATTAATCTCGATTAATTGCCGACTAATTACAACTAATCCCGATTATATCTGATTAATCCCCGGTTAATCCTGATTAATCGCTAGTCCCCACCCCACCGACCGACTAGCGACTAGCGATTTCTACAACCATGCATATAGCTAATAAGAATTTGTGAAATGAAAGATCTGTGCATATGTGTGTGTATGTGCGTGTTTAGAGAGAGAGAGAAAAACATCAAGAACATCAAGTCACACAATTCAGCAAAATTGGAAAGGAATTTAATGTTAGATCATGAACTCAAATTGTTAATCATCTAATTTTTTTCCAACAAGAGGTAAGTCAAATTTTATGATTTGATGGGTTTTGAAGTCATAAGAATGAATGAGAAATTGGGTAATCTTGGGTGTTAATGTAGGATAATAAAAATTGATGTAAAGGTATGAGTAGGAAACGTTTATGAAAGCTAATTATATGCAATTGATGTGTTTAAGTGTTCTAGTGGAAAACCTTCATGATATTGGAAGTGGGTATTGTCATGAAATTGAGTCTAGAGCCATTTTAGTTATAATCATGATGCTAAATGCAAAACATGGAAGTATAATGATAGGATGGTGTTCAGTGGCGGACATAAGGCTTACCGGGGGCAACCTCCGCAACGGCTTGGCGCGGAAAAATTTGGAAAAATTAGTGTAAATTTTGGAAAAATTTGACCTTTTTTCTATTTCGTTAAGGCTTATTTATAAAACGTTACGACTTAGTTTCGTTTCTAGATCCGCCACTGATGGTGTTGAAATTCTTGAATTTATACATTGTGAACTTCATATGGTTAAATGATAGTAACTAAGCAACTTGAGAAGTAAAATCTAATTGTATGCCTAATAAGTGTTTGATGAAATACGTTAGTTAAGAATTTCGTAACTTGATATTGGATACTACATGATGGCCATGGTTCGAGTGTGTGAATTTCATATGTGTTGAGTTTTATGTTATCTTATCAAAGAATATATGTGGAATAAGTATGAGCCATGAATTCTAAGTATGAATGGGTTATGTATAAGGATAAAGGAAGAAGGGTCGAGCCATACGAAGCAACAGGGAGGCCAAGACCAAGGTACGTACTTGTTATGATCCAAAGTCTTATTCGTAATGATAATGTTTATTGTTATAACATGAAAAATTTGAAGTATACGTAGTGATTTTGTTTCATATAGTTGATCCGATTATGAAGGGTCAACAAACTAGAATGTAATGTTTAGAATGGTTATATAGTTGATCCGATACGAACGGGTCAACGGACTAGAACGTAATGTTTAGAATGGTCACATAGTTGATCCGATATGAACGAGTCAACAAACTAGAATATAATATTTAGAATGGTCATGTAGTTAATTCGATATGAACGGGTCAACAAACTAGAATGTAATGTTTAGAATGGTTATATGGTTGATCCGATACGGATGGGTCAACGGACTAGAACGTAATGTTAGAACGGTTATGTAGTTGACCCGCTACGACCGGTCAAACGAACTAAAATGAAATACTTAAAGAAAGGTTATGTAATTGGTCCGTTGCGGACGGGTTAAACGATTTGGGATGGTAATGGGAATAAAGAAAATCATAGAATGTCACGTTTTAGGGAAGTTAGAATCTTATCTTTTCTTTACTTGACAAATAAACCCTTTTGTTATGTTGTAGGTAAAACCTCACTTTGAGCGAACTTGCAAGCTTGGGACGAACACACGCGCGAACTTCCATTTGCCCTTAACGCGTTTTCGAACTAGCTTATGTCATGGGTCAAAACTTTTTGTGGTTTAAATAGTTAAAAATCTAGTTGTTATGTTCTAAAACATGTGCATTATGATTTTTGTAAATGGTAAATGGTATAACTAGTGTAAGTGTTTAGCCTTGTATTTTTATATAATATTTAAGTGATGTTTAAAAGTTTAAATTTGGTCGTAAAATTGGTTGTTAAATATTAGTTTTGACCGTGTTAATGATATAGGTGTTTCAAGTTGGTATCAGAGCCGAGGTTTGAGAGATTCAAGTACAATGACTGAAGTGCTTGAACTCAAACCGAAAGCTTGTGCAAGGTGCGTGTTCGTTCCGAGGCGCAATGTGTGAATGCATATGTCTGTAGATTTTGTCATGTGTCTAGTCTAGTTTTTATAGGTATTAGTATGAATGTTTTAGATTGTATTTCGTATTGAAATGGTTGGAATTATGATGTAGATGACCCATTCGTACGAAAGGAACTTTTGTACGAGTGGGACATAAAGCCATTTCGTACGAACTGCCCATTCGTCCCTACTGGTTTCGTACGAGTAGGATTGTCTATAAATAGGGGTGTTGGGTTCCTCATTTGTAACTTTTGGCATTTGTAGCGAAGCTCTGCCAAAATCGTTTCACGGCGTTGTAATTGCTTATAATCGATAGAAACGATTGTTCAACGGTGTCTTTGTGTGTTTGTTCACTTTATACTCGGATTCCGCACGAGATATGAAGCCTTATTAGCCGCTCGGAGCATTCGGAGCACTGAAAACGGTCCTTACAAGTGGTATCAGAGCTTGGAGATCGGTTTCAAGGACTTAGAACACAAGATACCAGCAAAATCAAGCAGATTTCAAGCCGATTTGGATCTGATTACATCATCTTTCTACTCACATCTCTTCTACTCATCTTCTTTTTACTTAAAACGCAAAATTAACGTTGAATTCACAGACAAAATTTTCTGATTTTTAGATATAACATGCGAAAACATGTTTTAATTAATCCTTGAAAAATTCAGACCAAAATTCAAACTAATTCATTGAAAATTCTTGGAAAACCATGAAAACCCCAACTTGAGGTTCGCAGGTCGTCCAAATCTCGCCAGTCACTCTCGTACGAAGTGAAATACTCTTTCAGATGAAAGTGCTAAAAATCAGTTTATTAATGAAATTGTCACATTTGCGCGAAACTGCATTCCCGTCCCTACGAAAGTGCTCAGTCTTTGTTTGTTCAGTCAAACTTGACCAGTTCGCACGAAAGTGGCATTATCTTTCGTACGAAAGGAGCTTATTTCTTTCATTTTAAAGTTTGATTTGACCGTGTGTTGACTTTTTCTGGTATTCTTCAAGAAGTTCAAAGTTTGTAAACATGGAGTCGGAATTTACAACGAGTTCTATGATGCTTTCACGACCGCACCAACATCCTCACCAAGAACATTAACAAATGCAATATCTGAGAGTTTAAGCATTGACAACGCTTATGGAACTTATCAAAAACCACCAAAGTTAATGAACATGATGGATTACAATGGGTGGAGTGAGTGTTTTGAAAACTGGATCAAAGCTTATGCATTTGATAGCTGGATAAAGTTAAAAGTTGGATATGAACGTCCAAAATATGATCGTCAAAAAATAATACCAATTGAGGAGTTACTTTCAGATGAGAGAACGAATTACACTAATGAGTAATCAGTCAGAGATGATATACTTTCTTTGCTTCAACAATCAGGAACGTCAAAAGCAATTTGGGAAGCATTGAAAAGTAAATATGAAGGTGGAGCAGAAATGATGAAAAGCAAGAGATCATTGTTAAAGAAAGAATTTGATCTTTTTAACTGTTTGAAAGGAGAAAACAACAAACAGATGATAGAGCGTTATTGTCATCTAATCATTGAGTTAGAAAGGTTTAAGATAGACAAGGATAAAGAGGAAATAATTGACAAGCTCATAGATGCCGTACCAAATGAAGACGATTGTTCTACATACATTATGATCCTCAAGAATAGTGCAGAGTTTAGTACGTTGACGTTACCGATGTTGATTCAAAAACTTAAAGGTCACGAGTAAGAAATTCGAAAGAAGAACAAGATGAGCAACTCAACTCTTCAACAAAATGTGAATCTGTACTATCGAGGGAGCATATTGTAAAACAACCAATCCTCAAAAATTGGCATCACCAAAGAGTATTCCATCAAACATTTGTTCATCGAGTAGTGGTTTTGGCTTTTCAAACACAAATGCAAATTCAAACAGTTAATCGTCTGCTACATCGAATAATCATTAAAATCAAACCAACTCCAATTCAAATGTAATTCAATGTAACATAGTTATAAACCTGAACAACTCACAGAGCATGAGTGTTGATGCAGCTAAGCAGCAAATGGTCTTCTTGGCATCAATTTTGGAGTCTTATGAAAGTCTAGTTGTGGGGTGTAACACCTCGAAAAATTCATGTCCAATAATGTGTTGACACGTGTCATAAGCTTTGAACGTGTGAAGGAATACTCTAGAAGGACTAAAGTTGACAAACAAGGAAAGTATGTGAATAAAAGGGTTCAAAGTGTCAACAATGAATAAATATATCTTTCAATAACCCTACATGATGTTTATGCCCTTAAACGAATGGATCATGGATCATACGAAGCTAATTGTGAAAGAAAGTGAGGAATTACAAACTACAGGGGCTAAATATGGCAACATGTTTAAAGTATACCTCTGAGTGACCTTTTAGCAAACCCAAAGCTTTGTAATGACTAATTATACTCACGAGAATAAGTGATAAAATTTTCACAAGGTTTCGATTCCGTATGAGAAAGTTATGCTATCATTCGTATGCGAGGGGTTAAAAGCGTCGACGTTGATAATTAAGGCTTTTCGAGTGACCATAAAGTTGACCAAGGACTTCACAAAGATTGGTTATGTCTTGGAGTCCTTAGAAATCAATTTAGGTGGCTCAAAGTGCAAAACAAAAGGTTAAAACAACTTTTAGAAGGACCGGGGACCAAAACAACAATTTCTGAAAAATTGAAATCAGGTCAGAAGGGGCGTCGCGTGACGTGTAGGGTCCTTAGGGGACCTACACGTCACGTGAGGGGTCTTCTGATGCAGAAAACATTGGAAGGTGCATGTCCAGCCGGTTACACCGCCTCAATTCACCATTTCTTGATTCTAGGGGCTTGTTTAATGTCTTAGAAGGGCCTAGGGACACTTGGAATGATCCCATAACATCCATAGACTTTGTTTGGCATGATCTTGTGGGATTAAAGTCCCTATATAAGAAGTTCTATGTTGCACCATTTGATCACATTCACTTGCAAGCTCACAACTTCACTTCTGGAGTATTTTGGAGCTCAAGACTCATTCCTAGTGATCATTAGTCGTGCTTAGGACCTTGGTAAGTATTCTTAACCTTCCTTAATTCAGTTTTGCTTAGTTTATTAGCTTAAAGTCAAACCGTCGTAATTAAGGTTTGACTTCGTCATTTATCTTAATTTGTCCAGTCATATTACAAATTGAAAGTACCTATGAGTTGGTAATTATGTGGGCAATAAACCCTTAAAAGGGCACCCTCTGATTCTCACTCTAAGTAGGTCAATTGTCGGGTCAAACTTGATCTTAAAAAGTCAACAGGAAGCAATTTTGCAAATAAACACATAATTAGCAATGTAGAAGCTATGCAACCTGATTTATCATTAACATAACTTGGTAATTAATGTAAGAACATGTCTAAACATGTTCAACTCGACAATTTTCAGTTTAGGCTCGGTTCGGGACCGAAAGTCGCATAGTTTGACTTCTGCTTTGACTTTTAGTTCTGACCCATTTAAGCATGTTTTAAAAATGCCTTAGAGCTTCGTTAGGACCAGCTTGTATGATAGTATAACCCTCTGCGATTATACTACTTGACTCGTTGACTGTCCGATGTTTCCGTTAAATGCCTAATGTTGACCAATATGCCCATTCGACCTTAAAGCGAGAATTTTGGAAACGTGAAAGGACAATAATCTTTGTTACTGATTTATAAACATGTCCCTAAAATTTCACATCAGTTTGAGGTTTAGATTAGGAGTTATGCTCAATAGCGTAATTAGAAAGCCTTTTATTAATTAAACGACATAATTAGCGTAAAGCCTATCTAAACCCAAATTTTGACACCAAACCTCTTACTCACTGATGTAATATAATATTTTGGGATTTTTGAAGATTCTTAATTATTTTTAAACTGATCATAACATAGGGTTATTACCTTGATTCGGTAATTGCCGATTATACCCTTTTCGTCTATAAAATGAGTTTTACTAATCCTTTTGATACCAAACCTTTTTCTACTGATCTAATATGATAAATAAAATATTTTGAGCCTTCCGGAATAATAAAAAATATCAGCGTTCCTTTGAAAACCCAGAAATGGCTCCAAATCGCCTTTTTAAGCGTCTTTAACGCACAAGTATGTATCAAAACCATCATATAAATATAAGACTTGATACCCTACTGTTATAACTTATTAAATTAATTATTTTACTGATTACATCAGACCCGAAACTCAGATTTATATTTAAACTCTTTCATAACCTTTAAAATGACCAAAATGCCCTTACGGGGCATAATTTGAGTTTAAATCCGTTTCGGGCATAATAGAGGATATCTTACTGATGTCACAACATATTTAAGGCATATTAACCTAGGAAACATGTATATGACTCTTATGGTTACCCGTTACGCATATTTCGCGTTCGGATCGGTTTATGTAACTAGTTTGCATAAATTGACCAAAACGGGTCAAACCTTATCATTTTTGCCTCAAAATCCAGAATGTGTTTAGTTTACTCATATTATACAAGTCTCCAAACTTGTCGGGTCTAAATCACATTCTATTCCGGTCTTCGCTTAATCATGCGTTATGAACCATGAACCTTTCCTTAAAACTAACCGGTCTAAGTTACGACTTAAATAAGACCCGTTAGGAATCTAATAGGTTAATAAAAACTTCGTTTTAGATTAGGAGCCCCAGTAGAAGTACTTGTGCTTGCTGATTAGAATATACGGCTGAGTATAAATTGCATTGCTAGATCAGGTAAATACTCTTAACTTATTTTCCCTATACGGGCTTGGGATACGGTATTATAATAATACCGCTTGGTCGGGTATTGAATGTTTAATCATATTGTGGTTAAATTATTGAGGTAACCCATTTTAATCTGTATTGTTTGAAATAAAAGCCTTTAGGGGTTAATGACCATGTCCCGGATATCCTTGGCATCATTATAATAAAATGGCCATGTCTTAAGCACGGGATGTAGGCATACACCCGACAGTTGCATAAGGGAAACGGTATCTCACTCTCTTGTGGGCCTATACTTGTGGCGTGTCTATTAATCTTGACTCGGTTTCTACATCGGGCCCTGAACGTATAACGAACATGTAAATCTGTATACAAGATTATTTTTATATAATTGTCCCAAGCTATAAAAGATATATTTGTGCCTGGTGCATCTAAATCAATTTTCTTAAACTCTTTTTAAAATGAGTCGGTTAATTGTATTTACCAGTGTAAACTGACGTATTTTCCAAAAAGGTTAAGTGACAGGTACTGAACGTAATTGGCTGGAAGCTCAGGGCGTTAATAGGGAACCTTGCAAGTTCTAGGCGTCTAAAGTCTGTTGAACAATGTTTATGTTTTAAGATCCGCCTGTGGATCCATCTTACAATCCGTTTGTAATAATTGATGTTACTTTTGAATCGGGTTGTAATATATTTATCTTTTGCTTCCGTTGTGCATTTTAAATTGTGTTGTTTGACTATGATGATATCGACTACGTCACGATACTCCCCACCGGGCCCACCGGTAATACGTGGAAATATCGGGGTGTAACACGGGGAAAATCGGAAACCGCAACATGACTAAAGAAGACTATGATCAAGTTGATCCAGAAGAAATGGAGTTGATTGACATTCGTTGGTGTATGGCTAGTGTGATTAGACGAGCACAAAGGTTCATGGAGATAACCGGGAGACAATGTGTTAGAGGTCCTACTACAAAACTTGGATTTGATAAATCCAAAGTTACATGTTTTAAGTGTAAACAAAAAGGACACTTCAAACGAGAATGTCCGAACCAGGAGGTAGATGAGAGCGTCAATCCTTTTCATGATGATTATTATCAAAAGGCGGCCTATCATTGAAACAAAGAACAACCACTGAAGTTCAATCGACAACAAATCGATGAGGATTCATCAAAAGAGAAAAATCGTGCATTAGTGGTTACTCAGGAGGATGAAGGTTTTAACTGGAACAAATATATTCCAAATGATGGTGTGGCGTTAGTGGCTGAAGTAAAACCAGTTCAGTGGTCTCGAGAAGAAAATATTGCATGAATGAGAATAAATAGAATGTACGATATCTATTGTGATGCAAAAGATGCCAATAAATGGGATGCTCAGTGGAAGTGTTATTTAGACAAAGACGGGAATCATGCCGTGGATCCTAAAACAGTAGATTTTCAAGAACTTGTTAAATCTATTCCTACTATTGCAAAATTATATGGTTCAAAGACATAGAAAGAAGAACCTGAGAAGAAGCATGTGGAAGAGATTATTGACGTGAACCAAGAAATGACGGCGAAGAATCTGAAGAAGATGGCTGATAAAGCAATGATGGCGAAACTAAACGAGGTAGAAACACAAACTGAGTCTACCGAGTCGTCAGAAAAGGTTAAGTCAATAGGTAAAGATGGTGAAAGTGGTAAGAAATCTAAGATAAAAAATGAGGTGCAGTGCAGGAAATGCATGGAAACATGCAGTGCCTATACTGAGAAAGATGAAATTTTAAAATCCAAAAACATTGAGTTCACTAAAATTGATGATCTTTTAAAAGTAAGACGTAAAGAAATTGTTTCGCTAGAAAAGGACCTTAAACTGAAACAAAAATAAATCGAGGATTTGACTGAAAAAATTGTTCTTTTGAAAAAAGATTTGAAACAAGGTGAATTTGATAGTGATAGAAAGGATTTTGAAATGAAAAAACTTAAAGAACATAATGACATGCTCAGTTTTGACTACAAGAAAATGAAAGAAGCTTATGAAACGATGAGTAGAAAAACTAATGAGTTAGTTACACACGCTAAAAAACAACATGAAACGAATGGGATGTTAAAGATAATAGTTAAAGATAAGCAATTAAGCATTAACAAATTTCTTGATGACATTGCTGATCTTGAACTAAAACTCGAAGAAGCAAAAATTGAAAATGAGCGTGTGAACTTAAAACTGGTTAGTTATTTAACTGCTCGGTATGTCCTTGATCATATCATTCCAAAACCAATAGGTAAGGACAAAAATGAAGAAGATGTTTATAGTCATGGAGGCGGTGTTGGGTATAACCGTGTTCCACCACCTGTGAGTAATGATTTTACAAAAGAAATCAGGGGTGGAAAAGCCTTAAAACATCAAGTTGAAAATTGAGCAGGCAAAACAATCTGATGTTAAAGAAGCTCATAAATTGCTAGAAAACATTGATGTTGCCTATGATAAATCAGATAAAACCAATGAGGCCGAAATTGAATCTGAAGTGGCAAATCAAGTGGTAAACAACGTTTTTGAAAATGAAAGTGAATCTGATATTGACTCCACAAAATTCAAGAGTCCTAAAGACAGTTTTGAAGATGAAGAATGTTACTTGAATAATTACATTCCTAAATCCAAAAAAAAAAAAACTCAAATGATGAACCTACTCTGGTCATGTACCAGATGTGTGGATCTGATAAGTTGTTTTCGGACAAGTAATTTCCGATTCAATACGTTAATGTGGACAAGATTGAAAAAAAATTAAACTTGTGGAAGTCGATGTGTCAGAAGTGGAAAGTATGTCAAGCTCAAAGAAGTTTTGAATTTCCAAAAAAGACAAAGCTTATTACACTAAGCCTAGAAACCCACGTTTTCAACATAAAAACCAGAACAATGGGAAATTCAGACAGGGGAGTGGTAAGCAACATCAAAAGAAGAATTTTTAGAAACCTGTGCATGTGAAAAAAAAGAACTTTGTGAAGAGTTCAAGTTGTGACAAAGAATCTGAATTTTTTCGACAAACAAATGAATAATTCTTTGTACAACAGGAAAAACAGAAATAGGTTGTAGGTACCGGTAGTGTTTCAGACAACCGGACTTGTTTCAAATGCAATGAAATTGTGCATATTGTACGAAAATGTCCCAAACAAACGCCTAAGCCTGTTACTGTTTCAAACAAGGAGAAATCAACAGATGAAAAGAAAAAGGGTCCAATGTTTACACCAAAAGAGGTTTTAAAGAAACAAAATGAATCTAAAATCAAATCTCAACCAGTTAAACATACTTTTAAATCAAAACAAACTGGAGAGACATCAAAACAAAATGAAAAGAAAGATTCGACATCTGGTGTTAAGAAAAATGTTTTGAACATGCAAACTTGGATGCCTAAAACACAAGGCAAACCATCTGTTGAGACCAAAAAGAAACAAACTTCTTCGATTGTTCAAGTAAAGAAGTATGTTCCAAAAGTTTCTGTTTTTTGACAAAAAGAAACAAACTTCTTCGACTGTTCAAGTCAAGAAGTATGTTCCTAGACTTGTTCAACCATGTGACCCTCAACCAGTAACTCTATCCAAGACCGGTAAGGCTTGGGTATCCCTTTTCAAGTAATTGCTTTTGTTCATGTGCAAGGGCTCCCAAGGTCAATTTTGTCAAAGTGGATATTGGATAGTGGAGCTTCTCGGCACATGACAGGGATGCTAGCCTTGCTCTATGATGTAAGATCTATCAAAGAAAGCTATGTAGGGTTTGCAGGAAATTAGGGTGGTCGTATTATCGGTGAAGGAACTTTATCAAATGGAAAAATGTCGTTTGAAAAAGTAAATTACATCGCTGAATTAGAGAACAATCTGCTGAGTATCTCACAGATTTGTGATCGCAAGTTCACCACACATTTCAGCGAGAAAGAATGTTTGATTCTCAAACTAGGATTTGTTATACCCGAAGAATGGATCTTAATGCGCGCACCGCGTGAGAACGACCTCTATGTCCTCGACATGAGTATCGCAAACACAACAAACAATCAAGCGAAGTGTTTTGTTTCTAAAGCGACTGAGAAAGAGTCTGTTCTATGGCACCGTAAGATGGAACATATACATCTAAGAAAAATGAATTATCTTGTTCACAACGATCTAGTGGAGGGCGTACACTTGAAGAACTTTCATCTGGGTGATGAATGTGTGAGCTGCAAGAAAGGCAAGCAAACGAGAAAATATCACCCGAGGAAGATTCTAAATTCAATTAAGTTGTCTCTAGAGAGGTTGCATATGGATCTATTCGGCCCAGTAAATGTTAAAAGTATCTCCGAAGATTCATACTGCTTAGTTGTGACGGATGATTTTTTGAGATTCTCATGGGTAATGTTTCTAGAATCGAAAGATGAAGTGTTTGAGAGTTTGATGATTCTGTTCTGAAAGCTTGAGAACCTGTACAAGTTGCCAATCAGAAGAATTTGAAGTGATAACAGTACAGAGTTCAAGAACAGCAGAATGAAAGAATATTGTAACGATAAAGGGGCATTGCATGAATATAGCGCTCCTTACACACTGCAACAGAACATGGTGGCCAAAAGGAAGAACATGACACTAATTGAGGCAGGGAGAACAATGTTAGCAGATTCAAAGCTCCCTGTGAGTTTTTGGAGTGAAGCTTTTGACTCTGCATGCTACACCCTCAAGAGAGTGTTAACTGTCAAACCACATAACAAAACGTGTTTTGAATTGATCAACAATTGAAAGCCTAATTTGAAGTGGTTTGAACCATTTGGTTCAGCTTGCACGGTAATTGATCCTGACGGTAAATTTGGTGCATGATCATTAGAAGGCTTCTTCATTAGATATGCGAGTCCACTAAAACCCGTATATCTACCGAGTCTCAATAGAGTAATTCAAGCACAACATGTTGATTGTGTTAGTGCATTCATCTGTCAACTTCGTCTTAGATCGAGTCTCAGTTCGTTGCGAAGATTGGTCAAACATGATGTCATCATGACATCATCCAAGTGATGTCACAATGACATCATCACACAAGATGACAAAGGCATTTATGGTTGGAAAGTAGTGTTTTTGTTCATTATGTCAAATATGATTTCGTCCGTATGTCAATCATAGAGGTGATTTCGCTTATATGGTAGTGTCATAAAAGCGAAATCAGAAGCCAACATGATTTCGCTCATAAGGCATGTCCCTTGGAGCGAAATCATCATAACTATAAATAGGTCACTTGCTAGTTCATTCGGTAGACGCGACTTCTGAAAGTGTAACGAAGTGCTGCCAGTTTTCTGTCAGGTTGTAATCACTGTTATCATCAATATAAAGGACAGATTATAGATTTACAAGCTGTGTTCGTGTCCGGTTTACTGATTCCGCCTTTAAACTGGACTTAAACTCTTCTGATCGACTCAATCGGGTCAAACAACGATCCAACAAGTGGTATCAGAGCCAGTGAAGAAGAGTTTTACATAATTCAGCCGAGAAATCTGTTTCTACACCTTTCTTTTTCGAAAAACAAAAATTTTTACGGTCGAAATTGCTTCAAATTTACACAGTAGGTTCGTAATCATATACAAGTAAATCCTTGAAAGTTTCAAAGCTTGAATCGACCTAAAACATTGAATTTTTGAGGTTTCGCTTTTACGGTTTCGTACAAAAAGTGACATCAACAGGTTTATTGGTGATTTCGCTTTTACGGTCATATTTTAGCTGATTCCGCTCATTTGTACAACATGATTCCGCTTATGTGAACAGTTAATTCCGCTTTTGTGACCACTAGGTATCGCTTTTGTGACATTTGAGATTCCGCTCTTGTGTCACTTGAGGTTCCGCTTTTGTGACAATCTTGGGATTTCGCTTATAGTGACAACAATGGTTTCAATTTAGTGACACTTAGGAATTCACGTGATTGTTCATTGAGTATGGTGAAACATTGAATTTGAGGTGTCAGTTGGTTGGAATAAGATACCATATGCTTGTGTCGATTTGCATTGAAAAATGATAAAGGTATATAAGTCTTGCATGTGATTAAAGTTAAAGTAAAAATTGTCGGTTCATTAAAGTTGAGCATGTGAATTTGTACCAGCAAGAGTTAATCAGATACATGTGAGTGTCATCGAGTAGTGAAGTGGTAAAAACAGTTGTCGGTTCAGTGGACTTTGAGGCCCAATCTTTACTCAACAACAAAAGAAATTGTTGTCACGGGTTTGTTTGTGAACAAGAAGTCAGGTCTGTCATGTGATTAAAAAATGGACGGCCCAATCACAATATTTGATTAAGTCATCAGTAATATTTGGTCAAAGCACTTTGTCGGTTCATGCGCATGTGAAGAAAGATAATTTTGTTAGTTGTCTTAAAGTCTTCTACATCGGCACTTGTGTAGTGTGTTACATTATCCTTGTTGTCAGAAATTGTTGGTCAAAGTCTACTTGAAGATCAGATTGAGACAAAGTGATTCAACCAAATTGATTTGTTATTTGATATGTGTCAAGTGTTTGAAGCCCATGTCAATAGTTCGTCCATGTGATTCTTTGTTTACGATCCATTGGAAGCCCATTTGATCTAGTTCATTCACTAAGTTTGCCCGTTTTGGAGTTTAGCCAGTCCGCGAGTTTTCAACACGTGCTCACAAATATTCGACACGAGTCTTCGATTAATTTCATCAACACACTTTTACGTATACTGTTTGTTTAAACTGATTGTGTTTGTTTGTTTGTCAGGTAATTCAAAATTTCATATCATGGCTGAAATTAAAGAGGAAACCAAAGAAGAAAATATTGTTGCTGAAGTTAAAGAGAAAACTAGAGAAGAAATCTTGAGTGAGAAGACTTACAAAGAATGGAACGTGGTCCACAACAGAATGGATGACATGCAGGAAGAATATGAGAGTGCTGTCAGTAACAGAAGATGGGATAAGAAGAGAGAATGTTATTACAACAGAGAAGGTGAACCAGTTGTTCCAAAGAAAGACATAATCTTTGATGATGTTCTTCTCAAAGTCCCGTTGAGAGCTGAATACTATAGAAATGTGTTGAAAGATGACACATACGCTAAGAGGTTTGAAAAGGAGATTAGATATGCCATGTTATCATGTCTAAGAAAAAGGGATGAAGAGAGAATGAAGAAGAATGTTGAAGAAATGGTGAACAATTTGAAGAAAGTTGCTGAAGAAGTTAACTCAGAAGCTGTTGAAGTTGTGAAAGAAGTTGTTACTGAAGAACAACAGATTGAAGATGAGGTGAAGAAAGAAGAAAAGAATGAGAGTGAAGAAGCTGGTGATGCTGTTGATGAAGTCGGTGTTGAAGAAAAACAAGATGATGCTAATCAGATGCAGACAAAAGTTGCTGAAAACACCGAAGTGCCAATCACTGAGGTAAATCCTGATTGTGAAAAATTGAAAATTGTTGAACAGTGCAAGAAATGCATTGAACCGTGCAGAGCTTGTACTGAAAAAGATGAGCAATTCAGAACAAGAAATCTTGAATTCACTAAAATCGAAAACATTTTCAAAGAAAAATGCATAGAGATGCTAGAAAAAGAAAAAGTTTTTAAAGAAAATGATGAAAAACTTTCAGAAAAATGTAACAATTTAGAGAAAGAAAATGAAGCTTTGAAAGAAAATGTTTTAAAGATGACAAATGAATGTGAACAAAAAGATATTGCTTGTCAAGAAATGAAAAAGGAATATGACTCAATGAAATTATCATATCACATTACAAAAGAGTCATATGATAAAGTAAAAGATGAAATGAAATATGCTCAATCAAGAATGAATTATCTGTCTGAAACAACCAAAGAGCTTAAACGAATGTATGCTATAAAACAAGATGTTGTTAATTCCTATATTGAGGATGTTGCTAAGTTAAAGCGACAGATTGCTGATTTAGAACAGGATAACAACAAGTTAAAGAGTTACCATGTGTCGTCATATGTGCTTGAACGAATTTTCAATATAAAACCGGGTGAGGGTGAGTCTGAGCAAAACAAGAAAGGTATTGGTTCAGAGTTTCATCAAGTTCCACCACCGGGAAAATTTGCATTTTATGATGAGGAAAAGGTCGAAAAAGCTTTCAACATGGTAGATCAATTGCCAGAAAACATTGACATAACCTATTCCAAATCTGATGATACTAATGATTCAGAGGTGGTAGGTAAAGTCGTTGAAAGTGTGTTGAAAGAAGAGTCGGTTGTTACAGGTAAATCTGAATCACAGGATGAAGATAAAGGAAATCTTCATGATGGTTATCTGAAAAACACAAAATCCGAGGAAAATTTGAATGATGATTCAAAAGGATTGGTTTATACCATGATTGGATCGGACAAATTGTTCTTAGATGTTGTATTCCCGATTCAGAATGTGATTTCAGAAAAAGTTGACAAAGTTTTTAAAATGGTTGAGATTGAGAAGTCTGAGATTTCAAAGTTTGTTGGTAAGAGTCATAAAGGTTCGTATAACAAACCTGGTTTCAAAAAGAAGAACATGAAGGCTGGGTTGGGTTTTAAGAAGAAACAGAATCGAAACAAAAATGAGACGCCAAATTTTCAGGCAAAAATGAGTTTTGTTCAAGGATGTAGTTTAGAAGAAGAAAAAGAACTCAAAATGAGACAGTCTAATGATGTGTTCTTTGCTAAAAAGAAAAAGTAACAACCACAGGTCAAAGATGTGTCCATGAGAACATGTTTCAAATGTGATCAAAAAGGACATCTTGCACACAAGTGTCCTAATCTAAAACCTGTGGATGTTGACAAAAAGAAGTTTGATGCTGAGAAACAAAAATCTGAGGATGTGAAACATAGGTCAACCAGATTTGACTCAAAACAAACTTGGAGGTACAACACAAACAAGTTTGCTTCGACTCAAAACTGGAAGTCAAATCCGTATAGGTTTGATTCTAGACAGACCTGGAATTCTCACACACCCAGATTCAGAACAACTCAAAGTTGGAAAACAACAGTTGATATGACAAAACCACAAGAGTTTTGGAAACCAAGAGTTGTTGTTCAAAATCAAAATGTTCAAAAAGTTTCACATTTTTACAAACGAGGAACACCAGAAGGTCAAACATGGAGTGTTAAGAAACAAGTTGATTTGGTAAAAGATGAGAAAGTTGAAGTTAAAATTGAGAAAGTTTTTGTGAAAAATGACAAAGAATTTCCAGCATTGAATGAAAATTATTGTGTTGAAATGCCTAAGGTTCAACAGACCTGGGCTAAATTGTTCAAGTAATTCAGTTAGCTGAATGTGCAGGTGCTCAAGAATACCAAAGATTGTGAGAATGGAGGTTGGAGCAGCCTGGCACAACAAGGAGAGGAGGCTGCTGGATCCTGTGTTGGTTGAAACAGGAAGTTTATTTGTTTTTCTGTACATAAATAAACAATATTTCAAAAATCCTAAAAATTTGAAAAATTAAAAACTAAAAAAATATGTTGTTAGTTTGTTAAAATTTGAAAAACCAAAAATATGTTTGTTTTTAATTCTTGTCAAAAACAGAAAAATACAAAAATATGTGTTGATTGAATACGCCGAAACCCTCACGGCTGAACAAACATGATTACTTTCATCAGATTGAAAAACGGTTTTCAAACTGTAAATATCAATGTGTTGCAAATCATGGGGGTATGTTATATTTTCTGCAAAACAGAACACATGAAGTAGAAAATGGATGGCGAGACAAAGTTATCAGTGTTGGTTGTCAAATTTTCTTTATATGATTTTGCATTTTAGGGGGAGTAATATTGTTAGAAAATACAAAAACATTTGAAAATTTGAAAAAGTCAAAAACATGATAAAATTCAAAAAATTGAGTTTTGTGTAAAAAGAGGAAATGATAGTACATCAGTAGACTATCACAGTATGCTAAAGAAATGGAAAGTTTAAATGTGTTAAACGATCTCACTGTGGATGTGTCGATAGGTTTTTGCACATTTAGTAAACTTTTTCGGGATATAAACCTAAATTCAAACTTACTTATTTCGCGGGGAACACTACTTGGATATATAGGTAACCCCTGAAATCTCGTTTGAAAGGTCTCTTAATCTGATATACTAGGTCTTTATACTCAATGATGTCTGGGGTATTATTCCGGGACTTCTGCTGAACGGTGGTTCTGACCTAGTCTCTGGCTAATACTTGCTGCAATGCTTGAAACACAGCATTAAACCCTCAGCATGCTGAAACAATAAAATTGATAAATGCTGCTGTTGTAAGCAAAAAGATCCTCTAAAGGGGACATACCGAAAAGTCGAAGCTGATATCTCTCTACGTATACGGAAGTATCGACCTGAGATCCCTCGGCCCTCGCATACCTAATTTATATACAGATATCATTGTAGTATACTCACCTGTAAGACTGATTATTGGGATTCTGGATACGGGAGTATATTCAAGAGGTGGGACACATGAATGAGGTTAAGTTCATAAGACATCTAATTCGTATCCTGATTAAGTTGAACTTTGTGTGAAAATTTAAGTGGATCAGTATATCGACAATCTAAGTGAATTGTTTAAAACATAAAGTGTTTTTAAGCTCAACGGTACTTGTGATTTGTCAAAAACTGATATGATCCTCTAACGCATACTCAAACAAAAATATTGTCTGTAAATATGTTTGTACATATTTCTTTATTGCTTTATATTTTTAGAAAATACAAAAAGATTTTGATTTCTGCTTTATTTTCGACAACCGATGTCTGAGAACTGAGTTTCAAAATCTAAGTAAGCTGATTGTGTTTCTGAAAATAAAACAAGTTCATTAATTTGATACTTGATTTAAAATCAAAAATTTCAAAAACAGTTTGTGATATCTCCAAGGTCATTAAGTTGGACTTGGATGATAAACTGTGAGGGAGTTGGATTCTTTAACACTGCCAAATCTGTAAAGATTGTTGATAGGGGGAGTGTTTTAGAGAGTTGAATAGTGCCAGATTACGATTTCTGGAAAATTGAATGTTCAAAACATTGTTACTTATAAATGTTTGAGAAATTGCAGATATTCCAGACTACGATCCCGAGAGCAGAGTGTAACATCTGTGCTTGTAATCATTATGAACAGTTCTATTATCAATAAAACAATGTTATTTAATCCCAATGTTTGTTTGGTTGTGTTTTACATTTTTCATGTTTTGACTTTTATCCAATTTCAAACTCTATATCGCTTTCTGGAGAGTTATACGCAAACTGGTGCGAAAACGTAACCAGTTTAATGCGACAAATACTCCGGAACATCAACATATACTCAACATACCTTAAATAACCTTTACATAACTTAGAAATAAGTTTTGAAGGCTTTGGTATGGCAAAAACAAGTAAATTCGCTTACAGGGACTAAAGTTGACAAACTGCGAAAGTATGCCAATTTGAACTGTAACAGACATTCCGGAACATGACCATAAGTTAAACATATCATAAATATCCTTTACATAGCTTAGAAATAGGCTTTGAGGGGTTCGGTATGCTAAAATAAACTTTTGGGTCATTCAGGGACTAAAAGTGTCAAAAAGTGCACAAGTTTGCATTTTCGCGCATAACTTACGTTTTGAATACATCCGGACATCTAAAAATTTATGTAAGCACTAAAATATTTTATTTTAGTGTTTGGCTTGAGAAAAATCCATTCGTCACGCAATTTAGATCATTTCTCGCGCTTATGCGCATACCGTCGTAATTAACCGAACATCGCGATCGTACGGACAAACGAACCGACATCCGGCATATTTTTGAGCATGTTTCATGTTCCCTATACTTTAACATCCTTGTGAAGCTTAAAAATGGGCTTGACGGGTGTTAGAAGTGCCAAAACACGACGATACGCGCACAGGAACCAAAACTGCAAAACTGCAAAAAAATATACAAAAAAAAAAATAATAATAAAAATAAAAATAAAAAATGCATAAACTCGTTTTTAACACCCCTTACACTCTCCCAAAGGTCAAGTGCCACATGTTAATCACTTGTGGTGGCCAAAATTAGTTACCACAACATTTTGACAAGTGTACGCACTAGATTAAATCACGTTATTCAAGAAACGATCTTAACGGTTACCCGAAATCTATAAATACCCCACCCCCCATGCTTCAAAATCACAAGAAATTTGATTTGAGAAACTCTAAGTTGAAACATTTGTTTCATACCTGAGATTTTTGAATCGAGTTTAGCATTCGGGGACCCTTCGTAAGTATTCTTTCGTTCTTTTCCTTATTTTACTGCTTTTCGAGTCAGAAAGTCAAACTTTGTTTGACTTTCAGCGTTGACCAGTAATGGTCAATGCGAAGTTCGTTTGAACTTCGCAACGTGATTGTAATCACGATGGTTATAGTCCCTTGGGACTATGCCTACTGATTACCACGTTGTCTAGGGTCGTAGGGTAAGCGATCTAATAAATCGCTTATACCTCGAACCCGACCCATTTGGTCGATCATTAGGATCCGACCAAATACATTAGGTGACCATAGTAGGTAGGGAATAACCTTCCGAGGTTATACCCTATGGTCACATCGTTTAAGTAGTTGTATGATAGGTAGTTTATATGCCTTAGGTAAATTACCAGAATACCCTTTTCATGTATAATTGGTAATTAAGCATATGTAACCTAAACCTTTGTCACATAACTGATTATGTAACATGTTAAGGCATATATTACTTGTCATAGGACTAGTTAGGCGGTCCGAACGCGTTTCACGCGAACGACGCGTTAAAGTAGCATAAGCTACCTAAACGGGTCGTAATGGGTCATAAACATTTATGTTAGGTTTCATTTAGTATGTAGGCTTTGTTAAACCAAATGACACGAGTCTCTACACTCGTTTGGTTTACGAACCCTCATGCTACCCGATCTTCCGATTTAGGTCCGGTTTATTAACATAGTTACCTATATTAGGTGCCGTTTGATTCCGAGATCTCTAGCATTACTTGGTGTTTATCTTAAGACATCTGAGCAATATCAAGTGAGTACATAGACCCCTCTTTTACTGTTTTCCAAACTGTTTTGGGGTGGAACACATGTGCCTACTTGTTACTTTCATGCTTTCCTGTTTTCACATCATATACCTGCTATGTTCATTAGTACACTATAGTACATGATTTCATGACATTTCATGCTAGGTGTGCCCATTGTGTGCATTACTTAGTACATCGTTTTACATGACATTTCACGCTATGTATGTTCATTTGATTACATACTTAGTGCATTGTTTTCACATGCTTACATTTTGGTATGACATTTGGTTTGTTTACATGGGACAATACATTCATTAACAATGATCACGCCGTTCGTTAGTAGGTAGTGGTACCATAGGAATTGACAACTCCCGTTCCGGACATCCCAGGGAAAGGGGACAGAAAGGAATGACCGAATTCGATGATATAAGACAGATAGACCTTTAATTTGTTTAAGGGTTTATCACCACAGTCACAAGGCTTGGATGTATGCATTTTCACAATACCACATAAATGTTCATATTCAGTATTAGCATGCATTTTCCACAAGACATAATATTGATTTAAACCATGTTTTACTTCAATACTTTGTTTTCGTGCATATGGTTTAGTTGAGACATTTCACTTGCCATACATGACATTTTGACATAGACATTTTACACAAAGACATTTTGACATGATTTACCTTTGACACATAAACATGATTGACATTTGTTTTACACTACATGATTTATATCTTGACATAAACACTTTGACATATTATCCAATACATTTGATAATTGGTTTAGACATAGACATCTTACATTGTTTGGTTTGGTTTGATTAAGTGATTAAGTAACGATGCGTGTGTAATATGATACAAGCATGGTGGATACGCCGCTGGTACTTCCTATATATAAGTGTTTGTATGGTATTACATGTCGTAACGTTATTTGAATCATTTCAATATTGAGACATAGAACATTTTATACAAATAGCATACTTTTCACAAGACATTGTTAACAAACATCTTACTTCATACAAACTCATTTTTACATGGTAAATCATTTAACCTTACATTTACTTATACATATCATCTGATCTTATCGTTTTCAAATGATTTACAAGACAAAGCAAATTATAAGGTTCATGACTAAACATTTTTCTTAAACATAAGTCATGAATCCTATTTTCACAAAACCTATGTATCTCACAGGCATTTTTATGCTGACGTACCTATTTTCACATGTGTTTTCAGGAGCTTTTCCATAGGATGTTGATCATGATACTAGGGCGGACCTGTGCCTTAGAGACTTTAAAAGAAGATAAACTATGTTTAATTATGTTATAAACTCTGTATTTCTGTTTAAAACAATGAAACTCTTGTGTTGATAAATAAAAATACAACTTTGTATGCCATGGTTATGAAACAATTAATTCTGTTACAACACTCCCCGACGTTTTCCGCCACGTCTTGTATGTTATACGTGGTCGGGGTGTGACAGAAGAGTTGGTATCAGAGCCAATGGTTATAGGGAATTAGGTTATTAGTAATGCTTTGACCTAGACTATAACTTTTCTAGGACCCTAACACAAGTTATCTTGTGTTTAGATCTTAAAACATGCACATCACCTATCCTTAGGTGATTATCAAAACAAGAACCAAATTTTTCCGAAACGATTTTTGAAAAACAATCATTTGTTTTTGGATAATTTATTACAAGGTTTTAAACCCTCTTTTGTAAGGTTTTGAACCCTTTCGGTTTAACTAAAATTCTTGGCCTTGTGCCTTCAAATTTTTTTAAAATCCCGTCAAGGTTTTGAGTTTTAAATAATGTGAACACGTGCAAACTGGAAGGGTGAATGCCTGTATTCTGGGTTTTCTGTCTAGGCAAGCACTTCGTATACATCTCATCAGACGCGAGACCAGTTGTGCTTACCTGGGAATTCTTGGGATGAGTGTTCACTTATAGGCGAGCATGTCTTCATTATACATTATTTTTGACCCATTTACTTTGATTAGTCACTGTGATTCGTTTGTTTGCTTGGTAATGCGGACGAATGATCACCATCTTTTCTTTTGTTGATTTTGTTTCATCTCATTCTCTTCATCCAAACATCTCACTCGTTTCCTTTCATGTTTTCCTCTTTTAGAATGCCTCCTCGAAGCGAGAACCAGATAGCAACTGCTGAATTGGCAGAAATCATTGCGTAGCAGATGGCTGCTCAATTTCCAAATCTCTTTGCTCAATGGAACCAGGCCAACAACAACAACAATGTTCCATGCAAATACAAGGATTTTAACTCGGCTAAACCACTCAAGTTTAGTGGTTCTGAAGGAGCAACTGGGCTTCTTCAGTGGTTTGAGAGCATTGAGAATACTTTTCGCCACGTGCAGTGCCCAGATAATCGCAAGGTCGAGTTTTCTTCGAGCGTGTTTCAGAAGAGGGCTCTTACATGGTGGAATGGGGTAATGAGAGACCGAGGTGCAGAAGTTGCTCTCGCACAGACATGGGCTGAACTTAGAGCCCTTATGATGAGGGAATTCTGTCCTCGCCATGAACAACGGGCGTTGGAAAAGGAGTTTGATGTTTTGAAGCAAGATAGTGGTGAGCACAGGGCTTATACTGATCGGTTTGAAGAGTTGAGTTTGCTTTGCCCGACAATGGTTACCCCACTTGACAAGGCTATCGAAAGATACATCGACGGCCTACCTGACTCGGTACAAGACATTCTTACTGGTAGTGAACCTGCCACACTCCGTCAGGCGATCGAGTTATCAGCGACATTGACTGAGTCACAGATTAGAAAGGGAAAGTTACACAGGAAGGGTGACAAGGGCAAGAAACAGTTGGCTGAGAAAGAAGATAGCAAGAAAGGTCAAAACGGGAA
The DNA here is from genome assembly GCA_030545235.1 of Helianthus tuberosus. NCBI lineage: Eukaryota > Viridiplantae > Streptophyta > Magnoliopsida > Asterales > Asteraceae > Helianthus > Helianthus tuberosus. The sequence continues at coordinate 63,270,309 of CM060385.1, read as the reverse complement.
TGGAAAGGTTTCTGGTTCATCGAAGAGGGCAAAGAAGCGTAAGGCTTCCCAAAACTATGCTGTCACTGCCCAAGCTAACCAGGCAGCTCCCAACCAACCCGCACAGCCTCCAGCGAAGAAACCCTATTCAGGGAATGCACCTTTGTGCAATAGATGCAACAGTCACCACCAGCCGCAACTTCCATGCCGTTTCTGTACTAACTGTGGGAAGTCAGGCCATCTTGCCAATTTTTGTCGGTCTGCTCAGAATCCCGCGGTTCAGAACCCGGCTCAACAAGTTGCTCAGCCTCTTGCTCAGCAACAGGGTCAAGCTGCACGTCCACAATACCCACCTGGTGCTTGTTATAACTGTGGGGATCTGACCCACTACAGAAACCGATGCCCAAGGCTAGCAAACCAGAACCAGAATCAAAATCAGGCTCCGGCTCGAGGCCGAGTTTTTAACATGAATGCCCAAGAGGCGCAGGCAGACGATAATGTGGTGAACGGTACGTTCTTTATTAATAATCAGCCTGCATCTGTTCTCTTTGATTCGGGTGCCGACAAGAGTTTTGTGTCTTTGTCTTTTGAGTCGATGCTTCGCGTGTCTAGAACAAAACTAAGTAAATCTTTGACAGTAGAGGTTGCTAGTGGTGAACCCATTATTCTTGATTCTGTTCTTCACAACTGCCAGTTGAACCTTAACGATCATCTTTTTCCAATCGATCTTACGCCTATGCAACTTGGAAGCTTCGACGTTATTGTTGGAATGGATTGGTTATCCAAGCATCGCGCAGAGATAGTTTGTTCTGAGAAGATTGTTCGTGTGCCGCTTTCGTCAGGCGAGATCCTGCAGGTTCAAGGTGAGAAGCCTACCGTTGGTCTCAAACTCATGTCTTGTTTTAAAGCTCGGAAATATCTGCGGAAGAACTATGTGGCTTTCTTAGCACATGTTACAGAAGATAAAGGCAAGGGTAAGTCTATTTCAGATATTCCTGTCGTTCGGGATTATTCTGAAGTATTCCCTGAAGATTTACCTGGTCTACCTCCAGCACGCCAAGTCGAGTTCCGTATTGATCTCGTACCTGGTGCCAACCCCATTGCTAGAGCTCCATATCGTCTTGCACCATCTGAGATGCAAGAGTTGTCTAAACAGCTTCAGGAGCTCTCTGACAAAGGTTTTATACGTCCTAGTTTTTCACCTTGGGGTGCTCCTGTTCTCTTTGTCAAGAAGAAGGATGGATCCTTTAGGATGTGTATCGATTATCGTGAGCTTAACAAGCTTACCATCAAGAATCGATATCCCCTACCGCGCATAGACGACCTCTTTGATCAGTTACAAGGTGCTTCTTATTTTTCAAAGATTGATCTGCGATCTGGATATCATCAGCTTCGGGTGCATGAAGAAGATATTCCGAAGACAGCGTTCCGTACTCGTTATGGACATTATGAGTTCACAGTCATGCCATTCGGTTTGACTAATGCTCCGGCTGTTTTCATGGACTTAATGAATAGGGTCTGCAAACCTTATTTGGATCAGTTCGTCATTGTTTTTATTGATGACATCTTGATATAATCTAAGACGCGAGCTGATCACGAGCAACATCTTCGTCTTACCCTAGAACTCCTAAAGAAAGAGCAACTTTTCGCCAAATTCTCCAAGTGCGAATTTTGGCTTAAAGAAGTTCAATTTTTGGGGCATGTTATCAACGAACGGGGTATTCATGTAGATCCCTCCAAGATCAGTGCGATTAAGGATTGGGATACACCCTCTACTCCTACTGAAGTTCGTTCTTTTCTTGGTCTAGCGGGTTATTATCGCCGCTTCATAGAAAACTTCTCGAAGATTGCAGTTCCTCTAACTGCTCTAACTCAGAAGAAAATGCCCTTTTATTGGGGATACAAACAAGAGGAAGCTTTTCAACACTTGAAGCAGAAGCTTTGCGATGCGCCTGTTCTATCATTGCCTGAAGGTGATGATGATTTTGTCGTGTATTGTGATGCATCGAAATTGGGTCTTGGTTGTGTTCTGATGCAAAGGAACAAAGTCATAGCCTATGCATCGAGGCAGTTGAAGATTCATGAGAAGAACTACACCACTCATGATCTTGAGTTGGGTGCAGTTGTTTTCGCTCTAAAGATCTGGAGACACTATTTGTACGGTACAAAGTGTGTGGTTTTCACTGACCACAAAAGTCTTCAGCATATCTTCAATCAGAAAGAACTCAACATGAGGCAACGACGTTGGGTTGAGCTTTTAAACGACTATGACTGCGAAATTCGCTACCATCCCGGTAAGGCGAATGTCGTAGCTGATGCATTGAGTCGTAAGGAACGTACTAAGCTTCATTGTGTATGTGTTCAATCTGTTATTCAAGCTCAATCCGATATTCAAGCACGCATTTCTCAAGCTCAACAATCTTGTGTTTCACAAGGTTTGATGGATAAGGAATTTCCTTACCACATAACACCTGCTTTGGAACTGAAGGACAATGGATCATATTACTTCATGGACCGTTTGTGGGTCCCAAGCCAGGATGACCTTCGTACCTTGCTTATGGATGAAGCCCATAAGTCTCGTTATTCTATTCATCCGGGCTCAGATAAGATGTATAAGGATCTTCGTATTCAGTATTGGTGGCCTGGTATGAAGAAAGACATTGCCTTATACGTATCAAAATGCCTTACTTGTCTTAAGGTTAAGGCTGAACATCAGCGTCCTTCTGGTTTATTGGTACAACCAGAGATCCCAGTTTGGAAATGGGAAAACATTACTATGGATCTTGTTACCAAACTTCCACGCACTAAGAAAGGTCATGATGCCATCTGGGTAGTCGTTGATCGTCTTACAAAGTCAGCACATTTCTTGCCAATCCGTGAGGATTTTCCTGCTGACAGACTTGCTCAAATCTGTGGATGAAATAGTAGCACGACATGGTGTTCCTTTGAACATCATTTCTGACAGGGATGCTTGTTTCACTTCTCATTTTTGGAGAACCATGCAATCTGCTATGGGGACCCAACTTAATCTGAGCACAGCTTATCATCCACAAACAGATGGTCAATCTGAGAGAACAATCTAGACACTGGAGGATATGCTTAGAGCTTGTGTGATCGATTTTGGTGGTAGTTGGGATTCACATCTTAAGTTGATTGAATTCTCCTACAACAACAGTTATCACACCAGCATCAAAATGGCTCCTTTCGAGGCTCTCTATGGTCGAAAATGTCGTTCACCAGTCTGCTGGAATGAGATCGGCGAGGCTCAACTTACTGGACCTGCCCTCATTTTAGAGACAACAGATAAGGTCAAGAAAGTTCGCGATAACCTTCAGGCAGCTCAGAGCCGTCAGAAGATTTACGCGGACCCAAAACGCAAAGCCTTGGAATTTCAAGTCGGTGATCGAGTATTACTTAAGGTCTCACCTTGGAAAGGTGTGATCAGATTTGGAAAGAAAGGAAAACTTGCACCTAGATACGTTGGACCATTCAAGATCGTCGAAAGAATCGGAAAGGTAGCCTACAGACTTGAGTTACCTCCTGAACTTGGAAATGTTCATCCAACTTTTCACGTGTCCAATCTCAAGAGGTGTTCAGGTGATGAGAACCTCCACATACCGCTTGACGAAATTCGTGTTGGCAAAACACTGAAATTCGTTGAAAAGCCAGTGGAAATTATGGAACGTGAAGTCAAATGGCTTAAACGCAAGCGCATTCCTTTGGTCAAAGTTCGCTGGGAAGCTAAACGTGGACCTGAGTTTACTTGGGAACGCGAAGATCAAATGAAGGCGAAATATCCGCATCTTTTCCCACGAGTTTCCTCTAAATAAATTTCGGGACGAAATTTCCACAAGTAGGGGAGACTGTAACATCTGTGCTTGTAATCATTATGAACAGTTCTATTATCAATAAAACAATGTTATTTAATCCCAATGTTTGTTTGGTTGTGTTTTACATTTTTCATGTTTTGACTTTTATCCAATTTCAAACTCTATATCGCTTTCTGGAGAGTTATACGCAAACTGGTGCGAAAACGTAACCAGTTTAATGCGACAAATACTCCGGAACATCAACATATACTCAACATACCTTAAATAACCTTTACATAACTTAGAAATAAGTTTTGAAGGCTTTGGTATGGCAAAAACAAGTAAATTCGCTTACAGGGACTAAAGTTGACAAACTGCGAAAGTATGCCAATTTGAACTGTAACAGACATTCCGGAACATGACCATAAGTTAAACATATCATAAATATCCTTTACATAGCTTAGAAATAGGCTTTGAGGGGTTCGGTATGCTAAAATAAACTTTTGGGTCATTCAGGGACTAAAAGTGTCAAAAAGTGCACAAGTTTGCATTTTCGCGCATAACTTACGTTTTGAATACATCCGGACATCTAAAAATTTATGTAAGCACTAAAATATTTTATTTTAGTGTTTGGCTTGAGAAAAATCCATTCGTCACGCAATTTAGATCATTTCTCGCGCTTATGCGCATACCGTCGTAATTAACCGAACATCGCGATCGTACGGACAAACGAACCGACATCCGGCATATTTTTGAGCATGTTTCATGTTCCCTATACTTTAACATCCTTGTGAAGCTTAAAAATGGGCTTGACGGGTGTTAGAAGTGCCAAAACACGACGATACGCGCACAGGAACCAAAACTGCAAAACTGCAAAAAAATATACAAAAAAAAAAAAAAATGCATAAACTCGTTTTTAACACCCCTTACACTCTCCCAAAGGTCAAGTGCCACATGTTAATCACTTGTGGTGGCCAAAATTAGTTACCACAACATTTTGACAAGTGTACGCACTAGATTAAATCACGTTATTCAAGAAACGATCTTAACGATTACCCGAAATCTATAAATACCCCACCCCCCATGCTTCAAAATCACAAGAAATTTGATTTGAGAAACTCTAAGTTGAAACATTTGTTTCATACCTGAGATTTTTGAATCGAGTTTAGCATTCGGGGACCCTTCGTAAGTATTCTTTCGTTCTTTTCCTTATTTTACTGCTTTTCGAGTCAGAAAGTCAAACTTTGTTTGACTTTCAGCGTTGACCAGTAATGGTCAATGCGAAGTTCGTTTGAACTTCGCAACGTGATTGTAATCACGATGGTTATAGTCCCTTGGGACTATGCCTACTGATTACCACGTTGTCTAGGGTCGTAGGGTAAGCGATCTAATAAATCGCTTATACCTCGAACCCGACCCATTTGGTCGATCATTAGGATCCGACCAAATACATTAGGTGACCATAGTAGGTAGGGAATAACCTTCCGAGGTTATACCCTATGGTCACATCGTTTAAGTAGTTGTATGATAGGTAGTTTATATGCCTTAGGTAAATTACCAGAATACCCTTTTCATGTATAATTGGTAATTAAGCATATGTAACCTAAACCTTTGTCACATAACTGATTATGTAACATGTTAAGGCATATATTACTTGTCATAGGACTAGTTAGGCGGTCCGAACGCGTTTCACGCGAACGACGCGTTAAAGTAGCATAAGCTACCTAAACGGGTCGTAATGGGTCATAAACATTTATGTTAGGTTTCATTTAGTATGTAGGCTTTGTTAAACCAAATGACACGAGTCTCTACACTCGTTTGGTTTACGAACCCTCATGCTACCCGATCTTCCGATTTAGGTCCGGTTTATTAACATAGTTACCTATATTAGGTGCCGTTTGATTCCGAGATCTCTAGCATTACTTGGTGTTTATCTTAAGACATCTGAGCAATATCAAGTGAGTACATAGACCCCTCTTTTACTGTTTTCCAAACTGTTTTGGGGTGGAACACATGTGCCTACTTGTTACTTTCATGCTTTCCTGTTTTCACATCATATACCTGCTATGTTCATTAGTACACTATAGTACATGATTTCATGACATTTCATGCTAGGTGTGCCCATTGTGTGCATTACTTAGTACATCGTTTTACATGACATTTCACGCTATGTATGTTCATTTGATTACATACTTAGTGCATTGTTTTCACATGCTTACATTTTGGTATGACATTTGGTTTGTTTACATGGGACAATACATTCATTAACAATGATCACGCCGTTCGTTAGTAGGTAGTGGTACCATAGGAATTGACAACTCCCGTTCCGGACATCCCAGGGAAAGGGGACAGAAAGGAATGACCGAATTCGATGATATAAGACAGATAGACCTTTAATTTGTTTAAGGGTTTATCACCACAGTCACAAGGCTTGGATGTATGCATTTTCACAATACCACATAAATGTTCATATTCAGTATTAGCATGCATTTTCCACAAGACATAATATTGATTTAAACCATGTTTTACTTCAATACTTTGTTTTCGTGCATATGGTTTAGTTGAGACATTTCACTTGCCATACATGACATTTTGACATAGACATTTTACACAAAGACATTTTGACATGATTTACCTTTGACACATAAACATGATTGACATTTTTTTTACACTACATGATTTATATCTTGACATAAACACTTTGACATATTATCCAATACATTTGATAATTGGTTTAGACATAGACATCTTACATTGTTTGGTTTGGTTTGATTAAGTGATTAAGTAACGATGCGTGTGTAATATGATACAAGCATGGTGGATACGCCGCTGGTACTTCCTATATATAAGTGTTTGTATGGTATTACATGTTGTAACGTTATTTGAATCATTTCAATATTGAGACATAGAACATTTTATACAAATAGCATACTTTTCACAAGACATTGTTAACAAACATCTTACTTCATACAAACTCATTTTTACATGGTAAATCATTTAACCTTACATTTACTTATACATATCATCTGATCTTATCGTTTTCAAATGATTTACAAGACAAAGCAAATTATAAGGTTCATGACTAAACATTTTTCTTAAACATAAGTCATGAATCCTATTTTCACAAAACCTATGTATCTCACAGGCATTTTTATGCTGACGTACCTATTTTCACATGTGTTTTCAGGAGCTTTTCCATAGGATGTTGATCATGATACTAGGGCGGACCTGTGCCTTAGAGACTTTAAAAGAAGATAGACTATGTTTAATTATGTTATAAACTCTGTATTTCTATTTAAAACAATGAAACTCTTGTGTTGATAAATAAAAATACAACTTTGTATGCCATGGTTATGAAACAATTAATTCTGTTACAACACTCCCCGACGTTTTCCGCCACGTCTTGTATGTTATACGTGGTCGGGGTGTGACACAGAGTCTAAGGGGGAGTCTGAAGACAAGCTTGAAGCAAAGAGAAGCTTGTAGATGGAAAGCTAGGTGTCGATCCCAAAGCTCGGAAGCTTGATGAAAGGGGGAGCCTGAAGCTGATAAAGACTGAAGACTGAGAAGACTCGACACTTAAGACTCATCAACATCTGAGGGGGAGTCTGTTAGTGCATTCATCTGTCAACTTCGTCTTAGATCGAGTCTCAGTTCGTTGCGAAGATTGGTCAAACATGATGTCATCATGACATCATCCAAGTGATGTCACAATGACATCATCACACAAGATGACAAAGGCATTTATGGTTGGAAAGTAGTGTTTTTGTTCATTATGTCAAATATGATTTCGTCCGTATGTCAATCATAGAGGTGATTTCGCTTATATGGTAGTGTCATAAAGCGAAATCAGAAGCCAACATGATTTCGCTCATAAGGCATGTCCCTTGGAGCGAAATCATCATAACTATAAATAGGTCACTTGCTAGTTCATTCGGTAGACGCGACTTCTGAAAGTGTAACGAAGTGCTGCCAGTTTTCTGTCAGGTTGTAATCACTGTTATCATCAATATAAAGGACAGATTATAGATTTACAAGCTGTGTTCGTGTCCGGTTTACTGATTCCGCCTTTAAACTGGACTTAAACTCTTCTGATCGACTCAATCGGGTCAAACAACGATCCAACAGATTGCCAGTGGTACATAAAGCCTACTAAAAAACCTGGTGATGCATGGCTCTTTGACTATGAGGGCCTATGGAAATCATTTGAGCTTCAAGAGGAACCAACTGAAGAAGAACATGTAATGCTATTTCAGCAACATCAGTCATCCTCGCATGAGCAAGTACCGAGACCTATTGTAGTTACACAATGTAACAACCCGATCGCGTAAAACAACAAACCACGGCGGAAAACATCGGGGAGTCACATTACAGGAATTGTTTCACAACACATGGTATTTAAAGTTTTGTTTTATTTCATTGATCATTGTTTATAGTGTCTTGAAATAATAGAAACAAAGTTCACACATATTGTCGTTCGAATTTTAAAGTCACTAAATCCCGCATCCATCCTATGTGATATGCAATCAAATCATCTAAGCATTGGCTCCTGAAACATATGTGAAAAGAGAGCCAGCATAAAAAGCTGGCGAGTACATAGGTTTTGTGAGTGTGTCAAATTAATGGCTTTGAATACATATTGCAATACCTTGTTCGACTACGAGAGTCGAAAATGAAAACCTTGTATCAAAAAGTGTTTGATATTGCAATATAATTAACCAACTAAAACAAGTTGGTTAAAGTTTATGAAAATTTTGTAGCAATGAATCTTGACCAAAACATTTGTTTTCTAAAACCGAGTAGTAAATTGATTTAAAAAGGAAACATTGTATGGTTTATATCTTTAAGTGAAAATCGTTGCGTGACATTGTTCAAAACCATTTGTCATTGTTATAAACCAATTGTTCGTGTTATAAATCAATCGTCCGTGTTATAAACCAGTTGTCCGTGTCATAAACCAATTGTCCGTGTCATCAATCAATCGTTCATGTTATAAAACCAATTGTCTGTGTCATCAATCAATCGTCCGTGTTTTAATTATGAAAACTTTTGGTCGTTCTTTAATGAACACATTCAGACCTGTGTTGACTATACCACCATATGGTATTTTTTAATAGACCACCAAAGGGTTTCTTTAACTAGACTAACAAATCAACAAATGATTTGTTAATCAGAAACATTTTCAGTCATTACCCAAACTTCCACCAAATCCAGTGTACAGTCTGCTAACGATATTGTCAGTCCGATGGTACCATAACATACTACTGGTCAGCTCGGCCAAAGCTAATGAATGTCATTCGTGTTATGGATAACGCGCTAACAAGTTGTTCACATTATTGAAATCGTAGTGTTTATATAAACCATAGACTTTGTTTTTGAAAGCTTGAAAATGATTTAGCACATATGAGTCACACTAAAACATTTGCAAATGTAAAAGAGGGGAGCTATGTACTCACTTGGGATTGCGAAAGTGTCCTTGATCAAGAGAATAAACAAAGCTCAAGTGCGTCCAAACATGTCGGATAACTATATTAGCGTGTCAAGACTATAATCGGAGGATTTGGGTAGAATGAAGTCTTATAAACCAAATGAGTGTTGGAATTCATGTGATATGGTTTAACAAACTCAACATTCTAATTTGGAAAGGATCCTAAGTGCTTTTGACTCGTTAAGTTAGTTTACGCTACTTTAACAGGTCATTAGCATAATTATATGTTCGGATTGTCAAATATGTCCTATGATGAGTCTTATATTCCAAAACGTGTTTGATTATGTTATAACATTAGCTTAGATGTCAAAACTTTGGTTACATATGCTTAAAACCAATTTATGCGCAAAAAGGGTATTTTGGTCATTTTTAAGTACATAACAATCGACTCATCATAAAACTAATCAAACCATAAGACCATAAGGTATGACTGTAATACCCCGACCGTGTAATACAACAAACCGCAGTGGAAACGCCAGGGAGTCATGTCACAGAATCATTGTTTCACAACGCATGGTATTTGAAGTTTCGTTTTATTTCGTTGATAGACTCATTGTTTTGATACAAACCAAATAAATACAAACAATTGTCTTTCAAGTTTTAAATGTCACTAAGGTCCGCGTCCATCCTATGTGAAGCAAGCAATCAATAATCGTCACATAATAGAACCTGAAACATATGTGAAAATCAGTCAGCATAAAAAGCTGACGAGTACATAGGTTTTGTATGTCAAATTCATGGCTTTGAATTCATATTGCAATACCTCGTCCAACCTCGAGAGTCGAGGAGTGTAATCTTTGAAATCAAAAAGTGTTTGATATTGCAATATATATATACATATATATATAAAATCAACTTTATAAGTTGATATAAGTAAAACAAAACCATTGTAGCCATGAATCTTGACCGAAAACATTTGTTTCGTAAAACCAAGTAGTAAATCATCTTGAAAGTAAACATTATATGGTTTATGTCTTTAAGTAAACATCGTTGCGTGACATCGTTTTGAAAACATTCGTTCAAGTGATCTAGATAACACTACGACATGTAATGTGATAAAATCACTTATATATAGGAAGTACCAGCGGCGTATCCACTATGCTTTTATCACATTACACCCATCTCGTTATCTAATCACTTACCATAAACCAATCATCCAAATCGTCCTTGTTATAAACCATTTGTCATTCGTCCGTGTTAGAAACCAAATCGTCATTCGTACGTGTTATAAACCAATCGTCAATCTTCCGTGTTTTAATTGTGAAAAATTTTGGTCGTTCTTTAATGAGTACGTTCAAACCTGTGTGACTCGACTATACCACTCATGGGGTATCTTTAATAGACCCTTAAAGGCCTCTTTAACTCGACTAACAAATCAACATAGGGATGAGCATTTGGTACCGGGTACCGGTACCAAACCGGTACCGTACCTGTACCGAACCAAACTGGTATATTCGGTACCGGTACCCATTCTCTCCATTTTTTGGTACCGGTATCAGTACGGTACCGGTACCACTTTTCTCCGTTTTTCGGTACCGGTACTTTCGGTATCGGTACCGGTTCGGTACCAAACGGGTACCATGCTCATCCCTAAATCAACACATGATTTGTTAAAATAGCAGATTTTGTCCTTACCCCAAACTATCCACCAAATCCAGTGGATAGCCCGATAACGGGATTTGACAAATCCTATGGTACCATAACATACTGCTGGTCGACTTGATCAATGTTAATGAATGTCATTCGTGTTATGAACTAACGCACCAACAAGTTCGTTCACATGATTGAAATCGTCGTGTTTTATATAAACCATAGTCTTTGTTCGAAAACTTGAAAACTAGTTTAGCACATATGAATCACCACAAAACATTTGAAAGCATAAAATAGGGGAACTATGTGCTCACTTGGGATTGCAAAGTATCCTTGAATCAAGTGAAATATCAAAGCTTCGAACGTGTCCTAATGTGTCCTAACATCGGTAACTATGTTAAAGTAACGGTACATAATCGGGGGAATCAGATAGAATGAGGTCTTGTAAACCAAATGAGTGTTGGAACTTATATGAAATGGTTTAACAAAGTCTACATTCTGATTTCGATTGAATTCTAAGTGCTTTTGACCCGTTATGACCCGTTAAGGTAGTTTACGCTACTTTAACGTGTCATTTGCGTAACTATGCGTTCGGATGGTTAAATAAGTCCTATGATAAGTCTTAAATGCCCAAACATGTTTGAAAATGTTATAATATCAGTTTAGGTGTCAAAATTTTGGTCACAAATGCTTAAATAGGATTTAGGCATGAAAAAGGGCATTTTGGTCATTTTCTAAGGGCATCTAAATAACCTGTCATACAACTATGGTCACAAATATGTGTTTGGTCAGATCCTAATGATCGACCAAATGGGTCGGATTCAAAAGTCAAAACGGTGGTCAAACCGCTCGACTTACGACCCTAAATAAGCACTAAAATAGAAGTGACGAGTTAAACATGTCAAAACATGTTTAACTAAGTTGAAAAAGTAATTTGGTATCAAAACAAAGTGTTTTGATACCCAAAAATAGTTCCGTCGTAAAATGCACATAAACGTGCATTTTGACCGAAACTTTGACTCGTCACTTCGACTAGTAAATGTGGTAATCAGTAGGTATAATCGCAAGGGATTATAACCATCGTGATTACGATCACGTTGCAAAGTTCAATTAAACTTTGACTTGACCAATTAATGGTCAAAGTCGAAAGTCAAACACTGTTTGACTTTTAGCTTGAAATAGCTAAAATAAATGAATAAGACTAGTAAGAACACTCACTTGTGTTCTAGGATGAAAGATGAACTAGAAAACTCAGATGGGAGGCATCCACAAGTGGTAGCAACTCCAACTTTGAGTTTATAATGAGAAAGAAAAGAATTAAGCAATGGATGAATGAAAGGAAGGGGGTATTTATTGTTGTTCATGGTTTTGTAGGATCCTGACAAGTGTTTATATGTTGCCCAAGGATTAATCTTGTCCCTACATGTGTTTGGACTAGGTTGCAAGCCTTGGAGAATACATAACTTGATCCCCAAACAAGAAAACAATCAAACAAAACCATGCAATTGAGCTGATTTCAAAGAAAACAGCTTTCTGCTCAGCTTCAGTTGTCATGCCCCGCGACCCAGGTGGGCTGGCCAGTCGCGCCCCGCGAGCCAGTATGGGCTAGCTAAGTTTATGTTTTTGTCACAAATGGTCCCTACAGCCCTTAAACTTGTTTTTCGACGCATTTAACCCTCGTTAACCCAATTTCAAGGCTCTACAAGGATGTTAAAGCATAGGGGAGTTGAAATATGCTTGGAAATATTGTGGATGTCGGTTCGTTCGGTCGTACGGTCGCGTTTTGCGCTTAATTACGACGAAAGTTCAAACGGACTCGAAAACGATCTAAATTGCGTAACGATGGATATTTTTGTATTCTAATCACTAAAATACAATATTTTACTGATTACAAAAATTTTTGGGTGTGCATATATGGTCTGAATGCAGAATATACGCGAATTGACATACTTTCGCAGTTTTGACGCTTTTAGTCCCTGTGATCAAATAAGCTTATTTTCACATACTGAACCCTACAAAACTTATTTCTAAGATATTTTAAGGGTATTTAGGGTATTTTTAGCTTATGACCTTGTTTTGGAGTGTATGTTTCTATGAGAATTGGCAGACTTTCGTAGTTTGTCGTAAATAGTCCCTATGATCGTATAAACTTGTTTTTTACATACCGAACCCTTTAAAACTTATTTCTAAGTTATGTAAAGGATATTTGGGGCATGTTTAGCTTATGTCGCTGTTCTAGAGTGTATGTTGCATTAAACTGATTACGTTTGTGTAATAGTTTTTGTATAACTTCCAGAAAAGCTTCTCGAAAGTTCGAAATCGTACAAGGATTGAAATGTGTAAATGTCACATGTAATTATTGTAACAACTCTCATTAAAATTACTAATTATTTTTTTATTATGTCCAATAGAAAACCCTAATTGAGACCCCCAAGTAATATTGCATGACCCCTAAAATTTTTAGAACAATCGGAACTAGGATCAGGGCCACCTAAAACTCAGGGGGGGGGGGTATTCCCTAATTGGTATTATCCTCACAGTTTGTTGTCAAATGCGAATTTCGTCGAACGACTGACTCACCTAGGCTAGGAATACACAAGGCTACCCTATCCTAGAAGCGCACCCGTCGCGCCACGCGATAGGGACAACTTTTCAGTATAAATAGAGGGCCTTGGCACTTGCATGGATGCGTTGGTTCGACGTTTAAACTCGTTTTGTACACTGAGATATCCTCTGTTTAGTCCAAAAACACACACAAGTATGAAATTCTACTGCGATAACAGGGTAATAACTCGATCACTGCTACGATACAATGTCCGATTAATTGAAACTAATCCGATGGATGTTTAAGTGCTACCCGAATCCGGGCTATACTTTGTCATTCGTCGTGAGGGTTTTGATTTCATGAGCTTATCGTAAAAGTTGTATTAAGTTACTGACCTAGTTTCGTGTGCATTGTTATTTAGCTAGGTTACAAGGTTAAATCTGTAGACAAGGTTCTGTCCGATTAAAATTGCAATGTGAGTCATTCTCTTTTTACCAAATTGTTTCCAAAACCCTATTGATTTTCAAAGTTATAATTACAGGGATTAAGTCTTTGAAATCTTCAATTACTGCCGGTATGTGGGGTTTTGTATACATTACTTGATACCCGTCACCATTGGACAACGGGCTAGCCAATGGGTGATCTGACCATAGTCACAGACACTGTCAAGTGACAAATACCGATTTGGGGTAATTGGTTGATAAAAACATTGTAATCACCCTTAATACTGTAGATTATAACAATGTGTTTCCATGCTGATAAAACCTTTTTAAAAACATGTTTCAGGTGATCTGCTGTGATCCAGGAAAAAGTACCGTGTAGCACTGCAAGCTTGAAGAAGTGGCTCAATAAAATAAATAAATATGTTTTTATAAAACAGGGAATTTCCTTCTAAAATTCCTCTATTGTAAATTACGGGGTTTGTCCCAATTTATGGAATAAGATAATTGGGCATTTTCAAGTTTTAAAAGATCCTGTTAAAATTCCGCTGCCAATATAATAATTACCACAGGTTTCTGTCCCACGGCTCCTGGACCGGGTAAAACCAGGACGGGGGCCGTGACAATTATACAAATCCCGAGAATGAAACACAAGATTTCATTGGATTCGTATTTGTATGATGGTTGTAAAGGAACAAATGTCACAATAACCTCAGAGGGTTATTCCCTATACAACTATGGTCCTATAAATGTGCTTGGTCGAATGCAAAGATCGACCAAACAGGTCGGATTTGAAAGTCAAATTGGTGGTCAAACCGCTCGACTTACGACCCAAATAAACCACTAAACTTGAAGTGACGAGTTAGACATGTTGAAACATGTCTAACTAAGTTATAAAACTGATTTGGTATCAAAACTTGAAGTTTTAATACTTGAAAATAGTTTCGTCGTAAAATGCACATTATGCGCATTTTGACCAAAACTTTGACTCGTCACTTCGCCTAGTAAACAAGGTAATCAGAAGGTGCAATTGCAAGGGATTATAACCGTCGTGATTACGATCACGTTGCAAAGTTCAATTAAACTTTAACTTGACCAATTAAGGTCAGAACCGAAAGTCAAACAGAAATTCAAACTATTTGACTTTTAGCTCAAAATAAGTAAAATAATGAAAGAACTAGGAAAAGTACTTGTGTTGAAGAACACTATAAGAACTCAGATTAGGAGGCCTCCAAAAGCTGAAAGCAAGCTCCAATAGAGTGGGAGAAAGAAAAGATGAAATGAGCAAGTTTGAATGAAGAAATTGCTTGCTATTTATAGTGTTTTGAAGTGATTGAGATCATTCCAAGTGTCCCAACATGTGTCTTGATTAGGGGAAGAGTGTAACACATGTCAATTGAGGGTTAAATGCTGGAAAATTCGAGTTCTTGGGGTGCAAGACTTTAGATCTCATGCTGCCAACAATTATGATGAGCTGGGCACCCTCTACGACACGTAGAAGGTGTGGCTTTGCAGTCCGTAGAGCTTGGTCAGGGGTAGATCTTTCAAAGTTTGGCAGATTTAGCCCTTGGACTTGTTTTGCCGCGTTTTGTCACTTTTAACCCCTTTTAACCTTATATTTAGGTTATATAAAAGTGTTATGGCATATGTATCTTGAATTTCACCCAAAAATGTCGTGGATGTTGGTTCGTTCAGTTGTACGGTTACGCATTTCGCAAATAATGCACAACACTTTATCGAACACGAAATTGATCGAAATTGCGCAACGATTGACGTTCTTGCATTCTTATCAATAAAATACAAGATTTTATTGAATACAAAGTTTTTGGATTCATATGGTCCATATTCAAAAATACGAGAATTGGCAGACTTTCGCAGTTTGTTGAAAATAGTCCCTGGACTTGTGTAATCGTGTTTTTGTCAATCCTAACCCTTCAAAACTTATATCGAAGTTATGTAAAGAATATTTAGGGTATGTGTACCTTATGTTCTTGTTTCGGAGTGTACATCATGTTAAACTGATTACGTTTGAGTATCAGCTAACGAATTACTTTCAGAAAAAGTTTTTTTTAGAGTTCGAAATTGTACAAGAACTTAAAATGTGCAAATGTCATAGATAATTATACAATCCCAGAAATAAAACAATGGTTTTCATTGAATATAAAATTGTTCAGAATTATACAATGATTGAAAAGGCACAAATGTCACAGTCTCCCTTACTTTAGGAAATTTTGTCCCGAAATTTAATTAGAGGAAACTTGTGAAAACAGATGTGGGTATTTCACTTTCATTTGATCCTCTCATTCCCAAGTAAATTCTAGGTCATGTTTGGATTCCCAGCGAACTTTAACTATCGGTATTCATCTGTGTTTGAGTTTTTTTGACTTCACGGTCCAATATCTCCAAAGGTTTCTCGACAAAGTGCATAGTGTCATCAACGTGAAATTCGTCAAGGGGGATGTGGAGGTTTGTATCGACTAAACACTTTTTCAAATTGGACACGTGGGAATGTTGGGTGAATGTTCCCATGTTCAGGAGGTAGCTCAAGTCGGTAGGCCACCTTTCTGATCCTCTCAACGATCTTAAATGGTCATACATATCATGGTGCAAGTTTTCATTTCTTTCCAAATCTAACCACGCCTTTCCAAGGGGATACCTTGAGAAGGACGTGATCACTGACTTGGAATTCCAAGGGCTTGCGTCACTTGTCCGCATAACTCTTTTGACGGCTTCTAGCTGTAAGAAGATTATTGCAAATTTTCTTGACTTTGTCTGTTGTTTCTAGAATGAGTTCACGTCCAGTGAGCAGAGCTTCACCGACCTCATTCTAGCAGGCAGGTGAACGGCATTTTTGACCATATAGAGCTTCGAAAGGCGCCATGTTGATGCTGGCGTGATAACTATTGTTTGTAGGAGAATTCGATGAACGGTAGATGTGAATCCCAACTACCACCAAAGTCAATCACACAGGCTCTAAGCATATCCACCAGTGTTTGAATCGTCCTTTCAGATTGTCCATCTATTTGAGGATGATAAGCTGGGCTCAAATTGAGTTTGGTTCCCACGGCAGATTGCTTGGTCTTCCAAAAGTGAGATGAGAATCAAGCATCTCGGTCTGATATGATGTTCAAAGGAACACCATGACGAGACATTATCTCATCAACATAGATCTTGGTGAGTTTATCACCAGATAGATCCTCACGAATCGGCAAAATGTGTGCTGACTTTGTTAGACGATCAATGACTACCCAAATGGTATCATGACCTCTAGATATGCGTGGTAGTTTAGTGATGAGATCAATCACAATGTTCTCCCACTTCCATACTGGTATTTCTGGTTGTTCAAGCAAACCAGATGCGCAATGATGTTCAGCCTTGACTTTAAGACAAGTTAGGCATTTGTACACATTCAAGGCAATGTCTTTCTTCATACCCGGCCACCAATTCTGGGTACGAAGGTCCTTGTACATTTTGTCTGCACCAAGATGGATTGAGTAATGAGACTTGTGAGCTTTGTCCATCAACAAAGTGAGAAGATTTTCTTGACTTGGAACCCATAATCGGTTCTTGTAATAGAGTAACCCGTTGTCTTTTGTTTCAAGTTGAAGTTCAGGACCATGTGGTAGCTCATTTTTCAACAAACTTTGGGTTACACATGTACGTTGTGCTTGAAAGATACGTGTCTGGACATCAGATTGAACTCGAACACAATGAAGTGTGACAACCGTCAAAAATCCAGGTATCCGTACAATTTAATTAACCATGATTAGTGCTTAATGACTGTGCTTAATTACAACTGATGACTTAAACTGCTTTCTGATTTTTGCATCATACTTACATGTGCATCACATATTGCATACTGTCACATCATTTATCACATACAAACTTTAGTGACATAAACGAGGCACAAAGCACAGTTAGCACAGTTAACGGATAAAACAGGAATATGCTGACGGGGTTCAGTACTTAGACAGACAGTGTTTGAGACCCCGTATGGGCCAGAGATAGGGTTCTACACTAGTATAGTGTGTAGGGAAGTAAGGACCATAAAACTGCATCACTAGGTGATAGTTTAGGTGCCGGAAAGTGCCTAAAACCCACATAAAGTGCAGAATTCTGCACATTTCAGCAAAAAATCAGCAATTTAACAAGCTAGTAACATGCAAAAATACGACTAAGTGGCCCTGAATGCTTTCATAAGTGTCGGGAATTAAAAGTGTCACAAAAGGGTTCTTAAAGATCACTAAACGATATAGTTTGACACTTTAACGAACCGGTATCTAACTGAACAACCGGACACTACCCGAAACACCAAAATTATACTAGAAGCACTGTTTTAATGTTTCTGAGCTAGTTATGATCCCTGAACACCCTAACACACTATATAATGCACCATACACATAAACACTAACTAATGCACTTTAAATCCTAACTAGACATCTAACTTAACATCAAAACCCAATTAATTACCCCCCCCCCCATGGTGGACGGTCACATGTGGCCCCACCCTTGATCCCCACAATTTTGTTAAGATCTTATGTGATCTCTAATGATCTAGTAAAAGATTGTGTGTGTACTTAGGGAACATAAAACCCAATGGACAATACTCAAAATTGAGATTATAAGTAAACATGATGGATCATTCTCACAACACACCCAACACCACAACTCTCTCCTTCTTCCTCTCCCATTCTCGGCCGAAACATAGCACCACCACCACCACCATTTTCATCCATCGTCCAACCATTCCAAGATCATTCTAAGGTGTTAGGAGGTGATTAAGGAAGCTTGGTGCTAGTGGATCTTGAAGGACCTCCGTCAATTGGTATTATCCTCCACTTTTGTCATCACCATCATCTTGTGTTCTTCCCTAGCCTTGTGCTAGTTGTAAGACTCTCATGATCCTTAATTTACTTCATATGTTGTTGGTTAAATGGTGATTTACATTGATAAACTTGATGAACACTAAAAGACATAATCATAAATCTCTAACATAAAGCTTAACATATGATGAAATATTGATGAAACTATGTTGTTTAGTGTATGAATGATACTTGCTTGTTATTTACTTGAGATTATGATGTTAATCATCATAAGGAGCTTGCTAGATTATGATTAAACACATGATCTAGCAAGTGAGAGGATGATTATGTGACAAAACAAGATGATCATCCTCATGTGTTAAGCATGAACTTGAATAATAAGATGATTTCTTGAAAAATAATAAACAAAGTAAGCTAGTAATCTTATGGATCTAAGATTTATGAATGGTTTTTCAAAAGAACCAAGTTCAAAATATGATTTTTTGAAAATATTGGTTCTTACTTAAATAAACACTATTTTTGGTGATAAAACAAGCATAAGAACACTTTGTTTACAAGAAAAAACTCAAATGAATGATTTTTGGAAAAATCATCTAACAAGTTGTAAACACTCAAATCTTTCAAGAATGAGATTTTTAAAGAAATAAACACACTTTAAAGGGTAACTAAATCTACTAAACGCACTACCAAGTTACTACAAGTTTTTATGAAAACTCAAGTTCATGATCATTATGTAGATAGCTTTGTTCTAGCACTTGGTAAGTGTAGATTGATTGTTGAATTGTTTGTGATGATTTTTGAAAAGAAAATGATATGCTTAAATAGCATGGACACCTCCATTTTTAGAGGAAACTATGGCAAAATTTTCTAAAAACATAAACACTTAGAAAAATATTTTCTAAACAAGTATTTACAAGTGAGTATTAACCATGGTTTTTAATATAAACTTTGCCATAGATTTTGTTACAAAAATACAAGTATCGGAGGTTGGTTTTTGTAAATGGACAAATATATATATTTAGAGTATATATATATATTAAGGACACTTGTGTGAATATTTGTATACTTTGTGAAATAGTCATATTATTTTAGGGTAAAATAATATAACTTAACAAACACCAAGAAATTCACAATCCCAAAATAATACCAAAAATCACAAGGAATGAATATATAAGTTACACACTTAATATTGTGAAAACAAACGCAAGAACGTAACTTATGAAATATTCCGGAGTAAACGATTACAAATATATTTTTGGTAAATATTATTTTGGACACAAGAACATGAAAATATGATTTTTGTAAATATTACAAAGTTGTATCATATTTTTGACAAGGAGAAAATATATTATTTTTGGAAGTAAAAATATATTTTCTTAGTATATTTAGAAGATATATGATTTTTGGGAAAAATATATATATTCTTGAAATACACTATTTTTTGACAAAATAAGTTTAAATATATTTTCTAAGTTAGAATTAAAAATATATTATTTTGGAACTACCAATACGAGAATACAAAGATACATGTATGAGATACCCCCATCTTTGGGAAGGAAATACGAAAATAAATACTTGAGAAGTATTATTACAAAATATCGTTTAAACAATTATTCCAAAATTAAATATAATTTAAAGTTAAAATAATTATTATTTTAACAAAGAATTATAACTTGGAATAATATTGAAGATGTGAAAGAAACGTAACTCAAAAACATAAATACTAAGACAAGGCACGGCACGTTCGTCTAATAGACGTTAGTACATTGTAGGTAGTCGTGTTTGCTGAGGAGATTTGGGTTACGATTCTGAAGACGCAATACTGTGAGTTCATGTCCCCCCTTTTCTTTTAACTGTTTTCGGTTTTATACTTCGGGGGTGAAATACATGTTACAATTATTACGAACGTTTTATACATGGTATGGTTAGCCAAGGAGGGTTACTGCTAGATCATGTGAACGGTGGGTATAACACTTAAGGCCATTAATCCTCATCGTAGGACCGAGGGACATGAGTGATAGATCTATTTGGGTGTAGCGAGCCCATACCCATGGGGACCAGGGTGGCCCATAGGGTGACTATGTCTTCCAACCGGAGGCCCGGTACAAATTTGCTAGGTTTGAGTTTTCCTGCACCATTTCACACATGCCTTTGGCCTTGCAAACCATTGGTGATCTATTTTTCCTTATTGATACATACCAGGGACATACATACATACAGACATACTTTAAAGGTTTATTCATACACATACACATGAACTCGCTCAACTTTTGTTGATGTTTTTAAACTACATGTATTTCAGGGAACTAAGTGGATCTGGCAGGTGTGTGCATGTGTTTCAAGCTGCGTAATAAATAAAAGATGTCATCCGAGGTCGTTGGGTTTAGGAGATGTATCTTACTCCTGGAGGAGATACATGTTTCTAAACTCGGGTTTGTTTAAGGTCTTTTGTCGAGTCTTGGTGAACTCCTTAAAACTTATTATGGTTTGTAACTTAAATTTGGTGTCGATGTTTCAAACAAGTGTGTTGTGGTATTTTCAAACTTAATTTTTATGGATGAATATCTTATGGTTTTATCATATAGCATTGTTATGATTGAATGCTATAGTATTAAGAAGTCACACCAATAACCACGCTTCCGCAAAAGTCAGGGTGTGACATGAAGCTTGACACATTCCTTACGACTAAGTGCATCGGCTACGACATTCGCCTTACCAGGATGGTAGCGAATTTCGCAGTCATAGTCGTTTAGAAGTTTGACCCAACGTCGTTGTCTCATGTTTAGCTCCTTTTGATTGAATAAATGTTGGAGACTTTTGTGGTCTGTGAAAACCACACATTTCATACCATAGAGGTAGTGTCTCCAAATTTTGAGGGAAAAAATAACAGCTCCTAACTCAAGATCATGAGTTGTGTAGTTCTTCTCATCGATTTTCAAGTTCCTTGATGCATAGGCTATGAATTTATATCGTTGCATGAGAACATAGCCAAGGCCTAAATTTGATGCGTCACAATAGATAATAAAATCATCGTTACCATCGGGTAAAGATAAGACAAGAGCATCACAGAGTTTTTGTTTTAAGATTTGAAAAGCTTCATCTTGTTTGGGTCCCCACACAAAAGGCTTATTCTTCTGAGTCAAAGAAGTGATGGGAACTACGATCTTTGAGAAGTTCACGCAGAATCGTCAATAATATCCAACAAGACCGAAGAATGAGCAAACTTTTGTGGGAGTAGTGGGTGTGTTCCAATCCTTAATCGCAGTGATTTTGGAAGGATCCACATGTAAACCTTGCTTGTTGATAATATGACCCAAAAACTGAACTTCCTTAAGACAAAATTCACACTTGCAGAACTTGGTAAAGAGTTGTTCCTTCTTTATGAGTTCCATTGTCAGACGAAGATGTTGTTCGTGATCGGCTCGAGACTTTGAATAAATAAGGATGTAGTCGATAAAAACAATGATGAACTTGTCTAAATAAGGTTTATAAACCCTATTCATTAAGTCCATGAAGACGGCGGGAGCATTTGTCAAACCAAAAGGCATAATGGTGAACTCGTAGTGGCCGTATTGTGTGCGGAAGGCAGTCTTGGGAATATCTTCTTCGAGTACACGAAGCTGATGATACCTAGAACGCAGATCAATCTTCGAGAAGCATTTAGTACCTTGTAGTTGATCGTAGAGATCATCAATACGTGGTAGGGGATATCTATTTTTGATCGTGAGTTTGTTGAGCTCACGATAATCAATACGCATACGGAAAGATCCATCCTTCTTTTTCACGAATAGAACATGAGCGCCCCAAGGTGAAAAACTTGGACTAATAAATCCTGTGACATTTGTGCCCTTTACGACCATCATACAAATACGAATCCAATGAAATCTTGTGTTTCATTCTCGGGATTTGTACAATTACATATGACAAGTCCACATATCAAATTTCGTATGATTTCGAACTCTCAAGAAGCTTTTCTGGAAGTTTTACGTAAACTATTACGCAAGCCTAATTAGTTTAACGAAACGTACACTCCGGAACAGTGACATAATCTTAGCATACCTTAAATATACTTTACATAACTTAAAAATAAGTTTTGAGGGGTTCGGTATGCGAAAATACGCTTATTTGATCACAGGGACTAAAAGCGTCAAAACTGCGAAATTATGCATATATGTGCATATCTTGCGTTCTGACCATATCCGGAACATCCAAAAATTTTTTTAATCATTAAAATATTGTATTTTAGTGATGGGAATGCAAAAATACCATTCGTCGCGCAATTTGGGTCGTTTTCGCGTGTTATGATTTTCGTCGTAATTAACCGAAAACCACAACCGTACAGCCAAACGAACCGACATCCGTGACATCTTTGAGAAAGTTAAATATACTTTAAATTCATCATGGAGCTTGAAAATGGGCTTGACGGGTGTTAGAAGTGCCGAAACGCGACAAAACAAGCTCAGGGACTGAAACTGTCATTTTTCAAAAGTGCTGGCCCTGCAAGACCCATACGGTCCATATGGTAGGACCACATACGGTCTGTAAGGACCCTCCAACACATCAAAATCTAGTTTCTTCCAAACCCAGCTGTTGCAACCTATTTTAATGCTAGTTTTTGCATCTTGTGGGCTGGTGTGTGTGCTCTCCAAGTCCCCTAATCAGTGCCTAACCTGTGTATGGTGTGGATCATTCCTTGATCACCACACAAACACATGGCATGATCCTATGCATTCTTGATTTCTATATATAGCCAAGACCACTTCATTCTTCACTTGCTCATTCCTTCTTTCTTTCACTCTTGGTCTGATTGAGGCTACCACACTTAGTTGGAGGCCTCATACTTGAGCATTCTTAGTCATTTTTCCAAGCTTAGGACACTTGTGCCACTTGATTCCTTGATTTCCGAGCTTTGTTAGGACACTTAATCAAGGATATTTGCAATCTCAAGTGAGTACATAGCTCCCCTCTTTTATGCTTTCAATTGTTTTGGGGTGACTCATATGTGCTAAATGTTCTTCATGCTTTCAAAATAATGCTTTGGTTTATATAAAACACGACCAAAAGTTGTATTTCACAATTAAAACACGGACTATTTAACGATGGTTTATAACACGGACGATTTGAACAATTGAACGATATGGACGGATGTTTTCAAATGATGTCACACAACGAGGTTTACTTAAAGATATAAACCATACAATGTTTCCTTTCAAAGACGATTTACTACTTGGTTTTACAAAGACAAATGTTTTCAGTCAAGATTCATGGCTACAATGGTTTTGGTTTTACATATATCAACTTGTAAAGTTGATAGAACATATTGCAATATCAAACACTTTTGATTTCAAGGTACATACTCGACGACTCTAAGTAGTTGGTCGAGGTATTGCAATATGAATTCAAGGCCATGAATTTGACATACAAAACCTATGTACTCGCCGACATTTTTATGCTGACTGTTTTCACATATGTTTCAGGTTCTACTATGTGATGATTGTTGATTGCTTACTACAAATAGGATGGACGCGGGCTTTAGTGACTTAAAACTTGAAAGACAATTGTTGTAATAATTTGGTTTGTATAAAACAATGAGACAATTAATGAAATAAAACAAAACTTCAATTACCATGTGTTGTGAAACAATGATTCTGTTACGACACTCCCCGACGTTTCCGTCGCAGTTTGTTGTATTACGCGGTTGGGGTGTGAGAAATCCTTTGTCAGATAACTCCTGAAGTTGCTTCGACAACTCTTGCATCTCAGATGGTGTAAGACAGTATGGAGATTTGGCTATCGGGTTAGCACCAGGTACAAGATCTATTCAAAACTCGACTTGACGTGCTGGAGGTAAACCAGGCAGTTCTTCAGGAAATACCTCAGGATAATGTCGAACAATAGGGATATCTTGAATACTCTTGCTCTTGCCTTTCTCCTCTACGATATGTGCCAAAAAGGCAACATAATTTTTTCGTACGCTTGAGTACATGTCATGAGTTTAAGGCCGCTTGTGGGTTTCTTTCCACGAACCTCTAAGACCTCACCAGATGAAATAGGTATACGAATAACCTTTTCGAAATAGATCACATTAGCATGGTTCTTGGTTTAATTGGCAATTACGAATGATAGAGTCAAGCACAAGGGGTTCACCACTAGTTATTTCCACCGTTAAGGGCTTTTCTAATTTAGTTCTAGGCATTGAAAGCAAAGGTTCAACAGCTAGTGATACAAAGCTTCTATCGACACCTAAATCGAAAAGAACAAAAGCAGGATGATTGTTAACAAGGAACGTACCGTTAACGACTTCGTTATTAGCACGAGCCTCGTTGGCGTTGATGTTGAATGTGCATCCACGGGCTGGATTAGTATTCGTGTTTACCAGTTTTGGGCAGTTGTTTCTAAAGTGACCCATCTCGCCACAGTTATAGCAAGAAGCAGGTGGGAATTGAGGTCTAGCAGGGTTGGCTTAGGGTTGAACAGGGTTCTGAACAGCTTGATTTGGAGTAGACCGACAAACATTGGCTATGTGACCGAATTTTCCACATGAGGTGCATTGGCGGCACTGTTGGTGAGCTTGATGGTGACCATTGCACCGGTTGCACAATTGTGCAGTACTAGCATAGGGTTTCCTCGCAGGAGGTTGTGCTGGTTGGTTTTGGGTGGCTTGATTGGGTTGAGCAACAACCACAAAGTTCCGTGAAGCCTTACGTTTCGTCGACTTCTTGGAAGGCTCAGCGTTGTTCTCCTTTGTTTTCTCTTGGGTGGTCTTAGCTGCTTGTTTCTTATTGCCCTTGTGAAAAAGATTCCCCTTCTTGACCTGAGACTCAGTCAAGGTAGCAGCCAATTCGATAGCCTGTCGAACAGTGGTAGGTTTGCTACCAGTAACAATGTCCTAAAAAGGGTCAGGCAAGCCATCGATGGACCTCTCGATTGCTTTATCCAGTGGGGTGACCATGGTGGGACACGGTAGGCTCAATTCTTCGTAACGGTCGGTGTAGGCACAATGCTCTCCACTATCTTGTTTAAGATCGTGGAACTCATTCTCGAGTGCCCGTTGTTCATGACGTGGGCAGAATTCCTTCATCATTAGAGCTTGAAGCTCTTCACACGTCTGAGCCATTGCCACGTCGGCACCCCTATCTCTCATCACACCATTCCACCATGTGAGTGCTCTTTTCTGGAACACACTCAATGCAAAGTCAACCTTATGCTCGTTCGGACATTGAACATGATGAAATGTGCTTTCAAGGCTCTCAAACCACTGTAAGAGCCCAGTAGCTCCTTCAGACCCTGTAAACTTGAGTGGTTTAGCCGAATTAAATTGTTTATAGTTGCACGGAGAGGGTGCATTGTTGTTGTTATTGTTGTTTATTTGGTTTATGTCACACCCCGACCACGTAAAAACAACAAAACGTGGCGGAATCGTCAGGGAGTGTTGTAATAGAATCATTGTTTCATAACACATGGAAAATTGAAATTTTGTTTTATTGATTAAGAGAGTTACAATGTCTTAACAGACAGGAAATATAACATAATTGACTAGTATTGCATCTTTTATTGTTGCTAAGGTCCAAGTCCGCCTAAGTGTATCTTGATAAATCCTACGCATCATATCCTGAAACACATGTGAAAATAGGTACGTCAGCATAAAAATGCCTGTGAGATACATAGGTTTTGTGAAAATAGGATTCATGACTTTATAAGTTTAGAAAAAGTTGTTTAACGACAGTTAGTCATGATCCTTGTAAAATGTTTTGTTTTATAATCATTTGAAAAACGATGATAAAGTCGATGATATGTAAAAGAGTAATGTAAGGTTAAATGAATAACCAAGTAAAAATGAGTTGTTTTGTAAAACAATTGTTTAGTGAAAATATGTCATTTGGGTAAAAATGTAATATGTCAAATATTGAAATGGTTTAAATAACGCAACGATATGTAATATTATAAAAGCACTTATATATAGGAAGTACCAGCGGCGTATCCACCATGCTTTTATCTTATTACACACGCCTCGTTATTTAAATCACTTAAGCGAAACCAGCTATCAATGTAAAAACGTTTATGTATAGTCAAATGTCAAATGCTTATGTAAAACCATCAAAATGTAATGTTTAAACCAATTGTCAAATGTTTATGAGTAAACCAAGTCTATTGTCAATATAAACCATGTAATGTATAAGCAAAAGTCATGTATGATAAGTAAGATGAGACTACTTAAACCACAAGTAAAAAAATGTACAAAACAAAGTATTTGAATAAATCAAAAGTTATGCTTTGTAGAATAATGCATGCTTTACTGATACAACATTTATGCGGTAATGTTAAATGCCTACATCCAAGCCTTGAGACAGACGGATAACCCTAAGTCAGGATTATCAAAAGAAATGTTTTCGGATTCGGTCATTCCTTCCACCCAAACATACCTAGGGTTTTAGGAACGGGATTTGTCAAGTCCTATGGTACCACTACCTACTACCGAGCGGCATGATCGGTGTTAATGAATGTAATTTAGTCCCCTTAAACAAACCAAATGATATACCAAATATAAGCATATTTTATGAAAGTAATGTACCTAGTATGCTAAGTAAACATACAAGGTAGAGATGTAAAACAATGTGTCCATATGTTACGAGAACATATGCAACAGAGATGCAATGTAAAACAATGTACTAAGTATGCTAAGTAAACATACAAAGCAGAAAAGTCATGTAAATCAATATGCTAAATATGCTAGGTAAACAAACATAGCAAAAGAAAAGTGAAATTTATGTACTAATAGTGTACTAATGAACCTAGCAAGTATATGATGTAAAAACAATGGAAAGCACGAAAGTAACAAGTAGGCACATGTGTTTCACCCCAAAACAGTTTGAAAACAGTAAAAGAGGGGTCTATGTTGTAACACCTGTGCCTTCACGGCCATCAAACAAATACCAAACCAATGAAATATTATATTTCATACTTGGGATTTGTAAAAATATGTGTATCATTTGCACATATCAATTCTTGTTCAATTTCAAACTCTAAATCACTTTCTGGAAGGTTATACGCGCACCGATGCGTAAATATAACCAGTTTAATGCAACAAACACTCCGGAATAGTGACATTGGCTTAACATACCTTAAATAACCTTTACATAACTTAGAAATAAGTTTTGAAGGCATTGGTATGGCAAAAACAAGTTAATTCGTCTACAGGGACTAAATTTGACAAACTGCGAAAGTATGCCAATTTGAACTGTAACAGACATTCCAGAACATGACCATAAGTTAAACACACCTTAAATATCCTTTACATAGCTTAGAAATAGGCTTTGAGGGGTTCGGTGTGCTAAAATAAACTTTTGGGTCATTCAGGGACTAAAAGTGTCAAAAAGTGCACAAGTTTGCATTTTCGCGCATAACTTACGTTCTGAATACATCCGGACATCCAAAAATTTATGTAAGCACTAAAATATTTTATTTTAGTGTTCGCCATAAGAAAAATCCATTCGTCGCGTCATTTGGTTCGTTTTTCGCATTCGGGACCAGATTCGATGTATTAGCCGTTGTTTAATTCACAACCACACATTCTAAACACCATAACTTTGCAACACATGTATGGATGGAATTTAAACACCTAAACACCATAACTTTGCAACACATGTATGGATGGAATTTAAACACCTAAACACCATAACTTTTCAACACATGTACGGATGGGATTAAGACACGTTTTCCATGAAACGATCTTAACGGTTCAACGAAAACTATATATACCCATCCACCCCCATTGCATTTTCTCACAAGAATCTTGATTTGAGAGCTCTAAGTTGAAACCATTGTTTCATACCTGAGTTCTTGAATCGGGATTAGCATTCGGGGACCCTGGGTAAGTATTCTTTCGTTCTTTTCCTTATTTTTTTTATTGCTTTTCGAGTCAGAAAGTCAAACTTTGTTTGACTTTCAGCGTTGACCAGTAATGGTCAATGCGAAGTTCGTTTGAACTTCGCAACGTGAGTGTAATCACGTTGGTCATAGTCCCTTGGGACTATGCCCACTGATTACCACGTTGTCTAGGGTCGTAGGGTAGGCGATCTGATAAATCGCCTATACCTTCGAACCCGACCCAGTTTGGTCGATCATTAGGATCCGACCAAATACATTAGGTGACCATAGTAGGTAGGGAATAACCTTCCGAGGTTATACCCTATGGTCACATCGTTTAAGTAGTTGTATGATAGGTAGTTTATATGCCATAGGTAAATTACCAGAATACCCTTTTCATGTATAATTGGTAATTAAGCATATGTAACCTAAACCTTTGTCACGTAACTGATTATGTAACATGTTTAGGCATATAACACTTGTCATAGGACTAGTTAGACGGTCCGAACGCATTTCACGCGAACGACGCGTTAAAGTAGCATAAGCTACCTTAATGGGTCGCGATGGGTCGATAGCACTTAGGTTTGGTTTCATTGTAGTATGTAGGCCTTGTTAAACCATATCATATGAGTTCCAACACTCATTTGGTTTACCAAGCCTCATCCTATCCGATCTCCCGATATAAGTCCGGTTTATTTAAATAGTTTTAGATTGCCGATTGATTCCGTGCTCCCTCAAGCTTTGTTTGGTTGTTGTTCAAGACCTCCAAGCATTCTCAGGCGAGTACATTATTCCCCTATTTTACTGCTTTCAATTGTTTTGGGGTGACTCATATGTGCTAAATGTTTTCGATGTTATAACAAATGGTTTCAAAAACGATTAAGACGATTTATACAAAACTAATAACGATTTCAAAAAGTGAACAAACTTGTTGGTTATGGTTACATAACCAAATGACATTCATTAGCAATGATCAAGCCGACCAGTATTAGGTTATGGTACCATAGGATCTGACTAATCCCGTTATTTACTACACCCGTGGTTATGTGTGGGTGTGGTGGGTAGCGACTGAATCTGAAATCATTAACTTACCCTATGGAGGTTTGTTAATGCGAAAACGAGAAGCGACGATAACGAGAAGCGACGAAAACGAGAAGCGACGATTGATGAGTCACGAAGGTTTGAATGTTATTAGCGAGACGACCACATAAGTAGTTTCACGACCTAAAACGAATTAAACGATTTACGATTGGGTTTTCACACGATGTTTTAACGATTGGGTAAACGATTGGCTTCAAAGCGATATACGATTGGGTTTTGGTTACATATTACATGATTTATATTGGGCATGAACATTACTTTGGTGGTTTGGTTTGGATTAAGTGATTAAGTAACAATGCGTGTGGAATATGATACAAGCATGGTGGATACGCCGCTGGTACTTCCTATATATAAGTGTTTGTATGGTATTACATATTGTAGTGTTATTTGAATCATTTCAGCTCGAGACATAGAACATTTTATACAAGTAACATACTTTTCACAAGACATTTATTTACAAACAACTTATCTTATACAAACTCATTTTTACATGGTTATTCATTTAATCATGCATTATTCTCTTAGTTATACATATCACCTGAACTTATCATTGATTTTCCAAATAATTTACTAAAACAAATGTTTTTGGGTTAAGAGTCATGGCTACGAGGTTTCACAAATTATAACCCGCTTGATTTGAGTTGGTTAATTAAGTTGCAATATTATACTCTTTTCAAAACAAGGTTTTTAAATAAAGTATTGCAACATCTAAACTAGCCATGATTTCGACACTCCTACAAAACCTATGTACTCGCCAGCATTTCTTTGCTGACCTCATTTTCACATATGTTTCAGGTATTGTTGAATGATATCGATTGATAAGATGCATGCTCACATAGGACTGGACAAGGCCTTAGTGACTCAATAACAATGATAGACTATGTTTAAATAGTGTATTTAGATTTCAAAACGATGTAATTATTCAATGATTAATAAAACGAAACACTTTTGATATCCATGGTTATGAAACATTAATTCTGTTGCAACACGCCCCGATGTTTCCGCCGCGATTTGTTGTTTTACGCGGTCGGGGTGTGACAGAAAAGATGGTATCAGAGCCAATGGTTATAGGGAATTAGGTTATTAGTAATTAGTAATGCTTTGACCTAGTCTATAACCTTCTTAGGACCCTAACGCGAGTTTACTTGCGTTTAGTCATAAAACAATACCGTCGCCTATCCTTAGGCGACGACCACAACAAGAACATAAATTTCAAAACCGCTTTGAAAACTAATCATCTGTTCTAGGATGATTGATTACTAGGTTTTGAACTCTCTATTATATGGTTTTGAACCTCTTTGAGTTTTCAAAACTTCGTCAAGGTTTTGGGTTTTAAATAATGTGAACACGTGCAAACTGGAAGGGTGAATGCCTGTATTCTGGGTTTTCTGTCTAGGCAAGCACTTCGTATACATCTCATCAGACGCGAGACCAGTTGTGCTTACCTGGGAATTCTTGGGATGAGTGTTCACTTATAGGCGAGCATGTCTTCGCGATACATTATTTTTGACCCATTTACTTTGATCAGTCACCGTCTCATTTGTTTGCCTTAGGTAACAAACAAATGATCGCAATCTTCATGCGTTATCATTCCGTTTTGATTGTCCAATAATCTTTCACCTGTTTCTCCCTATGCCTTTCTTTTTCTTCAAGAATGTC
Source organism: Helianthus tuberosus (assembly GCA_030545235.1). Taxonomy (NCBI): domain Eukaryota; kingdom Viridiplantae; phylum Streptophyta; class Magnoliopsida; order Asterales; family Asteraceae; genus Helianthus; species Helianthus tuberosus. The sequence continues at coordinate 63,239,008 of CM060385.1, read as the reverse complement.
TCTTCATCACGATGACGCCCAGATATCTGAGCAAGCAGCCAAATTCGCTCAGCGAATAGGCGATGTATCATCTCCAGGATGAAGCCACTCAAGAATCACCAAGACAGGCAGGACCTAGTCAGGCGACAACACCACCGGCCGAGAAACCAATCGAGGAATCAAAGACCATGGATGAACGATCCCCTAAGAAGTCAAAGAAGCGAAAGGCTTCTCAGAACTTCGCCATGGTTGCTCACAATGGTAAAGCAGTCCCCAACCAACCAGCTTAACCCCTGCTAGGTGTGTATGGCTTTTCCTATGATACCTACATCAAGGAACTGTGTACCTTACAAACTACTCTTGTGATTTCTCTCTTTCAAATGATTGCTCATGATTCCCTCGAAAATTTTAAGTACTCGTTTCACTCAAAGAAACAAAGTACAGAAAATTAAGTGACATTATGAGTAATCGTGCTTTTCGCACATCTTTACCTTTAAATCCTTGGTTGGATAACTAAGGATATTTTCAAATCTCATACCCATTACGTTTTGATTTTTCAACATACACAGTACAAGTATTTCAAAAACAATCTTCATGATTTCAAAACATTTCATATAGTTTGAAAACAATTTTTTAGATGCATTGTCTATGTTATTTCAAAAACATTGGCCATGTTATCAAAACCAACCTTTCTAATTTCAAAATATTTCATATAGTCTGAAGACAATATTAACACAATACATTTCCTGATCAAGTGCATGATTTCGAAAAGCATCATTCATGTCTTTCAAAAACCTTATACATAATTTCAAAATTCATCTCGCATGATTTTAAAACATTTTTATAAATATATCTACCTAATACACCTACTTTATGATTTCAAAAAGTATTATATATAAGGTTTCAAAAACGTTAAACATATTTTTTCTTAAAAGAACCCCATGCATAGTTTTCAAAAATATTTTCCTCATACATTGACTTAACCTTCAAAATTCTGCTTCATATGTCGCCTTGACATATCAAGCATCTCAACTTCATAAGCATTTTACATCATGTTTTGACCTAAGCACATCCAGTGCAAGGTTTCAAAACATCTTCAACTTCTAAAATTCATATGGGATCTTTTTATTAGATCCTTATGGATGATTATCGTTCAAATCAGAGTCCTTAATTGGATTCCTTATGTACCTTAATTCGAACACTTCGGTTCCTAGTAATCGAAATCGAATTTTCTTTTTGAATCTTTCTATCTTTATAGTTAGATTCTTGATAACGTTTAAAGTACCAAATGAAATCCACGGATTGGATTCCTAGTATGCTTTAAATACCCATGTCCAAAGATAACAAATTAAACGATTATACGATTAAACGATTATACGAATAAGCGATTATGCGACTATGTGGTTATGTGTTATGTGTTCTCCTCTATGTTTTTGTGTGATCCGATTTTCAAATCCTCATAGAATCTTTCATATCTTCATATGAGGGATTCATAGTAGAATTTTCAAAAAGGTACTACCTTAAATCCTTATGGGCTTCTACCTGGTAGTTAAGACCCTTGGGTTATATAGTACCACTCCATGATTCATAAGAGACCCTCTTAGTGGTCTAGCCTAAAAGATTGATTCACAATTTGGCTAAAGAACGACATCTAGTGATGTAGCTGAACAGACTCCTTGATAGTCTATTTAGATCATTCATTGATTTAATCAAAAGGACTCAATGGCGGTCTAGTTACACTCATCACAGGATTGTTCATTTGGTTTTACCCTACACATTATCAAATGCACTGTGTGGACTATGCAAGGAAGTACGTAGTTATGGATGCATACATAAACTATGAAATTCCGTGCGCAGAAACCACAGTAAGATTTAGCATGTGTAAGAACCGATAGTGACAACAATAACAAAATAAGAACGATGTAATGGAGGTACGGTGGACGCACCAATGACGCTTTATATACTTGTATATAAGTATCCCTCTTACATTGCAATTATGATGTTATTAAAGTTACTAGAAGTTCATAACCCTAATCAATATTGTTCGATCTTTTCAACTTCATATTTTCAAGCTCTCACAAGTTTCCTCTAAATAAATTTCGGGACGAAATTTCCTAAAGTAGGGGAGACTGTAACACCTGTGCCTTCACGGCCATCAAACAAATACCAAACCAATGAAATATTATATTTCATACTTGGGATTTGTAAAAATATGTGTATCATTTGCACATATCAATTCTTGTTCAATTTCAAACTCTAAATCACTTTCTGGAAGGTTATACGCGCACCGATGCGTAAATATAACCAGTTTAATGCAACAAACACTCCGGAATAGTGACATTGGCTTAACATACCTTAAATAACCTTTACATAACTTAGAAATAAGTTTTGAAGGCATTGGTATGGCAAAAACAAGTTAATTCGTCTACAGGGACTAAATTTGACAAACTGCGAAAGTATGCCAATTTGAACTGTAACAGACATTCCGGAACATGACCATAAGTTAAACACACCTTAAATATCCTTTACATAGCTTAGAAATAGGCTTTGAGGGGTTCGGTGTGCTAAAATAAACTTTTGGGTCATTCAGGGACTAAAAGTGTCAAAAAGTGCACAAGTTTGCATTTTCGCGCATAACTTACGTTCTGAATACATCCGGACATCCAAAAATTTATGTAAGCACTAAAATATTTTATTTTAGTGTTCGCCATAAGAAAAATCCATTCGTCGCGTCATTTGGTTCGTTTTTCGCATTCGGGACCAGATTCGATGTATTAGCCGTTGTTTAATTCACAACCACACATTCTAAACACCATAACTTTGCAACACATGTATGGATGGAATTTAAACACCTAAACACCATAACTTTGCAACACATGTATGGATGGAATTTAAACACCTAAACACCATAACTTTTCAACACATGTACGGATGGGATTAAGACACGTTTTCCATGAAACGATCTTAACGGTTCAACGAAAACTATATATACCCATCCACCCCCATTGCATTTTCTCACAAGAATCTTGATTTGAGAGCTCTAAGTTGAAACCATTGTTTCATACCTGAGTTCTTGAATCGGGATTAGCATTCGGGGACCCTGGGTAAGTATTCTTTCGTTCTTTTCCTTATTTTTTTATTGCTTTTCGAGTCAGAAAGTCAAACTTTGTTTGACTTTCAGCGTTGACCAGTAATGGTCAATGCGAAGTTCGTTTGAACTTCGCAACGTGAGTGTAATCACGTTGGTCATAGTCCCTTGGGACTATGCCCACTGATTACCACGTTGTCTAGGGTCGTAGGGTAGGCGATCTGATAAATCGCCTATACCTTCGAACCCGACCCAGTTTGGTCGATCATTAGGATCCGACCAAATACATTAGGTGACCATAGTAGGTAGGGAATAACCTTCCGAGGTTATACCCTATGGTCACATCGTTTAAGTAGTTGTATGATAGGTAGTTTATATGCCATAGGTAAATTACCAGAATACCCTTTTCATGTATAATTGGTAATTAAGCATATGTAACCTAAACCTTTGTCACGTAACTGATTATGTAACATGTTTAGGCATATAACACTTGTCATAGGACTAGTTAGACGGTCCGAACGCGTTTCACGCGAACGACGCGTTAAAGTAGCATAAGCTACCTTAATGGGTCGCGATGGGTCGATAGCACTTAGGTTTGGTTTCATTGTAGTATGTAGGCCTTGTTAAACCATATCATATGAGTTCCAACACTCATTTGGTTTACCAAGCCTCATCCTATCCGATCTCCCGATATAAGTCCGGTTTATTTAAATAGTTTTAGATTGCCGATTGATTCCGTGCTCCCTCAAGCTTTGTTTGGTTGTTGTTCAAGACCTCCAAGCATTCTCAGGCGAGTACATTATTCCCCTATTTTACTGCTTTCAATTGTTTTGGGGTGACTCATATGTGCTAAATGTTTTCGATGTTATAACAAATGGTTTCAAAAACGATTAAGACGATTTATACAAAACTAATAACGATTTCAAAAAGTGAACAAACTTGTTGGTTATGGTTACATAACCAAATGACATTCATTAGCAATGATCAAGCCGACCAGTATTAGGTTATGGTACCATAGGATCTGACTAATCCCGTTATTTACTACACCCGTGGTTATGTGTGGGTGTGGTGGGTAGCGACTGAATCTGAAATCATTAACTTACCCTATGGAGGTTTGTTAATGCGAAAACGAGAAGCGACGATAACGAGAAGCGACGAAAACGAGAAGCGACGATTGATGAGTCACGAAGGTTTGAATGTTATTAGCGAGACGACCACATAAGTAGTTTCACGACCTAAAACGAATTAAACGATTTACGATTGGGTTTTCACACGATGTTTTAACGATTGGGTAAACGATTGGCTTCAAAGCGATATACGATTGGGTTTTGGTTACATATTACATGATTTATATTGGGCATGAACATTACTTTGGTGGTTTGGTTTGGATTAAGTGATTAAGTAACAATGCGTGTGGAATATGATACAAGCATGGTGGATACGCCGCTGGTACTTCCTATATATAAGTGTTTGTATGGTATTACATATTGTAGTGTTATTTGAATCATTTCAGCTCGAGACATAGAACATTTTATACAAGTAACATACTTTTCACAAGACATTTATTTACAAACAACTTATCTTATACAAACTCATTTTTACATGGTTATTCATTTAATCATGCATTATTCTCTTAGTTATACATATCACCTGAACTTATCATTGATTTTCCAAATAATTTACTAAAACAAATGTTTTTGGGTTAAGAGTCATGGCTACGAGGTTTCACAAATTATAACCCGCTTGATTTGAGTTGGTTAATTAAGTTGCAATATTATACTCTTTTCAAAACAAGGTTTTTAAATAAAGTATTGCAACATCTAAACTAGCCATGATTTCGACACTCCTACAAAACCTATGTACTCGCCAGCATTTCTTTGCTGACCTCATTTTCACATATGTTTCAGGTATTGTTGAATGATATCGATTGATAAGATGCATGCTCACATAGGACTGGACAAGGCCTTAGTGACTCAATAACAATGATAGACTATGTTTAAATAGTGTATTTAGATTTCAAAACGATGTAATTATTCAATGATTAATAAAACGAAACACTTTTGATATCCATGGTTATGAAACATTAATTCTGTTGCAACACGCCCCGATGTTTCCGCCGCGATTTGTTGTTTTACGCGGTCGGGGTGTGACATATGTACTCACCTTTGGGTGCGTTTTTATACGTTAACACAATCCCTCAAATTGTATTCGTCCTAAATTAGATAAGAATGATTTAATAATCAAAACTCACAAAAATACATGAGTTTCTCTGATACTTGGAATTTTCACATAACTTTGAGATTTCTCGAAAAGTTATTATTTTTGATTATTTTGGTGTATTTGTATATATGTACTCGAGCGTAACACACATAATCTTGTCAACACTAACACATCATCATACATATATTGTAAAACACATAGCACATTGTAACACATAAAATAACACATGAACAACCCATTCTAGTGTATGTTGAAAAACACTTATTTTAGCGTTTCGGTAACATTTTTGGGCGTCGGAAGTCACGTATGACTAACCAAACACCAAGTAATCTTAATATAAGTTAAAATACTTATTTTTATACCAAATATATCAGTTTGGTTACTGATTAAAAACATTTTTGTAAAAATACTCCGAAAAGGCGATTTTTGACCGTTTTACCGCATAGTTTTGCATCAAACGTTACCCGAACCATCCCAAATCGAAACGACTTGAAATTTTAACACAACCCATGTTATTTACTGAATAAAATAATGGTTATACTCATGATAGTGCAGGTCTTAAACAAAGCATATAAATCATGCAAATTTCACATAATTTACCACTTTTTAAGCTATATGTACAACATGCAAAGCTATCAAACCTATGTCAAAGTTTCATGCCATTATAATACATCAAATAAATGTTATTTTTGTGTTTATAACCAGATCTAAAACAGTTTTAGTCATTTAACCATTTTTCATCATCTTTGAGCTTTAAATCAATATTTTTTTCACATGTACAAGTGCCTAAAGCATACCATCATAGCAACATCATTTTTTTATGAGTTTAAAAGCATCAAATATGAGATTTATTCAGGTCTATTTGCTGAAGTAATTTATATTTAACATAACACACACAAATCATCCAACTTTTGCATTTTAACTATCATTCAAGAACATGTAACGACATAAACAAGTACTTAACAAGAAATCAAACTTCAAAACCCATAAACACCCATACATATGTACGGTTATATACATATATATACACCACCATTTTTGTTTGTTTCAAGACCCATTTCATTTTAGATTTCAAGTTTAGTGAAAATCCCAAGATTCAAGAGAAACTTCAAATCATCAAGAACAACCAAGAATCAAAGTATGATTTAAAAAATAAATGTTATACCTTCAAGATTCAAGTAGGTTGTGAGATGAGATTTTGATGATAGGAAGCTTGAATCACTTGAGAACACCTTGGAATCACCTTTAGATCTTCACACTAACTTGAATTTGGCTTGAAATAAGACATGATTATGAAGAACAAGATTGAAGAAATGAAAATGGTGAGAGAGAGAGGGGGTTATGGTTTTGGAGAAGGAGAGAGGAGGAGGTTGCTTGATTTTGTTTGGATCTTGAAAGATATTGAAGGATTATGTAGATATGAAGGAGATATGGAGAGATTTGAAAGATACATGAAGCTAGCATGCACTAACATGTGTCAAGTGGAAGGAAGAGAAGGGCACTTGTTCTTACACACATATATACATGAAATGTATATATATATATTTACATAAAATTACACATAAATGATTCATGTAGTTTAAAAACAGATGTTTAACTGGATACCGGTTATTTTATCTAGCGTTTAAATCCCGGTTTATGGCGTTCTAAATTATTTTTATTATTCTATAAAAATAACCTTGCCAAAATATTACTGAAATAAATTTCAGTTGCCAGGACTGGCTGTGTTGTCTGCGTTTTGCAGTAGAAGCACTGTGTCGCGCAGAAACACACGGTACGCGCTTAAACTTGAAAAATAACGTTTTTAAGCGTATTAATTTATTTTTCAACATGGACCTGTTTAAAATAAAATTTTAATCATAACAGAATATTTTTGGGATTTAAATATTATCCGGGCGGTCACTAACGTTAGTTTCGCAGTTTTGTCGTAAATAGTTCTTTAGTTCGAATAAACATGATTTCGGCATACCAAACCTTCCAAAACATATTTCTAAGTTATGTAAGGGTTATTTAAGGTATGTTAAGCCTATGTCACTATTCCGGAGTGTTTGTTGCATTAAACTGGTTATATTTACGCATCTGATCGCGTATAACCTTCCAGAAAGCGATTTAAAGCTCGAAATCGAACAAGAATTGATATGTGCAACCGATACACATATTTTTACAAATCCTATGTATGAAACACAATATTTCATTGATTTGGTATTTGTTTGACGGGCGCAGTGACACAGGTGTCACAGTCTCCCCTACTTTAGGAAATTTCGTCCCGAAATTTATTCGTAGGAGTCTGTCTGTGACGCTGTGTTAAATAATTGTCTTGTGCGGAATCTAGGGTTATATTCATTTACATTGAATAACCCATTAAGGACTTCCATGTAAGGCACAACATTATCATTCCCTAATGGATACTCCTTCAGATCTTGCAGGAAGTGGGAATGGGTTGTTATACCTATGATGCCCATCCCCTAACGGATACTTCCTTAATCATTGCAGGAAGTAGGGATGAGAGGTTGACTAAATTAATTCACAGTTATGAGAGTATCCTTTAAGATTCTAACTATTAAGATAGAAAGATCTCGCAAGGATTTAGCTTTTTGTTTAAGTGTCTTGTAAAGTATTCTTAGAAATTCAATATTCATTTCTCTCGATGGATATTCTTCACAAACAAAAATGGACGGATGATTCATTTTCCTCAACGGGTTCTTCAGAATTGGAAATGAAGGATAAACAATGGATATTCATTTCCTCAATGGATATTCTTCAGAATGAAAGTGAATGGATAATTCATTTTCCTCAACGGGTATTCTTCATAACTGGAAATGAAGGATAAACGACGGATATTCATTTCCTCAACGGATATTCTTCAGAATGAAAATGAATGGATAATTCATTTTCCTCAACGGGTATTCTTCAGAACTGGAAATGAAGGATTAAACAACGGATATTCATTTCCTCAACGGATATTCTTCAGAATGAAAATGAATGGATAATTCATTTTCCTCAACGGGTATTCTTCAGAACTGGAAATGAAGGATAAACGACGGATATTCATTTCCTCAACGGATATTCTTCAGAATGAAAATGAATGGATAATTCATTTTCCTCAACGGGTATTCTTCAGAACTGGAAATGAAGGATTAAACAAACGGATATTCATTTCCTCAACGGATATTCTTCAGAAACGAAAATAACGGACATAGTCATTTTCAACGGTTGCTTCCTCAGGATTGGAAATGAATAGGGTTAACTCTAGATACATGACAGAACTTACTGTGATTTCTGTGCACTAAATTCCATAATTATGTATGCATCCATAATTACGTAATTCCTTGCACAGTCCGCACAGTCTGTTTTGTAATGTTTAGGGGAAGAAAACAATGAACGAGCCTGTGATGATTGTGACTAGACCACCACAGGGTCCTTTTAATTAAATCATTAAATGATTTTAAATAGACTACCAAGGAGTCTGTTCAGCTATCTCAGCACATGTCACACCCCGATATTTCCACGTATTACCGGTGGGCCCGGTGGGGAGTATCGTGATGTAGTTGAGATCATCATAGTCAAACAACACAATATATAAATACACAGCGGAAGCAAAAGATAAATATATTACAATCCGAATATAAAGTAATATCAAAGTATTACAACGGAAAGTAAAGGATCCACAGGCGGATCTTAAAACATAAACTTTGTTCAACAGACTTTAGACGCCTAGAACTTGCAAGATTCCTTATTAACGCCCTGAGCTTCCAGCCAATTACGTTCAGTACCTGTCACTTAACCTTTTTGGAAAATACGTCAGTTTACACTGGTAAATACAATTAACCGACTCATTTTAAAAAGAGTTTAAGAAAATTGATTTAGATGCACCAGGCACAAAAATATCTTTTATAACTTGGGACAATTTTATAAAAATAATCTTGTATACAGATTTACATGTTCGTTATACGTTCAGGGCCCGATGTAGAAACCGAGTCAAGATTAACAGACACGCCACAAGTATAGGCCCACATGAGAGTGGGATACCGTTTCCCTTATGCAACTGTCAGGTGTATGCCTACACCCCGTGCTTAAGACGTGGCCATTTTATAATATAATGATGTCAAGGATATACGGGACATGGTCATTAACCCCTAAAGGCTTTTATTTCAAACAATACAGATTAAAGCGGGTTACCTCAATAATTTAATCATGTCACACCCCGACCACGTAAAACATTAAATCATGGCGGAAACGTCGGGGAGTGTTGTAACAGAATTATTGTTCCATAACCATGGTAATTAAAAGTTATGTTTTATTCAATAAACCAAGAGTTACATTGTCTTAAAATAACTGAAACGAAGAGTTCATCACATAATTAAACTAGTTCCATCTTTATTTTTAGTCTCTAAGGCACAGGTCCGCCCTAGTATGTCACGAACATCCTAAGCAACAGCTCCTGAAAACACATGTGAAAATAGGTACGTCAGCATAAAAATGCCTGTGAGATACATAGGTTTTATGAAAATAGGATTCATGACTTGAGTTTAAAGACATGTCTAATAAAAGTTAGTCATGAACCTTGTAAATTGTTTTGTTAACCAAAGTCTTGTGAAAAATATGTTGTTTGTGTAAAATGTATAAGTCCAAATTGAATGATCTAAATAACGCTACGACATGTAGTACAATACAAGCACTTATATATAGGAAGTACCAGCGGCATATCCACCATGTTTGTATCATACTACACTCATCTCGTTACTTAAGTCACTTAAACAAACCAACAATGTATAAAGTCCATGTTTAAATCAATTGTCAAAAAGTCCTTGTATAAACCATGTCAAATGTTAAAAGTCCAAATGTAGTCAAGTAATGTGTAACAAATGTTATGTATGGTAAGTAAAGTGTAGTCACATAAACCAAATGTAAAAATGTACAAAACAAGGTATTTTGAATATATCAAAAAGTTATGTTTTGTAAAGTAAATGCATGTTTTACTGATACAAACACTTATGTGGTAAGTTAACGCATACATTCAAGCCTTGAGACAGACGGATAACCCTAAGTCAAGGTTATCAAAAGAAATGTTTTCGGATTCAGTCATTCCTTACACCCAAACAAACCTAGGATGTCAGGAACGGGATTTGTCAAGTCCTATGGTACCATTACTTACTACCGAGCGGCGTAGCTAATGTTAATGAACGTATATAAGTCTCGTTTGTACAAACCAAATGTCATACCGATTGTAAACATGTTAAATGAAAACAATGTACTAAGTATGCTAAGTTAACATACAAAGCAGAAAAGTCATGTAAATCAATGTGCTAGCATGCTCAGTCAACATACATAGCAGAAATGTAAAGTAAAACAATGTACTAAGTATGCTAAGTAAACATACATAGCAAAACAATGTAATGTAAATCATGTACTATAAATGTACTAACGAACATAGCAAGTATATGATGTGAAAACATGGAAAGAAAGTAACAAGTAGGCACATGTGTTTCACCCCAAAACAGTTTGATAACAGTAAAAGAGGGGTCTATGTACTCACAGTAGTGCGTCTTGAATCGAATCTCAAACTCTGTCCGCTACACGACAACCTACAACGTACTAATGTCTATTAGACGAGCGGGCCTTGCCTAGGCTTAGAGTTTAGTATTTTGGGTCACGTTTCTTATATTGTTTTGTGTGATGATTATTTGTCAAAATAGCTAATGTTTTAACTTAATCACATGCCATGTTGGGATATTTGTTCATTCCATGTTCTAGTAAACTCTTGTCTAGAAAAATATTTACTAAGTGTTGGATTTTCGGAAAATTTCGCCATGGTCTCCTTTGTAAATGGAGGTATCTATGCTTAATAGCATATCATTTTATTTTACATATATCCCGTAGATCGCTCTCAATTAAGCAACCCGACATTTAGACATGCAAAGCATTACTTATGTTGTTTCAGCTTTATTAATAAAAACTGGACTGTTTTCAAGGATTTTTATAAAATAGTTAACCTTCTCCAAAAATTCCTAAATTTTTACAGAATATTTCACACGATCTAAATTTTATTATGTAAAAATATCGGGGTCCAGTTCGTCACCAATATTTTATAGAAATTTATTTACCCGACTGCAATCAGATTTGTTACTTTCTGATTACAGTCTATGGAATAATTCACTAAAAATTAATCGTAAGTCCGATTGACGAAATTCCAGTTGGAGGATCACGGAGGAAATAGTGACCACCTACAGTAAAAATCCCATGAGGTGATTCTACTCAGGTTTCAAGTTATGAGTCTGAATACAACACACTTTTTCTGCAGTAAAAACACAGCTTGAGCTGCTGTCCAAAAACAGTCCTTTAAAAATAATAAACGACCTCAAAAAATTACGATTCCAATGTCATTTGATCGGTTGTTCAAAAATACATATTTTAGGCTTCAGAAAATCAGTTTTTCGATTTATAATGGTCCAGTTATAGCCTGTTGAAGTCGGCTGAAAATGTAAATCAGCATGTTTCTTGTTCATATTTCTTGTTTAAACTTTTTAGTGTTCTTGTAAATTTCATCATACTACATATCTTGACTAAGAACAAAATGAAGCAAGGTGTAAGACTTACTACTAGCACAAAGCTAGGGTAGAAATTCTAGTGTGAGGATGATGGGAAGCTTGAATCACTTGAGAACTCCTTGGGATCACTTCTAGATCTTCACACTAACTTGAAGGTTGCTTGAAATAGGACTTGAAGGTGATGAACAAAATTGAAAAGATGAAGATGGAGGTGAAAGAGAGGGTGGACGGTTTGGGTGAGGAGAGAGAGGAAGAGATTGAGTGTTGTAAGAGCTTGCTTGATCTAGTGAATTGATATGGGAAGATATGAATGAGATATGGAGATGATTATAAGGGATTATGGAAGATATAACGGGCAACATGCATTTACAAGTGTCAAGTTGAGTGAGAAGTGGCATCATGGTTGATGTGAGGCCGCCACCTCCCTCCTCATTCTCACACATATGCAAAATTTTATATAATGTGTTATATGTAGGCTAAAAACGGGTGTTTAACTGGATACCGGGTATTTTATCTAGCGTTTAAACCCCTGATTATGGCATTCTAAATTATTTTTATTATTCTACAAAAATAAACCTGCCAAAATATTACTGAAATAAATTTCAGTTGTCGAGATTTGGCTGCGTTGTCTGCGTTTTGCTGTAGAAGCACTGTGTCGCGCAGAAACACACGGTACGCGCTTAAACTTGAAAAATAACGTTTTTAGTCGTTTTAATTTATTTTTCAACAAGGACCTGATTAGAAATAAGATTTTAATCATAACAGAATATTTTCAGGATTCAGATATTATCCGGGCGGTCACCAACATTAGTTTCGCAGTTTTGTCGTAAATAGTCCTTTAGTTCAAATAAACATGTTTTTGCCATACCGAATCCTTCGAAACTTATTTCTAAGTTATATAAAGGATATTTAGGGTATGTTTGGCTTACGTCACAGTTCTGGAGTGTACGTCACGTTAAACTGATTGCGTTTATGCACCAGTTTGCGTATGACCTTCTAGAAAGTGACCTAAAGCATGAAATCGGAATCAAATCAAATTGTAAAGTCATCAAACACAATAACACATATAATCACACCAAAGCATATTGTTTTATTGATAATTCACATTGTTTTACATTATACGATGCTTACAGAACACAGTTGTCACAAATCACAATACGACTAAACATTCAATACCCGACCAAGCGGTATTATTATAATACCGTATCCCAAGCCCGTATAGGGAAAATAAGTTAAGAGTATTTACCTGAGCTAGCAATGCAATTTATACTCAGCCGTATATTTTAATCAGCAAGCACAAGTACTTCTACTGGGGCTCTTAATCTGGAACGAAGGTTTTATTAACCTATTAGATTCCTAACGGGTCTTATTTAAGTGGTAACTTAGACCGGTTAGTTTTAAGGTAAGATACGGTCCAAACGCACGATTAAGCGAAGACCGGAATAGAATGTGATTTAGACCCGACAAGTTTGAAGACTTGTATAATAGGGGTAATCTAAACACATTCTGGATTTTGAGATAAAAATGATAAGGTTTGACCCGTTTCGGCTAATTTATGCAAACTAGTTACATAAACCGAACCGAACGCGCAAGAAGCGTAACGGGTAACCATAAGAGTCATATACAGGTTTCCTAATTTAATATGCCTTAAATATGTTGTGATATCAGTAGGATACCCTCCATTATGCCCAAAACGAGTTTAATCTCAATTTAAGCCCCGTAGGGGTATTTTGGTCATTTTAAAGATTATAAAAGAGATTAATTTTAATTCTGAGACTCGGGTCTGAAATAATCAGTAAAACAACTTAATTTAATAGGTTATATCGGTTGGTGATAAGTCTTATATGCCAAAATGGTTTTAAACCCATACTAGGTGTTTAATACGCGTAAAAAGCCGTTTTAATCGATTTCCGGGTTATACAGGAAATCTGAGTTTTCTGATCAGGTTATAAAGTTCAAAATACTTCATTTATTATATTAAATTTCGATGTTGACGCTTTTAACCCCTCGTATACGAATTCTATCATAACTTTCTCATACGATAACGAAACTTGATGAAATTTTTATCACGCATTCTAGTGAGCATAATTAATCGTTACAAAGCTTCGGGTTTGCTAAAAGGTCACTCAGAGGTACACTTTAAACATGTTGACACATTTAACCCCTGTAGTTTGTAATCTCTCACTTTCTTTCACAATTAGCTTCGTATGATCCATAAATCATTCGTTTAAGGGTATAAACATCATGTAGGCTTGTTGTAAAGTATATTTATCCATTGTTGACATTCTGAACCCTTATATTCACATACTTTCCTTGTTTGCCAACTCTAGTCCTTCTAAGGAAATCCTTTACACGCTTAAAGTTTATGACATGTGTCAATACATTATTGGACATGAAATTTCGAGGTGTTACATCGTCACCCCCTTAAAACAAATCTCAACCTCGAGATTTGCTAAAGTAAGGGAAGTACCTTCTGTCTTATATTGGGCTTAATCTCTATATTATATCTGGAGCTTTTCCAAGCCCCCAAGTTGACCTCTATAATAGGTACATGTATCCTTTTTGGAGCTTCTTAACCTGTCGATCTTAAATCGATACAGGTTGCTCATCCTATCATAAATCTGCATATCATTATGTGATAATGCTTCCCAATTTATTGGTGAGACACATCCTTAAATCATTAGTGTGTTAATGCCTTGCGAGCTCCGCCAAGCTCCTTAAGTAAGTTTTAGCTTATAAGCTATTTGATCTTGATACATTCGATTTCCTTCGAATGATTCTATATATTCAGAGCTTAACTAGCCTGATAATTTAACAAATTTGGCACACCCTTCCTCGGTGATATCTTTTGTTGAACCTTATTCTTTAACAAGAACTTAGGAGGGTTGCTACTTTCATTAATTCTTGATTTTCTGCCGAATATTGGAAACTTACAGATGATTAGGGATTTGTATGATCTTATTCATTGTTTCCGATGCAACTTTCAGATCTTGATAAGTGGACTTCCCAAAGTCTCGTCTATCCAACGGGTGTTTTGATATTTCATCTATACAAGGTCTCCAAAAGGAGCCACCTTCATACTTATATAACAACCATTATAGAAAAGCTTATCTTAAGGTGAGATGGTTATTCCAACCACCGTTTAAAAACTAATCTTGAGGAATAGCAAATCCTCACAGCTAGTCGAACAAATCGACGATCCTGGGTAGCTGATGGCAAATTCTTAATTGTTGCCTAATTAGGGTTGCGATAATTAATGCGTAAGCAAAATGAACCGTCTTTCTTAATTAACTTTTCTGAATTCTCAGAAGATTGAGTTAGGCTATACGAATCTTCTATCTTAAAATCCACTTAAATCAGGGTTTTCGATTCTTCCAATGATGGTACTAGCTGTCTTGGAGATTTCATAATGATACAGCCCTAAATGGGATATAAATCTTAACTCTACTTGCCTCTCGGGAGGTAAACAGGGTAGTCTTAGGAGAAGATAATCAAGATACAAGGAGGTTACAGAGATTTTTCCAAATCTCAGGCTCCAGTTCATCCATCCTTGCTTGTGTCAAACGAGTGACACATTTATGCTATGAGTCCACAGATTCCTTTACCAGAGAACATTTACTGGGATAATTCCATTCTGGATATCTTCTTTGAATACCATTAGTTGACCTTAGTACCATATGACTGTTGGAATATCTTTGGGGTTCCATGCATTAAACCTCCATACTGATCAGGCATGGAAGCAATCTATGGAACATATTAAGATACACCAATCCTCATATGGTGCTTTTGTCATACCATTTGGTGTTCGTAATCAATAGGACTTTAGGACTTTATGATTGAAGATTTCTGACAGGAATAGAGGAAATGGTTCCTATGAATTTTCTATCTGTAAATTTACCTTACACTTATTGTCTAGGATTCTTATGATAGATTTTTAAAAGTCTAATATACTTACAATTTATGAAGGATTGATTGGTATCCGATTCAAAGCAGAATTTTTAGTGTTTTATTCTACTTCACATTTTGTGCTTAGGGTTCTAACAGGCAGATTTAATGATTTTTAAAATCTATTGTCTACGAAAGACTTATCTGAACCTGAGTCAAATAATACTCTAGCATGAGCATTATTGGTAAAGAGAGTACCTGTTGTGACATTTTCATCCTGAATAGCCTTTTGAGCATCCATTTGAGAGCTTCCAGTTTTGGTCTTCTTAGCCTCCCCAGGCTTCTTGGTGTTGTTTGGGCAATTGGTTTTAATGTGTCCTATTTCATTGCAACCATAGCAGGTTGCGTCCTTTATGTCTTGGCACTCCAAAGTCTTGTGCCCTTCCTTATTACAAATTCCACAAGGCTTAGCTCGCGCATTTAAAGTGTCTTTTCCTTTAGTCGCCTTCTTTGGGCAGCTGGTCTTTATGTGCCCTTTTTCGCCACAACCATGGCAGGTCACATCTTCCATCTTCTTGCAATCCAAGGTCTTGTGACCCTTGGTTTTGCAAATTCCACATAATTTAGCACGTGGGTCGATGGTGCATTTTCCAGAATGTTGCTTCCTGCAGTTATTGCATTTGGGCTTTGCCTCCTTTGGCTTAGACGGGTTATGGTTTGAACCGGTCTTACCCTTTTTACTACCTTTATTTGGGGTATTATCGCACTTTCGCTTATGATCCTTCAACACACGGTCCACAGCGTTGTTTACGGCTGTATTTATCATAACCTGTAACTCGGTGCTTGTTAAGTTCAGTCTTGCATCATCATTCTAATTAACTGGATGATTGTGAGCTTCAGAGGAGTTAGCCATGGTGAAGCTTTGAAGGCTACAAATCACGTAGTAATAATTGGTTTAATTATATGGTGAATTGTCGAATTTGATGATTAAATTGCTATGGTGTAAATAAACCATATAGGCCTATAGATAGTATTTAATTTATTTGATTATGTTTTGCCTAGGTTTTTAAATAAACCATCCTTGGCGTGTAAACGGAATATAATCCTTCATATTTATTAGACAGGGGATATAAATCACTAATGTCAATGTCGTACCGACATTTTATATAGCACAAGAGCTTGTTCCAAAGGACTCTTGATGGCACAGGGGCCTTGTCACTAGGGAAAAATTTAAAACATAATCGATGATTCCTTTGAATCGGAAAATTCCATAGTTCATTGTCTTGACAAGAAGTTATGAAATAAAACTATCTTTTTCATGCATTCATCTTTTCCCGTAGGTATACATCCCAAAATGGATGTTTTGATGTGTACATCATGTTCGACGTTTATTAGCCATGATCCCTCGTGATCATTTACGCTAAAATAAGGGGTTTGGAAAATTCCTAATATAAAGATGACAAGTGTGATTTTATCGCATCACTGTTGTCGGGAGTGTTAACACATTTTTAGATGTTAACAAGGATCTGAATCTCTTTTAAACAGGTTTTACCATCATAGCTAGGTCTGACATTCACGCTAGGTTATACCTTTTAAGATTCTCTTTTAATATGTATACTCGCAGGAAAGGAATGATAGTTATTTTACTCAGGATTTTCATTATAATTATCCTAGTTTTAATTAAAATATAACTATGGCACAAAAGCCAAATCACAAGAACAAAATTATAAGCCAAGATTTTATAGAATCGAGGCATTGAGGCTTGAATCAAAGTTCATTACCTTTTCTTGACAGGGAGTTGTAGTCTACGACTGCCTTTAGTCTCAGAGGACGTTAATTATAGCCCGTGGGCACTTCATCCTTAAGGGATGATTATTTTATTAAGGAAAATTGGAGTAATCCATTTTAAGGATGACTTATGCGATTTTATCGAACCACGTCTGCCAGGAATGTTAACATGTTACAGATGTTAACAAGGATTTGAATCTTTTGAATAGGTTCTACCATCTTGGCCTTGTCATACAGGCTAGGTTTACCTTTAAGATTCTTTTAATATTTAACGCAGAACAATCCTAAATTGAGATGTTTAATAAGGATCTGAATCTAATTGAGGAACTACCATCTTGGCCCTGTCTCAAAATAACACGTGGCTAGGTCTTGTCCTTTTTAGATTTTGCCATTTTATTATAATGGTAGATCTTATAAAAGGAATGCTATTTTCCATTTATTTCATATTTCATGTTTAGACTGAAAACTTAAATTTAATCCTTCCACTATATATAAAATTAAAAAGTTCATGTTTGCCCTAAACGAGGCTTGAAAGGAATAATGTTGTCCTCGAAGGGACTGAAAGATAAATATGTCTTTATAAGGACTATTAAGGAAACGATCTTTAGCAAAAGGAGTTTTCTTCTTTACTTTATTTCTAAATGGTTTCTCCTCAGTTGCACGTTTATCCTAATCGCAGTACAAGGCTCCTCATTCCTCGGCTTCGGATGGGGAGCATTTCCATTACGACTCCTTTGCTTGGCGATATATTAAAAGTACATGAAATTGAAAACAATAGTTCTCCGAATAGAGACGAGAGCATTCCTACGTTAAGTCTAGACTCAGAAGGTCAAGGAATGTGCTACTGTGTCATTGAGATTAAACACAAAAGGCTAGTGTTTAATTCACTCAATGTTGGCTCTGATACCAACCTGTCACACCCCGATATTTCCACGTATTACCGGTGGGCCCAGTGGGGAGTATAGTGACGTAGTTGAGATCATCATAGTCAAACAACACAATATATAAATACACAGCGGAAGCAAAAGATAAATATATTATAATCCGAATATAAAGTAATATCAAAGTATTACAACGGAAAGTAAAGGATCCACAGGCGGATCTTAAAACATAAACTTTGTTCAACAAACTTTAGACGCCTAGAACTTGCAAGATTCCTTATTAACGCCCTGAGCTTCCAGCCAATTACGTTCAGTACCTGTCATTTAACCTTTTTGGAAAATACGTCAGTTTACACTGGTAAATACAATTAACCGACTCATTTTAAAAAGAGTTTAAGAAAATTGATTTAGATGCACCAGGCACAAAAATATCTTTTATAACTTGGGGCAATTTTATAAAAATAATCTTGTATACAGATTTACATGTTCGTTATACGTTCAGGGCCCGATGTAGAAACCGAGTCAAGATTAACAGACACGCCACAAGTATAGGCCCACATGAGAGTGGGATACCGTTTCCCTTATGCAACTGTCAGGTGTATGCCTACACCCCGTGCTTAAGACGTGGCCATTTTATAATATAATGGTGTCAAGGATATCCGGGACATGGTCATTAACCCCTAAAGGCTTTTATTTCAAACAATACAGATTAAAGCGGGTTACCACAATAATTTAATCACAATACGACTAAACATTCAATACCCGACCAAGCGGTATTATTATAATACCGTATCCCAAGCCCGTATAGGGAAAATAAGTTAAGATTATTTACCTGAGCTAGCAATGCAATTTATACTCAGTCGTATATTCTAATCAGCAAGCACAAGTACTTCTACTGGGGCTCTTAATCTGGAACGAAGGTTTTATTAACCTATTAGATTCCTAACGGGTCTTATTTAAGTGGTAACTTAGACCGGTTAGTTTTAAGGTAAGATACGGTCCAAACGCACGATTAAGCAAAGACCGGAATATAATGTGATTTAGACCCGACAAGTTTGAAGACTTGTATAATAGGGGTAATCTAAACACATTCTGGATTTTGAGATAAAAATGATAAGGTTTGACCCGTTTCGGCTAATTTATGCAAACTAGTTACATAAACCGAACCGAACGCGCAAGAAGCGTAACGGGTAACCATAAGAGTCATATACTGGTTTCCTAAGTTAATATGCCTTAAATATGTTGTGATATCAGTAGGATACCCTCCATTATGCCCAAAGCGAGTTTAATCTCAATTTAAGCCCCGTAGGGGTATTTTGGTCATTTTAAAGATTATAAAAGAGATTAATTTTAATTCTGAGACTCGGGTCTGAAATAATCAGTAAAACAACTTAATTTAATAGGTTATATTAGTTGGTGATAAGTCTTATATGCCAAAATGGTTTTAAACCCATACTAGGTGTTTAATACCTGTAAAAAGCCGTTTTAAGCGATTTCCGGGTTATACAGGAAATCTGAGTTTTCTGATCAGGTTATAAAGTTCAAAATACTTCATTTATTATATAAAATCAGTAGCAATTGTATTGGTGTCAAAATACTATGTAGAACTCATTTTATAAACAAAAAGGGTATAATCGGTATTTACCGAATCAAGGCAATAACCTTAGGTTATGATCAGTTTAAAAATAATTAAAAATATTCAAAAATCTCAAAATATTATATTACATCAGTGGGTAAAAGGTTTGGTGTCAAAAATTGGGTTTAGATAGGCTTTACGCTAATTATGCCTTTTAATTAACAAAAATCTTTCTAATTACGCTATTGAGCATAACTCCTAATCTAGACCTCCAACTGATGTGAAATTTTAGGGACATGTTTATAAATCAGTAATAAAGATTATTGTCCTTTCACATTTCCAAAATTCTCGTTTTATGGTCAAAAGGGTATTATGGTCAACATTAAGCAATTAACGGAAACGTGTAAACGAATCGGACAATCAACGATCCAACCACAGAGGGTTATACTAACATGTAACCTGGTCCTAAGGAAACTCTAAGGCATCCCCAAACCCATCTAAATAGGGTCAGAACTGAAGTCAAAGCAAAAGTCAAAGTTTTGCGACTTTCGGTTCCGAACCGAGCCTAAACAGAAAATTGTCGGATCAAACAAGCTTAGACCAGTTCTTATACTTATTACCAAGTTATATGAGTGATCAAATAGGTTACACACTTTCTACATTGCTAATTATGCATTAATTCAAAATTTAGGATCCTGTTGACTTTTTATAATAAACTTTGACCCGACAATTGATCTAGTTTGAGTGGGAATCAGAAGGTGCCCTTTTAAGGGTTTATTGCCCACATAAATACCAACTTATAACTACCTTAAGTTTGACTAATCACTGGACCATTAGTGATTAATCGATAAGTCAAACCTTAATTACGACGGTTTGACTTTTAAGCTAATAACTACGCAAAACTCGATTAAGGAAGGTCAAGTGTACTTACCAAGGTCTAATGCACGACCAGGGATGCTTAGAGAAGGCTCTTGAGCTCCAAAGATGATCAGAAGATGAGTTGTGGGTGAATGATCAAAAATGGCAAACAATGGGGCTTTATATAGTGTTCTTGATTCATCAAGATCATGACAAACAATGCTATACATGTTCCCTGATGATTAACAAGTGACCCTAAGGCCTAAGAATCAGTAGGGGTCGCTCATGGAAGTGAAAAGGGCAGTATAAGTCGGTTACATGGGCTGAACAGCCAACAAACGAGTTTCTGCATCTGGGCATGGCTTACGGACCGTAAGGTCCTAGCCATACGGTCCGTAAGGACCTAGTCAGCAACCAGCAACTTTCAAAAGTTGACAGTTTGGCCCCTGAACTTCGAAATCTTGATTTTAAGGTGCTTTCTTGCACTTGTAACCTCCAAACTTGACTTTTAAGGACTCCAAGTCATAAACTAACTTTTTTAGGTCCCCGGTTATTCATACGATCACCGAAAAAGTCTTAAATTTCGACGTTGACGCTTTTAACCCCTCGTATACGAATTCTATCATAACTTTCTCATACGATAACGAAACTTGATGAAATTTTTATCACGCATTCTAGTGAGTATAATTAATCGTTACAAAGCTTCGGGTTTGCTAAAAGGTCACTCAGAGGTACACTTTAAACATGTTGACACATTTAACCCCTGTAGTTTGTAATCTCTCACTTTCTTTCACAATTAGCTTCGTATGATCCATAAATCATTCGTTTAAGGGTATAAACATCATGTAGGCTTGTTGTAAAGTATATTTATCCATTGTTGACATTCTGAACCCTTATATTCACATACTTTCCTTGTTTGCCAACTCTAGTCCTTCTAAGGAAATCCTTTACACGCTTAAAGTTTATGACACGTGTCAATACATTATTGGACATGAAATTTCGAGGTGTTACAACACATGTCATTCTTAACCAGATTCTAAATCAATCTTTTTGAATATCCTACTACGAATCCCTCATGTGAAGATATGAAAGATTCTATGAGGATTTGGATAACGAATATCCAGAGTATACAAAAACACAAAATGCATAAAAGAAAACACAAAATACATAAACACATAATCACAAAATTGTTTAACTTGATTTCTGAATTTGTTATCATTTTGTTAATTTGTTCTACTAAAAGAGCACTTGTATTTAAGGCACACTAGGAATCCATTCCGTGGATTTCATTTGGTACTTTAAACATTATCAAGAATCTAATTATGAAGATAGAAAGATGAAAATTCGATTTCGATTATAAGGAACCGAAATGTTCGAATTTAGGTACACAAGGAATCCAATTAAGGACTCTGATTTGTATGATAATCATCCACAAGGGTCTAATTGTGGAGATAAAAGATCCCATATGGATTTTAGAAGTTGAAGATGTTTGGAAACCTTGCACTGGATGTACTTAAGTCAAAACATGAAGTAAAAATGCTTATGAAGTTGAGATGCTAGATATGTCAATGCGACATATGAAGTAGAACTTGAAGGGTAAGTTAATGTATAAGAAAAATGTTTTTGAAAACTAGGCATGGGGTTTCTTTTAAAAACGTGTTTAATGTTTTTTGAAATCTTACATAATACTTTTGAAATCATAAAGTAGATGTATTAGGTAAGTATATTTATAAAAATGTTTTAAAATCATGAGTTGAATTTTGAAAGTATGTATAAGGTTTTTTTTTTTGAAAACAAGAGTGATGCTTTTGAAATCGTGCACTTGATATATTACATAAAATTGTTTTCAAACTATATGAAATATTTTGAAATCATGAGGGTTGTTTTTGAAAACATAGACATTGTTTTTTGAAATCATGCAGGTTGTTTTTGAAAACTTATGGTATGCATGTTGAAAAAAATCAGAACGTAATGGGTATGAGATTTGAAAACATCCTTAGTTATCTAACCAAGGATTCAAAGGCACAGATGTGCAAAAAGCATGATTACTCATAATTTCGCTTTATTTCTTGTACTTTGTCTCCTAGAATGAAACGAGTACTTAAAATTTCTTGAGGAAATCATGAGCGGTCACTTGAAAAGAGAGAATCACAAGAGTAGTTTGTAAAGAACATAGTTCCTTGATGTAGGTATCATGGGGAAATGCCATACACACATGTAACTCCACTTGTTCATCAGGATTGTGAACAACAATTTATTCATAAACTGAACACATTATTTAACGAGTTCAACAAAAGAAACAAAAGCAACAGATTCAAATTATTTAAAGCAGCAGCTTCTTCTAATCGGCCAAATGCTCATCCAAGGGTTGGATTTGCATTGACAATCTTTGGGCATTTGTTCCTGAAATGGCTTGTCTCGCCACAGTTGTAGCAAGTACCAGACGGAAAACGAGCTTGAGTAGGGTTGGCTTGGAGTTGGGTAGCAGCAAGATTTGCAACAACTTGGTTTTGGATAGCAAAGCGGCATATGTTAACCAAATGTCCCCACCGTCCACCGTAGGTACATTTGGAGCAGGGTATGAGGTTTGAATGATGACGGTTGCATCGTTTGCACCATGGGGTGGTTCCAAAGTACGACTTCCTAGCTGGTAGCCTTGCCACTTGGTTAGGTCCCGCTTGATTAGGTGCAACTGTTGCGGGTCTCCTTGAAGCCTTACGCGTCCTTGATTTTGGTGCAGGCTTGACTTCTGCCTCCTTTGGTGACTCTTGAGTGGCTTCATTGTTGAGACGAGACATGGCAATGCCTAAATCCACAGTCTTTAAAATCACTTCGCCTATTTGCTGGGCAAATTTGGCTGTTTGCTCGGACATTTGACCGTTGCTGAGAGGAAGAGACATTCTAGAAGAAAATGAAAGACATAGGAAGAAACAAGTGAAAGGTTATCGGATAGTCAAAACAGAATGGCAACGCATAAAAATTGCGATCATTTGTTTGTTACCTAAGGAAAACAAATGAGACAGTGACTAATCAAAGTAAACGGGTCATATTAATGTATCACTGAAGACATGCTCTCCTATAAGTGAACACTCACCCCAAGAGTTCCCAGGTAAGAGTGACTGGTCCGATACTGCGGATTTGTACGAACACTCTAGCCTTAGACAGAAAACTCAGGGTACAGGCATTCACCCTTCCAGTTTGCGCGTGTTCACATTATAAGACCCAAACCTTGATGAGATTTTGAATACTTAGAGGGTTCAAAACCTAGTAATCAATCATCCTAGAACAGATGATTAGTTTTCAAAGCGGTTTTGAAATTTATGTTCTTGTTGTGGTCGTCGCCTAAGGATAGGTGACGGTATTGATTTATAAGTAAAGGCAAGTAAACTCGCGTTAGGCTCCTAGGAAGGTTATAGACTAGGTCAAAGCACTACTAATAACCTAATTCCATATAACCATGAGCTCTGATACCAACTTTTCTGTCACACCCCGACCACGTAAAAACAACAAAACGTGGCGGAATCGTCGGGGAGTGTTGTAACAGAATCATTGTTTCATAACACATGGAAAATTGAAATTTCGTTTTATTGATTAAGAGAGTTACAATGTCTTAACAGACAGGAAATATAACATAATTGACTAGTATTGCATCTTTTATTGTTGCTAAGGTCCAAGTCCGCCTAAGTGTATCTTGATAAATCCTACGCATCATATCCTGAAACACATGTGAAAATAGGTACGTCAGCATAAAAATGCCTGTGAGACACATAGGTTTTGTGAAAATAGGATTCATGACTTTATAAGTTTAGAAAAAGTTGTTTAACGACAGTTAGTCATGATCCTTGTAAAATGTTTTGTTTTATAATCATTTGAAAAACGATGATAAAGTCGATGATATGTAAAAGAGTAATGTAAGGTTAAATGAATAACCAAGTAAAAATGAGTTGTTTTGTAAAACAATTGTTTAGTGAAAATATGTAATTTGGGTAAAATGTAATATGTCAAATATTGAAATGGTTTAAATAACGCAACGATATGTAATATTATAAAAGCACTTATATATAGGAAGTACCAGCGGCGTATCCACCATGCTTTTATCTTATTACTCACGCCTCGTTATTTAAATCACTTAAGCGAAACCAGCTATCAATGTAAAAACGTTTATGTATAGTCAAATGTCAAATGCTTATGTAAAAACCATCAAAATGTAATGTTTAAACCAATTGTCAAATGTTTATGAGTAAACCAAGTCTATTGTCAATATAAACCATGTAATGTATAAGCAAAAGTCATGTATGATAAGTAAGATGTGTGACAACCCTCAAAATTTCAGGTACTGTACAAATTAATTAATCTTAATTACGTGCTTAATGATTGTGCTTGATTACAACTGGTAATTTAAACTGCTCTATGATTCTATATAATATATACATGCATCATATTTTATACGGTCACTCCATTCATTACACACCAACATTAGTGACATACTTGATGCACTCAGCACAGTTTACACACTGAACGGCTGATTCAGAAATAATGCTGACAATACCAGCACTTAGACAGACAATGTTATTATGGCCAGTATGAGCCAGGGATAGAGTACTACACTGGTTTGTAGTGTAGGGAAGTGAGGACCATAAGACTGCGTCATTAGGGGATAGATATATTGCCGGGAAGTGCCTAAAACACGCTTTAAATACAGAATTCTACTTTCTTTTATTTAATTCAGCTTTTTATTATACCAGTAGTATACACAAATATAGCAGAGTGGTCCTGTATACTTTCCTAAGTGCCAGGAATTATTTCGTTACAAAAAGATGCATAAAAGACACTATGCGGTACAATTTAACGCGTTAACGGAACGATACGTAACCGAGCAACCGGACATTACCCGGGACACCAAAATTTTGTCAGAAATATTATTTTACCATTCTTAATTAATTTCAGTCACAAAAATCCCCACACACTATAGAAACATGTCATACACCCACTATTTTAGAAAATACCCTTAACCCCTTATTTACTTACCTACTAATTACCAAAATTTTTCATATTACCCCCCCCCCCCTAACCGAATTCAGCCCCATCATTTCATTATATCTTGTCTTGATTTTGTGATTATCTTCCCTAATTGTGGTTGGCCAATTTCTAATCATAACACTAGAGTAGGGTGGCACTTGTTTTTCCAAGGAGAACCATCATTATAACAAAACCCACACTCCATCTCACTCTCTCTCCCAAAAATTCTGCCCCTCCATAACCGATTTCATCACCACCACCTCTCACATCCTCCATTTTCTTCACTACAAGCTCTCCATTCAAGCATTGAAGGTGGTTCATGAAGGTAGCAAGTTGAATGAACTTCAAGAGAGCTTGTTCTAGTCACTTCACCATACTTTTTCTCACCATCATCTTCACTAGATTTCTACCATAGCCTTGTGCTAGTAGTAAGTCTCTACACCTTGTTCCATCTTATTTTAGTCAAAATATGAAGCATGACGTTTGTTTGTTCAAATCACAAGAAGATGAACACTAAAAAGTTGAACTTAAAATTCTGCATAAAAACCCTTCATTAAAAGTTTGTTTGAAGTTGAAATCTGGTTGGTTTGAGTTTGGTAAATGCATGCACGGTGTTTGAACATTAAATCATTGATAAACCATGGTTAGGGTCTTTGTTTATGCGTTTTTAGTAACTTCTACAATAAAAACAGCTTGCTGATTGAGCTTTTCCAGCCCCTTCAACAGGCTGTAACTGGTTCATTTCTAATCGAAAAATTGAATTTCTGGAGTCTAAATTGTGTAATTTTGAATATCTGAACAAATGGAATTGGAATCGTAATTTTTCGAGGTCGGTTACTATTTCTAAAGAATTATTTTAAGACAACAGCTCAAGCTGAAATTTTCCTGCTGAAAAAGTGTGTCGTAGTCGAAGTCAAAACTTAAAATCTGAGCAGAATCGGCTCGTGGGATTTTTACTGTATATGGTCAATGTTGTTCTCGTGACCCTCCAACTGGAATTTCGTCGATCGGACTTACGATTGATTTTTAGTGAATTTTTCCGTAAAACTGCAATCAGAATGTAACAAATCTGATTGCATTCAGGTAAAAGAATTTTTATATAAAATTGGTAATGAACTGAGATCCGAAATTTTTACACAATAAACTTTGGATTACATATGATGTCCTGTAAAAATTTGAGAATTTTTGGAAAGGGATAACTATTTTATTTAAATACTCGAAAACAGTCCAGTATTAGTTAATAAAGCTGAAAAGTCGTATATAGGGCATTGCATGTATGTTTGTCGGGTTGGCTATGTGGGAACACTCTATGAGATATTTGTAAAAGAAAACGATATGCTCTTAAGCATGGACACCTCTATTTACAGAGGAGGCTATGGCGAAATTTTTCCGAAAATTATAACACTTAGTAAATATTTTCGGGACAAGCGTTTACTAGTATATTATAGACTATGTTTTTCAAGCATAAAACTCGCCATAATTTTTATAACGAAATACAGAGTGTCGGAGGTTGGTTTTATACAGAAATCTGGTTAAGCATGTATTCTCTAAAATGGGACTTAAAAATATAATTCCAATACGAACAGACATATGTAAAATATCCCATCCTTGGGAAGGAAATACGAATACACAAGCATGAGAAGTATTATTACGAAAATATTGAAGACACTTTAAAACATAACTCAAAGGCACTAATCAATACTAAGACAAGGCACGACCCGTTCGTCTGATAGACGTTAGACCATTGTAGGTAGTCGTGTTTGCTGAGGAGATTTGGGTTACGAGTACCGAAGACGCAATACTGTGAGTTCATGTCCCCCTTTTCTCTTAACTATTTTCAGTTTTTACACCTCGGGGGTGAAATACATGCTATAGACATTTACAGACATTTACAGACATTTACAGACATTTATTTACATGGTATGGTTAGCTTAAGGAGGGTTTTTATTACGCGAACATGTGAGTGGTGGGCACAACACTTAAGGCCATCAATCCTCGTTGTAGGACCGAGACACATTAGTGATAGATCTATTTGGGTGTAGCGAGCCCCACTCCTGAGTCCGCGGAGTGGACCATGAGATGACTAAGTGCCCGACGCACAAATCCGCTAGGTTTGAGTCTTCCTGCATCACTTCACACTTATCATTGGCTTTGCAACCCAATGATGGTCTCTTTTTCCTTAATTGCTACATACCAGGGATTTTCATACTTACAGACATATTACAAAGGTTTATACATACTCACTTACACATGAACTCGCTCAACGTTATGTTGATTTTTCAAATTACATGTATTTCAGGAAACTAACGGATCTGGCACGGTATGCACGTATTTTCAAGCTGCGTTTGAATAAAGAAGTCATCCAGGGTTTAGAAGGTGTAACCTCTTCCTGGACGGGTTATATACACCTAAGCCTGGTTTTGTTTAAAGTCTTTTGCTAAGTCTTTATGAACTCAAATAAATCAAGTTAAGGGTTGTAAATTATTTTGTGATTGTTGAAAATGGAATGTTTCTAAACTTTATTAATGAATGAATATCTCATGTTTTTAACATATAGCATTGCTAGGATTGATGCTATGGTATTAAGAAGTCACACCAAATAAACCACGCTTCCGCAAAAGTCAGGGTGTGACAAGATGAGACTACTTAAACCACAAGTAAAAAAATGTACAAAACAAAGTATTTGAATAAATCAAAAGTTATGCTTTGTAGAATAATGCATGCTTTACTGATACAACATTTATGCGGTAATGTTAAACGCCTACATCCAAGCCTTGAGACAGACGGATAACCCTAAGTCAGGATTATCAAAAGAAATGTTTTCGGATTCGGTCATTCCTTCCACCCAAACAAACCTAGGGTTTTAGGAACGGAATTTGTCAAGTCCTATGGTACCACTACCTACTACCGAGCGGCATGATCGGTGTTAATGAATGTAATTTAGTCCTGTTAAACAAACCAAATGATATACCAAATGTAAGCATATTTTATGAAAGTAATGTACCTAGTATGCTAAGTAAACATACAAGGTAGAGATGTAAAACAATGTGTCCATATGTTACGAGAACATATGCAACAGAGATGCAATGTAAAACAATGTACTAAGTATGCTAAGTAAACATACAAAGCAGAAAAGTCATGTGAATCAATATGCTAAATATGCTAGGTAAACAAACATAGCAAAAGAAAAGTGAAATTTATGTACTAATAGTGTAGTAATGAACCTAGCAAGTATATGATGTAAAAACAATGGAAAGCACGAAAGTAACAAGTAGGCACATGTGTTTCACCCCAAAACAGTTTGAAAACAGTAAAAGAGGGGTCTAGGTACTCACCTTTGGGTGCGTTTTTATACGTTAACACAATCCCTCAAATTGTTTATTCGTCCTAAATTAGATAAGAATGATTTAATAATCAAAACTCACAAAAATACATGAGTTTCTCCGATACTTGGAATTTTCACATAACTTTGAGATTTCTCGAAAAGTTATTATTTTTTATTATTTTGGTGTATTTGTATATATGTACTCGAGCGTAACACACATAATCTTGTCAACACTAACACATCATCATACATATATTGTAAAACACATAGCACATTGTAACACATAAAATAACCCATGAACAACCCATTCTAGTGTATGTTGAAAAACACTTATTTTAGCGTTTCGGTAACATTTTTGGGCGTCGGAAGTCACGTATGACTAACCAAACACCAAGTAATCTTAATATAAGTTAAAATACTTATTTTTATACCAAATATATCAGTTTGGTTACTGATAAAAAACAGTTTTGTAAAAATACTCCGAAAATGCGATTTTTGACCGTTTTACCGCATAGTTTTGCATCAAACGGTACCCGAACCATCCCAAATCGAAACGACTTGAAATTTTAACACAACCCATGTTATTTACTAAATAAAATAATGGTTATACTCATGATAGTGCAGGTCTTAAACAAAGCATATAAATCATGCAAATTTCACATAATTTACCACTTTTTAAGCTATATGTACAACATGCAAAGTTATCAAACCTATGTCAAAGTTTCATGCCATTATAATACATCAAATAAATGTTATTTTTGTGTTTATAACCAGATCTAAAACAGTTTTTTGTCATTTAACCATTTTTCATCATCTCTTGAGCTTTAAATCAACATTTTTTTCACATGTACAAGTGCCTAAAGCATACCATCATAGCAACATCATTTTTTTATGAGTTTAAAAGCATCAAATATGAGATTTATTCAGGTCTATTTGCTGAAGTAATTTATATTTAACATAACACACACAAATCATCCAACTTTTGCATTTTAACTATTATTCAAGAACATGTAACGACATAAACAAGTACTTAACAAGAAATCAAACTTCAAAACCCATAAACACCCATACATATGTACGGTTATATATACATATATACACCACCATTTTTGTTTGTTTCAAGACCCATTTCATTTTAGATTTCAAGTTTAGTGAAAATCCCAAAATTCAAGAGAAACTTCAAATCATCAAGAACAACCAAGAATCAAAGTATGATTTAAAAAATAAATGTTATACCTTCAAGATTCAAGTAGGTTGTGAGATGAGATTTTTATGATAGGAAGCTTGAATCACTTGAGAACACCTTTGAATCACCTTTAGATCTTCACACTAACTTGAATTTGGCTTGAAATAGGACATGATTATGAAGAACAAGATTGAAGAAATGAAAATGGTGAGAGAGAGAGAGAGGGGGTTACGGTTTTGGAGAAGGAGAGAGGAGGAGGTTGCTTGATTTTGTTTGGATCTTGAAAGATATAGAAGGATTATGTAGATATGAAGGAGATATGGAGAGATTTGAAAGATACATGAAGCTAGCATGCACTAACATGTGTCAAGTGGAAGGAAGAGAAGGGCACTTGTTCTTACACACATATATACATGAAATGTATATATATATTTACATAAAATTACACATAAATGATTCATGTAGTTTAAAAACAGGTGTTTAACTGGATACCGGTTATTTTATCTAGCGTTTAAATTCTGATTTATGGCGTTCTAAATTATTTTTATTATTCTATAAAAATAACCTTGCCAAAATATTACTGAAATAAATTTCAGTTGCCAGGACTGGCTGTGTTGTCTGCGTTTTGCAGTAGAAGCACTGTGTCACGCAGAAACACTGTACGCGCTTAAACTTGAAAAATAACGTTTTTAAGCGTATTAATTTATTTTTCAACACAGACCTGATTAAAATAAAATTTTAATCATAACAGAATATTTTTGGGATTTAAATATTATCCGGGCGGTCACTAACGTTAGTTTCGCAGTTTTGTCGTAAATAGTTCGAATAAACATGATTTCGGCATACCAAACCTTCCGAAACTTATTTCTAAGTTATGTAAGGGTTATTTAAGGTATGCTAAGCCTATGTCACTGTTCTGGAGTGTTTGTTGCATTAAACTGGTTATATTTACGCATCAGATCGCGTATAACATTCCAGAAAGCGATTTAAAGCTCGAAATCGAACAAGAATTGATATGTGTAACCGATACACATATTTTTACAAATCCTAAGTATGAAACACAATATTTCATTGATTTGGTATTTGTTTGACGGGCGCAGTGACACAGGTGTCACAGTTTAACTGGGTTACTAGGTTCGGGAGTACAACAGCAATTTGCTGAATGATCATAGCTGCCATATCGGCATCTTGAGTTGCATTACGTCAAGGAGGCATTCTAGAAGAAAACATGAGAGAAAATATGTGATATTGACATTGGATAATCAAGAGAGGTGTTAAAAATATCGATGAAATATAAGGATGGTGGTCCTCCGTGTCACACCCCCAAAATCCACGTGCGGAGTATCACCGCTTGGAGGCGTGACTGACCAGGATCAAGCCACCAATCATATTGAACATAACATGTAAATAAATGTAGAATCCAACCATAATATAATTGGTGTCCAACAAAACATAGTCTAAGTAATCAGCAGAAACATAATGTTTAAAACCCAGAACAAAAGTTCAATTGTATCAAGTGTTTGACATGGTATATGACAATCCATGTCCCACAACGACCACGCCTCCCCTTGCAAGCTCCATGAGTACCTAACGACCTGCAAGGCATGTAACAACGAGTCAACAACAAAGTTGAGCGAGTTCACAGTTGGTTGATTAGGTTTTGATTTCGTTTCAATAATCGTAAGTTCGTTTTGCACACCACGTTTTAATCAGTAACCCTGTTTCCCAAACCTTCTCAATGATTAGTGGGGGCTTCCCATGTGAATTACCAGACCGTACCATATCGACTACTAACGAAAGTAAGTTGTGCCCTAAGTCAATGTCTATCATCATTGACCCTTTGCCTTAGTCCATTAGTACACGCCCGTTCGAACGACACGGTGTGAGGTTTGTTAAACCTAATAGCGCTATTAACTAATGACCCGCTCACCATCGGCCTCGGCGATGAAGTCGATATAAAATGTGGGACTTCATGATAGAGTTTTGGTCCAGTATGTTTAATCTTGTTGTCCTACCCAAGGAGGACGAACGTACGTATCCTACCCAAGGAGAATACGCGAGGTTTAATCTTGGCATCCTACCCATGGAGGATGGTCGTACATATCCTACCCAAGGAGAATATGTAGTTTCCGTTTTGGTTCTTTAACCCATTCCCAATCCTTGGGAATCCCATGCCTTGTAGAAAGTGTGAACTCACCTCGGTTTGCTCGGTAAGATTATTACTCGCTCACAAATAATTCAATCCAAGCCTATAGTATTTACACATGCGTAATCAGTTGATAAGCACATAGTTCAAGTAACAGTCATGATCATCACATGCATTCGAGCAATAACTAACACATAGCATTTAACAGTTATACAAGCCCATGCAAGTCATGCTTATCATTAACCACAGTTAACTAACCCAGTTAACCCTTAACAGACCTAACCGAGTTACTGTGCATATTTAACCCTTGACGAAACCCCCTGTTTCGTCATGACTCCCACTAGACGAAACTCTAAGGTTCCGTCATGCATCCCTTCAGCGAAACCCACTCGTTTCGTCGTGATTACCCTCGGCGAAACCCCCTGGTTTCGTCGACGTCGGCGTTTCGTCCATTATGTCAGTTACGTCGTGTAACTGATGATTACCCAGAAACCCTAACCGCCGATCATCATCATACGGAAATCATACAATAATAATTCAATCACAACAGAACCATGCATTAATCTTAAACGATCTATCGCATACAATGGCCATTACATGAACACAAATTCACAGATTCAACAATATCAATCAACTTATCCCATCGTTCAACATCCCATTCAACTCAATAACACCAAAAACCCTAATCGTTAATAGATTCAACATTTTACCGTCACATAATCCGAATAGAGTTTACAAGTATCATTCTAGTTCATACATATCATAATAATCATCATCAACAACCAAAGGGGATCCAAACATAAGATCAAGCATTACATAACATCTATGAATCATGTTTTCAATTAACAGTTAGCAATGATAACAATCAATTAATCATGCAAGGGTTAAACACTAACCGGGATAAATAGAAATACTAACTTGATCGGCCTAAAGGGGCTTCGAGAACACAAGATCACCGTCAGTAGGGAGAGAGAGCTCTAGGGTTTCTAATTTGCTAACAGTGTCAGAAAATAAAATCGTTTCATTAAGTTATATCCCAAAACAGCGTACTGGGCCCTTAGTGGGCTTCAGCGCAAATCTGGGTCGGCGATGTAACATATGTGCTTGTAATCATTGTGAACAGTTCAGTTATCAATAAAACAATGTTATTTGATCCCAATGTTTGTTTGTTTATGTTTTACATTTTTCATGTTTTGACTTTTATTCAATTTCAAACTCTATATCGCTTTCTGGAGAATTATACGCAAACTGGTGCGTAAACGTAGTCAGTTTAACGCGAAAAATACTCCGGAACATCAACATATACTTAACATACCCTAAATAACCTTTACATAACTTACAAATAAGTCTTAAAGGCTTTGGTATGGCAAAAACAAGTTAATTCGCTTAAAGGGACTAAACTTGACAAACTGTGAAAGTATGTCAATTTGAACTGTAACGAACATTCCGGAACATGACCATAAATTAAACACACCTTAAATATCCTTTATATAGCTTAGAAATAGGCTTTGAGGGGTTCGGTGTGCTAAAATAAACTTTTGGGTCATTCAGGGACTAAAAGCGTCAAAAAGTGCACAAGTTTGCATTTTCGCGCATAACTTACGTTCCGAATACCTCCGGACATCCAAAAATTTATGTAAGCACTAAAATAATTTATTTTAGTGTTTGGCATAAGAAAAATCCATTCGTCGCGCAATTTGGATCGTTTTTCGCGCTTATGCGCATTCCGTCGTGATTAAGCGAACATCGCGTTCGTACGACTAAACGAACCAACATCCGGCATATTTTTGAGCATGTTTCTTGTCCACAATGTTTAGGCATCCTTGTGGAGCCTTGAAAATGATTTAACAAGCCTTAAACATGTCGGAAATGGCCTTAATACACAACAGGGACTGAAATGGAAACATTGGAAAGTGTTTGCTGATTAGGAGGACCTTAGCGTGACACCTAGCCCCCTTGGCGTCACGGGAGGCCCCTTCTGATCAGAAAAAAATCATTTTTTCAGCTGTTAACAGCCCTTAAACACTCCAAAGGCCAATGCCACATGTCAAACTCTTGTGGTGGGGGCAAAATGAGCTACCATAACATTCCAACACATGTACGGATGAGATTCAATCACGTTATTCGATAAACGATCCTAACGGTTGTCCATTTACAATAAATACCCACCTCAACTTCACTCATTCCTCACAAATTGGATCAAAAGTGCTCTAAGTTGAAGCCATCACTTCATACCTGAGCTATTCGATCAAGATTTACTAGCGGGGACCCTTTGTAAGTGTTCCTTCGTTCTTTTATCGCTTTTCTAGTCCGAAAGTCGAACTATGTTTGACTTTCTGCGTTGACCAGTTTATAGTCAACACGAAGTTCGTTTGAACTTCATAACGTGAGCGTGATCACGTTGGTTATAGTCCCTAGTGACTATACCTACTGATTACCACGTTATCTAGGCTCAGTGACGAGTCGTAGTTTCGGCCAAAATGCGCATTCTTGCGTATTTTGTAACCAAACTACTCTTAGGTATCAAAACCGTTTGTTTTGATACCAAACTTGTTTTCTAACTTAGTTAAGCATGTTTTAACATGCTTAGCTCGTCACTTTTAGTTTTGTGCTTGTCTAGGGTCGTAAAGGTAAGCGATATGATCAATCGCTTATACTTTCGAACCCGACCCATTTGGTCGATCATTAGGATCCGACCAAAGACATTAGGTGACCATAGTATATAGGGAATAACCTTCCGAGGTTATACCTTATGGTCACATCGTTTGAGTAGTTGTATGATAGGTAGTATATATGCCTTAGGTAAATTACCAAAATGCCCTTTTAACGCCAAAATTCATTTTAAGCATATGTAACAAAACTTTTGGTATCTAAACTGATTTGGTAACAATATTAGACATGTTAAGGCATATTTTACTTATCATAGGACTAGTTAGGCGTTTCGAGCGCGTTTTACGTGAACGGCGCGTTAAAGTAGCATAAGCTACCTAAACGGGTCGTAAAGGGTCGTAAGCACTTAGGTTAGGTTTCATTTAGTATGTAGGCTTTGTTAAACCATACTACCTGAGTTCCCATACTCATTTGGTTTACGAGCCCTCATTCTATCCGATCCTCCGATATAGGTCCGGTTTATTAACATTGTTACCTATATTAGGTGCCGTTTGATTCCGTGATCTCTAGCATT
Organism: Helianthus tuberosus; assembly: GCA_030545235.1. Lineage (NCBI taxonomy): Eukaryota > Viridiplantae > Streptophyta > Magnoliopsida > Asterales > Asteraceae > Helianthus > Helianthus tuberosus. The sequence goes on along the minus strand of CM060385.1, from coordinate 63,203,325 downwards.
GCTTGGTGGTTATCTTAGGACTTCTGAGCAATCTCAAGTGAGTACATAGACCCCTCTTTTACTGTTTTCCAAATGTTTTGGGGTGAAACACATGTGCCTACTTGTTACTTTCGTGCTTTTCATGCTTTCATATTATATGCTTGTTATGTTCATTAGTACATTATAGTACATGATTTCATTACATTTTATGCTATGTATGTCCATTGTGTGCATACTTAGTACATCGTTTTACATTACATTTCATGCTATGTATGTCCATTGTGTGCATACTTAGTACATTGTTTTACATTACATTGATTTACATGACTTTTCTGCTTTGTATGTTAACTTAGCATACTTAGTACATTGTTTTCATATGACATGTATACAATTGCTATAACATTTGGTTTGCACAAACGAGACTTATATACGTTCATTAACATTAGCTACGCCGCTCGGTAGTAAGTAGTGGTACCATAGGACTTGACAAATCCCATTCCTGACATCCCGAGTTTGTTTGGATGTAAGGAATGACTGAATCCGAAAACATTTCTTTGATAACCTTGACTAAAAGGGTTATCCGACTGTCTCAAGGCTTGAATGTATGCGTTCACTTACCACATAAATGTTTGTATCAATAAAACATGCATTTACTTTGCAAAACATAACTTTTTGATATATTCAAAATACTTTGTTTTGTATATTTCTACATTTGGTTTATGTGACAATACTTTACTTACAATACATAACATTTGTTACACATTACTTGACTACATTTGGACTTTTAACATTTGACATGGGTTATACAAGGACTTTTTGACAATTGGTTTAAACATGGACTTTAGACATTGGTGGTTTGTTTAAGTGATTTAAGTAACGAGACGTGTGTAATATGATACAAGCATGGTGGATACGCCGCTGGTACATCCTATATATATAAGTGCTTGTATGGTATTACATATCGTAGCGTTATTTGAATCATTTCAATTTAGACATGTAACATTTTATACAAATAACATATCTTTCACAAGACATTGCTTTACAAACAACTTATTTATACAACTCATTTTACCTGGTTATTCATTTAACCATGTATTATTCTTTTATGTATACATATCATCTGATCTTATCGTTTTTTAAATGATTTACAAAACAAAACAATTTACAAGGTTCATGACTAAATTTTATTAAACATTTTCTTAAACATAAGTCATGAATCCTATTTTCACAAAACCTATGTATCTCACAGGCATTTTTATGCTGACGTACCTATTTTCACATGTGTTTTCAGGAGCTGTTGCTTAGGATGATGATCGTGACACTAGGGCGGACCTGTGCCTTAGAGACTTAAAATAAAGATAGAACTAGTTTAATTATGTTATGAACTCTTTATTTCCTGTTTTGAGACAATGTAACACTCTTGTTTTAAAAATAAAATATAACTTTGTATGCCATGGTTGTGAAACAATTAATTCTGTTACAACACTCCCTGACGTTTCTGCCGCGGTTGCATGTTATACGCGGTCGGGGTGTGACAGAAGATATGGTATCAGAGCCAATGGTTATAGGGAATTAGGTTATTGGTAATGCTTTAACCTAGACTATAACTCTCTAGGACCCCAACGCAAGTTGTCTTGCGTTTAGATTTTAAAACATGCACTTCACCTATCCTTAGGTGATTACCAAAACAAGAACCCAATTTTCCGAAACGATTTTTGAAAATCAATCATCTGTTTTTGAATGAATTATTACAAGGTTTTGAACCCTCTATTGTAAGGTTTTGAACCCTCTGTTATATGGTTTTGAACCCCTTTGAGTTTTCAAAATCTCGTCAAGGTTTTGGGTTTTAAATAATGTGAACACGTGCAAACTGGAAGGGTGAATGCCTGTACCCTGGGTTTTCTGTTCAAGGCTAGAGTGTTCGTACAAATCCACATAATCGAACCAGTCACTCTTACCTGGGAACTCTTGGGGTGAGTGTTCACTTATAGGCGAGCATGTCTTCGCGATACATCGTTTTTAACCCATTTACTTTGATTAGTCACTGTGTGTCATTTGTTTGCTTTGCGATGCGAACGAATGACCACCATCTTTGCTTTTGTTGATTTTGTTTCATCTCATTCTCTTCATCCAATCGTCTCACTCGTTTCCTTTCATGTTTTCCTCTTTTAGAATGCCTCCTCGACGCGAAAACCGGATAGCGACTGCCGAACTGGCAGAAATCATTGCGCAGCAAATGGCTGCTCAATTCCCAAACCTCTTTACTCAATGGAACCAAGCAAACAACAACAATGCTCCATGCAAATTCAAGGATTTTAACTCGGCTAAACCACTCAAGTTTAGTGGTTCTGAGAGAGCGACTGGGCTTCTTCAATGGTTCGAGAGCATTGAGAATACTTTCCGTCACGTGCAGTGTCCTGACAATCGCAAGGTCGAGTTTTCTTCAAGTGTGTTTCAGAAGAGGGCTCTTAAGTGGTGGAATGGGGTTATGAGAGATCGTGGTGCAGAAGTTGCTCTAGCACAGACATGGGCTGAACTTAGGGCCCTTATGATGAGGGAATTCTATCCTCGTCATGAACAGCGAGCTTTGGAGAGAGAGTTCGATGACTTGAAACAAGATAGTGGCGAGCACAGGGCGTATACTGATAGATTTGAGGAGTTGAGTCTGCTTTGCCCGACTATGGTTACCCCACTCGACAAGGCTATCGAAAGGTACATCGACGGCCTACCTGACTCAGTGCAAGACATCATTACTGGTAGTAACCCTACCACACTCCGTCAGGCGATCGAGTTAGCAGCGACATTGACTAAGTCGCAGGTTCGTAAGGGAAAGCTGCACAAAAAGGGTGACAAAGGGAAGAAGCAGGCGACTGACAAAGAAGATAGCAAGAAAGGTCAAAACAAGAATGGAAAGAATTATGGTTCCTCAAAGGGTTCTAGGAAGCGAAAGGCTTCCCAAAACTATGATGTTACTGCACAGGCTCAAGCTGCACCAAATCAGCCTGCGCAACCACTAGCCAAGAAGCCATATCTTGGCACTGCACCTTTGTGCAACAGGTGTAACGGCCATCACCTACCACATCTCCAATGTCGTCATTGCACTAACTGCGGAAGAATTGGTCATCTTGCTGCCACCTGCCGCATTCCTGCTAATCAGAACCAGTCAGTTTAGAACCAAGCCCAACAAGTTGCTCAGCCTCTTGCTCAGCAACAAGGTCAAGCTGCACGACCTCATTTCCCTCCTGGTTCATGCTACAATTGTGGGGATCTGACCCACTACAGAAACCGGTGCCCAAGGCTAGCCAACCAGAATCAGAATCCAAATCAGAATCAGGCTCAGGCTCGAGGTCGAGTCTTCAACATGAATGCTCAAGAGGCACAAGCAGACAATGAAGTGGTGAACGGTACGTTCTTTATTAATAATCAGCCTGCATCTCTTCTTTTTGATTCGGGTGCCGATAAGAGTTTTGTGTCATTATCTTTTGAGCCATTGCTTCGCGTGTCTAGAACGAAACTAGGAAAACCTTTGACAGTAGAAGTTGCTAGTGGTGAACCCATTGTTCTTGATTCTGTTCTTCGCAACTGCCAGTTGAACCTCAACGACCATCTTTTTCCTATTGACCTCACGCCTATGCAACTTGGAAGCTTCGACGTTATTGTGGGTATGGATTGGTTAGCCAAGCATCGCGCAGAGGTAGTTTATTTTGAGAAGATCGTTCGTGTGACACCTGTGTCACTTCAACTATCAAACAAATGCCAAACCAATGAAATATTGTATTTCATACTTGGGATTTGTAAAAATATGTGTATCGATTGCACATATCAACTCTTGTTCGATTTCAAGCTCTAAATCGCTTTCTGGAAGGTTATACACGCACTGATGCGTAAATATAACCAGTTTAATGCAACGAACACTCCGGAATAGTGAAATAGGCTTAACATACCTTAAATAACCTTTACATAACTTAGATATAAGTTTTGGAAGGTTTGGTGTGGTGAAATCAAAGTTAAATCGCTTACAGGGACTAAATTTGACAAACTGCGAAAGTATGCCAATTTGAACTGTAACAGACATTCCGGAACATGACCATAAGTTAAACATACCATAAATATTCTTTACATAGCTTAGAAATAGGCTTTGAGGTGTTCGGTATGCTAAAATAAACTTTTGTGTCATTCAGGGACTAAAAGCGTCAAAAAGTGCACAAGTTTGCATTTTCGCGCATAACTTACGTTCTGAATACCTCCGGACATCCAAAAATTTATGTAAGCACTAAAATATTTTATTTTAGTGTTTGGCATGAGAAAAATCCATTTGTCACGCATCTTGGATCGTTTTTCACGCGTATGCGCATTCCGTCGTAATTAAGCGAACATCGCGATCGTACGGCCAAACGAACTGACATCCGACATATTTTTGAGCATGTTTCATGTCCACAATGTTTAGGCATCATTTTAGGGCCTTAAAGTTGGCTTTACGGGCCTTAGAAGTGCCGGAAATGGGCTTAAACACGTGCAAGGACTGAAACTGTCATTTCTGAAACTTTGTTCTGATCTGACATGGCCAGGCGGCCCGCCTGAGTTTCTGCACATCCTGAAGCGGGCTGCGTCAGCCTTCTGGACCAGATTAACTGCATTTAACAGCAAATCCAGCTGTTTAATCCACACCCACACACTCACACATGCTTAGTCAGCTGATAAGAACCATTTTTAGCCACCATAACTTTCCGACACTTGTACGGATGCGATTAAGGCACGATATTCGACAAACGATCCTAACGGTTCGGGTATTCCTATAAATACCCATCCACCCTAACCTCATTTCTCACAAGGATCTGGATTTGAGAGCTCTAAGTTGAAACCATTGTTTCATACCTGAGTTATTGGATCGAGATTAGCATTTGGGGACCCTTCGTAAGTATTCTTTCGTTCTTTTATTGCTTTTCGAGTCTTTTCGAGTCTGAAAGTCAAACTTTGTTTGACTTTCTACATTGACCAGTTTATGGTCAATGCGAAGTTCGTTTGAACTTCGCAACGTGAGTGTAATCACGTTGGTTATAGTCCCTTGGGACTATGCCTACTGATTACCACGTTGTCTAGGGTCGTAGGGTAAGCGGTCTGATAAATCGCTTATACCTCGAACCCGACCCATTTGGTCGATCATTAGGATCCGACCAAATACCTTAGGTGACCATAGTATATAGGGAATAACCTTCCGAGGTTATACCTTATGGTCGCTTCGTTAAGTAGTTGTATGATAGGTAGTTTATATGTCTTAGGTAAATTACCAGAATACCCTTTTCATGTATAATTGGTAATTAAGCATATGTAACCTAAACTTTTGTCACATAACTGATTATGCAACATGTTTAGGCATATAACACTTGTCATAGGACTAGTTAAGCGGTCCGAATGCGTTTCACGCGAACAACGCGTTAAAGTAGCATAAGCTACCTAAACGGGTCGTAATGGGTCGAAAGCATTTAGATTAAGGTTTCATTTAGTATGTAGGCTTTGTTAAACCATATTATACGAGTCTCCACACTCGTTTGGTTTACGAACCCTCATTCTATCCAATCTTCCGATTTAGGTCCGGGTTATTAACATAGTTACCTATATTAGGTGCCGTTTGATATCCGCGATCTCTAGCATTGTTTGGTTGTCACTCAAGGACTACTGAGCATTCTCAAGTGAGTACATAGACCCCTCTTTTACAGTTTTCCAAATGTTTTGGGGTGGAACACATGTGCCTACTTGTTACTTTCAAGCTTTCCTGTTTTCACATCATATACTTGCTATGTTCATTAGTACAATTATAGTACATGTTTTACATTACATTTAATGCTACGTATGTCTATTGTTGCATACTTAGTATAGGTCACATGCTACGTATGTCTATTGCTGTATACGTAGTATAGGTCATATGCTACGTATGTCTATTGTTGTATACGTAGTACATGTCATATGCTACGTATGTCTATTGTTGCATACTTAGTACAGGTCACATGCTACGTATGTCTATTGTTGTATACGTAGTACATGTCACATGCTACGTATGTCTATTGTTGTATACGTAGTACAGGTCACATGCTACGTATGTCTATTGTTGTATACGTAGTACAGGTCACATGCTACGTATGTCTATTGTTGTATACGTAGTACAGGTCGCATGCTACGTATGTCTATTGTTGCATACTTAGTACAGGTCACATGCTACGTATGTCTATTGTCGCATGCTTAGTACATTTGTTATTCATCACATGCTTACATTTTGGATACATATTACATGATTTACATTAGACATGAACATTTTACTTTGATAGTTTGGTTTGAGTAAGTGATTAAGTAACGAGGCGTGTGTAATATGATACAAGCATGGTGGATACGCCGCTGGTACTTCCTATATATAAGTGTTTGTATGGTATTACATGTCGTAGCGTTATTTGAATCATTTCAGTTTGAGACATATAACATTTTATACAAATAACATACTTTTCACAAGACATTGTTTTACAAACAACTTATCTTATACAAACTCATTTTACATGGTTATTCATTTAACCTTACCTTTATTTATACATATCATCTGATCTTATCGTTTTTCAAATGATTTACAAGACAAAGCAAATTACAAGGTTCATGACTAAACATTTTTTCAAACATAAGTCATGAATCCTATTTTCACAAAACCTATGTATCTCACAGGCATTTTTATGCTGACGTACCTATTTTCACATGTGTTTTTCAGGAGCTGTTGCATAAGATGATCAAGATACACATAGGCAGACTTGGGCTTTAGTGACAATAAAAGATGCAAGATTAGTTAATTATGTTGTATTTCCTTGTTTTTTAAGACATTGTAACACTTTTAATCAATAAAACGAAACTTCAATTGCCATGGATTTGAAACAATTAATTCTGTTACAACACTCCCCGACATTTCCGCCATGTTTTGAATGTTCTACATGGTCGGGGTGTGACAGAAAAGATGGTATCAGAGCCAATGGTTATAGGGAATTAGGTTATTAGTAATGCTTTGACCTAGTCTATAACCTTCTTAGGACCCTAACGCGAGTTTACTTGCGTTTAGTCATAAAACAATACCGTCACCTATCCTTAGGCGACGACCACAACAAGAATATAAATTTCAAAACCGCTTTGAAAACTAGTAATCTGTTCTAGGATGATTAATTACTAGGTTTTGAACCCTCTATTGTAAGGTTTTGAACCCTCTGTTATATGGTTTTGAACCCCTTTGAATTTTCAAAACTCTCGTCAAGGTTTTGGGTTTTAAATAATGTGAACACGATCAAACTGGAAGGGTGAATGCCTGTATTCTGGGTTTTCTGTCTAGGCAAGCACTTCGTATACATCTCATCAGACGCGACACCAGTTGTGCTTACCTGGGAATTCTCGGGATGAGTGTTCACTTATAGGCGAGCATGTCTTCGCGATACATTATTTTTTTGACCTAATTACTTTGATAAATCACCGAGGTCGTTTGTTGCTTCGTAGTAACAAACAAATTACCACTATCCTTGCTTTCATCAGATTTGTTTCATCTCATCCTTTTCGTCTAATTCTCTCACTCGTTTCCTTTCATGTTTCCTCTTTTAGAATGCCTCCACGACGCGAAAATCTGGTATCTATTGACGATCTGGCAGCTGTCATTACACAGCAAATGACTGCTGCAATCCCGACCATCGTTGCCCAATGTCACCAAGCTATCAACAACAATAATGCCCTCTGCAAGTTCAAGACGTTCAACTCGGCCAAGCCATCAAAGTTTTCTGGGTCTCAAGGAGCGACAGCACTTCTGCAATGGTTCGAGAGTCTAGAGAGCACCTTCAGGCATGTACAATGTCCAAATGAGCGAAAGGTAGATTTCGCATCTAGTGTCTTTGAGAAACGAGCTTTGACGTGGTGGAACGGTGTGGTGAGAGATAGGGGTGCCGATGTGGCACTGGCTCAAACATGGGAAGAACTTAGAGCACTGATGATGAAGGAATTCTGTCCTCGTCACGAGATCAGGGCATTGGAAAGGGAATTCGACGACCTTAAGCAAGACAGCGGCGAACATCGAGCATACACTGATCGATATGAGGAGCTGAGCCTGTTGTGTCCTACCATGGTCACGCCTTTGGATAAGGCAATCGAAAAATACATTGATGGTCTCCCTGACTCAGTTCAAGACATTGTTACTGGTAGTAACCCCACTACGGTTAGGCAGGCCATTGAGCTATCTGCAACCCTGACTGAATCTCAGATCAGGAAACGTAAGCTTTTCAGAAAGGGTGACAAGAAGCCAATCGAGGAATCAAAGACCATGGATGAACAGACTGGATCCCTTGAGCGGTCAAAGAAGCAAAAGGCTTCTCAGAACTTCGCCATGGTCGCTCACAATGATCAAGCCGCCCCCAACCAACCAGCTAAACCCCGTACTAGGAAGCCATACAATGGAACTTCACCCTTGTGCAACAAATGTAACCTTTATCATCATGCTATGGTGAGGTGCCGCGAATGCCAAATTTGTGGACGTAAAGGTCATACAGCAAAAGTTTGCGTAGCAGCAGTTGCACCAAATCAAGCTGACAACAAACCTGCTCGAGCTCGCTTTCCACCAGGTTCTTGCTACAAGTGTGGCGAGATGGGACATTTCCGAAGAAATTGCCCAAAGCTTGCTAATGCTAATCCAGCACAGAGATGAGCATCTGACCGACTAGAAGACAACACTCTTTAGAAATAATCACATCTTATGTATTATTTTCTCTTGTTGTCAAGGTCCATGAAACAGTTGTTAACATTGTTTATAAATAAATCTTTTATTTACATTGCAATGTATTTATGTGATTGTATGTATAAACAACATATCCCCTACAATACCGACAATCAAGGAATCGTATTCCTTGAAAAGCAAACTACCCCCAAAATTTTTTCCATTTTACAATCTCTTGCGTTTTCCACAAAGATCCTAAGTACCCGTCTCTTGCAAAGAAACGAAGTACAAGGTGCAAGTTATAATTCTGTACGAATACCCCAAGTACCACTATAAATTCTTAATAGGGTACCTAAGGGTATTTCCGTATGTCCTAAATTATTGTGTACCTTAATTCGCATATTGCGTTTTCCTGAAAACGAAAATCGAATTTTTGGTAGATCATCCTATCTTCATGGATGGATTCTTGAAATGATTAAAGTGCCAAATGAAATCCACGAATTGGATTCCTGGTGTGCTTTAAGTATCCGCGTCCAAAGATAACGAATTAATAACCAAGTTAAACAACTATGTGATTATGTGCTTATGTGTTTTCTTTTATGTTTTTGTGTAATCCAAGTTTTTGATATCCAAATCCTCGTAGAATCCTTCATATCTTCGTATAAGGGATTCATAGTAGGATATCCAAAGGTGCTATATTAAATCCTCAATGGGCTTGTACGTAATAGTAAAGACCCTTGGATTATATTGTACCATTCCATAATTAGACCCCTGAGTGGTCTAGGTAAACAGATTGATCCAAAAATCTGGTTAGGAATATCATGTGATGATATAGCTGAAAGGACTCCTTGGTGGCCTAATTAAAAAGGATCCTTTGTCGATCTAATTAAAAGGACCCTATGGTAGTCTAGTCACACTCATCACAGGTTTGATTTTTCCTCTCCTTCACATTACAAACAAATTGTGCGGACTATGCAAGGAATTGCGTAATTATGGATGCATACATAATTATGGAATTCAGTGCACGGAAACCACAGCGAGTTTTGTCATGTGTCTAGAGTTCGTTCCGTTCATTTTCGTTTCTATCTGAAGAAATGGTGGAAAATGACTCATTTCGTTCATTTTCGGTTCTGAAGAAGTGGTGGAAAATGACTCATTTCGTTCATTTTCGGTTCTGAAGAAATGGTGGAAAATGACTCGTTTCGTTCATTTTCGGTTTTGAAGAAATGGTGGAAAATGACTCGTTTCGTTCATTTTCGGTTCTGAAGAAATGGTGGAAAATGACTCCTTTCGTTCATTTTTGGTTCTGAAGAAATGGTGGAAAATGACTCCTTTCGTTCATTTTCGGTTCTGAAGAAATGGTGGAAAATGACTCGTTTCGTTCATTTTCGGTTCTGAAGAAGTGTTGGAAAATGACTCATTTCGTTCATTTTCGGTTCTGAAGAAGTGGTGGAAAATGACTCATTTTGTTCATTTTCGGTTCTGAAGAAGTGGTGGAAAATGACTCGTTTCGTTCATTTTCGGTTCTGAAGAAGTGGTGGAAAAAGACTCATTTCGTTCATTTTCGGTTCTGAAGAAGTGGTGGAAAATGACTAATTTCATTCATTTTCGGTTCTGAAGAAGTGGTGGAAAATGACTAATTTCATTCATTTTCATTTCTAAAAAAAATGCCTGTTGAAAATAACTCCATTCATTTTTCATTTTTGAAAAATGTCCGTTAAAGAGAAATAACAGGATTATGCCTTGCTTATCTTTGATGGTTATTTAACACAAAGTCACAAAAAGACTCCTACGAATGAATTTCGGGACGAAATTTCCTAAAGTAGGGGAGACTGTGACACCTGTGTCACTTCAACCATCAAACAAATGCCAAACCAATGAAATATTGTATTTCATACTTGGGATTTGTAAAAATATGTGTATCGATTGCACATATCAACTCTTGTTCGATTTCAAGCTCTAAATCGCTTTCTGGAAGGTTATACACGCACTGATGCGTAAATATAACCAGTTTAATGCAACGAACACTCCGGAATAGTGAAATAGGCTTAACATACCTTAAATAACCTTTACATAACTTAGATATAAGTTTTGGAAGGTTTGGTGTGGTGAAATCAAAGTTAAATCGCTTATAGGGACTAAATTTGACAAACTGTGAAAGTATGCCAATTTGAACTGTAACAGACATTCCGGAACATGACCATAAGTTAAACATACCATAAATATCCTTTACATAGCAAAGAAATAGGCTTTGAGGTGTTCGGTATGCTAAAATAAACTTTTGTGTCATTCAGGGACTAAAAGCGTCAAAAAGTGCACAAGTTTGCATTTTCGCTCATAACTTACGTTCTGAATACCTCCGGACATCCAAAAATTTACGTAAGCACTAAAATATTTTATTTTAGTGTTTGGCATGAGAAAAATCCATTTGTCACGCATCTTGGATCGTTTTTCGCGCGTATGCGCATTCCGTCGTAATTAAGCGAACATCGCGATCGTACGGCCAAACGAACTGACATCCGACATATTTTTGAGCATGTTTCATGTCCACAATGTTTAGGCATCATTTTAGGGCCTTAAAGTTGGCTTTACGGGCCTTAGAAGTGCCGGAAATGGGCTTAAACACGTGCAGGGACTGAAACTGTCATTTCTGAAACTTTGTTCTGATCTGACATGGCCAGGCGGCCCGCCTGAGTTTCTGCACATCCTGAAGCAGGCCGCGTCCGCCTTCTGGTCCAGATTAACTGCATTTAACAGCAGATCCAGCTGTTTAATCCACACCCACACACTCACACATGCTTAGTCAGCTGATAAGAACCATTTTTAGCCACCATAACTTTCCGACACTTGTACGGATGCGATTAAGGCACGATATTCGACAAACGATCCTAACGGTTCGGGTATTCCTATAAATACCCATCCACCCCAACCTCATTTCTCACAAGAATCTGGATTTGAGAGCTCTAAGTTGAAACCATTGTTTCATACCTGAGTTCTTGGATCGAGATTAGCATTCGGGGACCCTTCGTAAGTATTCTTTCGTTCTTTTATTGCTTTTCGAGTCTGAAAGTCAAACTTTGTTTGACTTTCTACATTGACCAGTTTATGGTCAATGCGAAGTTCGTTTGAACTTCGCAACGTGAGTGTAATCACATTGGTTATAGTCCCTTGGGACTATGCCTACTGATTACCACGTTGTCTAGGGTCGTAGGGTAAGCGATCTGATAAATCGCTTATACCTCGAACCCGACCCATTTGGTCGATCATTAGGATCCGACCAAATACCTTAGGTGACCATAGTATATAGGGAATAACCTTCCGAGGTTATACCTTATGGTCGCTTCGTTAAGTAGTTGTATGATAGGTAGTTTATATGCCTTAGGTAAATTACCAGAATACCCTTTTCATGTATAATTGGTAATTAAGCATATGTAACCTAAACTTTTGTCACATAACTGATTATGTAACATGTTTAGGCATATAACACTTGTCATAGGACTAGTTAAGCGGTCCGAACGCGTTTCACGCGAACGACGCGTTAAAGTAGCATAAGCTACCTAAACGGGTCGTAATGGGTCGAAAGCATTTAGATTAAGGTTTCATTTAGTATGTAGGCTTTTTTAAACCATATTATACGAGTCTCCACACTCGTTTGGTTTACGAACCCTCATTCTATCCAATCTTCCGATTTAGGTCCGGGTTATTAACATAGTTACCTATATTAGGTGCCGTTTGATATCCGCGATCTCTAGCATTGTTTGGTTGTCACTCAAGGACTACTGAGAATTCTCAAGTGAGTACATAGACCCCTCTTTTACAGTTTTCCAAACGTTTTAGGGTGGAACACATGTGCCTACTTGTTACTTTCAAGCTTTCCTGTTTTCACATCATTTACTTGCTATGTTCATTAGTACAATTATAGTACATGTTTTACATTACATTTAATGCTACGTATGTCTATTGTTGCATACTTAGTACAGGTCACATGCTACATATGTCTATTGTTGTATACGTAGTACAGGTCATATGCTACGTATGTCTATTGTTGTATACGTAGTACAGGTCATATGCTACGTATGTCTATTGTTGCACACTTAGTACAGGTCACATGCTACGTATGTCTATTGTTGTATATGTAGTACAGGTCACATGCTACGTATGTCTATTGTTGTATACGTAGTACAGGTCACATGCTACGTATGTCTATTGTTGTATACGTAGTACAGGTCACATGCTACGTATGTCTATTGTTGTATACGTAGTACAGGTCGCATGCTACGTATGTCTATTGTTGCATACTTAGTACAGGTCACATGCTACGTATGTCTATTGTCGCATGCTTAGTACATTTGTTATTCATCACATGCTTACATTTTGGATACATATTACATGATTTACATTAGACATGGACATTTTACTTTGGTAGTTTGGTTTGAGTAAGTGATTAAGTAACGAGGCGTGTGTAATATGATACAAGCATGGTGGATACGCCGCTGATACTTCCTATATATAAGTGTTTGTATGGTATTACATGTCGTAGCGTTATTTGAATCATTTCAGTTTGAGACATATAACATTTTATACAAATAACATACTTTTCACAAGACATTGTTTTACAAACAACTTATCTTATACAAACTCATTTTACATGGTTATTCATTTAACCTTACATTTATTTATACATATCATCTGATCTTATCGTTTTTCAAATGATTTACAAGACAAAGCAAATTACAAGGTTCATGACTAAACATTTTTCTCAAACATAAGTCATGAATCCTATTTTCACAAAACCTATGTATCTCACAGGCATTTTTATGCTGACGTACCTATTTTCACATGTGTTTTTCAGGAGCTATTGCATAAGATGATCAAGATACACATAGGCAGACTTGGGCTTTAGTGACAATAAAAGATGCAAGATTAGTTAATTATGTTGTATTTCCTTGTTTGTTAAGACATTGTAACACTTTTAATCAATAAAACGAAACTTCAATTGCCATGGATTTGAAACAATTAATTCTGTTACAACACTCCCCGACATTTCCGCCACGTTTTGTATGTTCTACGTGGTCGGGGTGTGACAGAAAAGATGGTATCAGAGCCAATGGTTATAGGGAATTAGGTTATTAGTAATGCTTTGACCTAGTCTATAACCTTCTTAGGACCCTAACGCGAGTTTACTTGCGTTTAGTCATAAAACAATACTGTCACCTATCCTTAGGCGACGACCACAACAAGAACATAAATTTCAAAACCGCTTTGAAAACTAATCATCTGTTCTAGGATGATTAATTACTAGGTTTTGAACCCTCTATTGTAAGGTTTTGAACCCTCTGTTATATGGTTTTGAACCCCTTTGAATTTTCAAAACTCTCGTCAAGGTTTTGGGTTTTAAATAATGTGAACACGTGCAAACTGGAAGGGTGAATGCCTGTATTCTGGGTTTTCTGTCTAGGCAAGCACTTCGTATACATCTCATCAGACGCGAGACCAGTTGTGCTTACCTGGGAATTCTTGGGATGAGTGTTCACTTATAGGCGAGCATGTCTTCGCGATACATTATTTTTTTGACCTAATTACTTTGATAAATCACCGAGGTCGTTTGTTGCTTCGTAGTAACAAACAAATGACCACTATCCTTATTTCATCAAATTTGTTTCATCTCATCCTTTTCGTCTAATTCTCTCACTCGTTTCCTTTCATGTTTCCTCTTTTAGAATGCCTCCACGACGCGAAAATCCGGTATCTATTGACGATCTGGCAGCTGTTATTACACAGTAAATGACTGCTGCAATCCCGACCATCGTTGCCCAATGTCACCAAGCTATCAACAACAATAATGCCCTCTGCAACTTCAAGACGTTCAACTCGGCCAAGCCATCAAATTTTTCTGGGTCTCAAGGAGCGACAACACTTCTGCAATGGTTCGAGAGTCTAGAGAGCACCTTCAGGCATGTACAATGTCCAAATGAGCGAAAGGTAGATTTCGCATCTAGTGTCTTTGAGAAACGAGCTTTGACGTGGTGGAACGGTGTGGTGAGAGATAGGGGTGCCGATGTGGCACTGGCTCAAACATGGGAAGAACTTAGAGCACTGATGATGAAGGAATTCTGTCCTCGTCACGAGATCAGGGCATTGGAAAGGGAATTCGACGACCTTAAGCAAGACAGCGGCGAATATCGAGCATACACTGATCGATATGAGGAGCTGAGCCTGTTGTGTCCTACCATGGTCACGCCTTTGGATAAGGCAATCGAAAAATACATTGATGGTCTCCCTGACTCAGTTCAAGACATTGTTACTGGTAGTAACCCCACTACGGTTAGGCAGGCCATTGAGCTATCTGCAACCCTGACTGAATCTCAGATCAGGAAACGTAAGCTTTTCAGAAAGGGTGACAAGAAGCCAATCGAGGAATCAAAGACCATGGATGAACAGACTGGATCCCTTGAGCGGTCAAAGAAGCAAAAGGCTTCTCAGAACTTCGCCATGGTCGCTCACAATGATCAAGCCGCCCCCAACCAACCAGCTAAACCCCGTACTAGGAAGCCATACAATGGAACTTCACCCTTGTGCAACAAATGTAACCTTTATCATCATGCTATGGTGAGGTGCCGCGAATGCCAAATTTGTGGACGTAAAGGTCATACAGCAAAAGTTTGCGTAGCAGCAGTTGCACCAAATCAAGCTGACAACAAACCTGCTCGAGCTCGCTTTCCACCAGGTTCTTGCTACAAGTGTGGCGAGATGGGACATTTCCGAAGAAATTGCCCAAAGCTTGCTAATGCTAATCCAGCACAGAGATGAGCATCTGACCGACTAGAAGACAACACTCTTTAGAAATAATCACATCTTATGTATTATTTTCTCTTGTTGTCAAGGTCCATGAAACAGTTGTTAACATTGTTTATAAATAAATCTTTTATTTACATTGCAATGTATTTATGTGATTGTATGTATAAACAACATATCCCCTACAATACCGACAATCAAGGAATCGTATTCCTTGAAAAGCAAACTACCCCCAAAATTTTTTCCATTTTACAATCTCTTGCGTTTTCCACAAAGATCCTAAGTACCCGTCTCTTGCAAAGAAACGAAGTACAAGGTGCAAGTTATAATTCTGTACGAATACCCCAAGTACCACTATAAATTCTTAATAGGGTACCTAAGGGTATTTCCGTATGTCCTAAATTATTGTGTACCTTAATTCGCATATTGCGTTTCCTGAAAACGAAAATCGAATTTTTGGTAGATCATCCTATCTTCATGGATGGATTCTTGAAATGATTAAAGTGCCAAATGAAATCCACGAATTGGATTCCTGGTGTGCTTTAAGTATCCGCGTCCAAAGATAACGAATTAATAACCAAGTTAAACAACTATGTGATTATGTGCTTATGTGTTTTCTTTTATGTTTTTGTGTAATCCAAGTTTTTGTTATCCAAATCCTCGTAGAATCCTTCATATCTTCGTATAAGGGATTCATAGTAGGATATCCAAAGGTGCTATATTAAATCCTCAATGGGCTTGTACGTAATAGTAAAGACCCTTGGATTATATTGTACCATTCCATAATTAGACCCCTGAGTGGTCTAGGTAAACAGATTGATCCAAAAATCTGGTTAGGAATATCATGTGATGATATAGCTGAAAGGACTCCTTGGTGGCCTAATTAAAAAGGATCCTTTGTCGATCTAATTAAAAGGACCCTATGGTAGTCTAGTCACACTCATCACAGGTTTGATTTTTCCTCTCCTTCACATTACAAACAAATTGTGCGGACTATGCAAGGAATTGCGTAATTATGGATGCATACATAATTATGGAATTCAGTGCACGGAAACCACAGCGAGTTTTGTCATGTGTCTAGAGTTCGTTCCGTTCATTTTCGTTTCTATCTGAAGAAATGGTGGAAAATGACTCATTTCGTTCATTTTCGGTTCTGAAGAAGTGGTGGAAAATGACTCATTTCGTTCATTTTCGGTTCTGAAGAAATGGTGGAAAATGACTCGTTTCGTTCATTTTCGGTTCTGAAGAAATGGTGGAAAATGACTCGTTTCGTTCATTTTCGGTTCTGAAGAAATGGTGGAAAATGACTCGTTTCGTTCATTTTCGGTTCTGAAGAAGTGGTGGAAAATGACTCATTTCGTTCATTTTCGGTTCTGAAGAAATGGTGGAAAATGACTCGTTTCGTTCATTTTCGGTTCTGAAGAAGTGGTGGAAAATGACTCATTTCGTTCATTTTCGGTTCTGAAGAAGTGGTGGAAAATGACTCATTTCGTTCATTTTCGGTTCTGAAGAAGTGGTGGAAAATGACTCATTTTGTTCATTTTCGGTTCTGAAGAAGTGGTGGAAAATGACTCCTTTCGTTCATTTTTGGTTCTGAAGAAGTGGTGGAAAAAGACTCATTTCGTTCATTTTCGGTTCTGAAGAAGTGGTGGAAAATGACTAATTTCGTTCATTTTCATTTCTAAAAAAAATGCCTGTTGAAAATAACTCCGTTCATTTTTCATTTTTGAAAAATGTCCGTTAAATAGAAATAACAGGATTATGCCTTGCTTATCTTTGATGGTTATTTAACACAAAGTCACAAAAAGACTCCTACGAATGAATTTCCGGACGAAATTTCCTAAAGTAGGGGAGACTGTGACACCTGTGTCACTTCAACCATCAAACAAATGCCAAACCAATGAAATATTGTATTTCATACTTGGGATTTGTAAAAATATGTGTATCGATTGCACATATCAACTCTTGTTCGATTTCAAGCTCTAAATCGCTTTCTGGAAGGTTATACACGCACTGATGCGTAAATATAACCAGTTTAATGCAACGAACACTCCGGAATAGTGAAATAGGCTTAACATACCTTAAATAACCTTTACATAACTTAGATATAAGTTTTGGAAGGTTTGGTGTGGTGAAATCAAAGTTAAATCGCTTATAGGGACTAAATTTGACAAACTGCGAAAGTATGCCAATTTGAACTGTAACAGACATTCCGGAAGATGACCATCAGTTAAACATACCATAAATATCCTTTACATAGCTTAGAAATAGGCTTTGAGGTGTTCGGTATGCTAAAATAAACTTTTGTGTCATTCAGGGACTAAAAGCGTCAAAAAGTGCACAAGTTTGCATTTTCGCGCATAACTTACGTTCTGAATACCTCCGGACATCCAAAAATTTATGTAAGCACTAAAATATTTTATTTTAGTGTTTGGCATGAGAAAAATCCATTTGTCACGCATCTTGGATCGTTTTTCGCGCGTATGCGCATTCCGTCGTAATTAAGCGAACATCGCGATCGTACGGCCAAACGAACTGACATCCGACATATTTTTGATCATGTTTCATGTCCAAAATGTTTAGGCATCATTTTAGGGCCTTAAAGTTGGCTTTACGGGCTTTAGAAGTGCCGGAAATGGGCTTAAACACTTGTAGGGACTGAAACTGTCATTTCTGAAACTTTGTTCTGATCTGACATGGCCAGGCGGCCCTCCTGAGTTTCTGCACATCCTGAAGCGGGCCGTGTGTCCGCCTTCTGGTCCAGATTAACTGCATTTAACAGCAGATCCAGCTGTTTAATCCACACCCACACACTCACACATGCTTAGTCAGCTGATAAGAACCATTTTTAGCCACCATAACTTTCCGACACTTGTACGGATGCGATTAAGGCACGATATTCGACAAACGATCCTAACGGTTCGGGTATTCCTATAAATATCCATCCACCCCAACCTCATTTCTCACAAGAATCTGGATTTGAGAGCTCTAAGTTGAAACCATTGTTTCATACCTGAGTTCTTGGATCGAGATTAGCATTCGGGGACCCTTCGTAAGTATTCTTTCGTTCTTTTATTGCTTTTCGAGTCTTTTAGAGTCTGAAAGTCAAACTTTGTTTGACTTTCTACATTGACCAGTTTATGGTCAATGCGAAGTTCGTTTGAACTTCGCAACGTGAGTGTAATCACGTTGGTTATAGTCCCTTGGGACTATGCCTACTGATTACCACGTTGTCTAGGGTCGTAGGGTAAGCGATCTGATAAATCGCTTATACCTCGAACCCGACCCATTTGGTCGATCATTAGGATCCGACCAAATACCTTAGGTGACCATAGTATATAGGGAATAACCTTCCGAGGTTATACCTTATGGTCACTTCGTTAAGTAGTTGTATGATAGGTAGTTTATATGCCTTAGGTAAATTACCATAATACCCTTTTCATGTATAATTGGTAATTAAGCATATGTAACCTAAACTTTTGTCACATAACTGATTATGTAACATGTTTAGGCATATAACACTTGTCATAGGACTAGTTAAGCGGTCCGAACGCGTTTCACGCGAACGACGCGTTAAAGTAGCATAAGCTACCTAAACGGGTCGTAATGGGTCGAAAGCATTTAGATTAAGGTTTCATTTAGTATGTAGGCTTTGTTAAACCATATTATACGAGTCTCCACACTCGTTTGGTTTACGAACCCTCATTCTATCCAATCTTCCAATTTAGGTCCGGGTTATTAACATAGTTACCTATATTAGGTGCCGTTTGATATCCGCGATCTCTAGCATTGTTTGGTTGTCACTCAAGGACTACTGAGCATTCTCAAGTGAGTACATAGACCCCTCTTTTATAGTTTTCCAAATGTTTTGGGGTGGAACACATGTGCCTACTTGTTACTTTCAAGCTTTCCTGTTTTCACATCATATACTTGCTATGTTCATTAGTACAATTATAGTACATGTTTTACATTACATTTAATGCTACGTATGTCTATTGTTGCATACTTAGTACAGGTCACATGCTACGTATGTCTATTGTTGTATACGTAGTACAGGTCATATGCTACGTATGTCTATTGTTGTATACGTAGTACAGGTCATATGCTACGTATGTCTATTTTTGCATACTTAGTACAGGTCACATGCTACGTATGTCTATTGTTGTATACGTAGTACAGGTCACATGCTACGTATGTCTATTGTAGTATACGTAGTACAGGTCACATGCTACGTATGTCTATTGTTGTATACGTAGTACAGGTCACATGCTACGTATGTCTATTGTTGTATACGTAGTACAGGTCGCATGCTACGTATGTCTATTGTTGCATACTTAGTACAGGTCACATGCTACGTATGTCTATTGTCGCATGCTTAGTACATTTGTTATTCATCACATGCTTACATTTTGGATATATATTACATGATTTACATTAGACATGAACATTTTACTTTGATAGTTTGGTTTGAGTAAGTGATTAAGTAACGAGGCGTGTGTAATATGATACAAGCATGGTGGATACGCCGCTGGTACTTCCTATATATAAGTGTTTGTATGGTATTACATGTCGTAGCGTTATTTGAATCATTTCAGTTTGAGACATATAACATTTTATACAAATAACATACTTTTCACAAGACATTGTTTTACAAACAACTTATCTTATACAAACTCATTTTACATGGTTATTCATTTAACCTTACATTTATTTATACATATCATCTGATCTTATCGTTTTTCAAATGATTTACAAGACAAAGCAAATTACAAGGTTCATGACTAAACATTTTCTCAAACATAAGTCATGAATCCTATTTTCACAAAACCTATGTATCTCACAGGCATTTTTATGCTGACGTACCTATTTTCACATGTGTTTTTCAGGAGCTGTTGCATAAGATGATCAAGATACACATAGGCAGACTTGGGCTTTAGTGACAATAAAAGATGCAAGATTAGTTAATTATGTTGTATTTTCTTGTTTGTTAAGACATTGTAACACTTTTAATCAATAAAACGAAACTTCAATTGCCATGGATTTGAAACAATTAATTTTGTTACAACACTCCCTGACATTTCCGCCACGTTTTGTATGTTCTACGTGGTCGGGGTGTGACAGTTCGTGTGCCGCTTTCGACGGGCGAGATCCTACAGGTTCGTGGTGAGAAACCTGCTGGTGGTCTCAAACTCATGTCTTGTTTTAAAGCTCGGAAGTATCTGCGAAAGCATTATGTGGCCTTCTTGGCACATGTCACAGCAGATAAAGGCAAAGGTAAGTCTATCCAAGATATTCCCGTTGTTCGGGATTATTCTGAAGTATTCCCTAAAGATTTACCTGGTCTACCCCCAGCACGCCAAGTCGAGTTCCGTATTGATCTCGTACCAGGTGCAAATCCCATTGCCAGAGCTCCATATCGTCTTGCACCGTCTGAGATGCAAGAGTTGTCTAAGCAGCTTCAGGAACTCTCTGACAAAGGTTTTATCCGTCCTAGCTTTTCACCTTGGGGTGCTCCCGTTCTTTTTGTCAAAAAGAAGGATGGATCTTTTAGGATGTGTATCGATTATCGTGAGCTTAACAAGCTTACCATAAAGAATCGATATCCCCTACCTCGCATCGATGATCTCTTTGATCAGTTACAGGGCGCTTCTTATTTTTCAAAGATTGATCTGCGATCTGGATATCACCAACTTCGTGTGCATGAAGAAGACATTCCCAAGACAGCGTTCCGCACTCGTTATGGGCATTATGAGTTCACAGTCATGCCATTCGGTTTGACAAATGCTCCTGCTGTTTTCATGGACTTAATGAATAGGGTCTGCAAGCCTTATTTGGATCGGTTCGTCATTGTTTTTATTGATGACATCTTGATATACTCTAAGACGCGAGCTGATCACGAGCAACATCTTCGTCTTACTCTGGAACTCCTAAAGAAAGAGCAACTTTTCGCCAAATTCTCCAAGTGTGAATTCTGGCTTAAAGAAGTTCAATTCTTAGGACATATTGTCAACAAACAAGGTATTCATGTAGATCCCTCCAAGATCAGTGCGATTAAGGATTGGGATGCACCTACTACTCCTACTGAAGTTCGTTCTTTTCTTGGTCTAGCGGGTTATTATCGCCGCTTCATTGAAAACTTCTTGAAGATTGCAGTTCCTCTAACTGCTCTAACTCAGAAGAACAAACCCTTTGACTGGGGATTCAAACAAGAGGAAGCTTTTCAAAACTTGAAGCAAAAACTTTGCGACACGCCTGTTCTGACTTTGCCTGAGGGCAATGATGATTTCGTCGTTTATTGTGATGCATCAAAATTGGGTCTTGGCTGTGTTCTGATGCAAAGGAACAAAGTCATAGCATATGCATCGAGGCAGTTGAAGATACATGAGAAAAACTACACCACTCATGATCTTGAGTTGGGTGCAGTTGTCTTCGCTCTTAAGATCTGGAGACACTATTTGTACGATACAAAATGTGTGGTTTTCACGGACTACAAAAGTCTTCGGCATATCTTCAACCAGAAAGAACTCAACATGAGGCAACGACGCTGGGTCGAGCTTCTAAACGACTATGACTGCGAAATTCGCTACCATCCTGGTAAGGCGAATGTCGTAGCCGATGCATTGAGTCGTAAGGAACGTACTAAGCTTCATTGTGTTCGTGTTCAATCTGTTATTCAAGCTCTATCCGATATCCAAGCACGCATTTCTCAGGCTCAACACACTTGTGTTTCACAAGGTTTGATGGATAAGGAATTTCCTTATCACATAACACCTAATCTGGAACTGAAGGACAATGGATCGTATTACTTCATGGACCGTTTGTGGGTCCCAAGCCAAGATAACCTTCGCACCTTGCTTATGGATGAAGCCCATAAGTCTCGTTATTCTGTTCATCCTGGCTCAAATAAGATGTATAAGGATCTTCGTATTCAGTATTGGTGGCCGGGTATGAAGAAAGACATTGCCTTATATGTATTAAAATGCCTTACTTGTCTTAAAGTTAAGGCTGAACATCAACGTCCTTCTCGTTTATTGGTGCAACCAGAGATCCCAGTTTGGAAATGGGAAAACATTACTATGGATCTCATTACCAAACTTCCGCGCACAAAGAAAGGTCATGATGCCATCTGGGTAGTCGTTGATCGTCTTACTAAGTCAGCACATTTCTTGCCAATCCGTGAGGATTTTTCTGCTAACAAACTCGCTAAAATCTATGTGGATGAAATTGTAGCTCGACATGGTGTTCCTTTGAACATCATTTCTGATAGAGATGCTCGTTTCACTTCTCATTTTTGGAGAACCATGCAATCTGCTATGGGGACCCAACTTAATCTGAGCACAGCTTATCATCCGCAAACGGATGGTCAATCTGAGAGAACAATCCAGACTCTGGAGGATATGCTTAGAGCTTGTGTGATCGATTTTGGTGGTAGTTGGGATTCACATCTTTCGTTGATTGAATTCTCCTACAACAACAGTTATCACTCCAGCATCAACATGGCTCCTTTCGAGGCTCTCTATGGTCGAAAATGTCATTCACCAGTCTGCTGGAATGAGATCGGTGAGGCTCAGCTTACTGGGCCTGCCCTCATTTTAGAGACAACTGATAAGGTTAAGAAAGTTCGTGATAACCTTCAGACAGCTAGAAACCGTCAGAAGAGTTACGCGGACCTAAAATGCAAGCCCTTGGATTTTCAAGTCGGTGATCGTGTATTACTTAAGGTCTCACCTTGGAAAGGTGTGATCAGATTCAGAAAGAAAGGAAAACTTGCACCTAGATACGTTGGACCATTCAAGATCGTCGAAAGAATCGGTAAGGTAGCCTACAGACTTGAGTTACCTCCTGAACTTGGAAATGTTCATCCAACTTTCACGTGTCCAATCTCAAGAGGTGTTTAGCTGATGAGAATCTCCACGTACCGCTTGACGAAATTCGTGTTGATAAAACGCTGAAATTTGTTGAGAAGCCAGTGGAAATCATGGAACGTGAAGTCAAGTGGCTTAAACGCAAGCGCATTCCTTTGGTCAAGGTTCGCTGGGAATCTAAACGTGGACCCGAGTTTACTTGGGAACGCGAAGATCAAATGAAGGCGAAATATCCGCATCTTTTTCCACGAGTTTCCTCTAAATAAATTTCGGGACGAAATTTCCACAAGTAGGGGAGACTGTAACATATGTGCTTGTAATCATTGTGAACAATTCAGTTATCAATAAAACAATTTTATTTGATCCCAATGTTTGTTTGTTTATGTTTTACATTTTTCATGTTTTGACTTTTATTCAATTTCAAACTCTATATCGCTTTCTGGAGAATTATACGCAAACTGGTGCGTAAACGTAATCAGTTTAACGCGAAAAATACTCCGGAACATCAACATATACTTAACATACCCTAAAAAACCTTTACATAACTTACAAATAAGTCTTAAAGGCTTTGGTATGGCAAAAACAAGTTAATTCGCTTACAGGGACTAAACTTGACAAACTGTGAAAGTATGCCAATTTGAACTGTAACGAACATTCCGGAACATGACCATAAGTTAAACACACCTTAAATATCCTTTATATAGCTTAGAAATAGGCTTTGAGGGGTTCGGTGTGCTAAAATAAACTTTTGGGTCATTCAGGGACTAAAAGCGTCAAAAAGTGCACAAGTTTGCATTTTCGCGCATAACTTACGTTCCGAATACCTCCGAACATCCAAAAATTTATGTAAGCACTAAAATAATTTATTTTAGTGTTTGGCATAAGAAAAATCCATTAGTCGCGCAATTTGGATCGTTTTTCGCGCTTATGCGCATTCCGTCGTGATTAAGCGAACATCGCGTTCGTACGACTAAACGAACCAACATCCGGCATATTTTTGAGCATGTTTCATGTCCACAATGTTTAGGCATCCTTGTGGAGCCTTGAAAATGATTTAACGAGCCTTAAACATGTCGGAAATGGCCTTAATACACAACGGGGACTGAAATGGAAACATTGAAGTGTTTGCTGATCAGGAGGACCTTAGCGTGACACCTAGCCCCCTTGGCGTCACGCGAGGCCTCTTCTGATCAGCAAAAGTAAATTTTTCAGCTGTTAACAGCCCTTAAACACTCCAAAGGCCAATGCCACATGTCAAACTCTTGTGGTGGGGGCAAAATGTGCGACCATAACATTCCAACACATATACGGATGAGATTCGATCACGTTATTCGATAAACGATCCTAACGGTTGTCCATTTACTATAAATACCCACCTCAACTTCACTCATTCCTCACAAATCTGATCAAAAGTGCTCTAAGTTGAAGCCATCACTTCATACCTGAGCTATTCGATCAAGATTTACTAGCGGGGACCCTTTGTAAGTGTTCCTTCGTTCTTTTATCGCTTTTCTAGTCCGAAAGTCGAACTATGTTTGACTTTCTGTGTTGACCAGTTTATGGTCAACAAGAAGTTCGTTTGAACTTCATAACGTGAGCGTGATCACGATGGTTATAGTCCCCAGTGACTATACCTACTGATTACCACGTTATCTAGGCTCAGTGACGAGTAGTAGTTTCGGCCAAAATGCGCATTCTTGCGTATTTTGTAACCAAACTACTCTTCAGTATCAAAACCGTTTGTTTTGATACCAAACTTGTTTTCTAACTTAGTTAAGCATGTTTTAACATGCTTAGCTCGTCACTTTTAGTTTTGTGCTTGTCTAGGGTCGTAAAGGTAAGCGATCTGATCAATCGCTTATACTTTCGAACCCGACCCATTTGGTCGATCATTAGGATCCGACCAAACACATTAGGTGACCATAGTATATAGGGAATAACCTTCCGAGGTTATACCTTATGGTCACATCGTTTGAGTAGTTGTATGATAGGTAGTATATATGCCTTAGGTAAATTACCAAAATGCCCTTTTAACGCCAAAATTCATTTTAAGCATATGTAACATAACTTTTGGTATCTAAACTTATTTGGTAACAATATTAGACATGTTAAGGCATATTTTACTTATCATAGGACTAGTTAGGCGTTTCGAGCGCGTTTTACGCGAACGATGCGTTAAAGTAGCATAAGCTACCTAAACGGGTCGTAAGAACTTAGGTTAGGTTTCATTTAGTATGTAGGCTTTGTTAAACCGTACTACCTGAGTTCCCATACTCATTTGGTTTACGAGCCCTCATTCTATCCGATCCTCCGATATAGGTCCGGTTTATTAACATAGTTACCTATATTAGGTGCCGTTTGATTCCGTGATCTCTAGCATTGCTTGGTGGTTATCTTAGGACTTCTGAGCAATCTCAAGTGAGTACATAGACCCCTCTTTTACTGTTTTCCAAATGTTTTGGGGTGAAACACATGTGCCTACTTGTTACTTTCGTGCTTTTCATGCTTTCATATCATATGCTTGTTATGTTCATTAGTACATTATAGTACATGATTTCATTACATTTTATGCTATGTATGTCCATTATGTGCATACTTAGTACATCGTTTTACATTACATTTCATGCTATGTATGTCCATTGTGTGCATACTTAGTACATTGTTTTACATTACATTGATTTACATGACTTTTCTGCTTTGTATGTTAACTTAGCATACTTAGTACATTGTTTTCATATGACATGTATACAATTGCTATAACATTTGGTTTGCACAAACGAGACTTATATACGTTCATTAACATTAGCTACGCCGCTCGGTAGTAAGTAGTGGTACCATAGGACTTGACAAATCCCATTCCTGACATCCCGGGTTTGTTTGGATGTAAGGAATGACTGAATCCGAAAACATTTCTTTGATAACCTTGACTAAAAGGGTTATCCGACTGTCTCAAGACTTGAATGTATGCGTTCACTTACCACATAAATGTTTGTATCAATAAAACATGCATTTACTTTGAAAAACATAACTTTTTGATATATTCAAAATACTTTGTTTTGTACATTTCTACATTTGGTTTATGTGACAATACTTTACTTACAATACATAACATTTGTTACACATTACTTGACTACATTTGGACTTTTAACATTTGACATGGGTTATACAAGGACTTTTTGACAATTGGTTTAAACATGGACTTTAGACATTGGTGGTCTGTTTAAGTGATTTAAGTAACGAGACGTGTGTAATATGATACAAGCATGGTGGATACGCCGCTGGTACATCCTATATATATAAGTGCTTGTATGGTATTACATATCGTAGCATTATTTGAATCATTTCAATTTAGACATGTAACATTTTATACAAATAACATATCTTTCACAAGACATTGCTTTACAAACAACTTATTTATACAACTCATTTTAACTGGTTATTCATTTAACCATGTATTATTCTTTTATGTATACATATCATCTGATCTTATTGCTTTTTAAATGATTTACAAAACAAAACAATTTACAAGGTTCATGACTAAATTTTATTAAACATTTTCTTAAACTTAAGTCATGAATCCTATTTTCACAAAACCTATGTATCTCACAGGCATTTTTATGCTGACGTACCTATTTTCACATGTGTTTTCAGGAGCTGTTGCTTAGGATGATGATCGTGACACTAGGGCGGACCTGTGCCTTAGAGACTTAAAATAAAGATAGAACTAGTTTAATTATGTTATGAACTCTTTATTTCCTGTTTTGAGACAATGTAACACTCTTGTTTGATAAATAAAATATAACTTTGTATGCCATGGTTGTGAAACAATTAATTCTGTTACAACACTCCCTGACGTTTCCGCCGTGGTTGCATGTTATACGCGGTCGGGGTGTGACAGGCGAAACCCTGAGTTTCGTCGAGATGCAGATGACGAAACTCTCCTCTGTTTCGTCTAAGCGGCTTATGGCGAAACCCTTGGGCTTTTCGTCGAACTCATTCAAGGTTTAAATAGTTTAAGTTTTTTTTCAAACAGGTTACATGTTATATCACCAAACATATAGATGCAATAATCACATAACGTCTCAACATATATCAAACACGTATGGTTACAAGGCAAACAAATCATGAAAACAACCAACTAACAATTAACGTACAATTAGCGTGAAGATGGAATCTTGGAAACTCGAGTTGTCACAATTCGTTTGTTACTTAAAACAAGCAAACGATACACAGTGACTAATCAAAGTAAATGGGTCTTTATAATGTATCGCGAAGACATGCTTTAGCCTATAAGTGGACACTCAGCCCAAGAGTTCCCAGGTAAGAGTGACTGGTCCGATAACGTGGATTTGTACGAACACTCTAGCCTTAGACAGAAAACTCAGAGTACAGGCACCCACCCTTCCAGATTGCACGTGTTCACATTAATAAGACCCAAACTTTGACGAGATTTTGAAAACTTTGAAGGCTTAAAGCCTTAAAACTAATCATCTAAGAGTAGATGATTGATTTTCAAAACGAATTTGAAATTTGTGGATTTGTTTTGGTAATCACCTAAGGATAGGTGACTTAAGATCTAAACACAAGATAACTTGTGTTAGGGTCCTAGAAAGGTTATAGTCTAGGTCAAAGTATTACTAATAACCTAATTCCTTATAACCATAGCTATAATACCAATCTCTGTAACACCCCGATCGCGTAAAACAACAAACCACAATGAAAAACATCGGGGAGTCACGTTACAGGAATTGTTTCACAACACATGGTATTTAAAGTTTTGTTTTATTTCATTGATAATTGTTTACATTGTCTTGAAATAAAAAAAAACAAAGTTCAAACATATTGTCTTTCGAATTTTAAAGTCACTAAAGCCTGCGTCCATCCTATGTGAATCATGCAATCAAATCATCTAAGCATTGGCTCCTGAAACATATGTGAAAAGAGAGTCAGCATAAAAAGCTGGCGAGTACATAGGTTTTGTGAGTCTGTCAAATTCATGGCTTTGAATACATATTTCAATACCTTGTCTGACTACGAGAGTCGATAATGAAAACCTTGTATCAAAAAGTGTTTGATATTGCAATATAATTAACCAACTAAAACAAGTTGGTTAAAGTTTATGAAAACCTTGTAGCCATGAATCTTGACAAAAACATTTGTTTTGTAAAACTGAGTAGTAAATCGATTTAAAAAGGAAACATTATATGGTTTATATCTTTAAGAGATAATCGTTGTGTGAAATTGTTCAAAACCATTTGTCCTTGTTATAAACCAAATGTCCATGTTATAAATCAATCGTTCGTATTATAAACCAATTGTTCATGTCATAAACCAATTGTTTGTGTCATCAATCAATCGTTCGTGTTATAAAACCAAAAGTTCGTGTCATCAATCAATCGTCCGTGTTTTAATTATGAAAAATTTTGGTCATTCTTTAATGAACACATTCAAACCTGTGTTAACTATACCACCATAGGGTATCTTTAATAGACCACTAAAAGGGTATCTTTAACTAGACTAACAAATCTACAAATGATTTGTTAATCAGAAACAGTTTCCCGTCATTATCCAAACTTCCACCAAATCCAGTGGACAGTCTGCTAAAGGGATTGTCAGTCCTATGGTACCATGATATACTACTGGTCGGCTCATCCAAAGCTAATGAATGTCATTCATGTTATGGATAACGCACCAACAAGATGTTCACATTATTGAAATCGTAGTGTTTATATAAACCATAGACTTTGTTTTTGGAAACTTGAAAATGATTTAGAACATATGAGTCACCCCAAAACATTTGAAAAACGTAAAAGAGGGGAGCTATGTACTTACTTGGGATTGCGAAAGTGTCCTTGATCAAGAGAATAAACAAAGCTCAAGTGCGTTCTAGCGTGTCAGATAACTATGTTAGCATGTCGAGACTTTAATCATGGGATTTGGGTAGAATGAAGTCTTATAAATCAAATGAGTGTTGGAACTCATGTGATATGGTTTAACAAACTCAACATTCTAATTTGGAAAGGATCCTAAGTGCGTTTGACCCGTTATGACTCGTTAAGGTAGTTTATGTTACTTTAAAGGGTCATTAGCGCAATTATATGTTCAGATGGTCAAATATGTCCTATGATGAGTCTTATATGCTAAAACATGTTTAATTATGTTATAAGATCAGTTTAGATGTCAAAACTTTGGTTACATATGCTTAAAACCAATTTATGCGGGAAAAGGGTAGTTTGGTCATTTTTAAGTACATAACAATCAACTCATCATAAAACTAATGAAACCATAAGACCATAAGGTATAACCTCAAAGGGTTATTCCCTATACAACTATGGTCCTATAAATGTGCTTGATCGAATCCAAAGATCGACCAAACATGTCGGATTCGAAAGTCAAAGCGGTGGTCAAACCGCTCGACTTACGACCCAAATAAAGCACTAAACTTGAAGTGACGAGTTAGACATGTTGAAACATATCTAACTAAGTTATAAAATTGTTTTGGTATCAAAACTTTGAGTTTTGATACCCGAAAATAGTTTCATCGTAAAACGCACATTATGCGCCTTTTGACCCTTTAACTCGTCACTTCACCTAGTAAACGTGGTAATCAAAAGGTGCAATCGCAAGGGATTATAACCTTCGTGATTACGATCACGTTGCAAAGTTCAATTGAACTTTGACTTGACCAATTAAGGCCAGAATTGAAAGTCAAACAGAAAGTCAAACTGTTTGATTTTTAGCTCAAAATAACTAAAATAATGAAATAACTAGGAAAAGTACTTGTGTTGAAGAACACTATAAGAACTCAGATTAGGAGGCCTCCAAAAGCTGGAAGCAAGCTCCAATAGAGTGGGAGAAAGAAAATATGAAATGAGTGAGTTTGAATGAAGAAATCACTTGCTATTTATAGTGTTTTGAAGTGATTGGGATCATTCCAAGTGTCACAACACGTGTCTTGATCAGGGGAAGTGTGTAACACTTGTCAATTGAGGGTTAAATGCTGGAAAATTCGAGTTCTTGGGGTACAAGGCTTTAAATATCATCCTACCAACAATTCTGATGAGCTGGGAACCCTCTATGGACTGTAGAGGGTGTGGCTTTGCAGTTCGTAGAGCTTGGTCAGGGGTAGATCTTTCAAAGTTTGGCAGATTTAGCCCCTGGACTTGTTTTGTCGCGTTTTGTCACTTTTAACCTAATATTTAGGTTATATAAAGGTTTAAGGCATATGTATCTTGAATTTTGTCCAAAAATGTCGTGGATGTCGGTTCGTTCGGTTGTATGGTTACACGTTTCGCAAATAACGCACAACGCCTTATCGAACACGAAAATGATCGAAATTGCGCAATGATTGACATTTTTGCATTCTTATCAATAAAATACAAGATTTTATTGAACAAAAAAATTTTTGGATTGGTACACATGGTCCGTATTAAAAAATACGAGAATGGGCAGACTTTCGCAGTTTTTCGAAAATAGTCCCTGGACTTGTATAAGCGTGTTTTTGTCATACCTAACCCTTCAAAACTTATATCTAAGTTATGTAAAGGGTATTTAGGGTATGTGTACCTTATGTCCTTGTTGCGGGGTGTACGTCACGTTAAACTGATTACGTTTAAGTATCTGTCACACCCCCAAAATCCACAAGCGGAGTATCACCGCAGGAGGCGTGGCTGACCAGGATCCAGCCACCAATCATATTGAACAATGTAATTAAATAAATAAAAGTCCAACCACACAATATAATTGGTGTTCAAAACAAGTTAATCAAATTCAAGTTATCAGTGGAAGCATAAAGTTTAAAACCAAAGTATAAGTTTAAAAGTTCAAATGTTTAACATGGAACTCAACAGTCCATGTCCCACAACGACCTCTCCTTCCCGTGCAAGCTCCAAGTAAACACCTAACGACCTGCAAGGCATATAGTAACGAGTCAACAACAAAGTTGAGCGAGTTCACAGTTGGTTGTCCATTTTAAAGTTGTTCCAAAAACCATAAGTTCATTTGAAAATCATGAGTTATCCAATTCCTTGTTTCCCAAACCATAACTAGTGGGGGGCTACCCCATGTTAACCACTAGACCCGTTACCATATCGACAACTGACTAGAGTCATGTTTATGTGCCCTACGTCAATGTCTATCATCATTGACTAAGTGCCCAGATCCATTAGTCCACTCCCGTCCTCTGCGGCACGGTGTGAGGCTTGTCAAACCTAATAGCGCTATTTAACTAATGACCCGCTCGCCATTGGCCCGACGATTAAGTCGATATAAAAATGAGGGACTTCATGATAGAGTTTTGTCTAGTAAATTATATGTTGTCATCCTTCCTATGGAGGATGGAGGTACGTAATCTACCCAAGGAGAATACGCAGGTTTAATGTTGTCATCCTTCCCATGGAGGATGGAGGTACATATTCTACCCAAGGAGAATATGCAGGTTTCGTTTTAGTTTCTTAACCCATTCCCAAACCACCGGGAATCCCATACCTTGTATAAAGTGTGAACTCACCTTAGGTTAGCTCGGCAGATACACAGAAAGGTCAATCGAGCTGCTAGTGGTCAACCACGTCCTAACATGGTTACCATACAAGTCAGGTCTAGGTTCAAGTAGTGCACATAAGTTTTACACATAAACTAACAGGTTACAACACGTAATGATCACGGCAAACATATTCATCACGTTAATAGTCACGTACATATCATATTCGAACTTGTGCGACTCAAATGATTGGGCTCGCACAAGTTTAATGGTCCAACAGCCTTGTGCGCTTCACTAGTTGAAGCCTAATAATAACCAGCCTAACCTGTTGTGCGTCCAGCACAACTTGTACGACTCACAACGGGTTGTGCAACTGAAACAAAACCTAGCCCAAATAACATAAACAGCCCAAATTGTACACGGCCCAAACAAATAAACAGAAATCAATCTTGTGCGGTCCATTTATCTTGTGTGACTACGGATTACTTGTACTGTTGGGGTTTTGGGCTATTCAGCCCAACAGCATAACATAGCTTAACATATTAAGCAACCCAACATCTTGTGTGATCAGCACAACCATGTGCGATTCACAAGATGTTGTGCGCTTATGCTTTACTGAGTTGCACAGCGTGTTTAAATAGTTGCACCAAGCTTGTGCAACTGTCTTGTGCGACTAGAGCTTGTGCGACTAACTCTTGTGCAATCAGTTATATGTTTTTCCTCAAATCATGAATATCAGTTACACGTTCTATAATTACACGATTTACAATCTATCAATCCATAATCGGTTATCATGTACCCGAAACATAATCAATCATGAACAACACCTATCATTCCAATCAAATTGGGTCAACATCAATAATCAAATAAGAAATCATACACGTTCATACACCCCAATTATCATGAACACTAACTACTATCTTGGACCACATCGATTAACAACAATCAATAAAACATTCTAGCATCTAAACTGAATTATTAACATCATCAACACGGTGATCCTTTCTCCTCACAATACCCTACTCATCGGCTAGACTAGAACAACAATAATCGATCATAGTCATCAATCAACCTTGAATCGAATTACTAACTCAATACATCATCATACAATTATAAACCCTAAAGCAACATGCAAGATCATTATGACACACACATCATGCATTGGTTCATCAATTCATTGATCCAGATCAATCACAACATCAAGCCTCATGTATTAACAAATTAAACAAATAATGAGATACTAACCGAAAGATAGAATGAGTTGGTTTGATCAATGAAAGAGCTCCGAATGGGGAAGAAGGGATGTCGTCGTCGAGTAAGGAGAAGGAGGGAACTAGGGTTTGGTGTGTGTTGTGTTTTGCAAGTAATGAGGAGTATACCCCTTCCTCATGAGGTTATGCGCAACAAATGGGATGGGCCGAACCCATTACGGGCTGCCCTTGTGGTTTCGAGTGCAAAAGTGTGGGCCGAGAAGGGTATGGAACAAACGCCCAAAGGCTTGTGCGATTAGACATGAGTTGTACGATTTCATTATATATACATTCATTACACATACTCACATAACATGTAACATTCATTTATTAAAACCAACATATCCATTAATCACATAAGGTTCATACATGTTACCTCAAAGTATAAAGAAAGGTTCTGAAATACGACTTGTCACATCATCCCCAAGTTGAAAGAAATTTTGTCCCGAAATTTAGCACGTTACTACTGAGGAAGCTAGTTAAGTGGCATGGTTTCCTGGTTTTCTTGTGGTGTCACATCCTTCCCCCGTTGGTTTGGAATTTCGTCCTGAAATTCCGAAGTAGCTTCAGCCTCAGTAGTGGTTTCACTTTTCTCGAACAACTGGGGATACTTGTCTTTCATTTGGTCTTCTCGTTCCCAGGTAAACTCTGGGCCACGACGGGAGTTCCAACGAACTCGAACAAGGGGTATTCTGGTACGTTTGAGAACCTTAACGTCTCGGTCAGTAATCTCTACTGGTTCCTCGACGAATCGCAGGTGATCGTCGATGGTGAGTTCCTTGAGAGGAACTATGAGGGTCTCATCTGACAGACACTTCTTCAGATTTGACACGTGGAATACGTTATGAACTCCGCTGAGTTCTTCAGTTAGGTTCAGTTTGTAGGCCACCTTGCCTATTTTCTCTGTGATTTCGAAAGGTCCAACATAACGTGGATTCAGCTTGCCCCGTTTATCAAAATGAACCACACCTTTCCAAGGTGAGAATTTTAGTAGCACTCGATCCCCAACCTGGAACTCGAGTGGTTTCCTGTACTTATCAGCATAGCTTTTCTGACGGTCACGAGCTGCGGCCATTCGTTGTCGTATTTGGGCAATCTTTTCTGTCGTGTCTACGATGAGTTCTGGGCCAGTGATTTGGCTGTCGCCAACTTCTGCCCAGCATAAGGGTGATCGACATTTCTGCCCGTATAATGCCTCAAACGGAGCAGCCTGGATGCTGGTGTGGTAACTGTTGTTATACGAAAACTCCACCAACGGTAAATGCCTTTCCCAACCGTTACCAAAGTCGATAACACATGCTCGAAGCATGTCTTCAAGGGTTTGGATGGTGCGTTCCGACTGCCCATCCGTCTGTGGAAATGATATGTTGTGCTCATGTCTAATCGGGAGCCAAAGGATTTGTGCATCGCTTGCCACAACTCAGAGGTAAAACGTGTGTCCCGATCGGATATGATGGAGGTTGGCACCCCGTGCCTTGAAACTACTTCCTTCAGGTAAACGTCTGCTAAAGTAGAAAACTTATTCGTTTCCTTGATAGCCAGGAAATGTGCAGACTTGGTCAGTTGATCCACGATCACCCAAATGGTATCATTTTCTCGTTGAGATCTAGGTAAGCCAGTAACGAAGTCCATGGAAATTTGCTCCCATTTCCATGTCGGGATCTTTGGTTGTTGAAGTAGGCCTGATGGCTTCTGGTATTCAACCTTGACCCTAGCACATGTCAAACATTTACTAACATAGGTCGCTATGTTAACTTTCATGTGGGGCCACCAGTACGTAGTCTTGAGATCGTGGTACATCTTATCCGAACCAGGATGTACCGAGTAACATGACTTGTGTGCTTCATCCATCACAAGCTCACGTAGATTACCATAAAATGGAACCCAGATGCGCCCTGTCACGTAGTAAGCGCCGTCTTCCTTTCGTTCTAACCGTTTCTTCGATCCTCGCATGGACTCAGCCCTGATGTTCTCTGCTTTCAATGCTTCAATCTGAGCATCTCGTATCTGAGTAGCAAGACTAGAGTGGATGGTAAGCTGTAACGCACGCACGCGCTTAGGTTTAGTTTCTTTGCGGCTGAGGGCGTCAGCCACAACATTGGCTTTGCCCAGATGATACTTGATTGCGCATTCGTAGTCATTAAGGAGTTCGACCCATCGATGTTGTCGCATGTTCAACTCCTTCTGATCGAAGATATGCTGGAGACTCCTGTGATCGGTGTAAATGGTGCACTTGGTACCGTACAGGTAATGTCTCCATATCTTAAGAGCAAACACCACTGCTCCCAACTCCAAGTCATGAGTAGTGTAATTCCTTTCGTGAACCTTGAGTTGCCGTGAAGCGTAGGCAATGACTTTCTCACGCTGCATCAACACACAACCTAGGCCTTGGATTGACGCGTCGCAATAAACCACGAAAATGTCTGTGCCCTCAGGCAACGAGAGAATAGGTGCGCTACAAAGTTTCTCCTTCAGTTGCTGAAACGCGGATTCCTGAGCATCACCCCAACGGTAGGTGACACCCCCTTCTGAGTAAGAACAGTAAGAGGCAGCGCAATCTTGGAGAATTCCTTGATAAACCTTCTGTAGTAACCCACCAAACCCAAGAATTGACGGATTTCAGTTGGTGTTCGAGGTGCAGGCCAATTTCTGATTTAGTCAACCTTGTATGGATCAACGTGAATCCCATCCTCGTTAACCACGTGGCCTAGAAAATGGACGTCACGAAGCCAGAAGTCACATTTCGAGAACTTAGCATAAAGCTGTTATGTTCGAAGAAGTTCCAAAATGAGTCGCAAGTGACGCTCGTGTTCCTCCTGACTCTTGGAATAGATTAGGATGTCGTCGATAAACACAATAACGAACTTATCCAAGTAAGGTTTGCACACTCGGTTCATCAGATCCATGAAGACCGCAGGTGCATTTGTCAACCCAAAAGGCATGACCAGAAACTCGTAATGACCGTAACAAGTCCTGAATGCTGTTTTGGAGATGTCCTCGTCTCGGACTCTCAGCTGATGATAGCCCGATCTCAGATCAATCTTTGAGTAGAAGGTCGACCCTTGCAGCTGGTCGAACAGGTCATCAATACGAGGAAGAGGATAACGATTCTTCACAGTTACCTTGTTGAGTTCACGATAGTCTATACACATTCGAAAGGTAGCGTCTTTCTTCTTCACAAACAAGACTGGTGCTCCCCAGGGCGAAGAGCTAGGACGAATGAAACCCTTGTCCAAGAGCTCTTGTAATTGCGTGGACAGTTCTTCTAGTTCTGATGGGGCTAAACGATAGGGTGCACGAGCTATTGGTGCTGCTCCAGGAGCTAGCTCGATTTGAAACTCGACTTGACGATGACGTGGAAGACCAGGTAATTCCTCAGGAAATACCTCAGGAAAGTCGCGTACAATAGGAATGTCTTCTATCTTCTTCTCTTTCATTAAGGTGTCAGTAACGAGGGCTAGAATAGCTGTGTCGCCCTTTCGTAAGCACTTCTGGGCCTTAAGGAAGGATATGATGCCTACTACCACACCACTCTTGTCACCACGAATCACGAGAGGTTCTTCACCAGAACGAAGGATACGGACAATTTTCTCTTTGCAAAGGATCTCTGCTCGATGTTGAGATAACCAATCCATCCCAATGACAACGTCGAAGCTACTAAGAACAATAGGAATAAGGTCGATAGAGAAGGTCTGACCAGTAAGAACGAGATTACAACCCTTAACTATGTGTGTGGCCTCAAGACTTTTACCATTTGCTAGTTCTACAACATGCTTGGTGTTCAAGAGAATTGGGGTACGCTTAAGAATCTGACTAACTTGTAAGGACACATAACTAGTATCGGCACCCGAATCGAATAAAACAGAAACATAGAAGTCATCCATTAGGAACTTACCCGTCACAACGTTGGGATCGTTCCTTGCATCACCCTGACCAATTACGAAAACACGTCCCCTGGCACCGTTGCCATCATTGTTACCCCCGTTGTTTCTGTTGGTGTATATGTTTGTCGACTTTGTCTTGTATCGAGTCTTGTATTAGGTTTGTTAGATCAAGTCACGTATATCGAGAAAAACGGGAAACGGAGCTGAAACAGCCATTTCACACGAACTGACCAGTTCGTGCGAACTGGACATGCCAGTTCGTACGAACTGGAGAATGTATGGTTCGTGCGAACTGGATCAGCTATATATAATGGACTTGATCATTTCATTTGTAACGTTTGGATTCCGGTGCCGAGGTGCTACCGAGGTGCTGCCAAAGTGTCTCCAGCATTGTAAAACGATCTGATATCAATACAAGAGACAGTTTAAGTGAATCTAAGTGCAAATCAGCTGAAATAACTCTGATACGTCTGTTTCCGCCTTTCGTATTGGACGAGATCTCTTCTAAACGACTCATTTGGTCGTGCAAACGATCCTACAAGTGGTATCAGAGCTCAGGAGGAAGAGTTCTTACCGATTTCAGCCGGTTTTCACTGAAATTTTCTGATTTCTACTCACTTTCTTCACATTTTTCAAAATTAAACGAGTTTTTACGGATAAAATGGATTGATTTTCACATATAACATGTGAAACACTATTTTAACAAATCCTTGAAAGAATCAGACCTAAAATCGAACTAAAACTTGATCAATTTTGACAAAAACTCATCAGATCGTTTGAAGATGTGTCAGGTCGTGTGAAAACTCACCAATTCGCACAAACTGTTTAGCTTCACTTCGCACGAAGTGATCTTCAAATCGCGCAGATTGAGTTCTTGTTACCATCAGTTCGCACCAAATACCCCAGTTCACGTAGAGTGATAATCAGGTCGCACCAAAAGACTTCAGTTCGCACAAGAACACTTCAATTCGCACGAAGTGGGCCTCAGGTCTTACAAGGTTGTCCAGTTCGCTTGAATTGAGTTTTATTGACCCCAGTTTGTTTGGTTGTGTATCAGTTCGTTTGAAAGCATATCCAGATCGTGTGAAACATCATCAGTTCGTTTGAAAGTCTAAGTTTGTGAAATTTTCAAAACCGAATCATGGAAAACGAGTTCTACAATGCATTTGCTACCCCGATCACTGTGACTCAGAATACAATGCTAGAAAATGAAACGGGCACCATGCAAAAACCGCCTAAGCTTATGAGTATTGAGGAGTATAGTGGATGGGCAGAACGTTTTGAAAATTGGGTTCAAGCATATTACTTAGATGCATGGGAATTTACTGAATTTCGATATATTAGACCGGTTAAGGACAACGGACAGAAGTTTGATATTAAAGATCTAGGTGTTGATGAGAAAAAGAAATACAAAAATGAAAAGATGATGGTTAGTCTCTTGCAGCAAGCTATTAAGGAAGAAATCTTGATTTTACTTCAACACAACGGAAGTGCACATTCAATATGGAAAGAATTAAAATCAAAGTTTATTGGAAGTAAAGAGATGATCAAGAACAAAATGTCGCTTTTGAAGAAAGAATTTGATCTATTCCGTGGATTAAGAACTGAAAACACCAAGCAGATTATAGAAAGATATTGCAATTGGGTGATGAATATGAAAAGATTGAACATCAATAAAGATAAAGAAGAATTGATTGAAAAGTTGGCCGATGCGTTGCCACAAGATGTTTGGGGCACGTATCTTATGATGTTGAAAAATAAACCTGAATTTGACAATCTAACGCTGAGCGAGTTTATTGAACAACTCGAAGCTCAAGAGATGGAACAACAAAAGATAGCGAGAATGAAAGACTTTGATGGTGAACAAGACATTGGTCTATATTACAAAGGAGGTACTAGTGATAAGACCAACATTGCTCCAAAAATTGAAACTGCTTTCAATGCAAAAAGTTCTTCTGGAGGTTCATCTCAAGGATCAAGTAGCAAAATTGGATTCTCTTCATATCCATCGTTCGATCCAAAATTTTCAGCAACCAAGAGTGGCAAAGTACTACAATGCAACATTGCTTTAAATCTTGAGAATGATCAAAATTACTCTGAAGAAGTAGCCAAAAGTCATATGTCTTTGTTGGTGACTGTGTTAGAGTCTTATGGGAGTTTAGTTGCAGGAAGGATTGGAAATCCAATGTTGACAAAAGAGGATTACGATCAGATTGATGCTGAAGAGATGGAACTTATGGATATTAAGTGGTGTTTGGCTAGTGTGTTGAGAAGAGCTGAGAAGTTTAAACAGATTACTGGAAGAGATGATTTCTGTGATGCAAATGTTTCTACTTTAGGAGTTGATAAATCTAAAGTTACTTGTTTTCGTTGCAGGGAAAAAGGGCATTTCAAGCGAGAATGCACAAACCACGAAGCAAATGGAGCTCAAAATCCTTTCAGGAACAATGATTATTATCGAAAAGCGATTTATCATCAAGTTGCTCAACAGCCGTATCAACAACAAACACAAACTGCTCATGCTTGGAAGGAGATTGAAGAATCAAAGAAAGCTTATCTAGTTAATCAAGATGATGAAAGATCGTCAAAAGGATTTAGTTGGGACAAATATATTTCAGCTGAAAGTAAAGCATGTCTGACAGATCAAGATGATGAAAGGCTTCCAAAAGATTTCAGTTGGGATGATTATGATCCTAACAGAATTGCAGATCATAAAGCTTTTGTTGCTCAAAACGTTGAATATACTGCTGATGATTATTGGGCAGATAAAATGAAAGAGCACTTAAAATTTCTAGTCGAGAGAGATAAAGAAAGAATGAAAGATAAGAATGATGAAGAAGAGGTTCGTGTGATAAAGAAGCAGGACAAGGAAATTCCGGCTTTCGAGATTAAAAAAGAAGCTGATGCAGAAAAGATGTCTGAGAATTGTGAAAACTGTGAGACTATGAAAAAACACAACAATGAGTTTATTCACAACATGAACAGATTAAAAGAATCATATGATATCTTAAACAAAGCCATGAATCAATATAACGAGTCAAGCAGTGAACAAGCTACAGCCATGAAGACACTCAATGGAGCATACATGATAAAGCAGGAAATGGTCAATTATTACATTGATATGTGTGCTGAGCTTGAACAGAAATTAGAAACTCAGAGGATAGAAACTGAAAGAGTAAACAAGTTGTTGAAAAGTTACTCATGTTCTTCTTATGTGATTGATAGGATTTACCCTACAGTGGAAGGCATGAAGGCATTTGAAGAAAAAACATCTGAAGTGAAGAATTCCGAAACAAAAGAGGATACTGAAGTGAAAAATTCTGGTAAGAAACAAAGTGCCAGTTATAACAAGTGTCCACCTCCGCTTGAAAATGGATATTATCCATGAAATCCTAATTCAGAAAGAGTCAAAAAGGTAACCAACTTACAGTGGGAATCTGAGACTTCAGATAATTTGCCAGAAAACATTGATGTCACTTTCACATCGTCTGACACTGATCATGAGTCTGAGTTAATAAAGAAAGTGGTCGATCAGGTGTTGGATAAAGATGAAACGGAGTAGTCAAAGTCTGACACGTCAAGTCCAACAGTCAAAAAGGACAAACGGGTTTATAATAAAGAATTTCTGTTATCACAAAATAATTTGAATG
The DNA here is from genome assembly GCA_030545235.1 of Helianthus tuberosus. NCBI lineage: Eukaryota > Viridiplantae > Streptophyta > Magnoliopsida > Asterales > Asteraceae > Helianthus > Helianthus tuberosus. The sequence goes on along the minus strand of CM060385.1, from coordinate 63,162,707 downwards.
ACGAAACATTCAAAGTAGCATATACTTTGAATGATTCTGACAAATTATATTCTGATGAAGAATTTCCAATAAGAGGTGTTAAAACTGAAATGATTAAAAAGGTTTTCAAACTAACAGAAATCAATATTTCTGAAATAAAAGATGTAAATATTTCTGAAAAACCTAAAAAGTACACCTCAAGAGTTCAACAGAAATTAAACAAGAAAAAAGGTTACAGTTCTGGTTCTGGTTTTCAAAAGAAACCAAACCATAACGGTAATTTCAAAAAAGAAAGGTCTAGGTTTTATTCCATCAAAAAATCATAAAAATGAGAAAACTTATAAACCAAAAACTGTTTTTGTTTCAGGAACATCATCTGAAGAAGAAAAAGAGCATTTGTTCAGGAAGCAGACAAACAAAGAATTCCTTGCTAAAAAGCAAGAGGGAATGAAGAAGGAAGTTGCTCAGAAGAAGGAGACAAGAACCTGTTTTCAATGCAAAACAGTTGGTCATATTGCCAGGAATTATCCAAAGGCAATCCAAACAAAACAGGGAGTCTCTGAAAAACTAAAAGAAAAGATGGTTGAAAATGAACCACCAACCAAACAATTTAAAGTTTTAAAAAATTCAAAGTATGAGATTGGTGAGTGTTCAAAAAGTTTTTACAGAAGAAAAGTGAAGCTTAACAACCAAAAGTGGGTTGTTAAGAAATTAGATGATAGTTCTAGCAATGATTCTGATTCGTCAAAATCAGAGGAGCTATTTTCTGGCGATGAATCTAACTCGTCAAAGTCAGAGGAGCCACAAGTTGAGCTAAAAAGGGAAAATTCAGTGCCGCCATTGGATGATGCAAACTTTCCACCATTGCGGGCTGAAAATTTAAAATCAAAATTGGAAAAGTTGAAATTTCAAATCAATTCTTTTCTGAAAAGAAAGAATTTGATGTTGAAAAAGCCTTTAACCCCACAGTTCAAAATATTTTTGGAAAAATGATGGACGGGAAGGTCAAAGGGGTAAAGGAATTTTATGAAAAGAGAACGAGCAAACCAGATGAAGATGGTTCACCCTAGGTTAGTAACTGGGATAGAACCTATCACGACTAAAAATCTGGACTTGCCGGAGCTCCCAAGTTGGTAATCGTGGAGCAGGAATCGGCATCCTTCTTGATTACTTAATATTGTCATATTTCGATTAACAAGTGGTATTGTTGATAAGTTCTACACGTGAACCTACAAGTGGTTTAATCAAGGTCATTAAGTTGAACTTGATTTAACTCTTATACAAGTGGTTAAAAAACAATGTGATGGATTAATCCCCTAACCTACAAGTGGTTTGTGAAAATCAACAAAACTAATTTTCCGAAAAAACCATTTTGATTAAAACAAAGTTAAGTGTTTTGAAATCATAATGGGAAAATAGTTTGTTGTCAGGGGGAGTTCTGATTGTTTATGCCAAGTGGATGGCGAATTGAAGTAATTCACATCATGTTGTCATGTTATTTGTACAGTTTATTGCTTTCATTTTCAAATTTTCCCAGAAAATCAAAATTGAAACATATTTTGATTTTAGGGGGAGTAAGAAAATTTAGAAATTTTGAAAATTTGAAAAATACAAAAACATGATAAAATCTAAAAGGACAAAAACATCGAAAAATCAAAATGAGTTTTGTTGTGAAAAAAGAGGAAATGATAGTACATCAGTTAGACTGTCATAGTACGCTAAAGAAATGGAAAGTTAAAATGTGATAAACGGTCTCACTAAAGATGTGACGATAGGCTCAGCTAGACTAGTAGATTTGCGATAACGATACAAACTTAAATGAAAAAGTCTAGTTCTAGTGGGAAACGCGGTTGAAAGCATAGTACTTAGTTTTATCCTTCGTGATTGTGTACCTACTCAGTAATCGCTGAATGCTAAAAGAGCATAAAAACCGGTCAGCTTGTGAACTTTCACAACTTGCTGAAAAAGTTACTGTGATTGTGCATTTCATTTTGTAAAAGATTTAAACTTGTTTGATTTATTTATTTTGTTTAAGCATTGGATATCCTCTGCGTATACGTGAGTATCGAACAGGATGTTAGTGCCTGAGCATTCTGCTTTATTTTTCTTGGTGTTTCGTTTAAATCTTGGATCACCTTTGCGTATATGTGAATATCGAACTGGTGGTTAAGATCTAAACATTTTCAACTTGTTTTTATTTCTTATTTTGTTTAAACATTGGACTTTCTCTGCGTATCGAAAGATCAACCTGATTGTTAATGTTTAAACATTTTGCGTTGTTTTCTCACATATCACAGTTGATGAAAGTTTAAAGGCATTACTTGAGTCAATGTATTGCATGATGAGGGGATTTGCTGAGATCGTGGGGTCCATAAGAATTTAGTGCAAAATTAATATATCTTAACGTATCGGTAAGCATTTAGAAAGTTTTTAGATTGAGTTTAAGAGGACAACAATATCGTCAATCTATGTGAATCGTTTAGAACTTAAAGTGTTTAAAGCTCAACGGTGCTAGTGATTTGTCATAAACTGATATGATCCTCTTACACAAACTCACAAAAATATTGTCTGTAAATATTTCTTTACTGTTTTTCAAAATCCAAAAAGATTTTAAGTGTGTTTTAGCATAAAATTTTGAAAAATCAAAAAGATTTCATTTCATCTTATTTTAGACAACTGATGTTGGAAAGCTGATTTTCAAAATTCCGCGTGCTAATCATGATGGACAACAGGTTTGGGAGAGTTTGAAAATTGGTATTCTTACAAGTGGTCAAAACAGAGAGAATAAATGTGAAATTATGTTAAAATGAAAATGTCTTAAGTAGTTTCTACCCAAAATGTAAGAATTTCGAAGTTAATTTTTAGGTAGAGAATTGTGCAGGTAAAGCCAGGTTACGATCTTAGAACCTGTGAAAGCCTGTAGATTGTGAATTCCAGACTGTGATCCCAGCTTATCGAATGGGGGGGGGGGTCTGAAGACATCAAGAGGGAGTCTGAAGATGTGAGAGCCAGATTCAGATCCAGGAACAGTGTTCAAGATAGAAGCTGCTGATGCTGAAGAACTTAAGGAATCAAGAGACCTGATCAAGAGGTGTATAGAGCCAGGTTGTGATTCTGGAAGAGAAAGTGAAAGAGAAAGAGAGAAGAAAGAGATTGAAGGATGCTTACAATGTCAGATACTTTGAAAGAGCGTGAAGACTGATCAAGGCTGAAGACTAGGCATACTGAAGACTCGACACTGAAGACTTCGTCAACATCCAAGGGGGAGTCTGTTGGTGCATATGTCTGTCGACTTCGTCTTGTATCGAGTGTTGTATTAGGTTTGTTAGATCAAGTCACGTATATCAAGAAAAACGGGAAACGGAGCTGAAACAGCCAGTTCACACGAACTGACCAGTTCGTGCGAACTGGACATGCCAGTTCGTGCGAACTGGAGAATGTATGGTTCGTGCGAACTGGATCAGCTATATATAGTGGACTTGATCATTTCATTTGTAACGTTTGGATTCCGGTGCCGAGGTGCTGCCGAAGTGTCTCCAGCATTGTAAAACGATCTGATATCAATACAAGAGACAGTTTAAGTGAATCTAAGTGCAAATCAGCTGAAATAACTCTGATACGTCTGTTTCCGCCTTTCGTATTGGACGAGATCTCTTCTGAATGACTCGTTTGGTCGTGCAAACGATCCTATAGTTTCCATTCCCCTGGTTGTTGTTGTTATTCTGATTCTGGTTCAGCTGTGGGCAGTTTCTCTTGAAGTGACCTTCAGCACCACACTGAAAACATCCCTTATTACCCTGCTGTTGCTGCTGCTGGTTCTGTGGAGCTTGTTGTTGGATCGTTGTTTAACCTGATTGAGTCAATCAGAAGAGTTTTAAGTCCAGTTCAAAGGCGGAATCAGAGAACTAGACACAGAAACAACTTGATAATCTAATATCTGTCACTTATATTGCATTTAACAACTATTACAACCTTGACAGAAATCCGGCAGCACTTCGTTACAGTTCTGAAGTCGCGATACCAACAAATGAACAATGCACCTATATATAGTGAGCATGATTTCGCTTATGTGAACATGACATATGAGCGAAATCACTCCCTTAACCTCTAACAATCGTTTCTCGAACCTCGTGCATTGGATATCCTATCTAATCTTATCCTATTACATGATACAAGACGAAGTCAATAGACGTAATGCACTAACAGACTCCCCCTCGGATATTGACGAAGTCTTCAGTGACTAATCTTCAATATGACACATCTTCAGTCTTGATCATTCTGCCTTTTCTTTCAAGTTGTAACAATGTAAGCATCCAACAATCTTTCTCTTCATCTATCAGCTTCAGGCTCCCCCTTTTGTCAAGCTTCCGTGCTTTGGGATCGACACCTAGCTTTCCATCTACAAGCTCCTCTATGCTTCAAACTTGTCTTCAGACTCCCCCTTAAACTCTGCTCTCGGGATCGTAATCTGGTACATCTGCAATCACTCAAACATTCATAAATACAATGTTTTCATATTATCAATCAATCTTCTCTAATCCACTCCCTCTATCAACAAACTTCATTGATTTAGCAGCATTAAAGAATCCAACTCCCTCACAATTTATCATCCAAGTTCAAGTTAATGACCTTGGAGATATCACAAACTATTTTTGAAATTTTTAATTTTAAATCAAGTTTCAAATTAATGAACTTGTTTTATTTTCAGAAACACAATCAGCTTACTTAGATTTTGAAACTCAGCATTTCAGATATCGGTTGTCGAAAATAAAACAGAAATCAAAATCTTTTTGAATTTTCTGAAAATAAAGCAGTAAAGAAATATGTACAAACATATTTACAGACAATATTTTTGTTAGAGTATGCGTCAGATGATCATATCGGTTTCTGACAAGTCACAAGTACCGTTGAGCTTAATAACATTGTAAGAATTAAACAATTCACTTAGATTGTCGATATACTGATCCACTTAAATTTTCACACAAATTTCAACTGGTTCAGGATACGAATTAGGTATTTTAGGAACTTAAACTCATTCATGTGTCCCACCTCTTGAATATACTCCCGTATCCAGATCCCAATATTCAGTCTTACAGGTGAGTATACCTAGATGATATCTGTAAGGGGAATAAATTATAGTACGAAACCGTGAGAGCTCAGGTCAGAACTTCCGTTCAGCAGAGAGATGACGGTTCGACTTTGGGTGTGTCCCCTTTAGAGGATCTTTTGAATTACAACAGCAGCGACTATCAATTTTATTGTTTCATCAGCTTGCTGAGGGCGGCGCTATATTTCAAGCAATGCGGAAAGTATTCTCCGGGGACTAGGCCATTGCTTCCGCAAAATCAGAAGTCCCGAGATAATACCCCAGATATCACTAAGTATAAAGACCTAGTATCTCAGAAAGAGGGACCTTTCAAACGAGATTTCAGGGGTTACCTATATATCCAAGTAGTGTTCCCCACGAAATAAGTAAGTTTAAATTTAGGTTTATATCCCGAAAAAGTTTACTAAATGTATAAAAACCTATCGACATATCATCAGTGAGATTGTTTAACACTATTTAATCATTACAATTCTTTAGCATACTGTAACTGTCTACTGATGTACTATCATTTCCTCTTTTTACACAAAAACTCAATTTTTGAATTTTATCATGTTTTTGACTTTTTCAAATTTTCAAATGTTTTTGTATTTTCTGACAAATTTTTCTCCCCCTAAAATGCAAAACCATTTAAAGAAAATTTGACAACCAACACTGATAGCTTTGTCTCGCCATCCATTTTCTGCTTAAAGTGCTCTGATTTGCAGAAAATATACATACCCCCATGATTTACAACACATTGATTTTTACAGTTTGAAAACCGTTTTTCAATCTAATGAAAGTAATCATGTTTGTTCAGCTGTGAGGGTTTCGGCGTATTCAATCAACACATATTTTTGTATTTTTGAATATTTGACAAAAATTAAAAACAAACATATTTTTGGTTTTTCAAATTTTTCAATTTTTAGGATTTTTGAAAATATTGTTTATTTATTTACAGAAAAACATATAAACTTCCTGTTTCAACCAACACAGGATCCAGCAACCTCCTCTCCTCGTTGTGCCAGGCTGCTCCAACCTCCATTCTCACAATCTTTGAATTCCATGAGCACCTGCACAAACAAACTACTCAATTACTTGAACAATTTAGCCCAGGTCTGTTGAACCTTAGGCATTTCAACACAATAATTTTCATTCAATGCTGGAAACTCTTGGTCATCTTTCACAAAAATCTTTTCAACTTTTACTTCAATTTTTTCATCTTTTGCAGAAGACACTTGTTTCTTAACACTCCATGTTTGACCTTTTGGTGTTCCTCGTTTGTAAAAATGGGAATCTTTTTGAACATTTTGTTTTTGATCAACAACTTTTGGTTTCCAAAACTCTTGAGGTTTTGTCATATCAACAGATGTTTTCCAACTTTGAGTTGTTCTGACTCTAGGTGTGTGATAATTCCAGGTCTGTCTAGAATCGAACCTATACGGGTTTGACTTCCAATTTTGATTCGAAACAAACTTGTTTGTGTTGTACCTCCAAGTTTGTTTTGAATCAAATCTGGTTGACCTTTGGTTCACATTCTCATATTTTTGTTTCTCAGCATCAATCTTCTTTTTGTCAACATCCACAGGTTTTAGATTAGGACACTTGCGTGCAAGATGTCCTTTTTTATCACATTTGAAACAAGTTCTCATGGACACATCTTTGACCTGTGGTTGTTGCTTTTTCTTTTTAGCAAAGAATTCATCATTAGACTGTCTCATTTTGAGTTCTTTTTCTTTTTCTAAACTGTCTCCCTGAACAAAACTCATTTTAGCTTGAAAATTCGGCGTCTCATTTTTGTTCCGATGTTGTTTCTTCTTATAACCCAACCCAGCCTTCATGTTCTTCTTTTTGAAACCAGGTTTGTTATATGAACCTTTATGACTCTTACCAGCAAACTTTGAAATCTCAGACTTTTCAATCTCAACCATTTTGAAAACTTTATCAACCTTTTCTGAAATCACATTCTGAATCGGGAATACAACATCTAAGAATAATTTGTCTGATCCAATCATGGTATAAACCAATCCCTTTGAATCATCATTCAAATTTTTCTCGGATTTTATGTTTTTTAGATATCCATCATGAAGATTTCCTTCATCTTCATCCTGTGATTCAGATTTACCTGTAACAATCGACTCTTCTTTCAACACACTTTCAGCGACTTTACCTACCACCTCTGAATCATGAGAATCATCAGATTTGGAATAGGTTATGTCAATGTTGTCTGGCAATTGGTCTACCATGTTGAAAGCTTTTTCGACCTTTTCCTCATCATAAAATGCAATTTTCCCGGTGGTGGAACTTGATGAAACTCTGAGCCAATGCCTTTCTTGTTCTGCTCAGACTCTCCATCACCCGGTTTTATATTGAAAATTCTTTCAAGCACATATGACGACACGTGATAACTTTTTAACTTGTTGTTATCATGTTCTAAATCAGCAATCTGTCGCTTCAACTTAGCAACATCCTCAATATAGGAATTAACAACATCTTGTTTTATAGCATACATTCGTTTAAGCTCTTTGGTTGTTTCAGAAAGATAATTCATTCTTGATTGAGCATATTTCATTTCGTCTTTTACTTTATCATATGACTCTTTTGTAATGTGATATGATAATTTCATTGAGTCATATTCCTTTTTCATTTCTTGACAAGCAATTTCTTTTTGTTCGCATTCATTTGTCATTTTCAAAACATTTTCTTTCAAAACTTCATTTTCTTTCTCTAATTTGTTACATTTTTCTGAAAGTTTTTCATCATTTTCTTTAAAAATCTTTTCTTTTTCTAACATCTCTTTGCATTTTTCTTTGAAAATGTTTTCTATGTTTGTGAATTCAAGATCTCTTGTTCTGAATTGCTCATCTTTTTCAGTATAAGCTCTGCACGGTTCCATGCATTTTTTGCACTGATCAATCAGTTTCAAGTTTCAGAATCAGAATTTACCTCAGTAATTGGCACTTCGGTGTTTTCAACAACCTCTGTCTGCTCAGCAACATTCTGCTTTTCTTCAACACCGACTTCATCACCAACATTATCAGCTTCCTCATTCTCATTCTTTTCTTCTTTTTCTTCTTTCTTCACCTCTTCTTCAATCTGCTGTTCTTCAGTAACAGCTTTCTCAACCTCATCATTCACAACAACTTCTTCACTTTTGATTTCCTTCACAGTTTCAACTTCAACAGTTTCTGCTTTAACCTCTTCAGCAGCTTTCTTCAGATTGTTCACCATTTCTTCAACATTCTTCTTCATTCTCTCCTCATCCCTTTTTTCTCAGACACGATAACATAGCATATCTGATCTCCTTTTCAAATCTCTTAACGTATGTGTCATCTTTCAATACATTTCTATAGTATTCAGCTCTCAACGGGACTTTGAGAAGAACATCATCGAAGATTATGTCTTTCTTGGGAACAACCGGTTCTCCTTCTCTGTTATAATAACATTCTCTCTTTTTATCCCATCTTTTGCTACCGACAGCCATCTCATACTCCTCCAGCATATCATCCATTCTGTTATAGACCACGTTTCTTTCTCTGTAGGTCTTCTCACTCAAGATCTCTTCTCGAGTTTTCTCTTTGATCTCAACTTTTTCTTCACGGATTTCAGCAGTGTCTTTGTCTTTGTCTTTGTTTTCATCTTGAATCTCAGCAACAAAAACAAACTTTCTTTCTTCTGTCATAGCTCTCCCATTAGCTGTTTTACGAACATTCTCTAAACGATCTTCTTCTGGACAAACTGTGCTCCAGTCAAATCCTTCATCGGGATAGATTACTGCATATGCTCTTGACTTTTCTTTTGGTTTATCTTCAATCAACTTTGGCTCTTCTCTGCTTCGATGGTAGATTGCCTTTCGATAATAGTCATCGTTAAAAGGATGTTCACTTCCTTCAGCAACTTCAGAGTTTCTGCAATCTCTTTTGAAATGACCCTTTTGCCTACATCTGAAGCAGGTCACTTTGGATTTATCAAATCCAAGCTTTGTTGAAGCACCTCCAAGCGATTGTTTCCCGGTAATCTCCATGTACCTCTGAGCTCCGCGAATACAACTAGCTAAACACCAACGGATGTCAATGAGCTCCATCTCTTCCGGATCAATCTGGTCGTAATCTTCTTTGGTCAATTCGGAGTTTCCAATTTTGCCAGCTACAAGACCTTCATATGACTCCAGAACAGTTGCAAGGAAACTCATTTGCTGCTTAGCTGCATTTATGCTCATTGCAGGAGAATTCATCAGAATTTGTCTTTGAAGATGAATGATATCCAGAATGATGACTTGTTGACGTTGTTGGTAGTTCTTTCATCTTTTCACCACTAAATGCTGTTTTTGGTGAACCAACGCCTTTATCAGAAGGCACACTGCCTTTGTAGTACAAGCCAACGTTTTGTTGATGTGAAGAATCAGTCATCTTGTTTTGCTTTTATAACTCCAGATCATGACTTTCAATCTTTTCAAACAAAGCATCAAGAGTAATTGTATCATACAAAGCATCATTTTTCAAAATAAAAACAAACGTTTGCCACTGATCAGCTCGTGGTAACGCTTCAATCACTTTATCTATAAGTTCCTCTCTTGTTTTATTTATCTCTAATCTCTCCAATTCAATTTTAAGATGACAGAATCTCTCAATCATTTGTCTCACTGTCTCTCCTTTAATATTATCAAACAGATCAAATTCTTTCTTTAATAAAGCGATTTTGTTCTTTTTAATCTGTTTACCCCCTCAGCTTTAATTCGTAAAGCTTCCCAAACAGAGTTAGATGACCCTTCATGTTTTAGTAATGCAAAAATATCATTTCTGATTGCTGACTGGATCAATGCTATCATTCTCTGTTCAGCTCCGTATTCAGCTTTATCTTCTCTGGAAAACTTCTTGAATACAAGATCTTCGCCTTTCTCATCTTTTGGTTTTTCATATCCGTACTCCAAGCAGAACCAGCTTTCATGAGCATACGGTTTCGCCCAGTTAATAAACCGTTCCTTCCACCATGTATAATCCTCAATGCTTTCCAGAGTTGGAGTCTTTGAATGCGTTCCGTAAAAGTTATCGTGCTTGATGTTCTCATTGAGCACCTTAGTGATGGTTTTTGGTGTAACATTTGCAACCTCGGACGATTCGGATGTGAATGCATTGAAAAACGTGTTGTAGAATTCCTCAGCCATGATGTAAACCTGACAGTCACAAGAAAGCAAACAAACAAACAATCAGTTTAGCCGAACTGTATACGTAAAATTGTGAGAGCAAAATTGATCTATGACTCGTGTCGAAGATTCGAGGACTGACTAAAATCCAAATCGTGCAAACTGATTGAATGAGCTGATAACTTGTTGTTTGAAAAGTAAAATGATAACCAACTAGTGATGATTGGGCCGTTGATAATAATGAAACATGGGCCGACAACAATTCAGCACTTAAAAGAACTTTGATTGGGCCGATTCAAAAGACTCACAACATACGGGCCAATAACAAATCTATAAATCCGACAAACTGATGTAATCTTTAAATCTGATTGGGCTAATAGACTTCTTGGGCTGACATCAACTTTTGACTTTCACAACGGATATATATGAACCGAATGATTTAATTTGGCCTTTAAATCCCACTATGCTGACAACAACATTAATTTGGTTGATATATTTTTAAATGCTACACATGCATTGGACCGTTCACTTTGATCAGACTGACACAATACACAAGCAATATCAACTGATGGTTCACAAAAGCGAAATCACTTATATTGTTCACAACAGCGAAACCCCTATATGCACTTGGAGCGAAATCACTGGTTATGTGACACAAGAACGAAATCAGCCTGACACAAAAGCGAAATCCCTTATTCTGTTGCACCTATGAGCGAAATCTGATGGTCATATGAGCGAAATCAGAGTGACAAATAAGCGAAATCACTGAATGTTCGTATGAGCGAAATCAAGTCCGAAGTCAATTTGTGTAACAACCTTGATTTTCAAACATGAACTTATTTGATACACATATCATATTTTGAGATGCAATTTGTTTGATACATGTTTAGTTTTATTGTTGCTACATGTTTTGCCGACCCAAACGCGTGAATAATTTCAATTTGTTCTAGTTACACACTCATAAACAAGACAATATTAACTACAAGGGCCAAACGTGTCGTTTGGTGGAAGTATAAGTAGAGGACTCCTATTGTCATTCCTTAAAACTTGTTTGAAAACTCTGATTTTAAAACCATAGATAAAACCATCATTATTTTACAAAATATAAAGTTCGGGGACTAAATTGTAATTTTTGAAACTTGAAAGTTCGGGTTAAAAACGTAAAATTTATAAAACATAAAGTTTAAGGTCCTTTATGACATTTTTGAAACTTGTTTTATAAATAAAAATATAAGTTTTTTTTTTTAACTTTTAAAAGCTTAGGGTTTAAAATGTAATTTTAGAAAACTTATATTTTATATAAAATAAACATATATTTTTGAAATTAAAGTCCAAGGACCATTGGGTCATTTTATCAAACTTGTAGTCTAGGGACTATAAATGCCATTTTTGAAACTGATTTCAGTTAAAAACCCTAACTGGGTTAGAAATTATAAAAGGAATTCAATTTTAAAAATTAACTTAGTTAAACTGTTCAGTTAAGCAAGTCCAGGGACCCTTCTTGACATTTTCGAAATTTATTTAACCGAATTAACTAACCCAGTTAATTATTTTATAAAGGATTCCTTATTAAACAACTAACCTAGTTAGACTCTTTGGTTAACTGTTGAGGGACCTGTTTAGACTATACAGAAACATCAGGGACCAAACCTGAAACTTCACATTCAAACGATTTTACACCGTTTACTCCGCCGGAACCGATCCATTCGCAAACAAACAAACGCACACTGATCAAACATGCACACCTGCTTGTTCTCCTCGACATCTTGAACCGTCCAAAGCTTTCAATTTTACCGAAACATGCAATTCTGTCTACGAAATCGGAAATCGTTTTTAAAAATTTAAGTGGGAATCTGTTTTGTCTGAATTCGGTTGTTTGAGGATCAATTGATTATTTTATAAACTTCCTGAAACCTTCACGAACCCACAACATCTCTCAAAAATCACAAACACTTCGTAAATCGCTCCGGGTTCACCTCTGTTACTTCGCCGGAGAAACAACTCGCCGGACATAGCCGGAACCACGATTCCACCGTACCGGAGCTTTATTTTTCTACCATTCGGTATATTTTCACCCATTCATCGATCCTGTAACTTTAATTTGATTTTAATGCATGTTTGATAGGTTAATTAACGGGTTTGACTTCTGTTGACCTGACAATTGGGGAAGATGACATTATTTAACTATTTATTTATTTTCTTTAAAATCAGTTTGTTTATAAATTTATAACAAATCGAAATTTATTAGTTAGATTCTGAAAAATTTAACATAAGTACTTGATACCCTGATGCACTTACTAAAAATATAAAATTAGACAACATTGTCTATAAAACTATTTTTATAAAATTAAAACAGTTTATACTTTCAATATTCATATTAAATCAAGTTTATCGAAATTAAATCTGAAACTTGTACTATATTTATTTTAAACAGTAAACTTTATAAAAATAATTTTATTACTAATATTTCATACTGTTTTGATATTTTTATAATTAAAACAGTTGAATCACTTATTTTTAAGGTTAAAAGTTTAATTGTTTAAATTATATAATTATGTGAATTAAATCCGAAGTTATTTTTATTTTATCTTGCATGCATTGTTGAGTTTATATAAATCAGAAACCATGTTTTATTATTTGCATGTTATTTTTAACATACTAAACCTTATAAATCAGTTAAATCACATTGTTTTATTTAATATGATTAAATTAAATAACTATAGGATTTATGTCGGAAATTATTTTTGTAATAATACATGCATTATTCTGAGTTGGTATAAATTTTGTTACTGTTTAATTAATTTCAGAACATTTTATGTAATTAAATCAGTTAAATCATTTATTTTAACTTAACAGTTTTAATTATATAATTATATTTATTCTGCCCTAAACTAATTAGTAGATAATTAATTTGTATAATTACCATGCTATTCTGAAAATACATTTATCTGTTTTAAATATACAAATAATATTTTTACTCATTATTTGTATAACTTAGTATTTCATAAATACTTCACAAATTAATCAAAATACCAAGTGTTCCCCAAACAGATTGTCAAACCGTACAACACAAAACCTTGTCACCCGTTTATACAAAATCACAGTGTTGCCCTTGTTAATGCTATGTTCCATATGTGTTTGTTTCATGCATGTTATAGAGTAGCGTGGAAAGACTTGTTCCTGCAAACTCTTATCTTTATATTTGTCTGGGATTATTTCGCAAACAAGGTGAGTTCATAGTCCCCATTTCCTGTTTTACAATATTTTCGGGGTGAAACATATGTAATAATGTGATACAAACTCATTTTCATTGTTGTGGCTATCTTGATTGTTTCTTGCAAATGCTTGATACTCGTTGCTTAACACCATTGTTGTTGTTGTTGTTGTTGTTCACATTTGTTGCTTAACACCATTGTTGTTGTGTTGTTGTTCACAATTGTTGCAAATTTCATAAGTTTGAATGATAGATCCGTGTTTACGTCTGCAAGGTTTGAATGTTACACCAAGCATACTTGTATTACTCTTTTGCTAAGATACATCAAATGCCACATTGTTAAACATTTTATTTCATTATCACATTATTTGTTTATTACCAAACTAACCAAAACACTATGAATTCACTCAACCTTTGTTGACCCAAATTATTTTTAACATATGTTTCAGGTGTTGATGTTTGAAGTTAGCTTTTGCAAGGATCACAAAGGATTGCAAGACAAGTGCCTTAGCTTAAAATAAAAACAAAGACTATTGTACACAATGTGTTGTATTGGTTGTGTACTAGTTTGGATGTGAATGCAAATCCTATCAATCAACTTAATTATATTTCAACTTTAATTTAATCACCATGTGCTCATTTGCATTCTATCAAGTTTCGTGATGCCCTTGACGTTTCCGCCACCGAGTCAGGGTGTCACAAGTTGGTATCAGAGCCATGGTTATAGGGATTTAGGTTATTAGAAATTACTTTTGACCTAGACTATAACTTACCTAGGACACCTATCCATTAGATACTCTGTCCGCTTCCTTGTCCTTACCTCTATCCTTATTCTTTGAAACCCAAGCCACGTCACCACGGATTTTTCCCTCATTAAACTGTTAGGACATGCAATTATTCATCATCTGTCCTCAGGTGATTTAAAATTTTTTCAAAACCTCCTCTTATTTTTACTCTCGTCAAAGTCTTGGGCTCTAATAACGAACTCGTGCATGCTGTAAGGGTGGGTGCCTGTATTCTGAGTTTTCTGTCTAGGCAAGCACTTCGCATATATCTCATCAGACGTGAGACCTGTTGTGCTTACCTGGGAATTCTCAGGATGAGTGTCCACTTATAGGCTAAAGCATGACTTCATTAAGTTATAAGACCCAACTACTTTGATTAGTCACTGATATTGTTTATTCGTAAAATAAACGATGTCCGTCCTGTTGTGTGTTTTCTCTTGCCTTCATTGATTTTAAATAATTTTATTCAAAAGCATTATGTTCCGATCTGATGTTTTTCCTTCTTATAGATGCCTCCACGTCGTGACCCAAATGCTGCGATGGCTGCCCTTATTGCTGAGCAGATTGCTGCACAACTACCTAATATCTTTGCCCAGTTCAACCAAGCTGTTCAAAACAACAATCCCAATCCTCCCTGTACTTTCAAACAATTTAATTCCTGCAACCCTGCTAAATACACTAGAAGTGAAGGTGCCACTGCTCTCCTACAATGGTTTGAAAGTATTGAAAATACGTTCCGACACAGCCAGTGCACTGAGGCCCGCAAGGTAGAATTCGCAACCAGCTGTTTCCAGAAACGAGCCTTAACTTGGTGGAATGGTATTATGAGGGATCGAGGTGCCAATGTTGCTATGGCCCTAACTTAGGAAGACTTGAGGGCCCTTATGCTGAGAGAGTTCTGTCCTCGCAACGAGATGCGAGCGCTTGAGGATGAATTTCATGAACTAAAACAGAACAGTGGGGAAAACCGAGCATATATCGATCGTTTTGAAGAGCTGTGTATTCTCTGTCCCAACATCTTGACAACCCCGGAACGCACCATCGAGAAGTTTATCGATGGACTCCCCAGCTGTATTAAACACATTGTGACTGGGAACAGACCAGCCACAATTCGTGACGCGTTCGAACTTTCTGCTATTCTCACTGATGCTCTTGTCAAAGAGGGAGCCTTGACTCGTAAGGGTGATAGTAAAACGTCATCAAAGGATTCGTCCAGTTCGACCAAGGCAGTTAACGCTAGGAACGCCAAGAAGCGAAAGTCAACCCAAAACTTTGCTATCACAAACCTACTCCAGTTAACCAGGTTCCTCCGCCAGCGAAGCGGCCATATGATGGTAAAGCACCGCCCAACCAACGAGCACAACCCCCTGCTAGCAAACCATACTATGGAACTGCACCTCTATGCAACCAATGTAATCTTCATCATCATGCCAATGTACGATGCCGCAAATGTTTAAATTGTGGGGTTTTTGGTCATACAGCTAACGTTTGCCGAGTTGCTGCTACACAAAAACAAGATGTTAACAACCCTGCTTAAGGACGTACTCCTAACGCTGGAGTTAACAAGGCTCGTACCAACGATGATGCAGTTATAAACAACTAGGGTTTTACATTTCGAATCCTTTTGTTATCCAAGACTCATGTACTCTTTTCAGTTATGATGAAATGTTAGTTCGTTTATAAACTAATATGTTTGTGCAATACGTGTAATGTGCGACTATATACCGAAACGTGAACCCTCATAAATACAATGTATTTCAAACTTGATCGCACACTCTGTACCAAACGCATGAACCCGTCTATCCGTGGAACACGTTTAGTCTTGTTTGGCTAGCCTAAAACACGTGAGATGCACGCATCATCTCCGTTGTCAAACCAAAACATCTTTCTTTGACCATGTCCGTAACTTATCACTTGGCAAGATAAGCTATGCAGACTGTGCAACGAGTAAAGAAATTATGGGTGCACACATAATTACGAGATTCGATGCATGGAAACCATAGTGAGCCTTGTTAAGTGTGATGGCATAAAATCTAGAGTGATTAGATAACGAGGCGATTGTAATATCATAAGAACATGGTGGATACGCCGCTGGTACTTCCTATATATAAGTGTTCTTATCGTATTATTTGTTGTAGCGTTATCCAGGTCACTTGAGGATTTTCTGTTATCCCAGACCCATTTGTGTTAACTTAAACAAGACTCGAAATCTATTCATAATCCTTCATTTCCGTTTCTGATGAAGTAACCACTGGAAAATGAATTACCCATTCATTTTCGCTTCTGAAGAAATAACCACTGGGAAATGAATAATCTATTCATAATCCTTCATTTCCTTTTCTGATGAAGTAACCACTGGAAAATGAATTACCCATTCATTTTCGCTTCTGAAGAAATAACCACTGGGAAATGAATAATCTGTTCATAATCCTTCATTTCCGTTTCTGATGAAGTAACCACTGGAAAATGAATTACCCATTCATTTTCTCTTCTGAAGAAATAACCACTGGGAAATGAATAATCTGTTCATAATCCTTCATTTCCGTTTCTGATGAAGTAACCACTGGAAAATGAATTACCCATTCATTTTCGCTTCTGAAGATATAACCACTAGGAAATGAATAATCTGTTCATAATCCTTCATTTCCGTTTCTGGTGAAGTATCCACTGTAAAATGAGTTACCCATTCATTTTCACTTCCGAAGAAATATCTATCGGGAAATGAATTATCCATTACTTGCTTATTTGTACACGCATTTGTTTGCATAATATTTGCATTACTTATACAGCGTAGCATAGTGCCATGCAAAACAATATCTATACAGTGATCCTCGTAAATTCATCGGAATTTACAGCACCAAACAGTGACTTGTTTATATTTCTAATCATTACAATTACATTCTACGGTCTCTTTCGAATAAATTTCGGGACGAAATTTTCTAAAGTAGGGGAGACTGTAACAACCTTGATTTTCAAACATGAACTTATTTGATACACATATCATATTTTGAGATGCAATTTGTTTGATACATGTTTAGTTTTATTGTTGCTACATGTTTTGCCGACCCAAACGCGTGAATAATTTCAATTTGTTCTAGTTACATACTCATAAACAAGACAATATTAACTACAAGGGCCAAACCTGTCGTTTGGTGGAAGTATAAGTAGAGGACTCCTATTGTCATTCCTTAAAACTTGTTTGAAAACTCTGATTTTAAAACCATAGATAAAACCGTCATTATTTTACAAAATATAAAGTTCGGGGACTAAATTGTAATTTTTGAAACTTGAAAGTTCGGGTTAAAAACGTAAAATTTATAAAACATAAAGTTTAAGGTCCTTTATGACATTTTTGAAACTTGTTTTATAAATAAAAATATAAGTTTTTTTTTTAACTTTTAAAAGTTTAGGATTTAAAATGTAATTTTAGAAAACTTATATTTTATATAAAATAAACATATATTTTTGAAATTAAAGTCCAAGGACCATTGGGTCATTTTATCAAACTTGTAGTCTAGGGACTATAAATGCCATTTTTGAAACTGATTTCAGTTAAAAACCCTAACTGGGTTAGAAATTATAAAAGGAATTCAATTTTAAAAATTAACTTAGTTAAACTGTTCAGTTAAGCAAGTCCAGGGACCCTTCTTGACATTTTCGAAATTTATTTAACCGAATTAACTAACCCAGTTAATTATTTTATAAAGGATTCCTTATTAAACAACTAACCTAGTTAGACTCTTTGGTTAACTGTTGAGGGACCTGTTTAGACTATACAGAAACATCAGGGACCAAACCTGAAACTTCACATTCAAACGATTTTACACCGTTTACTCCGCCGGAACCGATCCATTCGCAAACAAACAAACGCACACTGATCAAACATGCACACCTGCTTGTTCTCCTCGACATCTTGAACCGTCCAAAGCTTTCAATTTTACCGAAACATGCAATTCTGTCTACGAAATCGGAAATCGTTTTTAAAAATTTAAGTGGGAATCTGTTTTGTCTGAATTCGGTTGTTTGAGGATCAATTGATTATGTTATAAACTTCCTGAAACCTTCACGAACCCACAACATCTCTCAAAAATCACAAACACTTCGTAAATCGCTCCGGGTTCACCTCTGTTACTTCGCCGGAGAAACAACTCGCCGGACATAGCCGGAACCACGATTCCACCGTACCGGAGCTTTATTTTTCTACCATTCGGTATATTTTCACCCATTCATCGATCCTGTAACTTTAATTTGATTTTAATGCATGTTTGATAGGTTAATTAACGGGTTTGACTTCTGTTGACCTGACAATTGGGGAAGATGACATTATTTAACTATTTATTTATTTTCTTTAAAATCAGTTTGTTTATAAATTTATAACAAATCGAAATTTATTAGTTAGATTCTGAAAAATTTAACATAAGTACTTGATACCCTGATGCACTTACTAAAAATATAAAATTAGACAACATTGTCTATAAAACTATTTTTATAAAATTAAAACAGTTTATACTTTCAATATTCATATTAAATCAAGTTTATCGAAATTAAATCTGAAACTTGTACTATATTTATTTTAAACAGTAAACTTTATAAAAATAATTTTATTACTAATATTTCATACTGTTTTGATATTTTTATAATTAAAACAGTTGAATCACTTATTTTTAAGGTTAAAAGTTTAATTGTTTAAATTATATAATTATGTGAATTAAATCCGAAGTTATTTTTATTTTATCTTGCATGCATTGTTGAGTTTATATAAATCAGAAACCATGTTTTATTATTTGCATGTTATTTTTAACATACTAAACCTTATAAATCAGTTAAATCACATTGTTTTATTTAATATGATTAAATTAAATAACTATAGGATTTATGTCGGAAATTATTTTTGTAATAATACATGCATTATTCTGAGTTGGTATAAATTTTGTTACTGTTTAATTAATTTCAGAACATTTTATGTAATTAAATCAGTTAAATCATTTATTTTAACTTAACAGTTTTAATTATATAATTATATTTATTCTGCCCTAAACTAATTAGTAGATAATTAATTTGTATAATTACCATGCTATTCTGAAAATACATTTATCTGTTTTAAATATACAAATAATATTTTTACTCATTATTTGTATAACTTAGTATTTCATAAATACTTCACAAATTAATCAAAATACCAAGTGTTCCCCAAACAGATTGTCAAACCGTACAACACAAAACCTTGTCACCCGTTTATACAAAATCACAGTGTTGCCCTTGTTAATGCTATGTTCCATATGTGTTTGTTTCATGCATGTTATAGAGTAGCGTGGAAAGACTTGTTCCTGCAAACTCTTATCTTTATATTTGTCTGGGATTATTTCGCAAACAAGGTGAGTTCATAGTCCCCATTTCCTGTTTTACAATATTTTCGGGGTGAAACATATGTAATAATGTGATACAAACTCATTTTCATTGTTGTGGCTATCTTGATTGTTTCTTGCAAATGCTTGATACTCGTTGCTTAACACCATTGTTGTTGTTGTTGTTGTTGTTGTTCACATTTGTTGCTTAACACCATTGTTGTTGTGTTGTTGTTCACAATTGTTGCAAATTTCATAAGTTTGAATGATAGATCCGTGTTTACGTCTGCAAGGTTTGAATGTTACACCAAGCATACTTGTATTACTCTTTTGCTAAGATACATCAAATGCCACATTGTTAAACATTTTATTTCATTATCACATTATTTGTTTATTACCAAACTAACCAAAACACTATGAATTCACTCAACCTTTGTTGACCCAAATTATTTTTAACATATGTTTCAGGTGTTGATGTTTGAAGTTAGCTTTTGCAAGGATCACATAGGATTGCAAGACAAGTGCCTTAGCTTAAAATAAAAACAAAGACTATTGTACACAATGTGTTGTATTGGTTGTGTACTAGTTTGGATGTGAATGCAAATCCTATCAATCAACTTAATTATATTTCAACTTTAATTTAATCACCATGTGCTCATTTGCATTCTATCAAGTTTCGTGATGCCCTTGACGTTTCCGCCACCGAGTCAGGGTGTCACAATTTGGTCCATTTTTAGTCCGAATTTTAATGTCAAACTTTCCAGGGTTTATTAATGTCCAATTATCTATGATCTGTGAAATTTTGAGCGAATTTTGACCGATAAATTTCTCTGAAATGATGAAAGAAGGTGTAGAAGTCAGAATGAGAACAAAATCAAGCTAAACTCTTC
Source organism: Helianthus tuberosus (assembly GCA_030545235.1). Taxonomy (NCBI): domain Eukaryota; kingdom Viridiplantae; phylum Streptophyta; class Magnoliopsida; order Asterales; family Asteraceae; genus Helianthus; species Helianthus tuberosus. The sequence continues at coordinate 63,142,268 of CM060385.1, read as the reverse complement.
TTAACCTGCTCTGATACCACTTGTTGGATCGTTGTTTAACCCGATTGAGTCGATCAGAAGAGTTTTAAGTCCAGTTCAAAGGCGGAATCAGAGAACTAGACACAGAAACAACTTGATAATCTAATATCTGTCACTTATATTGCATTTAACAACTATTACAACCTTGACAGAAATCCGGCAGCACTTCGTTACAGTTCTGAAGTCGCGATACCAACAAATGAACAATGCACCTATATATAGTGAGCATGATTTCGCTTATGTAAACATGACATATGAGCGAAATCACTTGTTTCTGATTTCACTTATATGGACATGTCCATATGAGCGAAATCACTCCCTTAACCTCTAACAATCGTTTCTCGAACCTCGTGCATTGGATATCCTATCTAATCTTATCCTATTACATGATACAAGACGAAGTCAATAGACGTAATGCACTAACAGTTGTGACTGCTGTTGACGATTCTAATTCGCAGGATATGGGCTCCTGTAATCCTTTGTTGCGTGACCAAGCTTGTTACATCTATGACAACGACCCGTGTTGCACTGCCCACTGTGGTGCAAATTACATCGATTGCACTTAGGGTGATTCCCCTTGTACCCACCCTGACTCTGATTCCCAGAAGACTGCTGACTGGGGCTCTTGTAGTCGTCAGTTCTTCGCTGTTGAGACTGAGACTGAACAGAAGTAGAACCTTTGCTTGAATTTCCATCCGACTTGCGCTTGTTGTCACTAGGAGCATCAGAAGTAGTGGTGCTAATACGCTTAGGTAGCTTGTTCTGCTCAACTGCCTTATCAGTGAGACGATGGGCTAGCCGTATGACTTGCTGGATGGTAGGGAGGTTAGCTGCAGTTACATGGCTCTGAATCTCTGGCACTAAACCCTTGAGGTACAGCTCGATACATTTGATAGGAGGATCCACCATAGTAGGACACAATGCTGCCAATTCGTTCTATCTCTTCGTATCTGCCTCGATTTCAGACCCTGTCATCTTCAAGTTGTAAAACTCCACCTCTAGCTTGTGAATGTCATCGCGATGACAGTACTCCTCTTTGATCAGATCTTTGAAGTCGTTCCATGGGGTGGCATTAGCAGCTGCCAACCCTAGCATTTGAACCTGTGCGTTCCACCAAGTTAACGCACCGCCTTCAAGTGTTCCAGTAGCAAATTTCACCCTACGAGCTATAGGGCATTTACACATCTCAAAAACGGATTCGATCTTCTCGAACCAGTGGAGGAGACCTACAGCTCCTTCTGTACCACTGAAGGTACTAGGTCGACAGTCCATAAAGGTCTTGAACGTACACACGGAAGGCTGAGCATGCTGACCTGTTGCGCGAGAAGGAAAAGACAAGGTTAAGCACGAGAGTTGGTTTGCGAGAGTAGGATCTAAACATCCTAGGATAGGTCGAAATGGCAGGTTATACCTCCTGCAGGGGCTGCTGTGAGTGCCTCAGCAACTCTTTCGTTGATTAGAGTCGTCAGCTGGGCTTGAGTCAAGTTCAAGCGTCCACTCATGATCTTCACATCGAAGGAAATACAAGTAAGAAAGGTGTCGCGAAAGTGCATAAGTGTGGTATGACAGAAGAGAGCAAGCACACAGGGTTTCAAGCAATAGTTGCTACGTTAACTAAGCATACCATGATCAAATGCACTACTTAAACTAACAGGCAAGCAATACAAACATAAACCATATTACCTATAGTGTAGAGTCTTGCACGTGGAGCGAAGTGTCGTTGTGGATCGTTGAGCACTGCACAGGTTATAGTCTGGTTTTGTCAAAAAGCTTTTCCCTTTTTAAAACCAAGTTCACTATAACCAATGGCTCTGATACCAATCTGTCACACCCCCAAAATCCACAAGCAGAGTATCACCGCAGGAGGCGTGACTGACCAGGATCCAGCCACCAATCATATTGAACAATGTAATTAAATAAATAAAAGTCCAACAAAACAATATAATTGGTGTTCAAAACAAGTTAATCAAATTCAAGTTATCAGTGGAAGCATAAAGTTTAAAACCAAAGTATAAGTTTAAAAGTTCAAATGTTTAACATGGAACTCAACAGTCCATGTCCCACAACGACCTCTCCTTCTCGTGCAAGCTCCAAGTAAACACCTAACGACCTGCAAGGCATATAATAACGAGTCAACAACAAAGTTGAGCGAGTTCACAGTTGGTTGTCCATTTTAAAGTTGTTCCAAAAACCATAAGTTCATTCGAAAACCATGAGTTATCCAATTCCTTGTTTCTCAAACCATAACCAGTGGGGGCTACCCCGTGTTAACCACTAGACCCGTTACCATATCGGCAACTGACTGGAGTCATGTTTATGTGCCCTACGTCAATGTCTATCATCATTGACTAAGTGCCCAGATCCATTAGTCCACTCCCGTCCTCTGCGGCATGGTGTGAGGCTTGTCAAACCTAATAGCACTATTTAACTAATGACCCGCTCGCTATTGGCCCGGTGATTAAGTCGATATAAAAATGAGGGACTTCATGATAGAGTTTTGTCTAGTAAGTTATATGTTGTCATCATTCCTATGGAGGATGGAGGTACGTAATCTACCCAAGGAGAATACGCAGGTTTAATGTTGTCATCCTTCCCATGGAGGATGGAGGTACATATTCTACCCAAGGAGAATATGCAGGTTTCGTTTTAGTTTCTTAACCCATTCCCAAACCACCGGGAATCCCATGCCTTGTAGAAAGTGTGAACTCACCTTAGGTTAGCTCGGCAGATACACAGAAAGGTCAATCGAGCTGCTAGTGGTCAACCACGTCCTAACATGGTTACCATACAAGTCAGGTCTAGGTTCAAGTAGTGCATATAAGTTTTACACATTAACTAACAGGTTACAACACGTAATGATCACGACAAACATATTCAACACGTTATCACGTACATATCATATTCGACCTTGTGCGACTCAAATGATTGGGCTCGCACAAGTTTAATGGTCCAACAGCCTTGTGCGCTTCACTAGTTGAAGCCCAATAATAACCAGCCCAACCTGTTGTGCGTCCAGCACAACTTGTGCGACTCACAACGGGTTGTGCAACTGAAACAAAACCCGGCCCAAATAACATAAACAACCCAAATTGTACACGTCCCAAACAAATAAACAGAAATCAATCTTGTGCGGTCCATTTATCTTGTGCGACTACGGATTACTTGTTCGGTTGGGGTTTTGGGCTATTCAGCCTAACAGCATAACATGGCTTAACATATTAAGCAACCCAACATCTTGTGCGATCAGCACAACCTTGTGCGATTCACAAGATGTTGTGCACTTATGCTTTACTGAGTTGTACAGTTTGTTTAAACAGTTGCACCAAGCTTGTGCGACTGTCTTGTGCGACCAGAGCTTGTGCGACTAACTCTTGTGCAATCAGTTATATGTTTTTCCTCAAATCATGAATATCAGTTACACATTCTATAATTACACGATTTACAATCAATTAATCCCTAATAGGTTATCATGTACCCGAAACATAATCAATCATGAACAACACCTATCATTCCAATCTAATCGGGTCAACATCAATAATCAAATCAGAAATCATACACGTTCATACACCCCAATTATCATGAACACTAACTACTATCTTGGACCACATCGATTAACAACAATCAATAAAACATTCTAGCATCCAAACTAAATTATTAACATCATCAACACGGTGATCCTTTCTCCTCACAATACCCTACTCATCGGCTAGACTAGAACAACAATAATCGATCATAGTCATCAATCAACCTTGAATCGAATCACTAAATCAATACACCATCATACAATTATAAACCCTAAAGCAACATGCAAGATCATTATGACACACACATCATGCATTGGTTCATCAATTCATCGATCTAGATCAATCACAACATCAAGCCTCATGTATTAACAAATTAAACAAATAATGAGATACTAACCGAAAGATAGAATGAGTTGGTTTGATCGATGAAAGAGCTCTGAATGGGGAAGAAGGGCTGCCATCGTCGAGTAAGGAGAAGGAGGGAACTAGGGTTTGGTATGTGTTGTGTTTTGCAAGTAATGAGGAGTATACCCCTTCCTCATGAGGTTATGCGCAACAAATGGGATGGGCCGAACCCATTACGGGCTGCCCTTGTGGTTTTGAGTGCAAAAGTGTGGGCCGAGAAGGGTGTGGAACAAACGCCCAAAGGCTTGTGCGATTAGACATGAGTTGTACGATTTCATTATATATACATTCATTACACATACTCACATAACATGTAACATTCATTTATTAAAACCAACATATCCATTAATCACATAAGGTTCATACACGTTACCTCAAAGTATAAAGAAAGGTTCTGAAATACGAGTTGTCACAGTATCAGCTAACGAATTACTTTTAGAAAAAGTTTTTTTGAGAGTTCGAAATTGTACAAGAACTGAAAATGTGCAAATGTCATAGATAATTATACAATCCAGGAAAATAATACACAAGGTTTCATTGAATACGAAATTGTTCGGAATTGTACAATGATTGAAAAGGCAGAAATGTCACACATAACAACACGGTGGATCTCATGATGCGGAAGCAGGCCCCAGTAATACTCAAACAGAAAATCAAACTCGAACCACATAAATAGTTGAACCCGCTGAGACTACACAAGCTATGGTGTTTGATGAATCAGATAACTCAGACTCTGATGGTCTTTCGTTCGATAGAGGAGAATATGATTCTGAGGGGGAGCAGATCTAGATTGATGGTCAAACAGACGAAGTCCAACAAAATGTGGAACAAAACATTTTAAATCTAGAAGACGAGGTGATAATTCCTAATGAAGTGATGCCAAGGACACTATCTTATCACCCCGAGGAGTATATCATTGGAGAACTCCAATCATGATCAAATTGATCGGGCTTATTTCGCAGGTTGAGCCAAAAACGTATAAAGAAGCACTTACTGAAGAATCATGGGTAAATGCGATGCAAGAGGAGCTGGATCAATTTGACAAGCTCGGAGTTTGGAGGCTAGTTGATTTACCCGAGGGTCAAATAATGATAAAAACAAAATGGGTATTCAAGTGCAAACGAGATGACAAAAGAGTGATAGTCAGAAAAAAGCTTGCCTAGTGGTTCAAGGTTTTAGCCAGCATGAGGGTATCGACTTCACAGAGGTTTATGCTCCTGTTGCTAGGCTCGAGGCGATTCACATTTTCCTCGCTTTTGCATCTTGGAAAGGGTTTAAGGTTTACCAGCTCGATGTCAAGTCATCATTTGTATAAGGAAAAGTAAAAAAAGAGGAGTATGTTGGTCAGCCGCCGCGCTTTACCGATCCAGTTTACAAAGACAATGTCTACTAGCTAGATAAAGCCTTATACGGGCTGCATCAGGCCCCGAGAGCCTGGTATGAGACTCTGTCTCAGCACCGGTTGTCGAATGGTTTTACTCGTGGCAAAGTAGATGCAACACTCTTCACCAAAGAAGCTGATGGGCACTTGCTGATAGTCTAAATTTACATGGATGATATAATCTTTGGTTCGACGAACGATGCACTTTGCAAAGATTTTGAACTGGTCATGAAACTCAAGTTCGAGATGAGCTCAATGGGCGAGATGAAGTTCTTCTTAGGCTTACAAGTTGATCAGTTGCCTGGAGGAATCTTCATTCACCAAACGAAGTATGTTCACAATGTGTCGGAGAAATTCAGCATGACGGGAACTTCACCTATGTCCACACCTTTGGCGCTCAGTCACGGCATTCATCCGGATCCCACGGGGGATAAAGTCAATGAGACTTTGTACCGGTCAATGATAGGGTCCCTCATGTACCTGACAGCTTCTCGACCAGACATTATGTATCCCACTTGCCTCGCAGCTCGCTATCAATTTAGTCCGAGATCATCACACATGGTGATCGTCAAAAGAATCCTGCAATATCTTAAAGGAACTCCAAGTCTCAGCTTGTGGTATCCAAAGAACGACGAATTCAACCTGGCGGGATACTTAGATTCTGATTATGGCTGCTGCAAACTGAACGCGAAGTCTACTACCGCTGGCTGCCAGTTCTTCGGAACTCGATTGGTAACATGGCAGTTTAAGAAACAGACTACGGTCGCTCTCTCTACATGCAAAGCTAAGTATGTCTCGGCTAGCAATTGTTGTTCACAAATATTGTGGATCCAACAGCAGATGAGAGACTATGGTCAACAATTTCTGAACACGCCTATTTCCGTAGACAATGAGGCTGCAATCAATATAACTAAAAACCCTGTTCATCACTCTAAGACAGAACATACTGAAATTCGACATCACTTCATTCGTGATTGCTACAAAAGAAGTTGATAAGATCTGAAAAAATCCACACCAATGAACAAAAAGCTGACTTTTACACAAAACTGTTTGATACATCAAAATTTCAATATCTTTTGGAACTTAATGGTATGAGGCTTTTATCATCAGGGGGTGAAATTGTCGAAGGTGATTCCAAGACGGAGGACGTTGAGACGTAATCTGCATTGGTTTGTCATTTTCTTCTTTTAAAATGTTTTTAATTTTTGGGAGAGAAAATGTAGCACAAAATACAAAAACATTTAAAAATACAAAAATGTAAAAAACATAGAAAAAGGCAAAAAAGTTAGTGTAAAAGAGGAAATGATAGTACATCAGTAGACAACCACAGCATGCTAAAGAAATGGAAAGTTGCAACCGCACATTCTCACTGACCTTGACAGGTTGGATATTGGTATCCATTTTGGTGACACAAATGGTTATCTAGCTAGATTCCTAATTGAACCCAATTTGATCTCTCGAATCAAGAGCGCTCAACAAGAAGATGGAGAAATTTGGGCTATTATACATAATATGGAGGTTGGTAAGCATTCAGGATTTAGAATTGACGAGAGTGGGGTAGTGTGGTGTGGTGTGGTGTGGAAACGTTTATGTGTGCCTAATGATTCCTCCCTACGTGAGTCATTATTAGCTGAGGCTCATAGTTCATCATTCTCTATTCACTCTGGATCTACAAAGATGCATCGGGATATTCGCCAGCACTTTTGGTGGAGCGCTATAAAGGAGGACGTAGCCAGATATGTTGGTAGATGTCTTACTTGTCAACAAGTTACGACAGAGCATCAAAGAGCTAGTGGATTGCTTCAACCACTAGATATTCCAGTTTGTAAGTGGGATGACATTTCGATGGATTTTGTTATTAGTTTATCGAGGACTTTCAAGAAGAATGATACTATCTGGGTGGTAGCTGACCGTTTGTCTAAGTCGGCTCATTTTCTTCCGATTCAGCAGGGTTTCTCAGTTAGTAAATTATCTGAGATCTTTACTCATGAGATTATTAGACTTCATGGTACCCCGGTCTCAAATGTTTCTGATTGAGACCCACGTTACACTTCATGCTGTTGGAAAGGTTTGTAAGTTGCTTGGGGTACAAGATTAAGATTCAGCATCGCATTTCATCCTCGGACCAACGGTCAATCAAAGCGTACTATTCAGACACTCGAATATATGCTTCGAGCTTGTGCCTTAGGGTGGAGCGGGAATTGGGACTAGTATTTTTGTTTGGTAGAGTTTGCCTACAACAATAGTTGGCAAGCTAGCATTGGTATGGCACCATTTGAGCTTCTTTATGGTCAGAAGTCTAGAGCTCCTATATGTTGGGAAGAAGTTGGCGAGAAAATCATTGAAGGCCCTGAATTAGTGCAGATCACGAGTGAGAAGGTTGCTAGTGCTCGAGAAAAGTTAAAGGAAGCTCAAAGTCATCAAAAGAGCTACGCACACAGACATCGTCGTGCATTGGAGTTCAAGGTCGGTGAGCGGGTATTCTTGTGAGTTTCGCCTTGTAAAGGCATTCACCGTTTTGGAATCAAAGGGAAGCTTAGCCCTAGATTCATTGGTCCGCTTGAAATCCTTGACAAAGTCGATGAAGTTTTTTATTGTTTGGCACTACCATCTCAGTTGTCGCATGTCCATAATGTCTTCCACGTATCTCTCCTTAGGGAATACAACTATCATCCGTTGCATGTCATGAATTATCCACTTCATTTTATTCGGGAAGACTTATCTTGTGATGAGGAACTCGAAGCTATTCTAGACCGCCATGAGCGGATTATGCGAAAGAAGACTATTCCTTTTGTTAAAGTTCTTTGAAAGAACCATTCTGAACGCGAGGCTATTTGGGAGATGGAAGACACTATTCGTTCTCAGTACCCAAATTTGTTCTCATCTTAGCATTCCGTATTTAAGGTTAGTTGATTCTGACTGAGTTTAAATTCTGATTATTTAGTATCTGTTTATTTGTTATCTTAGAAACTCCGTACCTTAGTATGAGTGATGTCTAAATGTTTGCTATGTGTTAAGTCACTTTCGTATCCGTTGTGATGGAGATCGTTTGTATCCGTGCTTAGCAATTTCGAGGACGAATTTTTTTTAAGAGGGTAGAGTTGTAATATTCGTAACTTATTATAATAGTAGCATAATATGATAATTAAAATATGTTATTAATGTAAGGACTAAAATAATGGGAAACAATAAAATGAATTCAAATGTTATCATCCCACTTTCCGTATCCAACTGTTTCTCACAATTATGCTCAACCACCTCCACTTTCATGATATCTACTAACCCACGTTCAAGACTGATGAAACACTGGTTAGCACCTGAGGTGAAACTAGTCTGTTCGTCTCTTTTGTGGGGTTCAATCTCCTTTGTTACTCACCAAATGACGGGTCCTGCAAAACAGCAACACCGTTAGCTCATTAAGAGGGGAATAAGGGGGTTTCCCTCTTAACCGGGCTCCGGCGTGAGAATAAGTTCTATTCTGAGGAAATAAAACAGTGTGTGTTAAGAGTGAGAGTGTGGAGAATAGGATGGATTTAACCTGAATGATGAAGGGTCCTATTTATAGCCGGAGGGTGAAGGAGGGAGGAGCAACCTTGCCAGCCATTATAGGGCGCCAGCTGTCCGACCAAGGGGAATATCCTCTTGGTATCCTCTGCTGTGGTCAGTGTGGTGGTACACATGGCGCGCCTATATTTGTCGATGCTGGAGAGGTCGTACTGGTATTGTCGGTCTGCTCCTTGATCTGCTGCAGGCCTACATGGCGCTTGATGAATGGTGACACGTGATGTCCTTTCTGTCGGAGGGAGCATCTTTGGTGTCACCTTGATGCCTTCCAGAAGCTTCTAGAAGCTTCTGGATTCGCTTGCTGATGTAGGTGCCATGTAGGATGGAAAAGTGGTGTGGTCCTTGCCATGTGGGCAGGAAATTGGGACCATACCTCTTCAAGTCCCCCAAGTCCAGTGTGCCTTCTAGTTGAGTTGATCGTCTAGGAGGGATTCTGGACTTATAAGGATAGTGGTTGTTGGTGTTGTTGGGATACATGTTTGTTACTTTGCACGGCTTATCGTAATAGTAGCGTGGCGCGTGACGTGTTGGTAACTTTGCAAAGTTGAGCCAACTGGACGCAAGGCGCATGGCGTATTGGTAACTTTATAAAGTTGAACCAACCGGACGCATGGCGCATGGCGTATTGGTAACTTTATAAAGTTGAGCCAACCAAACGCATGGCGCGTGGCGTGTTGGTGTTTCCTTCTGAAGGAAGTTTCCTTTCTTGGGGTAAAGAGAACTGATGTGACTGTCTGATGTCCCTGTCTTTTCTGAGGTGAACAGGCACCTTTTCAGTGGTGTCAGTTACTTTCCATCCCTTTGTCAGACGTGTGCCGCCCACGCTCCCGAAAAAAGAGGTGACGGTTTCTCTCTCTGCTGACGTGTCTTTTCCCTATTGGATGACCTTCTGAATTCTGACGGCCCACTACCCATCGCATTAAATGCGATGGGTATAAATACATGGCGGTTTCCTTCATTCCTTTCACTTTTCAAAATTTGAACTTCGATGATTTCTCATATTTCTTTCTCTCTTCCTCTTTTACGTTTATCCATATTGTCTTTTCTCATTTTCTCTCAATATGTCTGGAGCCAATCCTTCGTCGAAAAAGAGGAGGAATAAGGGTAAGAATCCTCTGGGCCCTGACCAGGCGACTATAGGTTGGAAAGAGGAAGAGTTTCAGAATTTGGTGAGAGAGATGGGTTTCCTTCCTGAATGGGGTGCCCAGTTTCCAACTCCAGGTTCTACCGCCATAGATGCACCTCCTGGTTACATTACATTATATGCTGCTTTTTTCGGGAGGGTAACTTCAGACTCCCGATGACCAAGTTTACTGCTGAGGTGTTGAGGAATTATGGGCTCCATATCTCTCAAATCAACGCGATTGGGCTTCCCTGTGTTACCCATTTTGAGTTTATCTGCAGAGCCAACCGTGTTGAGCCAACTTTTGAAATGTTTAATGTGTTTTCCCTTTTAAAGAGGGTAGAGTTGTAATATTCGTAACTTATTATAATAGTAGAATAATATGATAATTAAAATATGTTATTAATGTAAGGACTAAAATAATGGGAAACAATAAAATGAATTCAAATGTTATCATCCCACTTTCCGTATCCAACTGTTTCTCACAATTATGCTCAACCACCTCCACTTTCATGATATCTACTAACCCACGTTCAAGACTGATGAAACACTGGTTAGCACCTGAGGTGAAACTAGTCTTTTCGTCTCTTTTGTGGGGTTCAATCTCCTTTGTTACTCGCCAAATGACGGGTCCTGCAAAACAGGAACACCGTTAGCTCGTTAAGAGGGGAATAAGGGGGTTTCCATTTTAACCGGGCTCCGGCGTGAGAATAAGTTCTGTTCTGAGGAAATAAAACAGTGTGTGTTAAGAGTGAGAGTGTGGAGAATAGGATGGATTTAACCTGAATGATGAAGGGTCCTATTTATAGCCGGAGGGTGAAGGAGGGAGGAGCAACCTTGCCAGCCATTATAGGGCGCCAGCTGTCCGACCAAGGGGAATATCCTCTTGGTCTCCTCTGCTGTGGTCAGTGTGGTGGTACACGTGGCGCACCTATATTTGTCCATGCTGGAGACGTCGTACTGGTACTGTCGGTCTGCTCTTTGATCTGCTGTAGGCCTACATGGCGCTTGATGAATGGTGACACGTGCTGTCCTTTCTATCGGAGGGAGCATCTTTGGTGTCACCTTGATGCCTTTCATAAGCTTCTAGAAGCTTCTGGATTCTCTTGCTGATGTAGGCGCCATGTAGGATGGAAAAATGGTGTGGTCCTTGCCATGTGGGCAGGAAATTGGGACCATACCTCTTCAAAGACTAAGGGGGCGCTTGGTTCGCGAAATGTGTACGAATTGGAATTGGAATCCCTATGGGAATTGGAATTTGATGGATTCCTTTGAAATCCATAGATGCGTTTGGTTGATAAATGTATTAATGGAATTAGAATTTAAAAATACCTAAAAAGACAAAATTACCCCTAGTTATAAACAATTGGCAAAAGTTTTAAAAACAACCATCTTAGATAAAAGAGTAAACTGCCATTTTGGTCCCTGTGGTTTGGCCAGTTTTGCCACTTTAGTCCAAATCTCAAACTTATTACATCCAGGGCCCTGTGGTTTGGTTTTTGTTGCCATTTTGGTCCAAATTTCAAATTTGACAGATTTCCCATTAATGACCTGCTATTTTGTTTTTACCCTCAGGGGCATTTTGGTCATTTTAGATTTATTATCTCTTTATTATATAATAAAACCCCTGATTATCATCATCTTCAACCTCAATACAGACATATCTCTCTCTCTCTAAAATACCACCACCACACCCCCACCACCCCTACCATCGCCACCTCCTCCATCTCTCTCTCTCTTATGTCTCTCTATAGCACCGCCACCACCGCCACCTCCTCCCCCTTTTCACCACCGCCACTCCGGCATCGTCCCATCCAACAGTCACACCCACACCCCCTTCCCAATTACATCATCATCTTCAACCCTTTTTCAAACAAACAAACAAACAGACATTCAGTGCATATTAACTTCATTGAATCTGAAGATATCGAGGTAAAAAGTTTATAACAATTCTAAACCCTTTCAACTAAATCATAACTAGCTAGATTTAACATCATAACAACAACAATCATAAAACTAACTATTCCTAAATTGGCAACAACAACAACATCCAAAACTAGATATAAAATTAAACCAAAATCTCACATCAGTTTCAGAACCCTGATATCTCTTGGGCTTCCGTTTCTTCCGTTTAACCTGCCAAAAAACAACCAGATCCAGTATTCACCAACACAGGTAAACAAATTTATTAATAACATATAACCAGATATTATTAGCGGTACCGGTGCAGAAGCGTCAGGAAAGTCTGAGGTTTTCGCCGATTGAGCGGAAGTTAAGTTGTGTTCAGCAGGATTCGGTAGATTCAAGTCGGTTATGGTGAGATGATGATCGGATGGTGCTACGATTGAGTTGAAATCTCCGGTGACCGGAGACGCCATAACTAAGGGTTTTGATCGGAGAGAGAGCTGCAAGTGTGTTCAACAACGGCTGGGCAAACACTATAGGGTTAGGGTTTACCATGTGTTCTTGAGGCGGAGATCTGTGTGTTCTTAGGGTTAGGGTTTTCGAGCGTTTGAGCTTCTATTTGAGCACCAGCAGAAGATGCCATTCGTGCCCTGCTCGTTGCGGTGTTTTAGAGAGAGAGCAGGTCATTTTAGAGAGAGAGCAGAGTTGGCGGCGGTGGGACGGTGGTGGGGATGATGCGATGGTGGGCGTGGGGGTGGTGTGGTGGTGGTATTTTAGAGATCGAAAGAGAGAGAGAGAGAGAGAGAGAGATCTGTATTGAGGTTGAAGATGATGATAATCAGGGGTTTTATTATATAATAAAGAGATAATAAATCTAAAATGACCAAAATGCCCCTGAGGGTAAAGACAAAATAGCAGGTCATTAATGGGAAATCTGGTCAAATTTGAAATTTGGACCAAAATGTCAACAAAAACCAAACCACAGGGCCCTGGATGTAATAAGTTTGAGATTTGGACTAAAGTGGCAAAACTGGCCAAACTACAAAATCTAAAAAATCCAAAAAAATCTAAAAAATCCAAAAAATTATAAAAATTCAAAAAAATAATAAAAAATCCAAAAATCCTAAAAATTCAAAAAAAATCTAAAAAATAATAAAAAATCCAAAAAAATCTAAAAAATTAAAAAAACTCTAAAAAATAAATTAAAAAATCCAAAAAATTCTAAAAAATAAAAAAAAAATAATAAAAAAATCCTAAAAATCCTAAAAATTCAAAAAAATAAAAAAATAATAAAAAATCCAAAAAATCCTAAATATTCAAAAAAAAAAGTCTAAAATATAATAAAAAATCCAAAAAATTCTAAAAAATCATAAAAAACCCTAAAAATCCTAAAAATTCAAAAAAATCTAAAAAATACAAAAAATACTAAAAATAATAAAAAATCCAAAAAATTGTAAAAAATCGAAAAAATTCAAAAATTTGTTTTTTTGAATTTTTTGATTTTTTAGAATTTTTTGGATTTTTTATTATTTTTTTGATTTTTTGATTTTTTTATTTTTAGATTTTTTTTTATTTTTTAAACTTTTTTTTGGTCTTTTAGAATTTTTTTAGGTTTTTTTAGATTTTTTTTATTTTTTAAAATTTTTTGGATTTTTTAGAATTTTTTTGTTTTTTATAATTTTTGGATTTTTTATTATTTTTTTGATTTTTTAGAATTTTTTTGATTTTTTAGAATTTTTTGGATTTTTTATTATTTTTTAGATTTTTTAGAGTTTTTTTTTTTATTTTTTAGAAGTCTTTGGATTTTTTAGTTTTTTTTTTGGGTTTCTTTAGATTTTTTATTATTTTTTTTGATTTTTTAGAATCTTTTTTATTTTTTAGAATTTTTTGGATTTTTTATTATTTTTTTGATTTTTTAGAATTTTTTTGATTTTTTTATTATTTTTTGGTTTTTAGACAAAAATGAAAGAGGAAGGGGTTATTTCCGTAACTTTGGAAACATTCACGTGATTTTTTAAACTTTCCTTTGAAATTTAGAAGGAATCTGAATTCCATTAAATAAGGGATTTTGTTGGAATTGAAATCCAATTTCGTTCAAATTCAAATTCTCTTGAAATCCTATAGATTCCTGTGGCCGAAGATTTTAGGATTTGATACTTATCACCATTTCTTTTAAAAACCGGCCGCCTACACCTCTCGTTAAACCCTTCTATTCACCTTCAATACTTCCAATAGAATCGCCGTCACCATACCTTCATCTTGTTTCTGTGTGAACCACTCGCTGCCACAAACATCCGCACTACAGCCGCTGCGACACCACCGTAGCACTCCTCCTCTAACCGCTGGAATCGTGACCTGGTACCGCTCGCTAATGCACCACCATACGCCACCGCTTCCGTGATTCAACCACCGCAACAAATCTATTGCAAACTCTAGATCTCTATCGTGACCATCACGGCATCATTCAGGTCAGTCTGAGTCGCGACCCGATTACCATCAGTTTATTCTTTTGAATACCCCATCTTAGAAACGCGATTAAAAAGTTGATTTATGCGTTCCGGTGATCGACACAACAGGCCGCAACCATTGCAGTTGCTTGACTCGGTTCCGTTTGATCATCCGGAGCTCTAGTCTTTTGTCTCCGGTTAGTTCCGTTTGGCGATTAAGGTAACCAGTCGATCCCACATCCGGTTCGAATTTAGACATTTAAATTCTGGTTTGTTATATTGGTTTTCCGGCGACTAGAGATTATATTTTTAGAAGTGATTTGAATGATTGGTGATGTAGATATTTGTCTGATCCGTTGTGTTGTTGTTGTTGAGATAGTTATAGCTAAGGAATTACATATTTTAATATCAAGTCACTAACTGATGCTTTGATAATTAACTTCAATTTTGAACTGAAGCAAGAGCTTCATATATATAAACCTTTGTAGTTTCGTAACTTGTATAATTGTATATCAGTGGGTTTAAAAGAGGTTTAATCAGTGCCTTCTTTATGCATGCATGTATGTATATATGTACATGGAGATAAAATATTTTAAATATGGAACCTTGTAACTTACTTCTGTAAGATTAAATATATTACGTATTAATATTTAATCTAGTAGCCATATAATCATTTACATAATAGAGATCAAAATATATTAGAACCTATTATTTAATTAGTTGGTAATTGTTGATGGACCATATTACCCTTATTAACTAATTTAGGTTTCCTCTTGGGTGCTTATATAAGGAGAATTATGTGGAGGTTATAGGGTTACTCAGTTTCACAAACAGACACACCCCATAAGATCATAACATCAATTCGACCTCCTCTCCTATACCGATTCCCTTATCGGTTTCTCTTAGCCACCATCATCAGTCAGCACCCTAAGGAGGAACCAGACCAAGATGACAATCATGTCGAACCTTAATGGCTGCGTCTCCATTGCTGGATTCTCTGCTAACCTGTGCTGATGCAACCAAAGGTATGTTTTCATGTTTTCCTTTATGTTCAAACAGAACTGAAGCAACATGTGGTATCAGAGCATATGTTGATTAGTCAGTTCTGTTTTCATATTCATTATTCTGGAATTGAAATCATGAAAACCGAAATTTTGTAAACTTTATAAACATAACAGAAAATTTCGAGTGATAAAGGACCACTCGAGATCACCGTTTTCGGGAAAATAATGTTTAATAAGTGGTTCGAAATTAACTGGATTATCTTATAACCGAAATCTGTTTTAGAAAAGCTTAAAAATTCGGGTTTCGGGTTCCAGAATCATGTTTTATGTTTTAGGGTTCATAATGTTCTTAGTTAAAATTCGAAATTTCCCTTATGTTTTGGAATGTGTTTTGAATTGTATAATGTTTTTCCTAATTTGATCTTATTTTATCTAATAAGTTATTTTCGAAATATGTTAATGAGATAAACAATTATGGTTTCGAAATTTACTGATAAAATTAGATCAATAATAAAATAGGAAACTATATCACAATTCTCAATTTTCGAATTTTCGGTTATGATATCACAATTAAAAGCTGTTAACGAGGTTGCTACTCGAGACCATGAGGTTGCTACTCGCAACCATGAGGTTGCTACTCGCAACCATGAGGTTACTACTCGAGAGCAAAAGGTCTACAACTCGCAACCATTACGTCATCACTCGCAACCATGAGGTTGCTACTCGCAACCATTACGTCATCACTCGCAACCATGAGGTTGCTACTCGCAACCATAACGTGATTAGTCGAGGCCGTAGTTGCGACTCGCAACCATAACGTGATTAGTCGAGACCGTAGTTGCGACTCGCAACCATAACGTCATTAGTCGAGATCGTGGTTGCGACTCGCAATCTCATTATTTTAAGCTATTTAAATGTGAACTAAAGAAAAATTTTTTCGGGGCTCCCGCCCCGAACCCCGGGCGGGGGCGCGCTGCCCCCCGCACCCCCCAGCGAACTCACCGCGGAGTTCGATCCGCGCTAACGGGTGGTTTGCTATTAAATACTTGGTTTTGTTTATACTTAATTAATTTATAAGGATCAAATGATGTTTTACAAAACCAAATATAGCTTAACTTGAATGAGCTTCTGATATATCATTTCTGGCCAAAGCTGACTTGATACATCTACTTATCATTCAAGTATTACGAAAGCTATGTTGTATGTGCATCATAAGCATGAATGTCTTAATTTCTGGCCAAAGCTGATTTAATTCATTCATAGATGGCATACTCAACAAGTGCATAACTAAAGTGATTGTTTCAATTCTGGCCAAAGCTGATTTGTTACAACTACTTTGCACATATGCTTAAATGATTACACTTCTGGCCAAAGCTGTTTTGTTTTCGTTTAAGTAGAACTTTTTAGCTAAGTCTATTATTTTGATGTTAGTAATAGACATATCACAATATCTTCACATAATGATCCTTAGCTTAATGATCCTTAATTAGTTTTTTATGATCATTTCGTCTGCCTTGTTCTTATTACCCATAATGTTACTCACTATGATTTTTCTTCTTTATATCAATATCTCATCCACTCTAATTTTTTAAACCTAAAATGTTTGCTTCATTTAAAGTATTTAAAGTTTCTATTAGAATTGGTTCTTAAATTAAATCCTTGATTATTTCCTAAGACACGATAATCCTATTGCTCTCTTCTGATAAAAATTATAAAGAAGAATGTTAGAGCATGATGAATAGGACAAATCGAATATGATGTCTATTATGATAATCAAGAACTCTCTAATGTAAATGCTATCACTAAAGTTATTCCAGATTAAGTCTTTTCCTAAGACTAATCTTTATTTATGGAATAATCACTAGAACTCCTAAGATGCATGCCTTAATTTGAAACTCTAAACTATAAAGTTAAGTGGTATATGTGAATACATTATAATGTACAAAACCATGACCCATAAAGTTAAGGGCTTACGCATGGAAATAAGTACATTTTTCCAGTACATTACATACTAAGATTTTCACTTGTACAATTTGATGCATTATAAATCAACTACAACACTCTAAAGTACCAAAGTACAATGAGTGTGTTGATAAGCAACATATGTACAAAGAAATAAATGTTTAAAGCTGGAAAATAAGTTGGTATTCACCTTACAACCACTTAAAACGTTTAAAGAGGATTGTTCTCAGGTCCATAGACAAATTACAAGTGCTAATTCCAACATTAAGGTTCTTCAAGGGGAAATCTCACTGCATAATTATGTCATTAGGCTAGACATAAGCAACGAGACTATCCATTATTCTAAAGAACAGTTGGGTAAATTGATTAGGTAGTCACTTATTAATGATATTTAAGTCTGGTAATTTCAATATTCCAATTAACACATGATTAGTTGACTCTAGTTCCATACGTTTCCTTACCAGAACTTGACAAATAATTAACACGAGAGTTAGTGACAAAATTAAATGTTAAGGCTATAAGAACCATAATAAGCAGTCTTCTAACAAAGCTTTTCGATACATTACATGTTCTGATTATTAATCAGAATACAGTATCATTACTTAGGCTATGTCATGAAGGTTGTGAGGTTTGCATAGTCAACATAACGTCACACTTATCTTCAACTCTCATCTTCTTTGTTCTAAATATCTGGATAGAAACATTATTAAAATGAAACTAGATGATACCTTACATTTTCACAACTTTTGTTATCATGCAAATGAGAACTTGACAAAAGGAAAATGAGACTTATAAATTTCATCCATTATAACCGAAATTCATGAGACATCATGACTTTCTTAATGAGGATGATTATTCAACTAACCTCATTCTAAGTGATTTTAAATCATGACGTTAAAGCCCTAAGTATGACTTGGCTTAAGGAATAAGTATGGGTCCATCATAAGTCATTTTTGACATTCGTGGAACTTATTCCAAATGGAATATTCAGACATAATTCATTTATCATTTAAAAGACTATCAACTTGTATCTAAATTTTGTCGCATATGGCACACGTTCTTAGAAGAAATCTATTCATATATATATACTTAATAAGATTTCTATTAGATATGTCCCTAAACTTTCTTAGGATATTTGGACATTAAAGAAATCAAATAAAGTCTAACGTATATATGATAGGTTCCCACGTCATGTAGCTCATTGAAACTTCTCTTATAGCATTCTAGAGACATTAAAGATCAGTGGGAGCATTAAGTGTCTTATTAATAACTTGCAATAGTTGCAAGAGGTGGGGAGTGAAAATTTTACATTACCTCAGTTTGCACCTCTTGTACAAGACACCGCTCCATCACGACACTGTTCTATCAATACTTGTCTCCTTAAAATCTAATGCTACTCTTACAAAAGTTTCATAGTTGCTTAATTGTGGGCACACTTAGATTTCTTACCTAAACTAACATAATCCTCAACAAGAGAAATCACAACGACTAACGTCATTAATTTGTTTTCTCTATTAGAATTTGTTGGTCGTTAAGCATTGACCCTAAGCATGCTGAGTTCCTAAAGATTCCTAAGGTCAGTGGGAGCAGTAAAAGTCCTTATTATGATTTGCAAGGAATACAAGAGGCGGGGGGAAGAATGTCATTAAATTTCATTCCAAATTTAACTCCGATTACACCTCTTGTACACCATACTGCACCAACTCTTACAAACTTAGAATGAAAATGATAGCAACCTAACCAAGAGCTAATCCATAAAACTGAAACTTCTAATAAACCCAATAATCAACTCAGGAGGTCATCTAGGTTTAAAAGCCTACTAATTTTGATGATTACATAACCTCCCTAATTGAAGTTGAAATGGATTTTGGAAATGTTTACTGATCCTATCTCTTCAAATTAAGCCATTAGTGTCAATCAATATTCTTAATGAAATAAAACAGTTTTCTAGTAAAACTGATTTTATGTGTTCGTATAACGTTTGAGATTTGATTGAATTACCTAAGAGTGTTCATAACTAAATCAAATCCTAATATAAACGTTAAGACACTAAGAAGCATGATTGGTTGTCAAAGGTTATACTCAGGAAGAGAAAAATTATGAAAGAGTCTTTCTTACCTATCTTACAAAAGATTTCTTTAAGGATCATCACTGTTCTAGTAGCTTATAATAATTTTGAGCTACATTAGATGAACATTATAAACAATTTTCCATAACAAATGGCTGACACATTTACATGTTCATAAGACAACCTGAAAGTTCTAAACTTATGGTTAAAGAACAGTTTGTTTATAAGTCAATAAAATCCATGTATGGGTTAGGGTTAATGCAAACATCATAATGTGATGAAATCTTAACGTAATTATTTTCATCAACAACCAAGTGGATTAATGTACCTACCTCAAGATGAGTGGGAGCAACTAAGATAAACTTGTCTATATAGATGATATTCTTTTGACAAGTATATGTTACATAAGTCAAAGCATTGTTAACACAAACTTTGATATAATAGATCTCAGAGATATCTCTTACGTGATTGATATCATAACATACTGAGATAGACCCAATGGGATATTAGTTCTGTTCCATAAGTTTAACCTTAAATGGGTCCTAACATATGTAACAAACAATACTGCTCTCCTTTAGAGGATAATAGGATAAGTGAGATTATTTATTTACGCTTCATTAATTGGAAGCCTTATGTAAGTTTAAGTCTATACTCGTTTAGATATTACTCACATTGCAACACGCTAGATATGTCTAGATTATTGTGAAGCATCTAATGGAGTATTACAATATCTTTAAAGAAACGAGAGGCTATAATTTGAAGAAGAAGTGAGAATTAAAACCGGTTTATTACTATAACTTTGAGATATTCAAAGATGATAAAATGTAATTTCGGGTATATTCTTATGTCAGCAGACAAAACATATCTCATGGAGGAGTCAAAATGCACTGATATTAACAACCTAAGTTATAACGACATAATATAGTCACTAAATGTTGTTGGAAATATATCAGTGGACTCATAAGTTTATTAACTCCATATAATAATGTTTTGAAGACTTAGTGTGATAAAGTCAGTTACCATGATTCCTTGAACAGTAACAGTTCGAGAGGTGCTGCATTAAGTTTCGATACGCAATTAATTATTCGTTTATGAACGAATTGAGGAAACTAAGTTTTGTATCGAATACATTCATGATATGCTTAAGGATCCTATAACTGAAGGGCTATTACCCATAAGTCTTATTAAGAGAGCTCATAGACGGGTATTAGTTAATGGCCATGCGCAACTGCATATCGTACTATGAATGACTAAGTATTAGTTAATTTTTCCTCACCAGTTTGATTTTGTACGTCTCTAAGAATATGTCAAGTCGACATAATGGCATATAAGACAAATAAAGTTACAAATCAAACAAAGGGCTTATGCGTATTTTGATCATGACGATTAGGTTTTAAATTAAGGCTATAGTATGATTAATGGGGGTCCTGAGTCGCATAATGATTCAACGGCTGTATTTTTCTGCTATAGTACTTGTTTAAGGCTAAAATGAGTGTTAACTCCTGATCAGGCTTATCTAATACTCATAGTAAATGATTACTCGGCTAAGTGGGAAAATGTAAGATTAAATATATTACGTATTAATATTTAATCTAGTAGCCATATAATCATTTACATAATAGAGATCAAAATATATTAGAACCTATTATTTAATTAGTTGGTAATTGTTGATGGACCATATTACCCTTATTAACTAATTTAGGTTTCCTCTTGGGTGCTTATATAAGGAGAATTATGTGGAGGTTATAGGGTTACTCAGTTTCACAAACAGACACACCCCATAAGATCATAACATCAATTCGACCTCCTCTCCTATACCGATTCCCTTATCGGTTTCTCTTAGCCACCATCATCAGTCAGCACCCTAAGGAGGAACCAGACCAAGATGACAATCATGTCGAACCTTAATGGCTGCGTCTCCATTGCTGGATTCTCTGCTAACCTGTGCTGATGCAACCAAAGGTATGTTTTCATGTTTTCCTTTATGTTCAAACAGAACTGAAGCAACAACTTCCCACTCAAATTAAAGAATTTTGTAGTACTGGAATTAGAAACCCATTTTCTTTGCCAGTGATTTCCAATCGAATAAGCCTCTAAGCTTTTATGTAATTATAAGATTAATTTAACAAAGTTTTGTAGTCTCTATAAATACTGTTAAATTAGGTAGTTGGCTTTAAAGCATCTTTCGAAATAATAAATTGGTTTACTGTACATTGTTATTTTGAAGTCCATATAGAAATGTTTTCACATGTATTAGTAGTTAAAAGGGTTTTGCATCGTTTACATATTTTATAATTTTGAATGATATTTTGTTAATTAATTCCACACTCCTACACTTCTTTTAGAATGGATAGGTAATTTAATAAAACCATTAACCTATTTAATCCATTACGGTAATTAAGCATGAGTCTTATAGGTCTCCGTCGCCAGACAATTGATGAACCAACGAATCAGACAGTTGTATTTATATTGGTAATTTAATAATGAAAATATAGATTCGGTTAGTTGTTGAGGACGACACGTTTTGCTTTAGCTTTGTATTGCTGATTTAAGGTACGGATTCTTGTTCTTGACATCATAATATTTTTATTCAAATCCGTTACTTTATAGTACGGATGTTTTCGCTACTTGTCTCTGTTTCGTTTTGTATATGATTAGTGTATATGTTGTAGCATGCAATAGACATTAGATCTTGCCCTCATTATTGAATGTTCCTTTAGACTTATGTCAAGATACATTTATTTCTGATACGGCTTTGTACTCTGTCACCCGAGCAATTATATGTTAAGTCTTGTCGTTGGGGCGTTAACGGCATGGCACTCATTGTGACAGTTCGTAATTAAAGTTCACGACATCTCTAGTTTGTGCTTGTGTAGCACATGGCCCCTAGAGGCGAATAGATCGATCTTAGCTCTGACTCCTAACTCCTGTTGAGATGGAATAATGTGTGTATGCCTACACGTACCGTCTCGGTACAAGGACTATAGTTGTGTACCCCTTTGTTTAGGCTTGCGGTGCGTCTACATTACGTGACTTATTTTTACTGTCATATGTTGTCACGTATGCCTTGTATCTGTTGCGATATGTTTGATATGTTTATATGCCTCTGATTTCTGTGTTCAGTATCTGTTCTATATAAGTATTGGGATTTCAAGTTACATAAGTATCCGTTTCAGTGCCAGAATTTAGATTTCTTTAACATCAGTACCGTTTCTGTCCGTATGTCTGCCTTACTTTTGCTGTTGATTTCTTCGTTACCAGACAACTTTTTGGCTCAGCTGTAGTTTCTTTCTTATGTTGTCATATATGTTTTACAGGTAATCAAGGGAAATAGGGATGAGTGAGAGGAAAATGAAGTTTAAGAAGTTTTTTTTTTTTTACGTTTTCGTGATTATTTATTTTCAGTAATTTAACGATTTAAGACTTGCCGGTGGATTCGAGACTTTTTGTTTCATGGATTATTTCTTTTATTTAAACTTTTTTGTTTTGATATCTATAATAGTGACATGCCAGCTGTTCCGGGTTGGGTGTTACATATATATATAGAAGAAGGATCCGTTATGAACCACCCTTTATTGCGAGAACCGCGAGAACAATGTGAACAAAACCAAAAATACCTAAAAAAAACTAAAAAACACACAAAAAAAAATTTGTAATATTTTTTATTAAAGTCGCTACTTTTCCTTAATAAAAAAAATTAGATACTAAAAGTAGCGATTAGAACAAAAAATATTAAAAAAAATTGTGTTTTTTTTAGGTTTTTTGGTTTAGCTTTATGGTTTAGTTTTTAGCATTTAGCTTGGGTGGTGGTTTTGGTTTTTTTTTTTTTTTTTTTTGGGGGGGGGGGGGGGGGCGGGGGGGTTAGGTTTTTTGGGGGAGTTAGGTTTTTGGTGGTGTAGTGGGTTTATCTTGTTGTGTTCACATTGGTTCTCGTGGTTCTCGCATGAACCCTACCCTATATATATAGGGTCAGGATTTAGAGAAAACGGTGAAAAGTGTGAGAACAGTGAGAACGGTTATGGATCGTCAGATCAAAGAAATCAATGGACTAGATTGTGCGGTGGCGTTTTCGTAAATAACATCAATTTTATTATGTGGGACGCGCTTCATTAAAGGTAAAAAAGGGTCTTTTGACTTCTCTACCGAAAACGCCAAATCATGAATAAAACGCCATTAACTTCCCGCCTTAAAATACAAAAGCAAACATCATTCGTAATCTAAACGCCATTAGATATAAAACTCCAAACTTTGTTTTTAAACGATAAATCTGAATAAACAGTAACTAAAACGACGGACTTAATTACTAGCATTTATTATAATAAAATTCCGCCTAAAACAACCGCCAAAAACATCCTATATATACAACATTTCAGATCTTCCATTAAACACACCAAACCCAAAACGCAATTTAATATATACCATTCATCTTAGAAATGCCAAAAAACCCAAACATCAAAGATTCCTAAAACAAACGTTTCTTTGAAATTCTGTTTGGTTGTCGGTAAGGTTTTACTCAATGTGATGGACAAGATCCTTAAGTGAGGATATTGTCCATCTCATTGAGTAAAATCTTATTGACTTTATCCTCAACTTCCATCCAATTTATAAACGTCAAAACATACAAAAACCACAAAATTGCAAAAACGTCATTTCTTGGAGATTCAGTTTTGTTCACAATAAAGTTTAGCTGAATGGGGTGGACAACATTGTTAGACATCTTTCTTAACCGAGGATTAACAATGTTGTCCATCTCATATAGCAAAACATTATTAAGTTTAGCATGACCAATTTTAGAGGTTTAAGGTACTTTTATTTAGTGACGTTCTTTTTCTTGGTAAATGTAACACCTGTGTCTCCACGGCCATCAAAAAAATACCAAGCCAATGAAATATTGTATTTCATACTTTGGACTTGTATAAATATGTGTATCTTTTGCACATATCAACTCTTGTTCGATTTCAGGCTCTAAATCGCTTTCTGGAAGGTTATACACGCACTGATGCGTAAATATAACCAGTTTAATCCAACGAACACTCCGGAATAGTGAAATAGGCTTAACATACCTTAAATAACCTTTACTTAACTTAGATATAAGTTTTGGAAGGTTTGGTGTGGTGAAATCAAAGTTATTCGTCTACAGGGACTAAAGTTGACAAACTGCGAAAGTATGCCAATTTGAACTGTAACAGACATTCCGAAACATGACCATAAGTTAAACACACCATAAATATCCTTTACATAGCTTAGAAATAGGCTTTAATGGGTTCGGTGTGCTAAAATAAACTTTTGGGTCATTCAGGGACTAAAGGTGTCAAAAAGTGCACAAGTTTGCATTTTCGCGCATAACTTACGTTCTGAATACATCCGGACATCCAAAAATTTATGAAAGCATGACTATATTATATTTTAGTGTTCGCCTTAAGAAAAATCCATTCGTTTCGTCATTTGGATCGTTTTTCGCGCTTATGCGCATTCCGTCGTAATTAAGCGAACATCGCAACCGTACGGCTAAACGAACCGACATCCGAGATATTTTTGAACATGTTTTAAGTTCCCTATACTTTAACTTCATTTTAGAGCTTTGAAATGGGGTTAACGGGCCTTAAACGTGTCAAAAATGGGCTGATTGCAATACAGGGACCAAAAGTGTAAATCTGCCAAACTAGGGCCTAGCGGTGCGCTACACTTTTAGCGTAGCGGTGCGCTAGGGGTCTGCAGACCAGATGCAGTGTATTTCACAGCCTGTTTTCAGCAGATTAACCCACAACCACATGTTCCTAATTGCTTAGTCATCTGATAAGGATGGATTTCTAGCCACCATAAGGTTCCAACAAGTGTACGGGTTGGATTCATGGCACGTTTTCCATGAAACGATCCTAACGGTTTGGGTATTCCTATAAATACCCAACCCACTTAACCTTATTTCTCACTAGAATTCTGATTTGAGAGCTCTAAGTTGAAACCATTGTTTCATACCTGAGTTCTTAGATCGGGATTAGCATTCGGGGACCCTGGGTTAGTATTCTTTCGTTCTTTTCCTTATTTTACTGCTTTTCGAGTCCGAAAGTCAAACTTTGTTTGACTTTCAGCGTTGACCAGTAATGGTCAATGCGAAGTTCGTTTGAACTTCGCAACGTGAGTGTAATCACGTTGGTTATAGTCCCTTGGGACTATGCCTACTGATTACCACGTTGTCTAGGGTCGTAGGGTAAGCGATCTAATAAATCGCTTATACCTCGAACCCGACCCAGTTTGGTCGATCATTAGGATCCGACCAAATACATTAGGTGACCATAGTGTAGGGAATAACCTTCCGAGGTTATACCCTATGGTCACATCGTTTAAGTAGTTGTATGATAGGTAGTTTATATGCCTTAGGTAAATTACCAGAATACCCTTTTCATGTATAATTGGTAATTTAGCATATGTAACCTAAACTTTCGTCACATAACTGATTATATAACATGTTTAGGCATATAATACCTGTCATAGGGCTAGTTAGGCGGTCCGAACGCGTTTCACGCGCACGACACGTTAAAGTAGCATAAGCTTCCTAAACGGGTCGTAATGGGTCGTAAACAATTATGTTAGGTTTCATTTAGTATGTAGGCTTTGTTAAACCATATGACACGAGTCTCAATACTCGTTTGGTTTACGAACCCTCATTCTATCAGATCTTCCGATTTAGGTCCGGTTTATTAACATAGTTACCTATTTAGGTGCCGTTTGATTCCGTGATCTCTAGCATTGCTTGGTGATTTTCCTAAGACATCTGAGCAATCTCAAGTGAGTACATAGACCCCTCTTTTACTATTTTCCAAACATTTTGGGGTGGAACACATGTGCCTACTTGTTACTTTCAAGCTTTCCTGTTTTCACATCATATACCTGCTATGTTTGTTAGTACATTATAGTACATGATTTCAATACATTTTATGCTAGGTGTGCCCATTGTGTGCATTACTTAGTACATCGTTTTACATGACATTTCATGCTAGGTGTGCCCATTGTGTGCATTACTTAGTACATTGTTTTACATTGCCTTTCTGTTGCATATGCTTATCCAGCGTATGAACACATTATACTACATTTTGAACCGTTGAATTCATTTGACTATGTGATCCGTTGATATCTGTGAACCGTTTGCATTTGTAACCGTTGAACCATGTGAACCGTTTGTAACCGTTGAACCATGTGAACCGTTTGTAACTGTTGAACCGTTTGTATCCATTACATGATTTACATTAGACATGAACATTACTTTGGTGGTTTGGTTTGATTAAGTGATTAAGTAACGATGCATGTGTAATATGATACAAGCATGGTGGATACGCCGCTGGTACTTCCTATATATAAGTGTTTGTATGGTATTACATATCGTAGCGTTATTTGAATCATTTCAGTTTGAGACATAGAACATTTTATACAAATAACATACTTTTCACAAGACATTGATTTATAAACAACTTATCTTATACAAACTCATTTTATATGGTTATTCATTTAACCATACATTATTTATACATATCATCTGATCTTATCGATTTTCAAATGATTTACAAAACAAAGCAAATAACAAGGTTCATGACTAAACATTTTCTCAAACATAAGTCATGAAGCCTATTTTCACACAACCTATGTATCTCACCGGCATTTTTATGCTGACGTACCATATTTTCACATGTGTTTTTCAGGAGCTGTTGCATAAGATGATCAAGACATACTTAGGCGGACCTGTGCCTTAGTGACATTAAAAGATGCAAGACTAGTTAATTATGTTGTACTTCTTTGTTTGTTTAGACATTGTAACACTTTTAATCAATAAAACGAAACTTTAATTTCCATTGTTGTGAAACATTAATTCTGTTACAACACTCCCCGATGTTTCCGCCACGTTTTGTATGTTCTACGTGGTCGGGGTGTGACAGAAAAGATGGTATCAGAGCTAATGGTTATAGGGAATTAGGTTATTAGTAATGCTTTGACTTAGTCTATAACCTTCTCAGGACCCTAATGCGAGTTTACTTGCGTTTAGTCATAAAACAATACCGTCACCTATCCTTAGGCGACTACCACAACAAGAACATAAATTTCAAAACCGCTTTGAAAACTAATCATCTGTTCTAGGATGATTTATTACAAGGTTTTGAACCCTCTGTTATATGGTTTTGAACCCCTATGAGTTTTCAAAAATCTCGTCAAGGTTTTGGGTTTTAAATAATGTGAACACGTGCAAACTGGAAGGGTGAATGCCTGTATTCTGGGTTTTCTGTCTAGGCAAGCACTTCGTATACATCTCATCAGACGCGAGACCAGTTGTGCTTACCTGGGAATTCTTGGGATGAGTGTTCACTTATAGGCGAGCATGTCTTCGCGATACATTATTTTTGACTCATTTACTTTGATTAGTCACTGTGTGTCGTTTGTTTACCTTGTGGTAACAAACAAATGACCACTACCCTTGCTTTCTTCAGATTGGTTTCATCTCATTCTTTTCGTCTGTTTCTCTCACTTGTTTCCTTTCATGTTTCCTCTTTTAGAATGCCTCCTCGACGCGAAAGCCAGATAGCGACTGCCGAACTGGCAGAAATCATTGCACAGCAAATGGCTGCTCAATTCCCAAACCTCTTTGCTCTATGGAATCAAGCCAACAACAACAACAATGGTCCATGCAATTTCAAGAGTTTTAACTCGGCGAAACCACTCAAGTTTAGTGGTTCTGAGGGAGCGACTGGGCTTCTTCAATGGTTCGAGAGCATTGAGAATACTTTCCGCCACGTGCAGTGTCCTGACAATCGCAAGGTCGAGTTTTCTACGAGTGTGTTCCAGAAGAGGGCCCTTACGTGGTGGAACGGGGTTATGAGAGATCGTGGTGCAGAAGTTGCTTTAGCACAGACATGGGCCAAACTTAGGGCTCTCATGATGAAGGAATTCTGTCCTCGTCACGAGATCAGGGCTTTGGAAAGGGAATTTGATGATCTTAAGCAAGATAGCGGTGAGCATCGAGCCTACACGGACCGTTATGAGGAGTTAAGTCTGTTATGCCCAAACATGGTCACGCCTTTGGAAAAGGCAATCGAAAAGTACATTGATGGCCTTCCCGACTCAATACAAGACATTTTGACTGGTAGCAACCCTACTACTGTTAGGCAGGCCATTGAGTTATCTGCAACCTTGACTGAATCGCAGATCAGGAAACGTAAGCTTTTCCGAAAGGGTGACAAGAAATTGGTCGAGGAATCGAAACTAATCGAGGAATCAAAGACCATGGATGAACAGACTGGATCCTCTAAGAAGTCAAAGAAGCGAAAGGCTTCTCAGAACTTCGCCGTGGTCGCTCACAATGATCAAGCCGTCCCCAACCAACCAGCTCAACCTCTTGCCAGGAAACCCTACAACGGAACTGCACCCTTGTGCAACCAATGTGGCCTACATCATCATGCTGGTGTGAAGTGCCGCATATGCCAAGATTGCGGACTTATAGGTCATACAGCGAGGGTTTGCCCAACAGCAGCAGCACCAAATCAGATTAACAACAATCCTGCTCAAGCTCGTTTTCCACCGGGGTCTTGCTACAACTGTGGCGAGATGGGCCATTTTAGTAGGAATTGCCCAAGACTTGCTAATGCAAATCCAGCGCAGGGATGAGTATCTGATCGACAGAAGATAACGCTGTTTAGAAAATAATCGAGCTTTGTGTATTATTTTCTTTTGTTGTCACGATCCATGAAACGGTTGTTGTTATCATTGTTTATAAATAAATCTTTTATTTACATCGCAATGTATTTATGTGATTGTATGTATAAACATCATATCCTCTACAATACCGACAATCAAGGAAC
Source organism: Helianthus tuberosus (assembly GCA_030545235.1). Lineage (NCBI taxonomy): Eukaryota > Viridiplantae > Streptophyta > Magnoliopsida > Asterales > Asteraceae > Helianthus > Helianthus tuberosus. The sequence goes on along the minus strand of CM060385.1, from coordinate 63,113,025 downwards.
CATATTCCTTGAAGAACAGACTACCCCCCCCCCCAAATTTCTTCCCTTGTATAATCTCTTGCGTTTTCCACGAAAATCCTAAGTACCCGTTTCTTCCAAAAGAAACGAAGTACGAGATGCCAAGTTAATAGCAATCAATACCAAGATAATAACAATTAAACAATTATGTGGTTAAGTGCTTATGTGTTCCCTTTTATGTGTCGTGTGATCCAAATTATGTTATCCAAATCCTCGTAAAATCTTACATATCTTTGTGCAAGAGATTCATAGTAGGATACCCAAAGGTACTACTTAAATCCTTAATGGACTTCTACGTTGTAGTTAAAGTCCCTTGGATTATAATGTACTACTTCATAATTGGACCCCTTTAGTGGTCTAGTTAAACAGATTGATCCAAAAATCTGGTTAGGGATATCATGTGATGATATAGCTGAAAGGACTCCTTAGTGGCCTAATTAAGAAGATCCTCTGTTGATCTAATTAAAAGGACCCTATGGTAGTCTAGTCACCGTCATCACTAGTTTGACATCCTTCCCCACAACATTATAAAACAAACTGTGCGGACTGTGCAAGGAATTACGTAATTATGGATGCATACATAATTATGGAATTTAGTGCACGAAAATCACAGCAAGTTCTATCATGTATCTAGAGTTAACCCTATTCATTTCCAATTCTGATGAAGCATCCGTTGAGGAAAAATGAACTAGCTATTCATTTTTCACTTCTGAAGAATATCCGTTGAGGAAATGAATATCCATTGTTTATCTTTTCATTTCCATTCTGAAGAATAACCGTTGAGAAAAAATGAATTATCCATTCATTTTCATTCTGAAGAATATCCGTTGAGGAAATGAATATCCGTTGTTTATCTTTTCATTTCCATTCTGAAGAATAACCGTTGAGAAAAATGAATTATCCATTCATTTTCATTCTGAAGAATATCCGTTGAGGAAATGAATATCCGTTGTTTATCTTTTCATTTCCATTCTGAAGAATAACCGTTGAGAAAAATGAATTATACATTCATTTTTGTTCTGAAGAATATCCGTTGAGGAAATGAATACCCGTTGTTTATCTTTTCATTTCCATTCTGAAGATTAACCGTTGAGGAAAATGAATTATCCATTCATTTTCGTTCTAAAGAATATCCGTTGTGTAATCCTTCATTTCCAACTCTGAGGAAATAACCGTTGAAAATGACTCCGTTAGTTCATTTTCGTTTCTGAAGATTTATCCGTTGAGGAGATGAATATCTGTTGTGTAATCCTTCATTTCCAACTCTGAGGAAATAACCGTTGAAAATGACTCCGTTAGTTCATTTTCGTTTCTGAAGATTTATCCGTTGAGGAAATGAATATCCGTTGATTTTTCTTTCATTTCAATTTCTGAAGAACAAACCGTTGAGGAAAATGACCCCGTTTGTTCATTTTCGTTCTGAAGAATATCCGTTGAGAGAAATGAATATCCGTGGATTATTCCTTCATTCCCATTTCTGACGAAGAATCCGTTGAGAAAGAATGAATCATCCATTCATTCTCACTTCTGAAGAATATCCGTTGAGGGAAATGTATATCCGTTTAGTTAATTCCTTTATTTTCCATTTCCGAAGAACCCGTTGAAGAAAATGACTCTGTTCGTTCATTTTTGCTTCTGAAAAATATCCGTTGAGGAAAATAATCAGATTATGTTTTACATATCTTTGATGACTATTTGACACAAAGTCATAGACAGACTCCTACGAATAAATTTCGGGACGAAATTTCCTAAAGTAGGGGAGACTGTAACACCTGTGTCTCCACGGCCATCAAACAAATACCAAGCCAATGAAATATTGTATTTCATACTTTGGACTTGTATAAATATGTGTATCTTTTGCACATATCAACTCTTGTTCGATTTCAGGCTCTAAATCGCTTTCTGGAAGGTTATACACGCACTGATGCGTAAATATAACCAGTTTAATCCAACGAACACTCCGGAATAGTGAAATAGGCTTAACATACCTTAAATAACCTTTACTTAACTTAGATATAAGTTTTGGAAGGTTTGGTGTGGTGAAATCAAAGTTATTCGTCTACAGGGACTAAAGTTGACAAACTGCGAAAGTATGCCAATTTGAACTGTAACAGACATTCCGAAACATGACCATAAGTTAAACACACCATAAATATCCTTTACATAGCTTAGAAATAGGCTTTAATGGGTTCGGTGTGCTAAAATAAACTTTTGGGTCATTCAGGGACTAAAGGTGTCAAAAAGTGCACAAGTTTGCATTTTCGCGCATAACTTACGTTCTGAATACATCCGGACATCCAAAAATTTATGAAAGCATGACTATATTATATTTTAGTGTTCGCCTTAAGAAAAATCCATTCGTTTCGTCATTTGGATCGTTTTTCGCGCTTATGCGCATTCCGTCGTAATTAAGCGAACATCGCAACCGTACGGCTAAACGAACCGACATCCGAGATATTTTTGAACATGTTTTAAGTTCCCTATACTTTAACTTCATTTTAGAGCTTTGAAATGGGGTTAACGGGCCTTAAACGTGTCAAAAATGGGCTGATTGCAATACAGGGACCAAAAGTGTAAATCTGCCAAACTAGGGCCTAGCGGTGCGCTACACTTTTAGCGTAGCGGTGCGCTAGGGGTCTGCAGACCAGATGCAGTGTATTTCACAGCCTGTTTTCAGCAGATTAACCCACAACCACATGTTCCTAATTGCTTAGTCATCTGATAAGGATGGATTTCTAGCCACCATAAGGTTCCAACAAGTGTACGGGTTGGATTCATGGCACGTTTTCCATGAAACGATCCTAACGGTTTGGGTATTCCTATAAATACCCAACCCACTTAACCTTATTTCTCACTAGAATTCTGATTTGAGAGCTCTAAGTTGAAACCATTGTTTCATACCTGAGTTCTTAGATCGGGATTAGCATTCGGGGACCCTGGGTTAGTATTCTTTCGTTCTTTTCCTTATTTTACTGCTTTTCGAGTCCGAAAGTCAAACTTTGTTTGACTTTCAGCGTTGACCAGTAATGGTCAATGCGAAGTTCGTTTGAACTTCGCAACGTGAGTGTAATCACGTTGGTTATAGTCCCTTGGGACTATGCCTACTGATTACCACGTTGTCTAGGGTCGTAGGGTAAGCGATCTAATAAATCGCTTATACCTCGAACCCGACCCAGTTTGGTCGATCATTAGGATCCGACCAAATACATTAGGTGACCATAGTGTAGGGAATAACCTTCCGAGGTTATACCCTATGGTCACATCGTTTAAGTAGTTGTATGATAGGTAGTTTATATGCCTTAGGTAAATTACCAGAATACCCTTTTCATGTATAATTGGTAATTTAGCATATGTAACCTAAACTTTCGTCACATAACTGATTATATAACATGTTTAGGCATATAATACCTGTCATAGGGCTAGTTAGGCGGTCCGAACGCGTTTCACGCGCACGACACGTTAAAGTAGCATAAGCTTCCTAAACGGGTCGTAATGGGTCGTAAACAATTATGTTAGGTTTCATTTAGTATGTAGGCTTTGTTAAACCATATGACACGAGTCTCAATACTCGTTTGGTTTACGAACCCTCATTCTATCAGATCTTCCGATTTAGGTCCGGTTTATTAACATAGTTACCTATTTAGGTGCCGTTTGATTCCGTGATCTCTAGCATTGCTTGGTGATTTTCCTAAGACATCTGAGCAATCTCAAGTGAGTACATAGACCCCTCTTTTACTATTTTCCAAACATTTTGGGGTGGAACACATGTGCCTACTTGTTACTTTCAAGCTTTCGTGTTTTCACATCATATACCTGCTATGTTTGTTAGTACATTATAGTACATGATTTCAATACATTTTATGCTAGGTGTGCCCATTGTGTGCATTACTTAGTACATCGTTTTACATGACATTTCATGCTAGGTGTGCCCATTGTGTGCATTACTTAGTACATTGTTTTACATTGCCTTTCTGTTGCATATGCTTATCCAGCGTATGAACACATTATACTACATTTTGAACCGTTGAATTCATTTGACTATGTGATCCGTTGATATCTGTGAACCATTTGCATTTGTAACCGTTGAACCATGTGAACCGTTTGTAACCGTTGAACCATGTGAACCGTTTGTAACTGTTTGTCACACCCCCAAAATCCACCTGCGGAGTACTACCGCTTGGAGGCGTGACTGACCAGGATCCAGCCACCAATCATATTGAACAAGCATATAAATAGTTATAAAAGTCTAACCAATACAATTGGTGTTCAAACAAAACATAGTTAAGTTGCGAGCGGAAGCATAAGTCTTAAAACAAAACATAAGTTCAATTGTTTCAAAGTTTAACATGGCACACAGTCGTCCATGTCCCACAACGATCCTCCTCCATGCAAGCTCCGGCTTAAGAACCTAAGGACCTGCAAAGCATGTAGTAACGAGTCAACAACTAGTTGAGTGAGTTCACGGTTGGGTGTTCGTTTAAGTTGTTTCGAAAACAGTTTCCTTTAGCTGGCATCCTGCCGTGGGGGTTACCCCATAGTTTAAAAACGTGACTTGTTCATTCCCGGTTACTCTGGCAATCCTGCCGTGGGGGCTACCCCGTGTTAGTTATCTGGCATTTCGGCCGTGGGGGCTACCCCATGTTAGTTATCTGGCATTTCGGCCGTGGGGGCTACCCCATGTATATACTAGACTCGTTACCATATCGACTGCTGACTGTAGTCATGTTTATGTGCCCTGAACTGTCAATGTCTATCATCATTGACGTGCCAGTAGTCCATTAGTTCACGCCCGCCCTCTGCGGCACGGTGTGAGGTTTGTCAAACCTAAATAGCGCTATCTAACTAATGACCCGCTCGCCATTGGCCTCGGCGATTAAGTCGATACAAAGATGAGGGACTTCGTGATAGAGTTTTGGTCTAGTACGAGTTATCTGTCCGTGAGGACGAGGAATTACATTCCTGAACCATTGCTGTCCTACCCAAGGAGGACGAGGAACCCATGTTCCTTAACCCCAATTCCCGACCCCTGGGAATCCCATGCTTTGTAGAGGGTGTGAACTCACCTTGGTTTGCTCGGTAGAAAACACAGAAAGGTCAAACAAGCAACGTTGAGGCTACTCACGTCCTATCATAGTTGTATCATACAATCAGGTTCGTATTCAAGTAGTGCACGTATGTCATTCACGTTAATCATGGCAGTTCATCGACATTCACATTCAATCAGTAACATATCAGGTCTGCACACTAGGCCCAAGAGTCCGGCCCAATCAAATAAGCCCATAATTAAACAAGTCCAACAGTGTGTACCCGTATATGATCCCGAGTCGCAACTAGGCGTTTGCGACTCGCAACCGGAGTCGCAACCATGGTTTCGGTCGATGCTGTTTTGGTTACGAGTCGCAACCGGACTCGCAACAGTGGTTTCGAGTCACAAGGTTTGGTGTGCTGATCCGGTGTGGTTTCGAGTCGCAACCGGGTGGTTTCGACTCGTTGTGCTTGGTTTCGAGTCGCAACTGCTGGTTTCGAGTGGACATCTACTGATTCGGAACAGTGTACTATTCTGATTTCAGGTAACAGTTTGTACTAACCAACCAAATTCCTTAAACATGTTTATTTGTCTAGAAATTTCCTAAAATGGATCAAACAATTCAGATTTCAAATATTCAAAGCACCTTCAAAGCACATTCAAGTTGTTCTTCATATATTCAAAACACCTTCATCAAGTTCTTCACATATTCATAACATAAACAACCCTTATTCAACCAAATTCATGAACCACAACTCACTAGCATGCATCCTATTATGACAAGCATTTGACTTCCATTCATCAATCAATCCCACTTGTATGAACACCCAAACCCTTCGGATCCAAACCCAAGTAAAACCGATAACACCATTCATATTCAAGCATACTACACCTTTTATCATAACAATGCATCAACTTATCATGAACCCAAGTAAAAACCGAAAACACTTATGAACCGATTTCTTTGAACATCAATTTCATCATGCATCACTCAACAACAACATATTGTCAAACACTTCAACATTCATCAATCCAAGCACAAAACACAACATGAATACATTAACACTAAGCATTAAGAAACACTAACCGGTTGATGGGTTTCGAGGATGTGTGTGAGCTTCCAACCGATTGTGTGTGTGAGCCGATCCAAGAATCCAATCCGAAAGTGAGGAGTGTGTTTGTGTCTCTAGGGTTTTAGTGAGAGGGAAGTAGGAGGGTGTGTGAGAGTGAGTGTGTATGGTTGCCCAAAGAATGGCAAGGTTGGCAAGAAGTATGATATATATATTAGTTCCACAAGGTGCACCCTAATGGGTTTAGTTTACAAGTCGGCCAAGGGTTTTACGGCCCAAATGGCCCAACCGGTTACTGTTCACTCGAGACCACATGGTCTCGAGTCGGGTCCTCGTTGTTTTGGTTCATATACATACACGCATACACATAAATATAACATATAGTTCACATAAGATGTTTACATATATCATTACACCAATCATGTCAACTAATCACATAACGTTCAAGCATGTTACATCAAGACACAACGAAAGGTTCTAAATTTCGAGTTGTCACATCATCCCCAAGTTGAAAGAAATTTCGTCCCGAAATTTGATAGGCACTCACTGAGGAAGCTAGTTAAGTTGTATGGTTTTCCCGGTTTTCCTGGGGTGTCACATCCACCCCCCGTTGATCTGGAATTTCGTCCCGAAATTCCGTAGCTTCGGCCTCAGTAGTGGGTGTACTGTTTGCGAACAGTTGGGGATACTTTTGTTTCATCTGATCTTCGCGCTCCCAGGTGAACTCTGGGCCGCGACGTGAGTTCCAACGAACTCGAACGAGAGGTATTCTAGTGCTCTTGAGGACCTTAACATCCCGGTCCGTGATCTCGACTGGTTCCTCGACGAATCGTAACTGCTCGTCGATCGTGAGTTCCTTCAAAGGAACTACGTGGGTCTCATCTGACGGACACTTCTTCAGATTCGACACGTGAAAAACGTTGTGAACTGCACCGAGTTCCGCTGGTAAGTTCAACCTGTAGGCCACCCTGCCTATTTTCTCAATGACCTCGAAAGGTCCAACGTATCGTGGGTTGAGTTTGCCGCGTTTACCAAAACGAACCACACCCTTCCAGGGTGAAACTTTGAGTAGTACCCGCTCCCCAACCTGGAGCTCAAGTGGTTTCCTGCCCATGTCGGCGTAAACTTTCTGACGTTCACGAGCGGCTGTCATGCGTTTTCGGATCTGAGCGATTTGCTCGGTTGTATCTACCACATATTCTGGACCAGTGATCTGACTATCTCCCACCTCTGCCCAGCAAAGAGGAGACCGGCATTTACGTCCGTACAATGCCTCAAACGGAGCAGCTCCAATGCTGGTGTGGTAGCTGTTATTGTACGAGAATTCCACAAGTGGCAGGTGCTTTTCCCAGCGGTTGCCAAAGTCGATTACACATGCACGAAGCATGTCTTCTAAGGTTTGAATAGTGCGCTCGGACTGCCCGTCCGTCTGAGGATGGTACGCTGTGCTCATGTCTAATCGTGAGCCAAAGGATTTGTGCATTGCTTGCCACAGCTCAGAAGTAAATCGTGCATCTCGATCCGAGATGATAGAGGTGGGCACCCCGTGCCTCGAAACAACTTCCTTGAGGTATATTTCTGCAAGAGTGGAGAACTTATCCGTTTCCTTGATAGCCAGGAAGTGTGCAGATTTCGTGAGTCGATCCACGATCACCCAAATAGTATCGTTCCCGCGCTGGGATCTAGGTAGGCCAGTAACAAAATCCATGGAAATTTGCTCCCATTTCCATTGAGGTATCTCTGGTTGTTGGAGTAGGCCTGAGGGTTTCTGGTATTCCGACTTGACTCTCGCACAAGTCAAACATTTACTGACGTAGGTCGCTATGTGGGCCTTCATGCTAGGCCACCAGTACGTAGTTTTAATGTCGTGGTACATTTTGTCCGATCCAGGATGTACCGAGTAGCGAGACTTGTGTGCTTCGTCCATCACAAGCTCTCGTAGGTTGCCATAGAGTGGGACCCAAACGCGTCCCGTTACGTAGTAAGCACCGTCTTCCTTCTGTTCTAAGCGTTGCCTCGATCCGCGTAGGGCTTCAGCCCTGACGTTTTCCGGTTTCAGTGCTTCTATCTGAGCTGCTCGTATTTGGGAGGGAAGACTAGAATGGATCGTGAGTTGTAAAGCTCGCACGCGCTTAGGCGCAGTGTCCTTCCGACTGAGGGCGTCGGCCACAACATTGGCCTTGCCCGGGTGATACCTGATTGAGCACTCGTAGTCATTTAGTAGTTCGACCCATCGTCGTTGTCGCATATTCAGTTCCTTCTGCTTGAAGATGTGCTCGAGGCTCCTGTGGTCGGTGTAGATGGCGCACTTGGTACCATACAGGTAATGTCGCCATAACTTAAGTGCAAAAACAACAGCTCCCAGCTCTAAATCGTGCGTAGTGTAGTTCTTTTCGTGGACCTTGAGTTGGCGTGAAGCGTAGGCTATAACTTTATCTCGTTGCATCAACACGCAACCCAGACCCTGAATTGATGCGTCGCAGTAGACCACAAAGTCGTCTGTGCCTTCCGGCAAGGAAAGGATAGGTGCGCTACAAAGTCTATCCTTTAGGTGCTGAAATGCCAACTCCTGTGCGTTTCCCCAGCGATAAACAACGCCCTTCTGCGTTAGTGAGGTGAGGGGCTGTGCAATCTTAGAAAAATCCTTTATGAATCTCCGGTAGTATCCTGCCAAACCCAAGAATTGGCGAATTTCCTTTGGTGTACGAGGTGCAGGCCAGTTCTTTATCGAGTCTACCTTGGATGGATCAACGTGAATCCCATCCTCGTTTACCACGTGGCCTAGGAAATGGACTTCTCGAAGCCAGAAGTCGCATTTCGAGAACTTTGCATAAAGCTGTTCCGTTCGAAGGAGTTCCAGAATAAGTCGCAGATGCTGCTCATGTTCCTCCCGACTTTTAGAGTAGATCAGGATGTCGTCGATGAAGACTATAACAAACTTGTCCAGGTAAGGCTTGCACACTCGGTTCATCAAGTCCATGAAAACCGCAGGTGCGTTTGTCATCCCAAAAGGCATGACCAAAAACTCATAGTGCCCGCATCGAGTTCTGAAAGCTGTTTTAGAGACGTCCTCTTCCCGGACTCTCAGCTGGTGATAACCCGATCTCAGATCGATCTTCGAATAGTAGCTCGATCCCTGCAGCTGGTCGAACAAGTCGTCGATACGCGGTAGAGGATAACGATTCTTCACCGTCACCTTGTTGAGTTCCCGGTAGTCGATGCACATTCTGAAAGTACCGTCTTTCTTCTTCACAAAAAGCACTGGAGCTCCCCAGGGCGATGAGCTAGGACGGATAAAACCCTTATCCAAGAGTTCTTGTAGTTGCGTGGAGAGTTCTTTCAACTCTGATGGGGCTAAACGATAAGGTGCACGAGCTATAGGCGCAGCTCCAGGAGCTAGTTCGATCTGAAACTCGACCTGGCGATGAGGCGGAAGACCAGGTAATTCCTCGGGAAATACCTCTGGATAATCGCGTACAACTGGGAAATCTTCTATCTTCTTCTCTTTCTCCGTGGTGTCAGTAATAAGAGCTAAAATAGCAGTGTGGCCCTTTCGCAAGTACTTTTGGGCCTTAAGGAGAGAAATGACGTTCTCAACAGCACTCCTCTTGTCGCCATGAATCATGAGGGGTTCACCATCGGGACCTGGAATACGGACTACCTTCTCGTTGCAAAGAATTTCTGCTCGGTGTTGGGATAACCAATCCATCCCAATGACAACGTCGAAACTACCCAAGACAATAGGAACGAGATCGATAGAGAAGGTCTGGTCAGCGAGAATAAGTTTACAACCCTTGACTAGGCGTGTGGCTTCTAAACTCTTACCATTTGCTAGCTCTACGGTGTGCTTGATGTTCAAAGGTGTTGGAACACGCTTAAGCATTCGACTAACTTCTAGTGACACGTAGCTAGTATCGGCACCCGAATCAAATAAAACTGAAACATAAAAGTCGTCGAGAAGGAACTTACCCGCCACAACATTGGGGTCATTCCTTGCTTCACCTTGGCCAATCACAAACACCCGCCCTCTGGCGCCATTGTTGTTGTTGTTCCCATTGTTACCATTCCCCTGATTGTTGTTATTGTTGTTGTTGTTGTTGTTGTTCTGGTTCCTGTTCAGTTGGGGACAATCTCTCTTGAAGTGGCCCTCAGCTCCACACTGAAAGCACCCTTTGTTATCACCCTGTTGCTGGCGCTGGTTCTGTTGAGCTTGCTGACGATTCTGATTGGCGGGGTATAAGCTCCTGCAATCCTTTGCAGCATGACCAGGCTTGTTGCACCGATGACAGTTGCCCCTGGTGCATGGTCCGCTGTGGTGCAGGCTGCAGCGATTGCATTTGGGATGATTTCCTTTGTATCCACCACCAGACGATTGCTGATTAGGGCTCTTGTAGTCCTCAGTCTTTCTCTGCTGAGACTGGGACTGAACAGAAGTCGAACCCTTACTTGAAGTTCCATCCCATTTCCGTTTGTTGTCACTAGAGGTACCAGTAGTAGTTGTAGCGCCAATGCGCTTTGGTAACTTATTCTGCTCCACCGCCTGATCCGTGAGACGGTGAGCCAACTGGACGGTTTGCTGGTAGGTAGCGAGGTTTGCTGAAGTCACATGACTTTGGATTTCCGGCACTAAGCCCTGAAGAAATAGTTCAATGCGTTTGATGGGAGGATCCACCATAGTAGGGCACAGAATTGCCAGTTCGTTCGACCTTTTCACATAAGCTTCGATTTCCGACCCCGTCATCTTAAGGTTGAAGAACTCCACCTCAAGCTTGTGAATCTCATCACGACTGCAGTATTCCTCCTTGATCATCTCCTTGAAAGTTTCCCATGGGGTGGCGTTGGCAGCAACCAACCCTAGCATCTGAACTTGAGCGTTCCACCACGTGAGGGCTAATCCCTCGAGAGTACCAGTAGCATACTTCACCCTGCGCGCCTCAGGGCATTCACACATCTCGAAGACAGATTCTAGTTTCTCAAACCAGTGTAGGAGACCTACTGCTCCTTCAGTGCCGCTAAAAGTAGTTGGTCGGCAGTCCATGAAAGTCTTAAAAGTGCACACGGGTGGCTGAACGTGTTGACCTATCGTAGGTGAAAGAAAAGACAGAGTTTAACACAAAGGTTGGTTCACGAGAGTAGGATCCTAAAGATCCTAGAATAAGTTCGGACTGCAGGATATACCTCCTGCGTGTGCAGCTGCGAGTGCTGCGGCAACTCGTTCGTTGATCAGAGCCGTCAACTGGGCTTGTGTCATGTTAACGCGTCCAGACATGATCTTCATATCAAGAAGAACATGAGTGAGAGGGGTTCGCGAAAGTACAACGATAGGATAGAGTAAGCACGCACGTGTTCAAGCAACAGTAGTTATACTAACCAAGCATACCATAAGCAATGTACCATGTCACTAACAAGTAGGCAATATATACACAGATCATATTACCTAGAATGTCGAGCCTTGCATGTGGAGTGAAGCATCGTTGTGGACCGTTGAGCACTGTACAGGTTATAGTCTGGTTTTAACAAAAAACGTTTTCCCCTTTATTAAAACCAAGTTCTCTATAACCAATGGCTCTGATACCAATCTGTCACACCCCCAAAATCCACCTGCGGAGTACTACCGCTTGGAGGCGTGACTGACCAGGATCCAGCCACCAATCATATTGAACAAGCATATAAATAGTTATAAAAGTCTAACCAATACAATTGGTGTTCAAACAAAACATAGTTAAGTTGCGAGCGGAAGCATAAGTCTTAAAACAAAACATAAGTTCAATTGTTTCAAAGTTTAACATGGCACACAGTCGTCCATGTCCCACAACGATCCTCCTCCATGCAAGCTCCGGCTTAAGAACCTAAGGACCTGCAAAGCATGTAGTAACGAGTCAACAACTAGTTGAGTGAGTTCACGGTTGGGTGTTCGTTTTAAGTTGTTTCGAAAACAGTTTCCTTTAGCTGGCATCCTGCCGTGGGGGTTACCCCATAGTTTAAAAACGTGACTTGTTCATTCCCGGTTACTCTGGCAATCCTGCCGTGGGGGCTACCCCGTGTTAGTTATCTGGCATTTCGGCCGTGGGGGCTACCCCATGTTAGTTATCTGGCATTTCGGCCGTGGGGGCTACCCCATGTATATACTAGACTCGTTACCATATCGACTGCTGACTGTAGTCATGTTTATGTGCCCTGAACTGTCAATGTCTATCATCATTGACGTGCCAGTAGTCCATTAGTTCACGCCCGCCCTCTGCGGCACGGTGTGAGGTTTGTCAAACCTAAATAGCGCTATCTAACTAATGACCCGCTCGCCATTGGCCTCGGCGATTAAGTCGATACAAAGATGAGGGACTTCGTGATAGAGTTTTGGTCTAGTACGAGTTATCTGTCCGTGAGGACGAGGAATTACATTCCTGAACCATTGCTGTCCTACCCAAGGAGGACGAGGAACCCATGTTCCTTAACCCCAATTCCCGACCCCTGGGAATCCCATGCTTTGTAGAGGGTGTGAACTCACCTTGGTTTGCTCGGTAGAAAACACAGAAAGGTCAAACAAGCAACGTTGAGGCTACTCACGTCCTATCATAGTTGTATCATACAATCAGGTTCGTATTCAAGTAGTGCACGTATGTCATTCACGTTAATCATGGCAGTTCATCGACATTCACATTCAATCAGTAACATATCAGGTCTGCACACTAGGCCCAAGAGTCCGGCCCAATCAAATAAGCCCATAATTAAACAAGTCCAACAGTGTGTACCCGTATATGATCCCGAGTCGCAACTAGGCGTTTGCGACTCGCAACCGGAGTCGCAACCATGGTTTCGGTCCATGCTGTTTTGGTTACGAGTCGCAACCGGACTCGCAACAGTGGTTTCGAGTCACAAGGTTTGGTGTGCTGATCCGGTGTGGTTTCGAGTCGCAACCGGGTGGTTTCGACTCGTTGTGCTTGGTTTCGAGTCGCAACTGCTGGTTTCGAGTGGACATCTACTGATTCGGAACAGTGTACTATTCTGATTTCAGGTAACAGTTTGTACTAACCAACCAAATTCCTTAAACATGTTTATTTGTCTAGAAATTTCCTAAAATGGATCAAACAATTCAGATTTCAAATATTCAAAGCACCTTCAAAGCACATTCAAGTTGTTCTTCATATATTCAAAACACCTTCATCAAGTTCTTCACATATTCATAACATAAACAACCCTTATTCAACCAAATTCATGAACCACAACTCACTAGCATGCATCCTATTATGACAAGCATTTGACTTCCATTCATCAATCAATCCCACTTGTATGAACACCCAAACCCTTCGGATCCAAACCCAAGTAAAACCGATAACACCATTCATATTCAAGCATACTACACCTTTTATCATAACAATGCATCAACTTATCATGAACCCAAGTAAAAACCGAAAACACTTATGAACCGATTTCTTTGAACATCAATTTCATCATGCATCACTCAACAACAACATATTGTCAAACACTTCAACATTCATCAATCCAAGCACAAAACACAACATGAATACATTAACACTAAGCATTAAGAAACACTAACCGGTTGATGGGTTTCGAGGATGTGTGTGAGCTTCCAACCGATTGTGTGTGTGAGCCGATCCAAGAATCCAATCCGAAAGTGAGGAGTGTGTTTGTGTCTCTAGGGTTTTAGTGAGAGGGAAGTAGGAGGGTGTGTGAGAGTGAGTGTGTATGGTTGCCCAAAGAATGGCAAGGTTGGCAAGAAGTATGATATATATATTAGTTCCACAAGGTGCACCCTAATGGGTTTAGTTTACAAGTCGGCCAAGGGTTTTACGGCCCAAATGGCCCAACCGGTTACTGTTCACTCGAGACCACATGGTCTCGAGTCGGGTCCTCGTTGTTTTGGTTCATATACATACACGCATACACATAAATATAACATATAGTTCACATAAGATGTTTACATATATCATTACACCAATCATGTCAACTAATCACATAACGTTCAAGCATGTTACATCAAGACACAACGAAAGGTTCTAAATTTCGAGTTGTCACACTGTTGAACCGTTTGTATCCATTACATGATTTACATTAGACATGAACATTACTTTGGTGGTTTGGTTTGATTAAGTGATTAAGTAACGATGCATGTGTAATATGATACAAGCATGGTGGATACGCCGCTGGTACTTCCTATATATAAGTGTTTGTATGGTATTACATATCGTAGCGTTATTTGAATCATTTCAGTTTGAGACATAGAACATTTTATACAAATAACATACTTTTCACAAGACATTGATTTATAAACAACTTATCTTATACAAACTCATTTTATATGGTTATTCATTTAACCATACATTATTTATACATATCATCTGATCTTATCGATTTTCAAATGATTTACAAAACAAAGCAAATAACAAGGTTCATGACTAAACATTTTCTCAAACATAAGTCATGAAGCCTATTTTCACAAAACCTATGTATCTCACCGGCATTTTTATGCTGACGTACCATATTTTCACATGTGTTTTTCAGGAGCTGTTGCATAAGATGATCAAGACATACTTAGGCGGACCTGTGCCTTAGTGACATTAAAAGATGCAAGACTAGTTAATTATGTTGTACTTCTTTGTTTGTTTAGACATTGTAACACTTTTAATCAATAAAACGAAACTTTAATTTCCATTGTTGTGAAACATTAATTCTGTTACAACACTCCCCGATGTTTCCGCCACGTTTTGTATGTTCTACGTGGTCGGGGTGTGACAGTAAAACGCCAAAAAGTTAAAAAAATAAAAAAAATGGCAAAACATCGCTCCTTGGATATTCAATATTGTTCTACGCGAAGTTTCGCCTAATGGATTGTTAGCTGAGGGGTGTAACTCAATAACATTTTGCTGCATGAGATGGACAAATCTTCAAGAAAAAGAGGCTGATGTCAGACTTATATCATTTTTTGTGCTTTGTTCTTGATGAATATTTGAATGGCATGAAGAGACGGATGACACTGATGAGTGAGTTGAAGATAAATATGAACTTCAAACAAAAAACTCATGTCATTTGTGCTTCCAAACGGCGACAAAAAGCTACTTCAAAAACAAAACAAAAAACAAAATGAATCATACGAAAGTCAAAACAGCCAGTGAAGATGTTTCAAAAGAAGAAAGAGACTAGTGACAGTGAAGATTTGGAAGATCAATTGTTTATATTCTTTTTAATTTTCTTTTTCAGTTGATTGTTATATAATAACAACGCCAAATATAATAAAAACGCCACACAGACAAATGCTTGTGAAAACGCCATCATGCCATAAAACGCACCAAAACTCCCAAACTATAATAAAACGCCAAACTTGAAAGATGGGACGTGTTATAGACTTCAGAGATAATGCTTATCAAAAACAATAATTACAAACAGTAACTGAAACGACGAATACTTTATTATAATAATATCCGGCCTAAACTACGCGCCAAAGACATCCTATAAATGATACCTCTCAGCAACTTCCATTTGATCACACCAAAAAAAACAAACGCCAATGTTCCTAAATACCACTCACTGTAAAACGCCAGAAATTTAAAAAATCAAAAATGGCTAACATGCTTTCTTGGATATTTAGTATTGTTCTGCATGAAGTTTCACTGGATGGATTATTAGGTGAGGGGAGTAACTCAGTAAGATTTTGCTGCATGAGATTGACAAATATTCAAGAAAAAGATACTGATGACATTCATATGTTATTTTGTGTTCTTTGTTCTTGAAGAAGGATTGGATGAGGAGAAGAGATCAATGACACTAAAGAGTGGGATAATTATAAAGATGAAGATAAAGTTGAAGAGCAAAGCGAAAAACCCACTCACACGGCATCGATCTATGTCCCCAACATCCACAAAGCCACTTCAACAAACGAACAAACAAAATAATCAGACAAAAAACAAAACGCCATATATTTGGTGACAGTTCTTGTAGTATTCAAGAAGAGAAAGACTGATGACAGTGAAGATTGTGAAAGAGAGATCTGATTAGGATTTTTAATTTATTTTTTTCGCTTCTATTTTTTCCCCCTGTGGTTGTAATATAATTTTCCGCTTGTAAAACGCCAAGATACCACAAACGCCAAAAATATATAAACAATAATAGAACAATGGGCCATCTTGTCTAAAACGCCATTGAATCTAAACACCATTGAATCTAAGAACAAAAAATGGGCCATTATCCTAAAAAGTCCTGGCCATACTTAGTATGGATGAAGCCATTCAGAGAGATATTCTAGCCCTTGGGGTTCCAATGGCCGACGATTTGGAAACGCCATAAACGCAAAAATATTATCTATGTGAAACAAAAAGATTAATACAACGAGACTAGTAAAACGTTAGGTAATTATTGAATTCGGTTAACGCCAAAAAATCTTAAACGCCAAAAATGAAGCAGTATTATGACACCGAATTGGAAAAGCGGAAAATAAAATGACAAAAAAGCCCCTATGACCTAATTATATCGCACGCCACGTGTTCAACTAGGATCCGTTCTCACCGTTCTCACACTTTAGGGTGTTTTCCCCTGATCACGTACCTATATATATATATATATATATATTAAAATTAAAAACAAACGTACAAAACAAATGCCAACATCATATTAAAAATACATAAGGGTTCCAAATATATAACAAATACAAATCTAACAACGTTCAAGATGAGCAACGCGTACACGTTCTAGTAGAGTCCTAAGTGTCTATTGAGCTAGAACACTTGTAGGTTAACTCGCGCATTTGGATACCCTGCTTGCTAGCACTCACTTTTTATGGACGCAATACTGTGAGTTCATGTCCCCCTTTTCTTTTAAACGTTTTCGGTTTTACAACTCTCAGGGGGAAATACATGTTACGATGGTATGGTTAAGCTATGGAATGAAACAACTAGATCATGTGCGAATAGGGTGAAACTTAAGCGCCATTAATCTTTTATAAGACCAAGGAACAAGGTGGTAGATCTATCGGGTACGGGCGAGCCCCACTCATGGGTCCTTGTGTTGCCGCATGTAGTGCTTCTGTTGTCCCAACCGAAGTGAATCGGTGCTAAATCATCAAGGGTTGAGTGCTTCCTATGTCGTCACACATATTAATGTCCTTGCAAACATTAATGATCAACGATTTCATAGTTGCTTTACATACCGGTTTTCTATTCAAGAACTTTCAAATATTTAAGATTCATTTGATGCAAACTCAAAACACATGAATTCACCAACTTTTGTTGACGTTTTTAAACTTACAGGTATTTCAGGAAATTAAGTGGTCTTGGCGCAAAAGGTTATCATGAAGAATGTGTTTGTCAAGTTGTCGATGTCATCCTTTTGAAGGGTTTGATCCATATATCTCATCCTCGAGTGAGATATAGGATGCGAAGCCTTAGTATTTAAAAACTCTATTTTGGAACAAGTCTTTTGTAAAACTTTATAACTATTGTTGTCCTTTATTTTGAACAACTTATGACTTGTGTCACACCCCGACCACGTAGAACAACAAAACGTGGCGGAAAACGTCGGGGAGTGTTGTAACAGAATCATTGTTTCATAACACATGGAAATTGAAATATTGTTTTATTGATTAAAGTAGTTACAATGTCTTGACAATCAAAGAAACATAACATAAATAACTAGTCTTGCATCTTTTATTGTCGCTAAGGCCCAAGTCCGCCTAAGTGTATCTTGATAAATCCTATGCATCATATCCTGAAACACATGTGAAAATAGGTACGTCAGCATAAAAATGCCTGTGAGATACATAGGTTTATGAAAATAGGATTCATGACTTATTGTTTAAGAAAATGTTTAGTCATGAACCTTGTAATTTGATTTGTCTTGTAAATCATTTGAAAAACGATAAGATCAGATGATATGTATAAATAAGAGAATAATGTATGGTTAAATGAATAACCATATAAAAATGAGTTTGTATAATTTAAGTTGTTTGTAAAACAATGTATTGTGAAAAGTATGTTATTTGTATAAAATGTTATATGTCCAAATTGAAATGGTTCAAATAACGCTACGATATGTAATACCATACAATCACTTATATATAGGAAGTACCAGCGGCGTATCCACCATGCTTGTATCATATTACACACGCCTCGTTACTCGAATCACTTACCCAAACAAACCACCAATGTAAGATGTCTATGTTTAAACCAATTGCCAAACGTATTGAATAATATGTCAAAATGTTTATGTCAATATGTAAATCATGTAATGTGTAACCAATGTCAATAATGTTTATGTGTCAAATGTAAATCATGTAATGTGTAATCAAAATGATATGTATGGCTAGTGAAATATATCAACTAAACCATATGCACAAAAACAAAGTATTGAAGTAAAACACGGTTTAAATCAAAGCTATGTTTTGTGGAAATGCATGCTATACTGATACAAATATCTATGCGGTATTGTGAGAATGCATACATCCAAGCCTTGAGACTGTGGCGATAAACCCTTAAACAAATTAAAGGTTTATCTTGTTGTAAATGTATATCGAATTCGGTCATTCCTTTCATCCCCACCTACCCAGGATGTCCGGAACGGGAGTTGTCAATTCCTATGGTACCACTACCTACTAACGAACGGCGTGATCGGTGTTAATGAATGTATATTGATCCATCAAAACAAACCAAATATCATATCAAAATGTAAGCATGTGAATGAATAATAAATGTACTAAGTATGATGAACATACATAGCATGTGAATGAATAATAAAATATACTAAGTATGATGAACATACATAGCATAAAATGTAATGTAAAACGATGTACTAAGTATGCACACAATGGGCACACATAGCATAAAATGTAATGTAAAACAATGAAATCATGTACTATAAATGTACTAATGAACATAGCAACTATATGATGTGAAAGCATGAAAGCATGAAAGCAACAAGTAGGCACATGTGTTCCACCCCAAAATGTTTGGAAAACAGTAAAAGAGGGGTCTATGTACTCACTTGAGATTGCTCAGAAGTCCTAAGATAACCACCAAGCAATGCTAGAGATCACGGATATCAAACGGCACCTAATATTGGTAACTATGTTAATAAACCGGACCTAGATCGGAAGATCAGATAGAATGAGGGTTCGTAAACCAAACGAGTATGGAGACTCGTGTAATATGGTTTAACAAAGCCCACATACTAAAACGAAACTTAACCTAAGTGTTTGTGACCCATTACGACCCGTTTAGGTAGCTTATGCTACTTTAACGCGTCGTTCGCGTGAAACGCGTTCGGACCGCCTAACTAGTCCTATGACAAGTAACATATGCCTTAACATGTCTAATATTGTTGTCAAATCAGTTTAGATGTCAAAAATTATGTTACATATGTTTAAAATGAATTTTGGCATCAAAGGGGCATTTTGGTAATTTACCTAAGGCATATAAACTACCTATCATACAACTACTTAAACGAAGCGACCATAAGGTATAACCTCGGAAGGTTATTCCCTATATACTATGGTCACCTAATGTGTTTGGTCGGATCCTAATGATCGACCAAATGGGTCGGGTTCGAAGGTATAAGCGATTTATTAGATCGCTTACCCTTACGACCCTAGACAATGTGGTAATCAGTAGGCATAGTCACAAGGGACTATAACCATCGTGATTACGCTCACGTTGCGAAGTTCAAACGAACTTCGCATTTACCATAAACTGGTCAATGCAGAAAGTCAAACAAAGTTTGACTTTCGGACTCGAAAAGCAATAAAAGAACGAAGGAACACTTACAAAGGGTCCCCGACTGCTAATCTAGATCAAAATAGCTCAGGTATGAAACAAAGGTTTCAACTTAGAGCACATAAGATCAGATTCTTGTGAGGAAAAGTGAAGGGTGGAGGTGGGTATTTATAGTTTTCGGTTCACCGTTAGGATCATTTCTTGGAGAAGAGGGAATGATCACATCCCTACACTTGTTGGAATGTTCTGGTTACTGAATTTGGCCACCATAAGAGATTAACATGTGGCACTTGACCTTTGGAGGGTGTTAGGGGATGTTAATAATGTGTTTAAATGACCCTTGCTGATCAGAAGAGGCCTAGCGTGATGCCAAGGGGGCTAGGCGTCGCGCTAGGGTCCCCCTGATCAGCAAACACTTTCAAATGTTCTTCTTTCAGTCCCCGTTGCGTATTCAGGCCATTTCCGACGTGTTTAAGGCTCGTTAAATCATTTTCAAGGCTCCACAAGGATGCCTAAACATTGTGGGCATGAAACATGCTCAAAAATATGTCGGATGTTGGTTTGTTTGGCCGTACGATTGCGTTGTTCGGTTAATTACGACGGAATGCGCATAAGCGCGAGAAACGATTTAAATTGCGTGACGAATGGATTTTTCTTATGCCAAACACTAAAATAAAATATTTTAGTGCTTACATAAATTTTTGGATGTCCAGATGTATTCAGAACGTAAGTTATGCGCGAAAGTGCAAACTTGTGCACTTTTTTGACACTTTTAGTCCCTGAACGACCCAAAAGTTTATTTTAGCACCCCGAACCCCTTAAAGCCTATTTCTAAGCTATGTAAAGGATATTTATGGTATGTTTAACTTATGGTCATGTTCCGGAATGTTCGTTACAGTTCAAATTGGCATACTTTCGCAGTTTGTCAAGTTTAGTCCCTGTAAGCGAATTAACTTGTTTTTGCCATACCAAAGCCTTCAAAACTTATTTCTAAGTTATGTAAAGGTTATTTAAGGTATGATAAGTATATGTTGATGTTCCGGAGTATTTGTTGCATTAAACTGGTTACGTTTACGCACCAGTTTGCGTATAATTCTCCAGAAAGCGATATAGAGTTTGAAATTGGATAAAAGTCAAAACATGAAAAATGTAAAACACAACCAAACAAACATTGGGATCAAATAACATTGTTTTATTGATAATAGAACTGTTCATAATGATTACAAGAACAGATGTTACAGTCTCCCCTACTTGTGGAAATTTCGTCCCGAAATTTATTTAGAGGAAACTTGTGAGAGTTTAAAACGTGAAGTTGAAAAGATCGAACAACATTGGTTAGGGTTCTGAACTTCTAGTAACTTTAATAACATCATGCTTGCAATGTAAGAGGGATACTTATATACAAGTATATGAAGCGTCATTGGTGTGTCCACCATACCTCCTGTACATTGTTCACGTTTCGTTATTGTTGCCACTATCGGTTCTTACACATAATAAATCTTACTGTGGTTTCCGTGCACTGAATTTCATAATTATGTACGCGTCCATAATTAGACAATTCCTTGCATAGTTCACACAGTCTATTTTATAATGTGTAGGGTAAAACCAAATGAACAAACCTGTGATGAGTGTGACTAGACCGCCATAGAGTCTTTTTAATTAAATCAATAAATGATCTAAATAGACTATCAAGGAGTCTATCAGCCATATCACCATATGTCATTTTTTAACCAGATTCTGAATCAATCTTTTTGACAAGACCACTAAAAGGGTCTCTTATGAATCATGGTGCGGTACTATATAATCCAAGGGTCTTAACTATTACATAGAAGCCCATTAAGGATTTAAGGTAGTACCTTTTGAATATCCTGCTACGAATCCCTCATATGAAGATATGAAAGATTCTGCGAGGATTTGGATAACGAATATCCATAGTGTAAAAGCACAAAATGCATAAAAGAAAACATAAGATGCATAAACACATAGTCGTATAACCACAAAGATTGTTTATTTGTTAATTTGTTTTGTTGATTGCGTACATGCATTTAAAGCACACTAGGAATCCATTCCGTGGATTTCATTTGGTACTTTAAACATTATCAAGAATCTAACTATAAAGATAGAAAGATTTTAAAAAGAAAATTCAATTTCGATTATAAGGAACCGAAATGTTCGAATTTAGATACATAAGGAATCCAATTAAGGACTCTGATTTGAATGATAATCATCCACAAGGGTCTAAATGTGAAGATAAAAAGCTCCCATATGGATTTTAGAAGTTGAAGATGTTTTGAAACCTTGCACTTGATGTGCTTAGGTCAAAACATGTAGTAAAATGCTTATGAAGTTGAGATGCCAGATATGCCAAGGCGACATATGAAGCGAAATTTGAAAGTTAAGTTAATGTATGAAGAAAATATTTTTGGAAAACTATGCATGGGGTTCTAAAAATGTGTTCAATGTTTTTTTGAAACCTTATATATATTACATTTGAAATCATAGAGTAGGTGTATTAGGTAGGTATATATTTAAAAAAAATTGTTTTAAAATCATGCGAGATAAATTTTGAAATCATGTACAAGGTTTTTGAAAGACATGAATGATGCTTCTCGAAATCATGCACTTAATAAGAAAATGTACTGTGTTAATATTGTTTTTAGACTATATGAAATATTCTGAAATTATGAAAGTTGTTTTTGAAAACATAACTAATGTTTTTGAAATAACATAGACAATGCATTTGAAAAAAAAAAATTGTTTCCAAACTATATGAAATGTTTTGAGATCATGAAGATTGTTTTTTTTTTTTTTGAAATACTTGTACTGTGTATGTTGAAAAATCAAAACGTAATGGGTATGAGTTTTGAAAATGCCCTTAGTTATCTAACCAAGGATTCAAAGGCACTGATGTGCAGAAGCATGATTACTCATAATGTCATTTTATTTTCTGTACTTTGTTTCTTAGAGTGAAACGAGTACTTAAAATTTTCGAGGGAATCATGAGCGATCATTTGAAAGAGAGAATCACAAGAGTAGTTTGTAAGGAACATAGTTCCTTAATACAGGTATTATAGGGAAATGCCATAAACACATGTAATTATACTTGTATATCAGAATTGCGAACAACAACTTTATTTATAAACAAAACAAATTGTTTCACATCACAAGAAAATAGAAGAACAAAAGCATAAGACAGCAACGTCTTCTAGTCATCCAACTGCTCATCCATGGGTTGGATTTGCATTAGCAAGCTTTGGGCATTTGTTCCTGAAATGGCTCGTATCGCCACAGTTGTAGCACGATCCAGGCGGAAAGCGAGCTTGAGTAGGATTGGCTTGTGGTCGGTTTGGACCACTTTGGTTTGGGGTAAATCGACAAACCTTTGCCAGGTGACCGAGTTGCCCGCATGATGCACACAAACGACACTGTAGGTGAGCTAAGTGGTGTGCATTACATTTGTCGCATATTGGTGATGTTCCCTTGTATTGCTTCTTAACAGGTGGTGTTACCACCCGGACGGGTCTTGTTCGATTTGGTACTGCTGTAGTTGGGCAAACCCTTGCCGTATGACCTATAAGTCCACAAATTTGGCATTTGCGGCACTTCACGCTAGCCTGATGATGAAGGCTACATTGGTTGCACAAGGGTGCAGTTCTGTTGTATGGCTTCCTAGCAGGGGTTTGAGCTGGTTGGTTGGGGAAGGTTTTACCATTGTGAGCGACCACGACGAAGTTCTGAGAAGCCTTTCGCTTCTTTGACTTCTTAGGGAATCGTTCATCCATGGTCTTTGATTCCTCGATTGGTTTCTTGGCTGGTGGTGCTATCACCTGACTAGGTCCTGCCTGTCTTGGTGACTCTTGAGTGGCTTCATCCTGGAGATGATACATGGCAGTAGCTAATTCAACAGTCTTCAGGACTACTTCGCCTATTCGCTGAGCGAATTTGGCAGTCTGCTCGGACATTTGACCGGTGCTGAGAGGAAGAGACATTCTAGAAGAAAATGAAAGACATAGGAAGAAACAAGTGAAAGGTTATCGGATAAACAAAACAAAATGGCAATGCATAAGAATTGGAGATCATTTGTTTGTTACCTAAGGCAAACAAATGAGACGGTGACAAATCAAAGTAAGAGGATCATATTAATGTATTACTGAAGACATGTTCGCCTATAAGTGAACACTCACCCCAAGAGTTCCCAGGTAAGAGTGACTGGTCCGATACTGCGGATTTGTACGAACACTCTAGCCTTCAACAGAAAACTCAGGGTACAGGCATTCACTCTTCCAGTTTGCACGTGTTCACATTATACGACCCAAACTTTGACGAGATTTGAAAACTTAGAGGGTTCAAAACCTTATAACAGAGGGTTCAAAACCTTACAATAGAGGGTTCAAAACCTAGTAATCAATCATCCTAGAACAGATGATTAGTTTTCAAAGCGGTTTTGAAATTTGTGTTCTTGTTGTGGTTGTCGCCTAAGGATAGGTGACAGTATTGTTTTATGACTAAACGCAAGTAAACTCGCGTTAGGGTCCTAGGAAGGTTATAGGCTAGGTCAAAGTATTACTAATAACCTAATTCCCTATAACCATGAGCTCTGATACCAACTTTTCTGTCACACCCCGACCACGTAGAACAACAAAACGTGGCGGAAAACGTCGGGGAGTGTTGTAACAGAATCATTGTTTCATAACACATGGAAATTGAAATATTGTTTTATTGATTAAAGTAGTTACAATGTCTTGACAATCAAAGAAACATAACATAAATAACTAGTCTTGCATCTTTTATTGTCGCTAAGGCCCAAGTCCGCCTAAGTGTATCTTGATAAATCCTATGCATCATATCCTGAAACACATGTGAAAATAGGTACGTCAGCATAAAAATGCCTGTGAGATACATAGGTTTATGAAAATAGGATTCATGACTTATTGTTTAAGAAAATGTTTAGTCATGAACCTTGTAATTTGATTTGTCTTGTAAATCATTTGAAAAACGATAAGATCAGATGATATGTATAAATAAGAGAATAATGTATGGTTAAATGAATAACCATATAAAAATGAGTTTGTATAATTTAAGTTGTTTGTAAAACAATGTATTGTGAAAAGTATGTTATTTGTATAAAATGTTATATGTCCAAATTGAAATGGTTCAAATAACGCTACGATATGTAATACCATACAATCAATTATATATAGGAAGTACCAGCGGCGTATCCACCATGCTTGTATCATATTACACACGCCTCGTTACTCGAATCACTTACCCAAACAAACCACCAATGTAAGATGTCTATGTTTAAACCAATTGCCAAACGTATTGAATAATATGTCAAAATGTTTATGTCAATATGTAAATCATGTAATGTGTAACCAATGTCAATAATGTTTATGTGTCAAATGTAAATCATGTAATGTGTAATCAAAATGATATGTATGGCTAGTGAAATATATCAACTAAACCATATGCACAAAAACAAAGTATTGAAGTAAAACACGGTTTAAATCAAAGCTATGTTTTGTGGAAATGCATGCTATACTGATACAAATATCTATGCGGTATTGTGAGAATGCATACATCCAAGCCTTGAGACTGTGGCGATAAACCCTTAAACAAATTAAAGGTTTATCTTGTTGTAAATGTATATCGAATTCGGTCATTCCTTTCATCCCCACCTACCCAGGATGTCCGGAACGGGAGTTGTCAATTCCTATGGTACCACTACCTACTAACGAACGGCGTGATCGATGTTAATGAATGTATATTGATCCATCAAAACAAACAAAATATCATATCAAAATGTAAGCATGTGAATGAATAATAAATGTACTAAGTATGATGAACATACATAGCATGTGAATGAATAATAAAATGTACTAAGTATGATGAACATACATAGCATAAAATGTATTGTAAAACGATGTACTAAGTATGCACACAATGGGCACACATAGCATAAAATGTAATGTAAAACAATGAAATCATGTACTATAAATGTACTAATGAACATAGCAAGTATATGATGTGAAAGCAGGAAAGCATGAAAGTAATAAGTAGGCACATGTGTTCCACCCCAAAATGTTTGGAAAACAGTAAAAGAGGGGTCTATGTACTCACTTGAGATTGCTCAGAAGTCCTAAGATAACCACCAAGCAATGCTAGAGATCACGGATATCAAACGGCACCTAATATAGGTAACTATGTTAATAAACCGGACCTAGATCGGAAGATCGGATAGAATGAGGGTTCGTAAACCAAACGAGTATGGAGACTCGTGTAATATGGTTTAACAAAGCCCACATACTAAAACGAAACTTAACCTAAGTGTTTGTGACCCATTACGACCCGTTTAAGTAGCTTATGCTACTTTAACGCGTCGTTCGCGTGAAACGCGTTCGGACCGCCTAACTAGTCCTATGACAAGTAACATATGCCTTAACATGTCTAATATTGTTGTCAAATCAGTTTAGATGTCAAAAATTATGTTACATATGTTTAAAATGAATTTTGGCCTCAAAGGGGCATTTTGGTAATTTACCCAAGGCATATAAACTACCTATCATACAACTACTTAAACGAAGCGACCATAAGGTATAACCTCGGAAGGTTATTCCCTATATACTATGGTCACCTAATGTGTTTGGTCGGATCCTAATGATCGACCAAATGGGTCGGGTTCGAAGGTATAAGCGATTTATTAGATCGCTTACCCTTACGACCCTAGACAACGTGGTAATCAGTAGGCATAGTCACAAGGGACTATAACCATCGTGATTACGCTCACGTTGCGAAGTTCAAACGAACTTCGCATTTACCATAAACTGGTCAATGCAGAAAGTCAAACAAAGTTTGACTTTCGGACTCGAAAAGCAATAAAAGAACGAAGGAACACTTACAAAGGGTCCCCGAATGCTAATCTAGATCAAAATAGCTCAGGTATGAAACAAAGGTTTCAACTTAGAGCACATAAGATCAGATTCTTGTGAGGAAAAGTGAAGGGTGGAGGTGGGTATTTATAGTTTTCGGTTCACCGTTAGGATCATTTCTTGGAGAAGAGGGAATGATCACATCCCTACACTTGTTGGAATGTTCTGGTTACTGAATTTGGCCACCATAAGAGATTAACATGTGGCACTTGACCTTTGGAGGGTGTTAGGGGATGTTAATCATGTGTTTAAATGACCTTTGCTGATCAGAAGAGGCCTAGCGTGACGCCAAGGGGGCTAGGCGTCGCGCTAGGGTCCCCCTGATCAGCAAACACTTTCAAATGTTCTTCTTTCAGTCCCCGTTGCGTATTCAGGCCATTTCCGACGTGTTTAAGGCTCGTTAAATCATATTCAAGGCTCCACAAGGATGCCTAAACATTGTGGGCATGAAACATGCTCAAAAATATGTCGGATGTTGGTTCGTTTGGCCGTACGATTGCGTTGTTCGGTTAATTACGACGGAATGCGCATAAGCGCGAGAAACGATTTAAATTGCGTGACGAATGGATTTTTCTTATGCCAAACACTAAAATAAAATATTTTAGTGCTTACATAAATTTTTGGATGTCCAGATGTATTCAGAACGTAAGTTATGCGCGAAAGTGCAAACTTGTGCACTTTTTTGACACTTTTAGTCCCTGAACGACCCAAAAGTTTATTTTAGCACACCGAACCCCTTAAAGCCTATTTCTAAGCTATGTAAAGGATATTTATGGTATGTTTAACTTATGGTCATGTTCCGGAATGTTCGTTACAGTTCAAATTGGCATACTTTCGCAGTTTGTCAAGTTTAGACCCTGTAAGCGAATTAACTTGTTTTTGCCATACCAAAGCTTTCAAAACTTATTTCTAAGTTATGTAAAGGTTATTTAAGGTATGTTAAGTATATGTTGATGTTCCGTAGTATTTGTTGCATTAAACTGGTTACGTTTACGCACCAGTTTGCGTATAATTCTCCAGAAAGCGATATAGAGTTTGAAATTGGATAAAAGTCAAAACATGAAAAATGCAAAACACAACCAAACAAACATTGGGATAAAATAACATTGTTTTATTGATAATAGAACTGTTCATAATGATTACAAGCACAGATGTTACAACTTGTATCTTAATTTCATGCTTGAATGGATGAACATCGTGCTTTTTATTCATATAGTTTGTTTACTTATAGCGTATGCAATGAAAACCGATCAAGTTCACAA
Source organism: Helianthus tuberosus (assembly GCA_030545235.1). Lineage (NCBI taxonomy): Eukaryota > Viridiplantae > Streptophyta > Magnoliopsida > Asterales > Asteraceae > Helianthus > Helianthus tuberosus. Next base: position 63,085,005 of record CM060385.1, on the reverse strand, counting down.
CAGGCACTTCCACCTACGAGCTGGTGTGACATTTATAAAAAAGATGTTGGAGTAGTTTGCAAGGGGATTTCTTGAAACTTTTTGAAGAATTTTATTGGAAGGGGTCTTTTAGCAATGGATGTATGTCGTCATTCATTGCTTGCTTTGATTCCTAAGCGTAGCGATCTCGCTGGTCTTGGGGCTTATAAGCCCATTAGTTTGATTGGATGTATTAAGAAGGTGATTTCTAAAGTCTTAGTGAATAGATTGAAGAGGGTTATTCATGGGCTTATCTCGGAGGAACAAACCGGGTTCGTATCTAATAGGAGTATATTAGATGGGCCGTTAGTCCTAAACGAAATTATTCCTTGGATGCGACAGAGTAGGAAAAAGGGCTTATTTTCAAGGTTGACATCGAAAAATCTTATGATTCATTAAATTGGGGGCTTTTAAACGCGGTTTTGGTGCAAATGAATTTTCCATTAAAATGGAGAACGTGGATTATGGCTACCGTCTCCACCGCAAAAGCCTTGGTTCTTGTCAACGGTTCCCATGCTATAGGAGTTTGAGGCAAGGGGACCTGTTATCTTCATTTTATTTATTCTAGCCATGGAAACACTAACGGGAGTTATAAAAAAGGTATGCAATATCAGTTTTTTCAAAGGCATCTCTGTTTCATCTCAAGGCCTATCTTTATCTAATTTTTTGTATGCGGATGATGTCATTTTCATGGGGGAGTGGTCAGTTCAAAACGCTTAAAATCTTAATAGAATTTTGAGGTGTTTTTATCTATCATCAGGCCTTAGGGTTAACTTGAATAAAAGTTGTATTTTTGGGGTGGGGTGGACCAAAACCAAGTGCAATTGATGGCGGAGGTCTTGAAGTGTAAGCCCGGATCCTTTCCTTTTAAACATCTTGGTCTCCAAGTCGGGGCCAATATGAATCTTATAAAGAATTGGGATCTGGTGTTAGATATATTTAAAAAACGTTTGGCTTTATGGAAGATGCACACGCTTCTGTTTGGTGGAAGAATAACCTTGGTAAGATCAGTTTTGAATGCTTTGCCAACTTACTACTTTTCATTGTACAAAGCGCCTTGTCAAGTGATAAAAAGGTTGGAAAGGCTCCGGAGTTTTATGACTCCAAAGGATTATGGGGCATAGGTTTTGGGTCGCTTCAGGATGCGAATGTGGCCATGCTTGCAAAATGGTGGTGGCCTTTCAAAGTGGATCGGAATAGTTTATGAAGGAAGGTGATTTGGTGTCATCATAACAATACTAGAACTTGGAATTTTATTCTGGTAAGGCTAACCGCACCCGGGCCTTGGAAACAAGTGGCAAAAATTTGAAGTGATTTAACACAAGTGGGGATTGATCTGTCGAGTTTGTTTAGGGGATTTCCTGGTCGTAACCGTGAACTAGCATTTTGGAAAGAAGCTTTGTTGACACGTGGAATGGGAGCCCCCCACCGCCTGGTTAGGTGTCCGCGGGGTATGGCGGGGCGTGGGTTGGGCTTGGGTTGGGTGCACCGCGTGGCAGAATATTAAAAAAATTACAAAAAATTTATAAAAAATCACACAACATTTATAAAAAAAACCTACAACTTCATTAAAATTTTAAAAATTACATAATCCTAACAATTACATAATTTCAAAAAATTACAAAATAACAAACCTAGAGCGTTAAATAAATATCAAAAATGTCGATCTTGTCGAACGCCTTTCGCTCCTTGCCTCGAAACTCTATGTTCGCCACCGCCACCCGGTCCTTGTGGCTTAACTCGCCGCTCGGAACGGCTTCGTAGTAAGCCTTGAAACGCTCGAGCTTGGGCCGTAGCTCGCGCCATTTATGTTGGCACGCGTTGAGGTTGTGGCGGTCGTTACCGACGTTATGTCGGTAGGTTGCGAATGCTTCCGGCCAATATTTTGTTTGGCCCGGTGGCTGCCCCTTCATAGCGTCAACGACGCTTGTGACGAGAGCCAATTCTTTTTCATGGGTCCAGGATATCATAGCGGGTTCGTGGGATGTTGGGGTTGGGGTGACCGGTTGGGGTAGCGGGTTCGTGGGATGTTTGGGATGGACCACACGGTGGGGTTTGGGATGGACCACATGGTTGGGGTTTGGGGTTATTTATAGGGGATGTTGGGGTTGGGGTGACCGCTTGGCCAAGCCAAACGGTTTGAATTTAAAATTCAAACTTTTCAAATGGCCCGCTATGACATGGCAGGGTCAGCGAATAGGAGGCCGCCAGCTAGGATATCAAGACCGCCCACGCCCGGCTTGAAACCCAAGCCCCAAGGGTCACGCCCCAACCCAAGCCCACCCGGGGTGGTGGCTTGGGCGTTTTCCCCCAACCCACGCCCAAACCCCCGCCCCATACCCCATACTAGTCTAATGTATGTTCAAAAGCAAATCGAGGATCTACAAAATAGAGAAGAATTATACTCTAAGTTATTCAGGTATCTATTTGGATCTTATGGAAAACTCAGAACGAGGCGACCTTCCAACACAAACAAGGAAATCTAGGAAGAATTTTCGAGGATATAAAAGCGTATAGCTTTCTTTGGATAAAAAAACAGGGCAAGGTGTTTTAACTTTATCGTAAGAGGATTGGTGTAACTTCAATGTAACGGCATTTAAAGTGTAGTTTTTTTTTTTTTTTTATGTTTTAACGGATGTTTTTTCATGTAATTTTATTGGCCGTTAGAAAAATTTAATTTCCCAAAAATCAATAATTTGGGTGAATCCGTGACACCGCGTGAACACCACTGCTACCTTTGCTGGATCCGGTTGTCCTTTGCTAGGTTATCTCCTCTCCTACTTTCTCTCTCTTTCTCCCTCTGCTGCATGGTTGAAGAACAGAACAGAACAGAACAGAACAGAACAGAACAGAACAATTGTGTTCCTTCTTCAAGTATGAAGATTGTGATCTCGATTCTCCTTTTGCTATGTTGCATCTCTACTTGTTTCTCCTCTCCGGTTTCCGTATCAGGTGTGTCTGTTGCTACAGTATTCTTCAATTCTGATTTCAATGCTGGTTCTACCGTTGTAGTCGACTTCTGATCTTCAACTTTTAATGTTCGTGTTTGCAGATGGTGTCTTCAACTCTGATGTTTCAATCGGACGAAATCTTCTTCAGGCCAAGAAACGTTTGTTCTTTATCAATTTTTAATTTTGTTTGTTTGTTTGTTTCAAATCAACCGATTCATCATATTGCCGCAATAATTTGATCCTTAAAATTGGTTATATTGAGATTCTGGGTTAAATTTTGAACCTAATTCTGCTCAATGTCATGCTTTCAAACTAAATAGATTTTGTGCTTTTGGTGAATTTGGTTTGTTTCAACCTGCTGCAGCTTGCCCAGTAAACTTTGAATTCATGAATTATACTATCATCACAAGTCGTTGCAAAGAACCTCGATATCCTGCTGATATTTGTTGTCAAGCTTTCAAAGACTTTGCTTGCCCTTATTCTGATGACCTAAACGACTTGTCAAATGAGTGTTCATCAACAATGTTCAGCTACATCAACCTCTACGGGAACTACCCACCTGGCCTCTTTTCTAGTCTGTGTCGGGATGACAAAGTTGGTCTCATCTGCCCTGCTTTAGCACCAGGAGCAGGCAAGAACAGTGTCGCGGCTGATTCAAACAACGGCAACAACATCCGTGGTCCTACTAGTATATTGACGACGTTGGTCGTGGGACACCTGATATTCATGTTCTTGTGAAGTTACTGGGTCAAGATCGATTATCCACGTTGCAAGCTGCTATGTGTTTCACTTATTATAACTTTAACCACGCGTATTAGATGGTACCCTCATGAAATTCTTTCACATTCTTGTATGATTGTTATTTAGCTAATCTATACAGAAAAACATATTTTTTTATTTGTGTAAGAGGGTTTGTTCCGCATCTGTATTTGCGGTTTTCTTGTGGTGTTGTCTTGGTGTTCTGTAATTGATCACGCTATCAGTGTCGTCTTACCTGTTATATGACAAAGTCTCCTTTGTGATTTTGATGATTGGATGGTATTTATATAGATGTGAAGGGGTAGCAAAGTCAATAACTCAAATGGCATCTTCAGAACTTCCAGTCCCTGTTGTGTTGTAAATGTGATTATACATTCAAATGGTGCTGTTGGGATTGATGGACCGCGGGGTTAATGGAGGGCATGTGGTGAAATCCCTAGAAACCCTTTTCTGACAGGAAAGAACTACATGCCCAGATCATCAAAGCTGGAAGAAACCTGACCCTTGTAATCACATCTTGATGATAAACATCTAAAGAAACCCGACCCCGATAATCACGGCTTGATGATAAACATGTATGTGAACTCAAGCAGAGACAGGTCCTGCCAAACGCTTTTGGAAGAGTGTGTTATTTAAAAGAACTCCATTATTACTTGTGGTTGCTCACTAAATGTTTGATAAAATGTCAACCCTAAACAATAACAATGCTTGGGTGGTTGCTCACCAAATGTTAAAATGATTAGTGTCTTGTGATCAAAAAACAAAAATTCTGTCCAAATATTTAAATAAAGCTAGAGTGAAGTACTGATATCTTCTCAATGGTTTGTCAAAAATTCGTCTCTAGGTGTGGTCTGTTGAAAATTCATCTTTGATTTCTAAGTTTTGTAAAGTGCAAATATCGTCCCTGCAGTTTACAAAGTCATCATGTTTTCTGTCCCATTAGAAGCGACGAACGAATTTGCAATAAACCATATGGATGATCAGTAAAATTATTTATAAAGTTGTATGCGTTGAAATAGACTTTGATAACTGTTAACAAGTTTGACATAAAAAATGGATAAAACGAGCAACTTTAATAGCAAATACATGATTAAGGAAATCTTTGAGGTTGACACCAAATTCTATCATAGCATATGTTGAACCTTGTTCGTCTATTGAGGGCTTATTATTACAAAGTTGTTTTGCCCACAACAGGCGTATTATTATTACACAAACTGCACAGATCCGGAACATAAACACTCGACCTTGATATCACCTACAAATGGCTTATGATGTATAGTAACTAATTTGGTCGTAAATAGGCAAGGCTAAGTTCACCATAAGAAGTTTCTTCTGGACTTGGGTCGGAAATCCTTTTTGTTAATGCACCAGGAATCTGGGAAGGTGCTCAACTGCATTCCAAGGAAAATGGTGCATCAAGTTTAATGAAGTTGACATAATTTTACTTTTAACTTTGGGACGTTGCTTTAACTAAAACCATTGTGTATTTAATTCAATTATACGTAGCACAAGAACTTACATTGCTAAGAAGTTTAGCCCCATACCATGCAGAATCTGCACCATATGGAGGTGGAATCACACGTATTCCATTGGATATGGCCGGGGGAAGAAGAAGATGTAGTTCCTTATCCAATCTTTCTGCAACAAAGTTGAAAAGAAATGTGAGAACCCAACACCAGAAGTAAGGGCCCCTGCTAACCAGTAGGACCCAGTAGGGCAAGGGGTTAAAGGTATAAACCTGCTTCAAACCCAAGACCTTTGCTAGACACTTATTATCGCGTCACCCCCTTCCCATCACTTTATGGATCAGATGTACTTGCAAAGGCAATAAAAGATATGATTCATACCTACTACTCCTGGTAAGCACGCAGTGCCTCCAGCCAAGACAACAGTCGTGAACCAAGAATCATCGGGGGTTAATCCGGCGTCATGGCAATTTTCGATGCAAAGTGCCACAGCTTGATGCAAACCCTTATCACTCCTGCTCTCAAAAGAACCTTGAAATATTGTCATAATAATAAAAGTACACAAATGTATGGTGAGGTGAGGTGAGTTGGATAAAGGGTTCTGGTCAAAACAGGTCATTTTCTTGCCCATTTACTTTATTTAATAACTGAGAAAAAAGGGATATATGTACATACAATCCTGCAATGCGTGGCTGGAACAAAATCTCTCCTGTTCGGAAACGCTCTTGCTTGAGAGTATACCAACCCTCAACAGGAACTTCATACGATGCTTCTGTATCCTTCCTTAATTCTTCTTCGTAGTCAATAGCAACATAACAAAGGTTCTGCAAGTTAATTCAACTGTATCATTTAACTATACGTGTAATTACAAGGAAAATAAACTAAAAATTAATGCATTAAGTAGTTAGTTGTTGTTCAAGGCTTAGTTGATGCAGACACCTAAGTACAGATCTTTTTATGTCAATTGTCAAATGACACTTAAAAATATTAGCTGTGTGTTCGTGTAATGTCAGGATTAAATCATGAAATTCCCTTTTAGTTAATGTGTATATCTTTTAGACTTTAATCTGTTTTTATCCAAAGAAAATCTTCTTTTAGGTATAAAATTCTAAACACCTAACTCAAGTAATCCTGGTTCGTGTGAAACCAAATATTTGTTCAGGTAAGGTGTTCTTCTCAACCCAGGCCGGGTTAGAACCTTATTAAAAGAATTTCAAATTCAGTGTCTTGCTAATATTGCAGCATTCCCAAACAACCTGATCATCATCATCATACTCAGTAAATCCCACCAATAGCAAAGCTAAGGTAGGGTCTAAGGAGGGTAAGATGTAGACAGCCTTACCTCTATCCCGTAGGAATAGAGAGGCTGCTTCCAGTGAGACCCCCGGCTCGATGGTAGTTTTGCATCAAACCTTGGACATAAGGCACATAACATTCGGCAATTAAGACAAAGGCCAATTAGTGCATGTACTCCCTTGTCTTTCGGCTATCAACGCCACCACATGATGCATGATTAACCATCCCGCTCTTTATTATTTTCACGAAATTAGTAAAATAATGTTAAAATTAGTGCACTTTCACTTTTGCCCCCGAGCGCCCACACATATATACATTATATGCGCATACCGCAAGCGGGCGTTCCCAAACAACCTGAATAAGAATTAAATAACTTTCTATAGCTCAAGAATCTGGGCAGGTCATGATAAAGCATGAGAATATTAACAAATCCTGTGAAAACAAAAATGGTGAAGGAGCTAGTCACTTCAACACATGATATAAAGATAGCTACCTCTTTCAAGGTGCGAACTGTGTATAATGAAGAGAAATTAAGATTTCTCTGATGCATTTGCTCCCTAAGGTATCCAGTAAGCTTCAAAGCTCCAACTCCCAACACTTCCACACCCACCTGGTGCATTATCTTACCGTGTAATACTGGAAACATAAAACCAAAATTTATAAGAAAAACAGTTGATCTAAAAAGACACCTATGCCGATATTAGGATGATGAAAAGAGCAACAGAAAGCATACTGGGTACAACAGATGTTTGATTAAAACCAATATTGACAAGAATTCCTGAAGTTCTTCTTGCTGCAAACAAAGCTAAAGTTGCCTGCACATCATGCAACAGAAACATTAGGGGTATTACTGTAAATATACGTTATTTTATGAAAGCAAAGAGTGTACAAAAAGAAGTGCAAACCTGGCTAACTGCGCAGACTGAAGGAACATTCATATCAAACAATTCTGAGTAGATGGCTTCTTTAAGTTTCCTCCTAGCAGTTTTATCCTCTTGTGTATCTGAAACATATTTAGAAATAACAGTATGGAAGTAGTCATGTAGATCTTATAATATATTAATCAAATGTCAAAAAATTAAAAAAATAATATGAACTCGAGACAAGAATGAATAGAAGCATACTTCCATACTGGGTTATTGGAATTGAGACAACAGTTGGCTGTGAAGTTGATTTCACCTGCATCCTGCAGAGGATAACATCAAGAAAAACCTCAGATTCGGATGAAGTATAAAAAAGTTGAAAATTAAATTATGATGTGCCGTGTCGAAATACACTTGAAAGTGATGAGCACCTGCTATATATAGTTGCAAAAAAATGGCGAAACCTAGAGTACATTGGAGACTCGATGTTTCCAAATTCCTACACATACAATTGATATTTTTAGCATATCATATCAGGGAAGTAGATTTTTGTATCATGTAAAAATCAAGAAAATAGACTTCAGTGGTTAATTCAAAGGCACCAAATTAAGTGTTATTGCAACATTGATAAAGCAGTCGGTTACCAAAAATGTTGCAGCACGCCCAGATGGAGAATCATACTTGCTCCAACCAAATTTGCAATAGCCAGAACCACCTTTAGTGAGGATAAGATTAAAGAACTGAATCCTTTAGAATGAACAAGATCGACTAACATGCTCATAATAGTACACATATTCATCACAAATTCAATATTGAAACATTCATTTTGAACATTCTTCATTTTCATTTTCTGGAGAGGCACAAAGATGAGGTGCACAAATTACAGAATAGGGAAAAGAGGGAAATGGTCAAAACAATGGACCTCCCCTTGAAGAAATATTCACATAAGAAATGACAACATCGATACATACCATCAATGATAATAGCTCCCGGAACCTGTGCTCGTTGACCATAAATCTGCATAAACGATTGCATCCGAGAAGGATACGTCCTGCAATCACAAATCAATGATGTCAGGCTCACCAGGTTACTACTAACACACAGTAACAAGTAGCCCAAATGATAAAACATGTAAACAGACAATTATCTTTTTCACAATAGATTAAAACATTTAAAAACAATCAACAAAAGTCCAATTTTCCAAAGAGCACAAAGAACAGCTGGAAAGAATTGACGACAATCAGTAATGTTAATATTGACATGTTTGTGCCTAGAAACTAGAGTAGCCCTCAACCAAAGCCCTTCCAATTTGACTGTTGTCTATATATCAAACTAGTAGTAATAGATTATCAAAATAACCCTACATGTCTAAAAAGAACAAATAACAAGCAGTCAATTTGTGTATACTCATGTTAGAGCTATTAATTCTTATTCTACATTCTATAAATTCCTAAATTCCACATATAAACCTTTTTCATACCTAACAAAACATAATATAAATATTAGCCCCAATTTTTTTCAATTAGAACTCTTAACACAGTAAAATTAGGTAAAAATCCAGGCCAATTTTCCTATCTATAACTCAAAGCTTAAAATTCAAATAATAAGTCGAAAATTCATGTAACTGTATAATAATTAGAGACAGAAAGTTACCGAAGAGGATAACCAGAGCGTAAATTAGTTTCCGCAAAGAACTTAGAGTCCCAAGGATCCTGCTGATTCTGAAGGTAAGATATCCACAGCATATTATCAGAAACTATCAATTTCCATGACTTGCAAATAACTGTAAGCTTAGCAGCCTCTTTAGGTCCAAGTAATTTCAGAATTTGCATAAACACATCCAGAGGAATCCGATCAAAATCACCAGTAGATGACACAATAATCTGATCTGAATCCGATGCATCCGAGCTGTTCATATCTGACGATGGGCTTGAATTAGAGCTGTAATCACTCGAATTCAAACGATTTGCAGATTCCAGAATCATCTTCAACAAATACGCCATTAGGTTTCCGCCGCCGGAGGTGTTGCCGGAGGGAAGATTTTCTTTGGGAACCGCCCTAACAACTACCACTAACCATTTGATGTGTGGATTTGAATGTAACCACCACTTTCCATAAATATAACCCTTTAGTTTAGTTTATTTACAGTTACTGTCTTACGGAACCCTAAACTTTTAATTCGTTACACATTTAGTCCCTAGATGTTAGTTAGGACTTCTGGACAAATAAACATTAGTTAGTTGAATATGAATTTAGCCGATGTAAAGTAGATACATGCCTTTAAAAAGGAGATGTATTTCAAATCAAGGCAAGAGAGCAATTTATTAGTGTAAAATAGATCAAACCTTTGCATCTTAAACCATTTCAAACTTTTTCTCCTTCACTCCACTTCACACGCACAAAATCAAATATTCTTTCTCATATAGCCATGGATAAACAAATAACAAGTAGTTTAAGCAAAAAACCGAGGGGCTAAACCAGTGCACGCGTACTGCAGGTCCAGTTTGCAGATTGAAGTTAACGTTTACGGGGATATCTAATCCTAAGTCAGATGTGTGGAATCCATCAGAAATAGGTAGAAACACAAGATTTCACAATTTTCTATGTTTTCTATTAAATTCACAGTTATGGTACAATTTTGACAACGCTTCGCCTCACAGTCCGACACACCCACTTACCTAACACTCAGTCCGCTCAACTATATATACTAGATTACATTCGTGCGGACTAGGTTTACGTTCGTACAGACCAACACCTTCGTGCGGACTAACCTGCTCATCCGTGCGGATATACTACATCCGTACGGATGAGCTTGGTTTACATAACAAACTCATATTTGACAATATCTAGCCCTACCACATCAAGACGTAGGCAACATATATATGCATCAATAGTCTCCCCCTTGGATGTTGCCCTGTAGTCTTGATCTGCACACAACATCTTCAAGTGAAAACCCAGTCTCCCCCTTGAATGAAGCTTCAAATCTCTAACATTTGACTTTTAAGAACAAACACACATATCCACACATAAACAGTTTTCTCAACAGTTTCGTTGGTCCGGCTCACATTCATCATTATCTAGTTTCAATGGAAAATTTATGAAAGAAAATCTTTTTGGATTTTTAATATAGAAAACAAAAATGTAAACATATTGAAATGTAATATTTACAGTTTATATTTTTGTGAGAAGACGTGCTAGAGGATCATATCAGTTTAACGGAGACATATCAGCTGCATCGTTAATCTTGATGAAACACTCAGTTTAAACAATTCACATGGATTGTCGATATTGTTGTCCACTTAAACTCAATCTAAAAACTTTCGTAATGCTTACCGATACGTTAAGGTACATTTAATTTGCACTAAGTTCTTATAGACCCCACGATCTCAGCATATCCCCTCATCCCATTACACAATATAACATCAGAAACCCTCATAACCATCATACACAAACCCTAGTTCATCTAGCTTTGTCATGAGTGTTGTTACTAGCATGTTGTTCACCAATATTTGGATTATCATCTTCAAACAAGTTGTACAAATTTATCATCATTTAACCTTACATGTTATTAGGTATAGAAATCAAGTGGTGGGTAAACACTAACCGGATGATGAAGAATACAAGAGTGTGTAAGATAGTTAGAGAGAGAAAGCTTCCAAAATGATGAACACCGATCGCCTTCACAGTGATGATGATGCCGTCGGATTTCCAAAGAAAGAGGAAAGATGTTAGGGTGTGTTAGGGTTTCTAGAAATAGAGGAATGTTGGTGAAAAAAAGGAATATTTGTTGGATGTTTCCAGCCGTCGCATTGATTGGCAAATCATTCTAGGGTTTTGCACATGAGGGTATTTATAACCTCACTAGGATACCGCATACACACACACATGTGCGCCCCATACGAGTGTGCGGCTCCTCCAGGGTTTATGTTGGGCTTGCTGATTGGTTCTGAATACCCTTATCTTTGAAGTGTGCGGCCCAACCGCTGAGTTAAAGAAGTGTGGGACTGTAAGGTGTTGTGCGGCTGACGTTTATTTACACACATAGGGAGTGTGCGGTTGTTATAATAATAAATATAATATTACATCATCAAGCATACATTCCACATAACATATTCATAGAACAACTTTTAAATAATTAACTCACATTTATAACTTCACGTAATTACAACAAGTAATGGATCGTGCAGGAAAACCCGAAGTGTCACACTGAGCATGTGCAGAACTTGATTTCAATCAAGAAACAGGGGTTGATGAAGAATGAGATGTTGTTAGTTGCTGACAAAGCATGAAGCATCACAACAATAAGATGTACCTGAGTCAGAAGAACCAGATACAAGTCATCGTCTGACAATGATAGTACTTTTGATGAAGTTCCTGTGAACCTGCTTGAAAGAGAAAGATTGTACAAGAAAGAGCTGACGGGAATCCTCCTCTTGAATTCTTTTTAACAAGATTTTTAAGCAAAGCTGATCATGATCCTAATATGAAGCTAACCACAAGAGAAGAAGAAAGAGACCCAGTGCTGAGAGTTCCGAAGTCAAGAACTTCCACAAAACCAACAACATATCGACAACCATAGACTTCGTTGAAGATGTTGTTGAATTCATGATATGAAGAAAATTTGATACATCAGTCTAGGGGGAGATTGTTAGGCCCTAGAAGTGTGAGACTGACGCATTAAATATACGCAACGGACTATGGTAGCGAACTGGGCCTTACCGGGTTAGTTTATATTAGGTTTTGGACCTTTAATAGGTCATTGGGCATTGCCTAAGGCCATGTGGGCCAGGCAAGCCCAATGGGAGCCCATGTAGGGAAGTGGGCTTCTCTAGGGTATATATAAACTGCTTTATGTCTCATAAATCAGGTTGAACACTTTAGAGAAAAACCCTAGATCAGAGAAACAGAGAGAGGTGGAAGAACTTGTATCAAACGGTTTTGCTATTCTATAGTAATGGAATCGTATGCAAGTTTGAAGTTAATCCGTGGTATTCTGTTCATCTCATTTTTATTGTTTTTCAGTTTTTCTTGAATCTCACCAAGTTTGGATTCCGCCCATCCTTGGTTTTTGTTTGATATCATTGAAAGATCCAAGTATTTGGTACTTACAGCTAATCTCTATCATCTCTGATCGAGACCCTCGTTTCGCGTCTTATCTGTGGCAATCTATGCATAAATCTTTCAGAACACGCCTAGATATAACCACTACCTATCACCCCCAAACTGATGGTTAGACCAAACGCACCATCCAAACTCTTGAAGACATGCTAGGGGCATGTGTTATTGATTTCGGTAATGGTTGGGAAGACACCTACCCTTGGTGGAATTCTCCTACAACAATAGTTACCACTCCAGTATACAGGCCGCACCGTTTGAAGCGTTGTATGGACGAAAATGTCGGTCACCTCTCTGTTGGGCTGAAGTCGGAGATAGCCAAATTACTGGTCCTGAGCTTGTACTTGAAACTTCGGAGAAGATTGTTCAAATTAGAAACCGTATGGCGGTAGCTCGTGACCGTAAAAAAAGTTATGCTGATAAACGTAGAAAATCGTTGGAATTCCAAGTTGGTGACAGGGTTTTGCTAAAGGTCTCACCTTGGAAAGGTGTAGTTTGTTTCAGGAAATGGGGCAAGTTAAATCCGCGTTACGTCGGACCATTTAAGATTACAGAAAGAATTGGCACTGTGGCTTATAGACTGAATTTACCTGAGGAACACAGTGTTGTGCACAATGTCTTTCACGTATCGAATCTAAAAAAGTGTTTATTCGATGAAACACTCGTGGTTCCATTCAACGAGCTAAAGATTGATGACCAACTTCGTTTCATTGAAGAACCAGTTGAAATCATGGATCGGGAAGTAAAGACGCTTAAACGCAGCAAAATTTCCATTGTTCGAGTTCGTTGGAATTCAAAATGTGGGCCAAAATTCATATGGGAACGGGAAGATCAAATGATGCGCAAGTATCCCCAATTGTTCAAAAATGTTACATCAAACGCTGAAGCTGCTACTGAATTTCGGGAACCAACTTGGGGATGATGTGACACCCCACGAAAACTCTCAAGCGCGCTAGCTTCTTCAGCGACTGTATGCTAAATTTCGGGACGAAATTTCTTTCAACTTGGGGATGATGTGACAATCCATATTTCCGAGGTAAAAACCGTTCATGTTCTTCGATTAATTTATTTACATTTATTATACGTCTTATTTATCGCATAGTTTGTTTAATTGTGCATACCTTCTTGAATGAATATACGATATATATTATTTTCACCTTAAGCCGAAATATATACATACACATATATACGAATTCGGAACTGAAACTGTATTACGTAACGTTACGCCCACTCCCCATTCTACGGTTACGACCCACCTCCTTTATCGACCTAAACCGACACCTCATCACCTTGTATTGTTTGAAGCCCAATACAGATTAACCCAAACACCCTCAAATGCTCCAACTTACTTGCGGCCCAAGGAGTCTTCGGCCCAAGTACCCTCACCGCCCCCAAAACCCACACCCTTTAATGTACGTAACATGCATGACCCTCATAACTCCTCAAACTAAACCCTAGTGTGCGATCTCTCCCTCTCCCTTTTACTGTTGGCGAAGAACAAGTCCAAGGCTCCAAGAAATTCAATCTCTAGGCTTAATCGAACTCCCTTTGATCGCTAGGTAATCATATCTTAAGTTTTATTTATAGTTCTTTTAGTTCATACATGTATTCGGTTGTAAATCCCTCGTATCTTGGTTGCGTTTTCTAGATTGTGATGAATTTTTTGATGTTCTATGTTGATGCATGTAGTATGTGTTACTAGGAATAATGTTTGTGAGGTGATTAAATCGCTTATATGTTCGGTTAGTCGCTAGGGTTTTGTTTCTTGCATGATAGTGGCATAAAACTTGATGGTTCTTGATGGTTTAGTGGTGGATAATCTAATTTGAGATGATATTTTACTGTAGTTTATGAATATGAGTCGTTTGGTGTGTTAAGTAGTCGTTTTTTTGGGATCGGGTAATGAAACAGAATCCGTCCCGAATGTTACAGTCAACTTGTGTCGACTGTAATCGGGTCAAAAGTTAACTAAATCAGTGTTTCTTGAGTCCATAACGTAGTTCCAGGAAATACCTTTCAAACCCCACTGAAATTGCATTTTTTCGACGTCATTTGATATTTTAAACGAATTATTTCGTAACAAAGGTCCAGGCGGCGTTTTCTGTCAGAATTTGCAGCCCATTATGAATGTCATAACTCAATGTAGGAATTGAGTTATTACCTAAAACTTTTATTGTGGAGTTCCAGGTGATAGTGAAAATCTCCTACTGGAATTTCGTTGAAAGAGTTAACGAGGAGTTTTAAATGATTTTTGCCGTAAACTGCCATTAGAATGTTACAAATCAGACCTAGGTGTAAGGAATGATTTTTAGTGAATTTTCTGTAAGTATTTAGGTCATGAGAAAAATAGACAATTATTCGGGAACTAAATGACATGTTGTGTTCAAATATAATAATTTTCGAGTTCGTTTAGTACTTTAAATAAATTCTGGAAAACTGCATAAATTCTGATGAAAAACTGATACATGCAGAAAGTGACTTTTGAATGTTTTGAGTGTACATATGGGTTATCATAGGGTGTAGTAATCGTTTAAAACATTAGCGGGTGTCAACGAATGTGTATATGGAATAATATGATCACATGCACTAACTTACATGAACGGGTAATTGTATGTCAAACGTGATTCCATGGATATGTGTTAGACTAGTGTAGGATTACATTAATCAAACTAATTGAAACAGTAAGCATATCAGGAAGAGGCTGACCACACCTGATTACCTTTCACACTTAATTCTGTCGAGCAAACTAAGGTGAGTTCACAACCTTTTCCAAAAGCATGCGTTCCTAGTTTGGAACAACACTTTTTACTGTAGCCCTGGTTGGGGCTACGCACGCGTTCCTAGGTGGAACCACAAAACATACTATCCACTGGAGGTGGAGTAGTACACTCAACTAATCGAACACTCTATCATGAAAGTCCCTACATTTTTACCGATTAACATGTCGGGGAGGCAGGCGGGGTATTAACATTAGGTTTGACAAGCCTTACACCGTGCTGGGAGCCGGGCACGAACTATTGATCTTCACTTTTACATTAATGTTAATAGACGTTAATGAGGGCACAAAACGAAACGTCAGCATTCGGTACATAGTTTAGTTACTTGATGAGGGTTAGCTACCCAAGTCATACATAAATCCAAAACAATTGTGAACTTTACACTTATACTTTTGCTTAACTAAAATTTGTGAATTCGTCAACTTTATTGTTGACACGTAATTGCATGCTTTGTAGGTCATTAAGTACATCTTGGATGAACAGTTGCAATCGCTGGAGTGGTGTGGTTTGATAAACTTTATGTTTTAAATTATTTATTAAACTTGTGGTTTTTTTAAGTCTTGTTGGGATTTTTAACTTTATTTCCGCTGCTACTTAAACTGCGTTTTGACAATTAAAACTTGATCGCTAATCATGTTGTTAGTGATGTTTTTATGATTTTAAATATTTGGTTCAACATGATTAGTGGCTAGATCCTGTTCAGTTGCATGCCTCGCGGTTAAACCCCGCATGTGAAATTTGAGGGTGTGACATAGCTTCTTGCTAGTTGTATCTATATGAAAATCCCGCTGTTTCCAAAAAATGATGTGCCTAATGTGATGCTTTGATGACGTACTATCTTAAATGTACAAACAAATTATTAAACCGATTAAATTGTAATTAAATATTTTAAATACAATTTAACTTATGCGTCCAATGATTAAGGTTGCTACCTTAGTTGAGACATGCCTTGAACTAGAGGTGCACAAAGTGGATTTTGGGCCAAATCGATACAGTTTTGATTGACGTAAGTCAAAACCAGTTCTTGATACAGTTTCGATTGACGTAAGTCAAAACCAGTTCTTACCTAAACCGGTTTCTAAAGGAAATAATCCAAACATATAGGAATCAGTTCTGATGGTTTGAAACTCGTATTTTAATTTACTATGGAATGTACAAAAAAAAAAAAAGAATTGCATAATCTTAAAAACATAGAACAAAGCATTTCTAATAAAAAATTGCATGTCTTCTCTTCTTTGTTAGGAGCTTATTTATCGTCAACGTTGTTGCGTAGTTTGAGTTTTCTGACCTTTAAGTAATTGAAAAGTGTTTTAGAGTTTTGAAAAATTAGAGAATTTTTTTTGAGTGGTGTGATTAAACTAACCCATTCAATACCCTATATTTACTAAACAAATGAGAGACAAAGAGCCAAAAAGGGTAAAAAAAAAAAACTGACTAGTTAACGGTAAAAGAAAAATATAACATTTAAAAAATGGCTAGTAGCAAAAGCGGGTCAAAACTGTTTTCTACAAATATATTATCAAATCGGTATAAACTCTGGGGATAGGATCGCATCAGTACTAGTTTTAAACAAATTGGTTTTAATATTGGTTTTGAGATCAATTTTAGAAGCGATTTCAAAATTGGTACCGGATTTTTTTTCACCTCTACCTTGAGCAACCCTCTAGAATACATAACAAATTCACACAAAACATGTTTCCAATGAACAAGTCTTCTTTGCGGCTACTAGTTTCAGGTACGATTTTAGATGTTCGTGTCTTCTCGGATATTATACACTATTTCGGCTGTTGTATTCTTGAAACAATAAGGTCTCTTAGGAGTCATGTATTATGTTTTAGAGACTCGTGTTGAAACATGAATCACAAACCAACACCTTTTTTTATTTTTATTCGATTTTAGATGTTCGTGTCTTCTCAGATATTATACACTAGTCCGGCTGTTGTATTCTTTAAACAACAAGGTCTCTTAGGAGTTCTGTATTATGTTTTAGAGACTCATGTTGAAAAACGAATCACCAGCCAACACCTTTTTTATTTTTATTCATTATACTTTTTCAGTTGTAACAAAAAAATGTTTTTTTAATATTCTTTCTTTTAGTGATTTATTTTTAAATTATTTTGTTATGAACGGTCCTACTACACGTCTTACCATTTTCGTCATTTCTAGGGTGTGTGATTACAATGCTCCATAATATATGTGACAGATTTTTTCATATTTTTTAATAATAGTAATTAAGAATCATCTGTTTTATAAGAACCTATTAGCAATGTATAGAGAAGAATGAGAATGAGAGATGGATTTCTTATTGATGTTAAATATGGATCACATATGCCACTATTTATAGGCTTACAAGATGGGAGTTAAGTACATGAAGAGATGGGAGTTAAGTACATAGAGAGTCATAATATAATGATAAACACAAGTGGATAGTCACACAATAAATAGATATTAATTCATAACACTCCCCCTTGACTATCCACTTGACAAAATTGTCCACATGATGATATACCATTCTTTAATATGCTTGGTGATGTTGCCTCGTTAAAAATCTTGCTAGGAAAACCCAGTGGGACAAAACTTCAGCTAAGGGAAAATGAGTGCAGCGCGTATTGTCTCCCCCTAATACTTCTGGATCAGTTATGTTGACTCATTAAAAACCTTACTAAGAAAACCCATTGGGATAAAACTTAGTTAAGGGAAAAATAGTACAACTTGAATAAGTCTCCCCCTCATTTTAACATGTATCATTTAAGTGACGTTGTTACACCCCGATATTTTCACGTATTACTGGTGGGCCCGGTGGGGAGTATCGTGACGTAGTTGATATCGTCATAGTCAAACAACACAATTTAAATGCACAGCGGAAGCAAAAGATAGATATATTCCAACCGAATAAAAGTAATATCAAGTATTACAAAATGGTTGAAAAAGATCCACAGGCGGATCAAATAAAAAATGAAACATTGTTCAACAGACTTTAGGCATCTAGAACTTGCAAGATTCCCTATTAACGCCCTGAGCTCCCAGCCAATTACGTACAGTACCAGTCACTTAATCTTTTTGGAAAAATATGTCAGTTTACACTGGTAAATACAATTAACTGACTCATTTTGAAAAGGTTTAGGAAAATTGATTTGAATGCATAAGGCACAAAATATCTTTTATAACTTGGGACAATTATATAAAAATAATCTTGTATACAGATTTACATGTTCGTTATACATTTAGGGCTCGATGTTAGAAACCGAGTCAAGATTAACAGACACACCACAAGTATAGGCCCACAAGAGAGTGAGATACCGTTTCCCTTATGCAACTGTCAGGTGTATGCCTACACCCCGTGCATAAGACGTGGCCATTTTTATTTTATAATGATGCCAAGTATATCCGAGACATGGTCATTAACCCCTAAAGGCCTTTATTTCAAACAAGACAGATTAAAACGGGTTACCTCAATAATTTAATCACAATCCGATTAAACATTCAATACCCGACCAAGCGGTATTATAATACCGTATCTCAAGCCCGTATAAGGGAAAATAAGTTAAAAGTATTTACCTGAGCTTAAAATGCAATTTATACTCAGCCGTATATTCTAATCAGCAAGCACAAGTACTTCTACTGGGGCTCTGAATCTGGAACGAAGGTTTTTATTAACCTATTAGATTCCTAACAGGTCTTATTTAAGTCGTAACTTAGACCGGTTAGTTTTAAGGAAAGGTTTACGGTTCAAACGCAAGATTTAAGCGAAGACCGGATTAGAATGTAATTTAGACCCGACAAGTATTGAAACTTGTATAATATGGGTAACTAAACACATTCTGAATTTTGAAGCAAAAATGATAAGGTTTGACCCGTTTCGGTCAATTTATGCAAACTAGTTACATAAACCGTACTGAACGCGAAAAAATGCATAACGGGCAAACAAATGAGTCATGAATAGGTTTCCTAAGTTAATATGCCTTAAATATGTTGTGATATCAGTGGGATACCTTCCATTATGCTCAAAATAGATTTAAACTCAAATTATGCCCCGTAGGGGTATTTTGGTCATTTTAAAGGTTATAAAAGAGATTAAATATTAATCTGAGTTTCAGGCCTGATATAATCAGTAAAAATACTTAATTTAATAAGTTATATCAGTAAGGTATTGAATATATGTGAAATTTATCATTTATAACCAAACTATGCACCGAAAGGGCATTTTGGTAATTTCACATAAGCTTTAAAAGTCAAATCTGGAAATCTGACTTAAAAACTTTTGCTTACTGTTAAAGTATAAAAATTTACTAAAAATATCAGTAGGTATTAAGTTTTATATGTTTAAAATAGTTTTAACTCATACTATGCGTTTAAAACGCGTAAAAGTCGGTTTTAAGCGATTTTTGGGTTAAAATATGAAATCTGAGTTTTTGATCAGTTTAATACGTTCAAAATATTTTATTTATCATATAAAATCAGTAGCAAAAAGTTTGGTATCAAAATATTATGTAAAACTCATTTTATTCAAGAAAATGGTATAACCGACAATTACCGAATCAAAGCTAGAACCCTATGTTATGCTCAGCTTAAAATTAAATAAAAATCTTCAAAAATCTCAAAATATTATATTATATCAGTGGGTAAAAATATTGGTGTCAAAATTTGGGTTTAGATAGGCTATATTTTAATTATGTTGTTTAATTAATAAAAAACTTTTAATTTACGCTATTGAGCATAACTCCTAATCTAGACCTCAAACTGATGTCAAATTTTTAGGGCACGTTTATAAATCAGTAATAAAGGTTTCTATTCTTTCACATTTTCAAAAATATCATTTTAACGTCAAAAGGGCATAATGGTCAACTTTTAGGCATATAACGAAAACATGCAAATGAATCGGATAAATTAGGAACCAAGTTGTATAATCACAGAGGGTTATACTAACATTTAACCTGGTCCTAATGGAACTCTAAGGCATATCTAAACTAAGCTAAATCAGGCCAGAACTGAAAGTCAAAGCAAAAGTCTACTTTTGCGATTTTCGGTTCCAAACCGAGCCTATACTTAGAATTGTCGGGTTGAACATGCTTAAACATGTTCTTATATTAATTACCAAGTTATTTAAGTATTAAAACATGTTCCATAACTTCTGTATTGTTAGTTATGAATTTATTAGTAAAAACTGACTCGTTTGACTTTTTATTAAGAAGTTTGACCCGACAATTGACTAAGTAAACGTGGTAATTAGGAGGTGCCCTTTTGGGGGTTTAACACCTACCTAATTACGGTCACGTAGCCATGTTCGTTGCGAACAATGGCTCAACCGTTTAAAAGTCAAAGCGTTTATCGAAACGCTTGACTTTTCGGCTATAAACGCTAAATAAAATAAACTAGTCACGAAAGGACACTTACAAAGGATCCAATGGACTGATAGAGGTTCTCAAAGGAGTTCAAGATCCTCTTAATTCAGAGAGCATGAGCAGAAAGCAATGAATTGTGAATTGAAAGCCAAAACAAGGGGGTATATATAGGATTTTGAGAACCGCTAGGATCGTTTCTCGTAACCCGTGCTTCAATCTGGATCGTGCTTCAAAAAAAGGTGATCAAAGCTTTTGTAGCCAATGATTTGTCGCTTGATTCCTGCATCTACAAGGCTAACCAAACTTGTTTTGATGGGTTAGTAAAATATAATCAAATATTGTTTATACTTGAAATATTTCTTTGAACTCATTCCAATGTCTCTTCGCTTGACAAAGTTTATATCATGACAATAAGCTCAAGTGAAATATATTATAACCATACATAGCTAGCCAAACATATTAATGCACTTATGCATTTAACGATGATACTTCTAGAATGAGAATCTCTACTTTGGTATGAGATGATAATGGGGATTTCTTATAACAAATGACTTAACAACCTTTAACATACTTTAAGGTTCAACTATGTGCATACAAAAAATATCCAAACATCTTCTTCTAGATGAACTTGAGGGATTAGTAAAATATAATTACATATATACTCGAACTACAATTCGAGTAATAATTAGTCCGTGCCAAGGTAATTCAAAAATCTTCCTCTAAAAGCTTGACATTTTTCTTCATGATGCCTAGACATCATCACTATAAACTGCGATTATAGTGAACTTTTAAAAGTAGAATATTGATAAAAACATGGCTAATTTAATCAAACTTATATCTCTCTTTATGCGAATATCTCGAGTTGTACAACACTCAACCCAACTATTTTAGCCCATACGTATTTTGTCAACTTCATACAGTACGTTCTTGAGGTTTTTATATTAATGCTTTTGGCATTATCAATCCATGAGGGAATTCTGCCCATATTATCCAAATATACATGTGCATTCATTCTCCATGAGTTTTGCTACATAAACTTACCCGTATAATACATAGATATCTATATCATATGCAAAAATGTCATGAACACTTGCTTTCATCTTCAAAATCCTTAGTGTACCATGCGTATACACTATTTATTGAGATATCACAATCACTGGGTACAAGTTTCTATGTACGTTTCTTGGTGCACAAGTATTACATTGTTAAGACGTTTCAATTAACCTTTTAAGCACCCAATTGCTTTAGAAACTCATCAGAAGTTTCAATTATATCCAACATGTAAAAAAATCAAAACCTATTCAAAATCCTAATATGTATACAATGATTACATTGTTCTCGAGAACTTACTTTGCAAGACCTACATAATTTAATCCTTCGAAACTTTCATGTAAACTCTCAGTATCATGTGATACATAACATTCATAAGACGAATATCAATTCTCCTTTTATATTACTAGACTAATAAGATATTGGAAAG
Organism: Helianthus tuberosus; assembly: GCA_030545235.1. NCBI lineage: Eukaryota > Viridiplantae > Streptophyta > Magnoliopsida > Asterales > Asteraceae > Helianthus > Helianthus tuberosus. The sequence goes on along the minus strand of CM060385.1, from coordinate 63,062,938 downwards.
TCAATGCATCCACCACAGGAAAATACGTCTCATAATCAAGCATATGTGTTCTGCGAAAATTCTTGTGCCACAAATTTTTTCTTATATCATTCAATTTGATTTTCACATAATTCATATAAAAGACATATTTGTATCTAACATATTTTACAACTTTAGTTGTATGGACTGTTGGTCCAGAAACTTTCCATTTCATTAGAGAACTAAACTCTGCCTTATTTACGTCTTTCTATTTTGGCCAATCATTTCTTAATATTCATTCATAGGCAGATCTTAAATCTTGATCCTCATCATTTAATCATTTTAAGCGCTACACATATACAAAAGTATAACGACGTCGATTTTTATTTCGATTCCATTCATATCTTAAACATGATACAACTTATCGAGATCTCTTTATTTTTAGGTACCTGAGATTCTTCTTGAACCATCATGTCTATTGTCTCTTCAGGAGATCTTACTACTATAACCTCGACTTGACCATCTTAATTACTTGCTCCAATTTTTGAGGAATTTTATTATTGGAATCAACTAGTCTACCACGCTTTAGGCGTGCAATAGACTCATTACAAAAATATGTGGTTGTCCTCTTGGGACACAAATATAACTAGAGTATAAGCAGTTGATTATGTGACTTACTTAGTCACTCTATTTAGGTCAGTCAACTTGTCTGGAAATTTGTTCTTTAATATTGGTAAATGAATTATACTTTAAACTTCTAGTTCATAGTTTATAGTCTGAGGATCAAGATGACATGATAATTCATTTAACTTTTCACTTTCCAACTGCTTGTTATCTTCCCCTAATGTTGGGAACATTCTCAAACTTTTTATAGCCAACATATGCTCAAACTCTTTAGAAGTCCCATCTTTGCGCGGTGTGGTGGATGAGTTTCAATATATGTCGCACAACCAAAATCTTTGATGAGACATCTTTGGTTCCTGACCAAAAACCAACTATAATGGGGAGAAACTATTACAACATGTTGGCTTGATGTGAATTAGTGTTATTGCATGTAAAATTACATGTACTCATATATAAACATGAACTTGCTCTTATGATTATATGTTTTGCTGTCAATCGTAGACGTCCAGTGATTGTCTTAACAAAAGCACTTATACGAATGTTTTTTTAATAACTTGGGGATTAAATTCACCATTATTACCCAAATAAATACGTAATATGGAATATTGTGCTTGTTATCTCATTAGCTAAACCACATATCACACAAACTTCAAGTTGTGAATTTGATAACCATTTAGATGATGCATCGATTTAAAATACTAAATGGTATCATGTTTGGATATGTGTATCCTTTAGTCACTTCTAGAATATTTAGGGATACACACCCTTCTTTATTTGGCAAATATAAATTTCTGTTGAGAGCAAACATTATATAAAAATTATCAGCCTGAAGAATCTTCTACTTCTTCATTATGTTTCACATCATCATTAGTCATGCCAATTAAGTAAATAATCATGATACATAAACTTCTAGTTTACGATCGTACGTGTAGTAGTTGCATTATGCGAGAGAACAACATGTTATCATTGCAAACTATTGTGTTATATATCTTTTATCCTTTTTCACATTTTGTTCTCGTATAATCACTACCATAATTTGCCACTTATAGTGGTCAATCTCATTATGACCATTATTATATTTCTGAACTTGGCTATCATATCATTCTGATGGTCAATATCATTATCAACTTGGCTATCATAACATTTCTGATGATTGATCTCAATATTAACATGACCATCATTACAAATTTCTCAATTATTTCCATGATAACGACATTTTTAATGACCGTCATATAATCACATTCACTTCAGGAAATGGAATAACCAGAACCAGCTTCTTAGCTTTTCATTATTTACTTGATCACAAGGATATAAAATCATTTCAATTTTATCATATACTCTCAATACTCTTAATGATGTTGTTTCAAGAGCATATCTCACGCATGATATATGGAAATATTTTATCCAATTTTCCACATAAATAATCTTCTCTTCACATAACATCAACTGAGAAGTAATTACATATATGAGTCATATAATTTTATCGGTCTAAAATCTTGTGACCTTTTATAACTTGATAATGAGATTTGGGAAGTATGACACTTCAAGTGTCGTATCTAAACATAGTTATATCCTTTTATGAAAGTGATAACAAATCGCAACTTTGGTTCAATATTTCTCTCAAATGGTATCTATTTAAAAGAATAGCATATAGAATACAAGGTATTCCATAAAATCAAATCATACCATGTATAATTATTAAAACATGTCACCATATAAATCAAGTTAAAACAAAACTTCATGAAATAAAAAAAAATCATCGCTTACAAGCAAGTACAGACTTTTTATGCATCAGATATACTAGAGTGTAACCAAGTATAGACATTTTATGCATCAACATACCAGAGTGTTATCAGTCGATAAAAAGTACATATCTTATATAAATATTTATCACTTCACTTTTAAATACAAACAAATATCCCCCATCAAGTTTCCATGATGTTTTAAATATAAACATAACATATGATTTTTAATTTCGTGCAAATAAGTTTAAGCTAGAGAAACCACTGGCTACATCATTATCAAGTAGCCACATCAAGTAATGATGAATGATCAAATCTTCCGATTCAGATAACCCTCAAAATTTAAGTAGAGAATGATAATTGTAATATAAACCATTGAATATTAGGAAAGTATATACTGTTACATACAACAAATATAACTATTTTAAAGATATATAAAATGTATAAATGTTAATTCTTCACCCCACATATTATTATAATTCAAAATACTAACTGAATTATTTCATATATATGAATATGAATGTAAATCAACTATCTAGATGCATAGTTTACTTCTTTTCAACAAAGGTTGTAAGGAATAATTTATGATAAGTAATTGTGAATTAGTCAAATGATAAGATGTATGTATATTTGATTTAGAGTATTCATATAATACAATTTCTTTATAAGAAATAAGAACGATAAAGAATTTTCATATAAATCTATTCAAATAATATATACTGATTATATTCATTTAATATATGATACAAAAATGTATTTAGAAGTTGAATCGGTGATTTAAATTAAATGCATATATTATTTATCAACTAAGTTACGGTAAAACATGAATAAAGTTTTCATTCATATACAAATGTGTTTATTTTATTTCATTTTTTTATTCACACACTTCATACAACTAATGCAATCACATATTAGCACTTGTGCTAAAGTTCTAACATTTCATGAGATAAAAGGATATACTGATTTTTTAGCTAAACAAAATGTTTAGAACTTTATAAACAAAAGAATGCAAGTGCTATAATCTACCAAGTAAAAATAAACCTAAAAAGCATAAACATAAGAATGCAACTTTATTCATAAATCACTTAATTTACTTGATACCAACCTATACGATGAGTGCAATGAATATAGTTGAACTGATATTTAAATATCTATCTAAACCAAGAATTTATTTTCCAATAAAACCATATTATTCCAAATCTTTAGTCTTTAATCAACATGAGGTTTTCCAATAAAACCATATTATTCCAAATCTTTAGTCTCTAATCAACATGAGGTTTTAATATATAACAACAACAACAACAAAACTAATAATAATAATACAAGAGTAACATATTTGTATAAAGTAAACAGTGGGTTTATTGGAACTTCTAAAGACAGTGACTAATAATTCTTAGATGAACCCAAATATGTATTCTTATGAATGAACTTTACCAAAACGGCATTCATTCTAGAAAATAAAACAAAACATAAAAGCTCTTATACTACTAATTATAAATTACCATAAGAAAACAATTTATCGCATCACTAAACCATACACATATACAAGATTAATATAATAGCTTATATAATATGCGTAAAGATCCCAACCAATCAGTTTATTTAACTTATATGCTTAATCCTAGCCGCCAAAATCACGTTCCATTCCAATATCAATACAAAAATAAAAGCTACCTGATGTTTGCAAACGCGGTTGTTAGCGATACAATAGTGGTTCAGATTGATGAGAAATAGACTGGCGGCTCCTTGGACTCGGTTTAATTTCTTTAGATCGACCGACGATTAGTTATGCTTCGGGATTAGTATAACAATGAAGATGGGTCATGGTTTTTAGAGAGAGCACTTTCGTGCTAATAACGTGTTTTGTAACAACTAGAACCTATTAGCAATGTATAGAGAAGAATGAAAATGAGAGACATATTTCTTATTGATGTTAAATATGGATCACATATGCCTCTATTTATAGACTTACAAGATGGGAGTTAAATACATGACGAGATAGGAGTTAATACATGAAGAGTCATAATATAATGATAAACACAAGTGAATAGTCACACAATAAATATATATTAATTCATAACAAAATAATAGTTTATTTATTAATAGATCTGAGCACTATAATCTAAGACATAAAACAAAAAAGAAATAAAATATTTCTTTTTGGCAAAAGAAAATTAATAAATAAGAAAACGAAAGGGTATGGTGGTACATTGAAACGGTATAAATAATGGTGGGAGAAGGTACGGGATCAGAAGAGAACGGTGAAAAGTGTGAGAACGGATCCTGGCTGGCCACGTGGTATAACGCTCTAAATTATGTGCGGATGTACGTTTGTCATTGTCCACTTCCCGCTAAACAATGGAGTTAATATTCCGTTGCCCAAAAAAAGTTAAATAGAAATGGCGTTTTCATCTTTATGCTGGTTTTACATGGCGTTTTTTTAAAAAAATATTTTTTTTTACGAAAAGCGTTTATGTTTTAATGGCGTTCTATTGATATCCAACAGATATGGCGTTTTTGTGTTTTCTTCTTATTTTAATTCAGTTTTTTTAACCATTTTTTAATGTTGTTTATGTTTTAAATGGTTACTATTTTTAATTATTCTAATCATGGCGTTTTCATTGATTTGCACAAATATGATAGAAAATCACACAACCAAACATGTAGATCTAATAATGTAAAGAGTAAAACACAATAATCAACATTAAAATTTTATAATCCATGGCGTTTAAGCTAATCTACAAAATCTGTCATCCTTTGTGCTATTCTCTTGTCTGTTGTGTCAAACATTTCACGTATTTTTGTCCCCCTAAAGCCAAGAATGTTGTTACACATTTTGTCAATTGTTTTCTGTTTTCATTTTCGCTATGAAGCATGATTTTTCCAATGTATTTTACCCTTAGTTCATTTAGTTGTCTTTGTTGTAGTTGATTTAGGGCATCCTTTTTGCCAAACCACTTCTCCAACCAGCTATATCCTCCATGTATGTTTCCATATGCTTCATTGCGAAAATCCCACAGTCGTGCACGTTAGACGTTGTCCTCCAATCCATCTGTTGTCTGACAATCTTCGCCTTGCTCATGATCTTATGCTTTGGGTGTTTTTTAATACGCAAGTAGTTTGCAGAAGCACTGTGCTGCAGTTTCACATTTTTTCACATATATTAGTTTGACGTTTTGTCAACATAGTTCCTATATACAAAGTTTTTAAGACACTTACCAACTTTTCCACCCATCCAGCATACTTGTCTTCGATGGTGATGTCATCCCCTGCACCGCTGTTGTCCAATACATCAACTCTTTTGTGTTTTATGTTGAAACAAACAACATAGAAATGTCGTTCCCATATTATTGACACGAAGACCAGTTCATAATCTTTGATTGTTTCATTTTTCTGGTCTCCTTTGAAACATGTATTTTTCAGAACAGTTTCCATGTTTCTGTTGAATTCTTTGTATCGATAAGTTGCTTTTGTCATTTTGTCGTATGCCGGACGATTCTGTAATATTGAGTACCACATTTTATACAAAAAACAATGTCCTATTATAATTTTATCAATTAATTATAACAAAAGAGTTACCAGCAGTAATTCTGAGCAGAATAACCTTGAGGGTGATTCTGGAGCCTTGTATCTTTCTTCATAGTTCAGGATATGTGCCCAACATAGAATAATTGAGACGTGTGCTTGAAATCCTGGTTTCATGCTCTCACAAATCACCCTCATGAGAAACTTTTCTCCCATCTTGAACACCTCAGTCCTAAAAAAACATCATTTGGTGTTTTAGTTATACAAACTCATTCTATTATAATACATGGCGTTTTGATCATTTTTACATGCATATTCAAGTAAACCTTATGAATGGAAAGTTTGGCGTTTTATTTTGAGAGAAGTGTACATACTCGTAATCGTCGTATCCAGTGAAGATGTATGTGGAAAGGTTATTTTCAGGGGTTGTCCTTGGTTCATGTATAACCAACCACTTGCCTCCTTACATAAGGTGACAAACATGCCCTGCTCAATTTCTTATATCTCTTCTCCTCTTTAGCCACACTCTTTTTTTTATATTTTTATCTTCTTCATCATCTTTATTAGCCTTTTCATCACTAGGCAGCTCTTCAGGGTTTAAAAATGTATTTTCTTACATCAGCGTTGTGATGTGTGGAGTTTTGTCCTCATCACCTTTCTCCTGCACATCTGACCTGTTTGGCGTTTTTGGTGGTGATGTGTTGATGGCGTTTTCATCTTGGGGTTTATTGGGTGTCTCTTCCTCTTCAAAAGTTTTCAAGAGGTTTTTCTCAGATGTAGATGGTGGCTGCTCATATGGCGTTTTATCAAACACTGCACCTTGTTGGTCAACACTTTTCTTCACCATCTCCCCTTCAGTTTTTTCTAGTTCAGTGATGAATGCCTGACTGTATTGTGTTTCTGTCGTGGGGATGTTTAGTGTCTTATCAAATACAGGCATTTTTTGGGTCTCTTCAGCAGGGTGCAGATGTTTTTTTATTGCTTTAATCACTTCATCCACCATCCTTGAATTATCAAGACCTTCTTTTATATCAATCATTTGTTTTAGATCTTGTCCTGGCAGCTCCAAAATCTCAGCAATATTCCTTTTAATTATTTTTCCCCATTGTATCTCGAAATGTGATATTCAAGTGTCTTGAAATCATAACTCCATCTCTCAATATCGTTTTCGTTTATATCTTCATCTGATGATATAGTATCCTCATCATCATATATCGGGGCTGTTGTAGCAGTCGAGGGTTCGGCGTTTTGTTCTCCGGCCATATCCCTTTCTTTTTCTACTCTTGTATCCCTTTCTCCTTCCCTTCCCCTTCTCATTCTCCTTCTCCATCCCCTTCACCATTCCCTTCCGACTCCCCTTCCTCTTCTACTTTTCCTTCTCCTTCCCCTTTTCCTTTTCCTTCTCCTTCACCTTCTCCTTCTACTTTTCCTTCATTTTCAACTTCAATGGTGTTTTCATGAACTCTTTCCACTTCAATGGCGTTTTCATTAACTGTTTCCAATTCAATGGCGTTTTCAATTCCAACCATCTCCTTCTCCCTTTCTTCTTCATTTTCACCTCCTCCTTCTCCTTCTTCTTCATTTTCAAATTCTTTGGCATTTTCATTAACTGTTTGCACTTCAATGGCATTTTCCATTCCAGCCATCTCCTTTTCCCCTTCTTCTTCATTTGCACCTCCTAGTACCACCTCATTTTCAACCTCAGTTTCATGTGTACCTTCTTCTCTTTCGGCTGGCACTTCTTTGGCGTTTTCATCAACAAATTTTGAGATGTTCTCCACCAATGTCATACATTGTGAGTATTTAATGTGTACCAGGAGGTTGTTTGGGTATTCAGTCTTTGACTATTTTAACAATGTGCTCATTTTATTATAACAGTCTTCTTATTCTTTGTATGCCCCATCCAATTTATCAGCCATTTCCTGTTATATTAAAAAAAGGATTTTGTTGATCATGGTGTTTTGTGGTTTTTTTAAATTTATTATTTGAACAACATACCTCTTCAGGTTCCTTGTTTTGTTCCTCTTCATCAGCAAAAATGTTGTCATTCTATGTTACTCCTCTGATAAGAGCATGGTTCCCTGATGTAGAAACTTCAAACATCATTTTCCGGCTTTCTCTATCCTCATTCACCATCCTTTGAAGCGAAGCCTCTTGTCGTGCTGTCGTGGTCACACGCAAATTTAATCCCAAAAACAACTATAGATAGTGGTAAGAGGGTATCGAACTCAGGGAATATGTGGAAAATATGTCGATTATATAGCTTTGCAATTAAACTACAATTAACCTAATTTGCAGAAAATAAAGATCAATGAATTGGATTGTTGTTTTAGAAAACTAAATTAATTAACTAATTGCAAATCAAAATTGGTTGTTTAACAGATTAGGAGAACAATGACCATCTTAGGATTCAGTTTCTTTAAACAATTGTGTGTAATTCCAACTAGAAAGAGTTACATAGACATAACTCGTGTATAGATAATTGAAGTGATAAAAGGGAACAAAGTACTCGGATTATATAAACGCGAGGTTGTTTCCCGATGACCAATTAATCAATAACCAACCCTAACCCTTCCCGTGATATCTCGATTGCCAACAGCACCAAGAACGTACGATTGAGACTAGAAATTGCACTATCAATTAACACGCTACAAACAATTATGCATACACCATGATAAACAAGCAAACACAAGTTATCATTCTAGAAATTCAGAAATAAACACACAAAAGTTCAAGAGAAACCTGCACCTAAGATGATCACCGAAAGTTTTAGCCACACATAGCTTGGTGAATCATCCTAGAAATCAATTCAATGTTCATACAAATCGAAAACACAAACCGAATGTTAGAAATTGTCTAGAACCAAGCCAAGATAGCCAAAATCGCCCCTAGTGTCTCCAATAACCGACCAATGATGATAATACATGAAAAGACATCATAAAACTGCATAAATGATGGCAGTTACAAAGTTGTTCGCTGACTCCACCGTAACTTACGGCTCCACCGTAAGTTACGGTGCATATATTGATGTTACGGTGCTAACATTCTGAGCTACGGTGAGTTTCAGGCAGAAATCAGGTCCACCGTAATTTACGGTAGGACCGTAAATTACGGTGTCAGCTTGATTGTTTCACTTTGTTTCATCTTCCGTTTCTTGCGCGACCCGTTCAACTTCAAACCTTCCAAAGCTGCATTTTTCTTCACTTTAAGCCGCCAAACCGCACCTGAGACATAAGCAACAGTAGTTATCTAATTCGAGATAATTACACACTTAAATGAGGGATAAACTTGACTTTTAACATCACAAAGGGTTGTCCTACGGACCACCCGTCACATCCCTACACTTAACCGTTGCTTATCCCAAGCAACTCATCAAATCAATTTCAAAACAAGTGATCAAATTAAACCAAGCAAAAACATGCAATTCTTTTACTAACCCCTTTTTAACATCCAACCAATGCACCCCTCTCTAAATCTCTCCTCTCGGCTACAAGTAAGCACTAGCAATATGAGCTAGACACACCAAAGGCTAACGGGCGGTTGCACAACTATAGGCTTGTACCTAAATCGATCCTTTTCCTAAAATGTGTCAAACATGAATGTAAATCAAAGGGACTTTCAAGGTTGTAACGTGGCTAGGTGTATAGGTAGGAAATGGAATATATATGAAGTAGCGAAAACTTAACCCGGTCTTTTTATTACACAAAGAAACAAACGAACAACTATCAAACTTAACTACTATATACAAGACAACTAAACATCACTTCTTTTTCCATTTTTCGTTGCTTTTTCTCTTTTTTTTTTCTTTTTTTTTCTTTCTTTTTCGTTTCTAATTTTTCTGATTTTTTTTTAACATAATACTTTCAACATAACATCAAATAAAATTACATACTACTAAACAATCACTAATCACTATAAAACCGGGTCAAGTTGGGTAAATTTTTAGGTAAGTAGCTAGGGGTAACAAATGATAGGCTTTTAGGCACAAAATTGGGCAACTAAATGTCCAAACCCCAGCCCCTCTCACTACCATGCTCATATATATAACTTATGAGGTCCAACCCCCCAAATCCCACACTCGCTCACACCAACGACGAGGCTACCTAAATGCCCTTATCCTTTCTACATTCATGTCTAACTAAGGACTCAAATCGCATTCAAGCACAAGTTCTAATGCACCCCCACCCGTAGCCACTCTCATCAAAGATAAGCATTATTTATATACAAGTGTGGCTACAACTCTCACCAAGAATGAAAAGGTATCAAGGGTTACCGGTGCATCAATTCAGGGCTAATCTAGGGTGTTCAAATTCTCACAATGCTTTGCTTGACTCAAAATTTTTTTTTCATAATCTTCAAAAATTCCCCCCATCCCCACACTTGGGATACATTGACCCCAATGTATGGTTTTAGGAGGCTTTGATCACTAAAATCCATTCAACATCAACTAAAAGCTTCCTCACTCAAACCACAAATTTATTTTTGTACTTTTCATTTTATAATTTTTTTTTTATGTTTTTCTTCTTTTAAAACATGACACCGCCAACTTTCACCAACCCAAACACAACATATCAAAAACACCACCCAACCGCCCAACCATAAACAAACAACTAACAAATATGCACAAAAATATACAAAGGGAGAACACAACCTGACTAATAATAGCGCGGTCCCGGAGGTCCAAACACGGAAGACATCATGTCGTTCCATTCACCGAACGCAAATGAGCCGCTACTACTTCCACCTTGTTGTTGTTGTGCTCCTTCTTGTTGCCTTGGGTCAATCCATTGCGAGTGGTGGATCGGCGGGGTTGGATACGAAACACTACCATCATACGGTGGTAGAAATGCATAATCCACATGTTGTGGATCCACAACCACCGGCCGCCCGGCATGATAATCCGCGTGCATTCTCCTTTCTTGGTCGTTATGATATCGATTATTCATTTCAACTTCACGGGAATACGCATGTGTGCGATTCCATGCTTCTTGACGATCAAGAGTTTGTTTCAAGGACCGCTCTATACTTGCACTATTCCTCGTATTTTGATCAAATAACGTCCTTTCCGAACCCGACCACGTCTCAAATACGGATGCCAGAGGACGTTGATTCTCAATCACTTCTTGCATTGTGCCTTCATAAGCCCAACCCGGCACATAAGATTGCTGCGTATAATCGTAAGACATGCCACCATAAGCTCTACTATAACCCCCTTGACCTACATTTTCACCACCATGCGGCTCGTCCGCATAATCCTCATCTCCACTTGGAACTACTTCTTCATCACTTTCCGGCTCGTCCGGCTCACCCAGCAACAAATCTCGTGCACCCAACTTTAGTGCTCTCCACCTTTGCCCTTCCGACTTTAACTTATGATAACGCTCCGATTGTGTATATGACCAACCAATCCCGAACTTATCTAACGTAAAAGGCTGATGCCTTTTTGTTGCTCCTCGATCTTCAGATGTTATTGCCTTCTGTTGTTTCATCAACCCCGTGATTATTCGACAATACGAGACGATATCTCTTCCATACTTATTCCGGCAAATCCATAAGTGGTTCATGATCAGATAGCGTATTGGAAAACGCGGAGACCCATGCATTAGCGAATAAAGAACAGGTACTTCGGGAAACCTCACCTGCTCCTTGTCCCCCCTTCGTGGAATAACATTGAGAACACAGATTGCTAGCAACAATTTAGCTTCTATTTTTAAGTTCTTCCGGTATAGAATACCACTGTATTTACCGGGTAAAAACAGTGCTGCCAACATATCATTCCATCGAGCATGTTTCTCCGGTTTAACCAGGAGGTCATCAAGAGTCGGTATCATGTACTCATGGGCTGGAAGACTATCATATTTCCCAAGCTTCTTCAACGTGTCGAAGGACATTTCCACCGGAATTCCATGCAGTATACCCGTTAGCTTCATGTGTGATGGCCTGTCATACGTGTTGCATTTAAGAGTTGCCATCCATTCTTGTATTTCAGCTATGAACAAGTTGTTTTTATCTTTTTCATAACAATTAAGCGCCCCCTCCCAACCTAGAGCGCGAAATTTATCAAACACACCGAACTGGCCAAATTGAACCTCATTAACTTCTCTTTCACAAATGAATGCAGCAGCCTTGTTCTTCAACTTATTCATGCTGTCATGGTAGAGTGTCGGTTGCCACTCCTCTGCTTGATCATCTAATGGACCCGAATTCCATTTTGGCTTTTCAGCCGGGTCCAACTCCATCTCTTCCTCACTTTCACTTTCGCTTTCATCCACTCGACCCATGTATTGTCTCTTCCTTGGTTGTTGTTCCGGCTGTTTACCCTTTCCCTTCGAAGACGAGGATGAACTAGCTCCGGTCTTTTCTTTTGTTCGTGCCATTTCCTACACACATTAGAGCAAACAACACAACCAAACGAAACAAAATTAAACTCTTTTCTCCAAAATATCCCCACACTTGCTTGTTACTATGGTTGTAGATGTTAGTGAACCAAAAATATATCAAGAATTTTTCAAAAATCGGGCATGGTGTCTCTACAATATAGAGCATCCCAAAAGTTCACTGCTTTAACCACAAATCCTACATCTACAACCATAACCATGTTCAAATAACCAATTTCATAACCATATCTAAGAACAAGCAAGTGAGAATGGGCAAATAACCTAAATAACCTTACTTTTCACAATGTAGCATCAAAATATAACAAATAAGCTTTCATACCTTGTTTTTGAAGATGCTAAAGTGCTTGTGAAACAAAAACTCCAAAAACCCCCAAAAAGTTTCGGACTAGGGTTTTGAATTCGGACCCGAAAATTGTGTTTTCTCATAAATCTCTTGGCAAAATCAAAAACTACGAGAAAAATTAGTTAAGATAGACTCCGATTTCACTTAGTTTGGACAAGAATTGAGAAGGTTATGGAGGATTGAAGGTAGAAGAAGCTATGGAGTCTTGTGGGTTTTTTGTTGATCTTGAAAAGTGATGAGTGAAAGAGATAGATGAGAAAGATGAAGAAAGAATTGTGTGGATGGGGTTATGTCATGTAATTTAATGTTTTATTATTTTTTTTATATACGCTGCAACAAAACGACAGATCAAAATTCCCTGCGTACCGTAAATTACGGTCAAACCGTAAGTTACGGTATAACCTGAACACAAACTCCCACCGTAAAACAGGAGCATATCACCGTAACAACTGAAAATCTTTAACTTCCACCGTAACTTACGGTCATACCGTAAATTACGGTGTGAACTGGGCGTTTGTGATTTGAAGAAAATTGTATTTTTAAGTGTCATTTTTTTTTATTTTTTCAGTTTTTTCGATTTTTTTATGTTTTTAAATTTTTTCAGAAACGTGTAAAAATCACCCTACCCCCTCGAAAGTCCTGTGTTGTCCTCAACACAATGTTAGAGTAATTCGTGACCCGAATATCCCCACACTTGTTTCAAACACGGATTTCAAGGAAATACGGTAATTATGCAAACTATACAAAACAAAACAAAACAAAATAAAATGCTACTATTTACACTACCAAACCTGGGCCTCTCATGGTTGCTCATCGTCGACCGGGCGTAAGATGTAGCCCGCTTTGTCAAGCTCCAAGTTATTGATGTCGTTCCCTTCCAAGTATGGCTTCAACCGGTGACCGTTCACCGTTTGTTATTTTAGCGTGTGCTCATCTTGGATATCTACATCTCCAAACCTCCCAACTCTCCGAACGACATATGGGCCCATCCATTTGCTTTTAAGTTTGCCCGCGAACATCTTGAGTCTTGAGTTATACAACCAAACTTTTTGACCCACTTCGAACGTTTTCTTTCGCAATTTTGCATCATGCACCTTCTTGAGTTTATCTTTATACGCCGATGCACATTCATATGCCTCATCTCGAATCTCTTCTATCTCGCTTAATTGTAGCTTTCTCAACTTTCCCGCCTCGTCATAATCCGCATTGACTGTCTTAATTGCCCAATGTGCCCGATGCGCTAACTCCATCGGCAAGTGACAACCCTTTCCATACACCATCCGATAAGGCGTTGTACCAATTGGAGTCTTGTAGGCCGTTCGGTATGCCCACAACGCATCGTCTAACTTACTCGACCAATCCTTCCTATCCGTTCTTACCGTCTTCATGAGAATTTCTTTGATTTGACGGTTGGACACTTCGACTTGTCCACTCGTTTGCGGATGGTAAGGTGTGGCAATCCGGTGATTCACACTATACCTCTTCAATAATTTCCCGAAGTTGAAGTTCTTGAAATGCGAACCACCATCACTTATAATAACCCGCGGGATGCCAAAACGAGAGAAAATGTTGGATTGAACAAATTTACAAACAACCGAATGGTCGTTTGTTCGTGTTGCAATAGCTTCAATCCACTTCGAGATGTAATCCACCGCTACCAAAATGTATAGAAAGCCATTCGAATTCGGGAAAGGACCCATAAAGTCTATACCCCAAACATCAAATATCTCTACAACCAAGATTGGTTGTAAAGGCATCTCATCCCTCTTCGATATGCTTCCCATCTTTTGACAATTAATGCAATTTCTAGCAAACTCACATGCATCCTTGAAAATTGTGGGCCAATAGAACCCACATGAAAGAACCCGATAACCTGTTTTATGCCCACTAAAATGACCCCCACATGCGGACGAATGCGCATGGGTCAAAATTTCCAACACTTCTGTCTCGGGCACACACCTTCGTATAACTTGATCCGGTCCAATTTTGAAAAGGTCCGGTTCATCCCAAATGTATTGCTTTACTTGGACCATAAATTGTTGTCGGCGCTTTTTGGTCTAATGACTTGGGATGGTACCCGTGGCTAAGTAGTTGACATAGTGAGCATACCACGGTGCAACAAAGGTGGAAACGGCTAGTAGTTGCTCGTCGGGAAAACTCTCATTGATTTCACTAACATCATCGATCCCTTCCACCGGAATCTGAGACAAGTGATCCGCCACTACGTTCTCACTTCCCTTTTTGTCTTGGATTTCTAAATCGAACTCTTGTAACAATAATACCCATCGAATCAACCGAGGCTTCACGTCCTTCTTCTCCATCAAGTATCGGACCGCACTATGATCCGAATAAACCACCACTTTGCTCCCCCAAATATAAGCACGAAACTTATCCAAAGCGTACACCACCGCTAATAACTCCTTTTCAGTTGTGGTGTAATTGAGTTGCGCTTCGGATAACGTTTTGCTTGCATAGTAAATCACCACCGGCTTTCTATCAACCCGTTGACCCAAAACTGCACCAATAGTGGTGTCGCTTGCATCACACATTATCTCGAACGGCTTTGACCAATCCGGTGGTTGCAAGATAGGAGCTTTGACCAAGTGTTCCTTCAAAACAGTAAAAGCTTGCATACACTCGTTAGTAAAATCAAATGGGACAT
This sequence comes from Helianthus tuberosus, assembly GCA_030545235.1. NCBI lineage: Eukaryota > Viridiplantae > Streptophyta > Magnoliopsida > Asterales > Asteraceae > Helianthus > Helianthus tuberosus. Next base: position 63,047,686 of record CM060385.1, on the reverse strand, counting down.
CTTTTAATAACATGTTGCATAAGGGTTTGGTTATAACACTAAAACCCTTTATGAAACGTCTATAAAAACCCGCATGTCCCATAAATGACCTTACACCCTTAACATTTTTCGGAGGTGGCAAAGATGCTATTACCCTTATTTTTGCCTTATCCACCTCCATCCCCCTTTCAGAAATTACATGACCCAACACAATGCCCTCTTGCACCATGAAATGACTTTTCTCCCAACTTAACACTAAATTTTTCTCAACGCACCTTTTTAAGACTTTTTGTAATTCATTGAGACAAGCATCAAAACTAGTGCCAAAAATGGAGAAGTAATCCATAAATACTTCGAGTGACTCTCCAACCATGTCCGAGAAAATACTCATCATACATAGTTGGAAAGTTGCCGGAGCATTGCACAAGCCAAATGGCATTCGCCGAAAGGCAAAGGTGCCATATGGACAAGTGAAGGTGGTCTTGTGTTGGTCATCCGGGTGTATTGCTATTTGATTGTAACCCGAATACCCGTCCAAAAAACAGTAGTGCTTTTGACCCGATAATTTTTCAATAATTTGGTCAATGAAAGGTAACGGGAAATGGTCCTTAGAAGTAGCGGCATTCAATTTTCGGTAGTCAATACATACACGCCACCCGGTAACCGGTCGGGTGGCAATTTGTTCACCACTTTCATCCTTGACTACTTGAATGCCGGCCTTCTTAGGCACAACTTGGGTGGGACTCACCCAAGCACTATCCGAAATCGGATAGATATTTCCCACGTCCAACCATTTAATTACCTCCTTTTTAACTACCTCCCTTAGGTTCGGATTTAACCGCCTTTGAGCTTCTCGTGTCGGTTTGGCATCTTCGGTTGTAATGATTTTGTGCATGACAATTGATGGACTAATTCCTTTGAGATCGGCAATTGTCCATCCAATAGCTCCCTTGTTTTCCTTCAAGACCTCCAACAATGCTTGCTCTTGGGCCAACTCTAAATTAGAGGCAATAATGACCGGTAAAGTGTCATTATCCCCTAAGAACACATACTTCAAGTGGCTCGGCAAGTCTTTGAGCTCCAACTTTGGCGGTTCCTCTAATGATGGTTTAGTACCCGAATCTATTTCCGCCGGTAAGCCTTCGAACTGGTGGGTCCATGGCGGTCGACCTTCTTTCAACGCCATCGCATCTTGCTTTTCCTCTTCAACCCGGAGTGCATAAGCATGTACCTGTTCAGAAAAATCACACAGGCAAACATCCAAACCATCTTCCTCATACTCATGCGGGTTGCATCCGTCAACTATATCTACCATGAAACACTCATCAACACCATTAGCATTAGAATTGTTAGTAAAAACATTCAAACGCATTTTTCGATTTCTAAAAGTCATATCGACTGTACCAAATCTATAATCGATTACTGCATGTGCGGTGCTAAAAAATGGGCGACCCAAAATTACATTTTGTTGTTGCTTTGGGTCCGCCGATGAGTAGTCCAAAACTAAAAAGTCAACTGGGTAATAAAATTCGTCAATTTTAACAATTACATTTTGAACCATACCCCGGGGTAACTTATGAGACAAATCGGCTAAAACAACCGTTGTCTCCACCCTTGCTAACGGACCAAAATCATATTGGTTATATAAGCCCCCCGGTAAAATGCTAACCCCGGCTCCAAGATCTAGCAACGCCTTAGCCATTTGAAAATTACCAACTTGTATATTAATCAATGGCGTGCCCGGATCTTGGAGCTTAGGAGGAAGCTCCCCGTTCAAAACCGCACTCACTTGCCCGGTTAAATCGACCCGCTTAGGCATTTTCTTCTTGTTTTACCTTTTTTTGTGCACATAACTCTTTTAAGAATTTTGCATAGGTGGGTACTTGTTTTATTGCATCAAGGAGTGGAAGGTTAATTTTAACTTGTTTAAACATGTCCCACAATTCTTCTTTTTGGGGTCCTCTTGATGCAATAAAGTTTTTTCTACCCGGGTCAAGTAAGGCCGATGGAAACGGGACTTGACTCGGTTCACCCTCAACTTTTTCATTATTTTCATTTTCCCCCAACCCCGGTTTGTTAACACTTGTTTCTTTAGGTTTAACCGGTGAAACTTCATCATCACTATCATTACCCGTGATGTCCTCAACTACCCCCTCAACCAATTCGGGTGACAAATTGGCTTTAAACTCTTTTCCACTTCGCAAAACACTAACATGATGAACATTAACATTACCTCTTGACGAACCGTGTGATGGATTTACCTTGGTGTCACTAGGAAGTTGACCCTTGTTTTTCTTCAATTCAGCCACGTCTGTTGCCAATTGACCCATTTGGGTTGTTAGTGATTGGATGCTTTTGTCATGAACCTCATCCTTTTGCATTCGAACTTCATCAAGTTGGTTCCATTTTTGCATTTCTGTTTGCATACTTTTTAGCATCTCCATCATCTCATTTCCACCCGAAGATCCCCCTTGCTCTTGACCCATTTGATATTGCCTTTGATAGCCTTGGTTGTTCCCGCCTCGATATCCATTTTGGTTGTTATAAGGTTGGCGTGAACCAAAGTTACCTTGGCTACCTTGAAAGTTGGGGTTAGCTTGATTCGAGGGGTTCCCATAGCAAAAATTTGGGTGGTTCCTCAACCCGGGGTGGTAGGTATTAGAATTCATGTTGTTGTAGTTTCTACCACCCCCTCCTTGACCTTGACCTTGAACCGCATGAACCTCTTCATATTGCCCTTCCACCATTCCTTGGCAATTTTCAGCCGCATGACCTATTTCATTACACAAAGCACACACATCATAAATTTGGTTAGTAGTTTGAACATTACCATCATCTATTGCGTGCACTTGAGGTCGGGCAATGGCCGGTCGGGCTCTCCTCGATGCTTGAGCCTTTCTTTTTGAGGTAATTGCCATATTCTCTAAGAACTCCCAATCATCATTTTCATAATTTGTGCCAAAAGTCCCACCGGTAATGGACATTAAATCACGAGCATCTTCGGCACTCAACCCCTCGTGGAAGGCATTCATCAACTCCCAAAGTTCAATCCCATGGTGAGGGCAATTTTTAATCATCATATTGAAACATTCAAATGCCTCGTGGAACATCTCACCATGTTGTTGTTGGAAGCTCCTCAACCCCTTCCTAGCATCGTTGGTCTTTTGGGCGGTATAGAATTAGTCTAAGAAAATTTGTTGCATCTCCGCCCAAGTATAAATGGATGCTGAAGGCAAAGTGTACAACCACTTCTTTGCCTTGTCCTCCAAAGAAAACTGAAATAGGACCAACTTGACATCATCGGCCGAAAAACCTTGACTCCCAAAAGTATTGCAAATTGAGTCATAGGCCTCTAAATGGAAATACGGTTCCTCCGTTGCTAGCCCTTTGTATTTCGGTAAACTTTGCAGAGAATTTGTTCTTACTTCAAAGGTTCTCCCTTGGTTGTTGTGAGGGATAACCACCGGTGAAGGGTTTTGAGTAATTATCGGCCTGAAATGTGCTTCTATTCCCCGTGCTTGTTCCCTAAGATGCCTTCTTGGAACACCCAATCGACCCCTTGGACGAATAGGACCCATAGGTCTTGGTATATGCCCTTGTGGTACGAACGGTGGTTGAAATTGTTGTTGTGGCATCGGTGGTTGTTGAATTGGCCTTTGAAATTGTGGTTGTACATGTTGTGGCCGAACTTGTTGCAATGGAATAGGGCGTTGCATTGGTGGCCCTTGTGGTCTTGGCCGAATATGTTGTGGTATGAGTTGTTGTTGCGGTATTCCACCAACACTTGCCATCCCTTGAGATTGACTTTGCACATAACCGAACTCTCCTTGATCACCATAACCTTCGTAAGCGTACCCATCTTCATCATAGCCCTCAAAATCTTCGTATCCTTCCTCATATCCATCTCCCCCTATACCCGAAGTTTGCCTAATTGGAAGGGTTGAATATTGAAATCCCGCTTGGTTCGATGGTCTAAATGTTGAAGTAGCATGGACAATGGTTGTATTTGGTGGTATTGAATAATGGGATGATGATTGACCGGAAACTGGGAAGAAATGAGTGAGTGGTGGAATCGTAGTAGATGGGCTAAAGGAAAGATTAGGTTCATTTTGAGTAGTAATCGGTTGTGTGGTGTTAGATGGTGTAGTGTCATGAGGTGGAGTAGGAATTGTAGTGGAATTTGGTATGGTTGTGTTTGGTGATGGTTGTGTGGAAGTAGGTATAAATGATGAGGTCGTTTGACCCGTTGTGGGTGGTACTTGTGTTTCTTCCATAATATTTCTTGGTGTAATGGGTGAAGTAGGTGAACTAATGATTCTGTTTTCGCGTAGTAAAACTCTGTTTTGCCTTAGCGTTCGTTCGATTTCCGGATCAAATGACAATGGTGACGCTTTGTGAGAGCCTCTAGTATGCATGCACCTGTAGAACCTGCACACTAAACACACCAGTGTAAATCCGAAAATAACAAAGCAAAACTAACAAACTGACACACGTTGCGCACTACTCCCCGGCAACGGCGCCAAAATTTGTCGTGCTGTCGTGGTCACACGCAAATTTAATCCCAAAAACAACTATAGATAGTGGTAATAGGGTATCGAACTCAGGGAGTATGTGGAAAATATGTCGATTATATAGCTTTGCAATTAAACTACAATTAACCTAATTTGCAGAAAATAAAGATCAATGAATTGGATTGTTGTTTTAGAAAACTAAATTAATTAACTAATTGCAAATCAAAATTGGTTGTTTAACAGATTAGGAGAACAATGACCATCTTAGGATTCAGTTTCTTTAAACAATTGTGTGTAATTCCAACTAGAAAGAGTTACATAGACATAACTCGTGTATAGATAATTGAAGTGATAAAAGGGAACAAAGTACTCGGATTATATAAACGCGAGGTTGTTTCCCGATGACCAATTAATCAATAACTAACCCTAACCCTTCCCGTGATATCTCGATTGCCAACAGCACCAAGAACGTACGATTGAGACTAGAAATTGCACTATCAATTAACACGCTACAAACAATTATGTATACACCATGATAAACAAGCAAACACAAGTTATCATTCTAGAAATTCAGAAATAAACACACAAAAGTTCAAGAGAAACCTGCACCTAAGATGATCACCGAAAGTTTTAGCCACACATAGCTTGGTGAATCATCCTAGCAATCAATTCAATGTTCATACAAATCGAAAACACAAACCGAATGTTAGAAATTGTCTAGAACCAAGCCAAGATAGCCAAAATCGCCCCTAGTGTCTCCAATAACCGACCAATGATGAGAATACATGAAAAGACAGCATAAAACTGCATAAATGATGGCAGTTACAAAGTTGTTCGCTGACTCCACCGTAACTTACGGCTCCACCGTAAGTTACGGTGCATATAATGATGTTACGGTGCTAACATTCTGAGCTACGGTGAGTTTCAGGCAGAAATCAGGTCCACCGTAATTTACGGTAGGACCGTAAATTACGGTGTCAGCTTGATTGTTTCACTTTGTTTCATCTTCTGTTTCTTGCGCGACCCGTTCAACTTCAAACCTTCCAAAGCTGCATTTTTCTTTACTTTAAGCCGCCAAACCGCACCTGAGACATAAGCAACAGTAGTTATCTAATTTGAGATAATTACACACTTAAATGAGGGATAAACTTGACTTTTAACATCACAAAGGGTTGTCCTACGGACCACCCGTCACCTCTTCATCATCAATATCTTCATTCTCATTCTGATTCTCATCATTGATGTGCATGGCGTTTTGCACAACAGGGTGGAGCCCAATATAATCATAATGATCATCATGATCAAAACCATCATCATCATCAAACTCATCATCATCATCATCATCATTATCAGCATGCTCATCGACGTTGTGAACATCATCTTCATCTTCCTTCCAACATCATCACCATCAGCTTCATCATCAACGACAACCTGCATTTTTCTTGTTTTTTTTTGGGATTGCCTTCCTCAACCTTTTTGACTGTTTTCCTTTTTTACTTCATTGCCAACAAGGCATTTTGCCATTGCACTCTCAAACAAGTCAAGAGTATCTGTTGTAACCCACTCAATTGGGTATCCTTCTTTTCGGTCCTATTTTTTCCTATTGCAAGCATCGTTCACCAAGGCAAGCTGTAACATAATAGATTTTTCAAATGACAGATATTTTTTGGCGTTTTAATGACACACAAATGAGTAGGGAAATTTTATTCTTACTGCAAGTATGATCAGTGGCCCTGTGTAATGCTTTTTTGGAGACCATGCGGTTTTGGCATGTTGCAAGCATTGGATGATATAACTACACCAGTTCATTTGGTTTATTTGAAAGTTTGGTGTAACGTTATGCAAGAACTGTTTGTTGACGACTGCATTGTCACTTGCATGCCCCATTATAGTGAAGAATGCTATAAGGAAATTTAGGCAGAAGTCTCCCCCAAAGCCATGCATCATAGGCAAAACGTTTTCAAAGTATACATTCACACTTGGTCTGTTAACCCAGCCCAACCCTTGGAACTGTGCTTTCCACTCAGCCACCACCTGGTCTTTAGTTGTTGGTTTTTTTTCATGTTCACGGGCACCCTTCATTCGGTATACCCATTAAAGAGTTTATCAATTCTTCATTCATATGTACGGTATGGTTGCCAACGTTTAGGGTGTTTGTCTTTTCATTGTAATTTTCAACCAACCAGTACCCAAGCATTGTCGGTACGATGTCTATTTTCAACCTTAGTGTAGCACCAAACCCCATTTGGTGTACTGCCTGTTTTTTATTTTGGTTTAGATTCATAAACCAACCAGTTAAGTTTCTAGGTTTTACTCTTGACAAGACCCTAGCCCCACTGAACTCATGATATGGTTCTTCCTCAACCTCAACATTCTGACTTAATGCCTTCCTCTTATTGTCGTTTTGGGCCTTTCAAGTGTGGACATTTATTCTTAATCTTAACCTCTCTTCGCCTATAAAAAATGATTTCATGGCGTTTTATTTTATGGCGTTTAATAACACAATGATACATGTATGGCGTTTTATAAATCAATAACAGATGATAGGTGTTGAATAAGACAATAACAGTTAAATGGCGTTTATAACACAAACCATACATTTTTTGGCGTTTAGTAACAAAGCTATCACAGGATACATGTTTGTGGCGTTTAGTAACTGTTGGTGCATATTCTGTGATAACAGCTTAATAGTTTGATTATTTAGTCTTTGGATATTTTGTAATGGGCTTAGCTTATTGGTTAGGGAGTTTATTGTTGTAATGGGCTTGGAAAATGGCCTAGTCCATGTAGGAAGCCTAGTTCACAAACATGTGGTATATAAACATGTTTTTGTGATTAGGGTTTTAGTGGTTAGAGAATTCTAGAGAGAGAAAGTCTAGAGAGAGAGAGTAATTTTGAAAGTTGTGAGAGGCAAGATCACAGAGATAGGCTGTGAGGTTGTGAGGTCTTGAATTGATTGTAAACTGCAAGTTGGATAATCAATAGAAGACCCGTTTGATTGAATTCTGTTTTCTACTCGTTTCTGTGCAAATCTGATCTAGAGGATTCCGCACTCTAGGTTAGATATACAATTCTGTGAAGATCCATACATCAAGGGGACCTACAATTGGTATCAGAGCATTAGGCTCTTGAAGAAGCTCGGTTCAGAATTGTGTCTGCAGATTTGGGTGGAATTTTCGAAAATTTTAAAATTTGAAAACTAGGGTTTTGGAAAATTTCGAAATTTTTGAGCTTTGTTCTTGGAATTTTCAAAATTTTTGGGTATTTTGATCTGTTTGCATATTTAATTTTGCTGTTTAAAGTGTTTTTGGTTGCAGGTTTGGTTGATTTTTGAAGGATTTTGGCAAGAAAGTCTTGAAGATTCGAAGATTGTTCTTCGTGTTCTTCATAAATTTCAAAAATTTTTGCTGATTTGGGTGTTCGATTTTGCAGGAAATTGTTAGAAGAATCTGGAAAATCTGCAGAAAATTTGATCAGATTGAGTTTCCAAATATTTTCTAGCATAATTAACAATTTCGCAGCAAATTTAACATCTACACTGACAGACCAGCGAAATGTGATCTAGCAACTCGGTGACCGGTGAAATTAAATCCTAGTAACTCGGTGACCGGTGAAATTAAATCCAAAGGCGACTTTGGTAACCGTATAATTGTCCTCAGCGACATTATTACGGTGATCAGTGAAATTAAAGTCGTCATAACAGCGACCTGATTAGCCAGCGAAATTAACTGACCGGCGACCAGCGAAATTAAGCTAGCATAATTAACCAGCGAATTTGATCAGCTAGCATATTTATTCCAGCGAATTTAAAAAGTCAGCATAATTATATCTACTCTACCAGCAAAATTATAATTTCTCTATCAGCATATTTAACTTGGCTTGCCAGCATAATTAGCATGACACGGCGAAATTAACTTGGTTTGCTAGCAAAATTAAAAGGTGGAGTGGAGGAATTAGATACGCATAGAGGAATTAACGTTTTCGTGAATAGAATTTGATCCGTAGCTCATCTGCCGAAACCGTTTGCACCGTTGGACTCGGTTGATTTTTAGGACAAAAAAAAAACCTCTGGAAATTTCCGAATTTAGTTTTCGACATTATATATCATTGGATTCGTTTTTTCGAGACGATTCTAACGGTATAATTTGGTAAAAACAGTTTTCGGAAAAATTTTGTACGGTTTTATCAGTACAGTTACGGTAAAACTTGTTTTAAGATGGTTAAAATGGACAAGGTCAGTGAGACTGTTAAGAATTGGCCAAAGCTGAGAAATGTCAAAGAATATTCTGTCTGGAAAGAGGAGTTTGAAGGATTTGTGAAAAATGAAGATATCAAAATGTGGTATTGTATGATTGATGGATACATTGCTCCTACACGTCGTGTCGAAGGAAGGGTTATAGTGATGTCTTATGACAAGATGGATGAATCTGAGAGACAGGTGGTTGATGCTGAGAAGAAAGTTTTAGCTGCAATAAAAATGTCCTTACCTGATGGCATCAAGCATACCTTTAAGAAGTACACTAATTCAAAGGATATGTGGGATGCATTAGAAAAGCGATATCAGGGAAATGCAGATGTTGTGGTAGAAGAGAAGAAGAAAGCTGTTGAGAAGAAGGCTGCAGAAGTTTCAAAGTGCATGAATGGTGTGAATGAACTTACAACAGAGGTGAAGGTAACATCAGAACCTGTAAGTTATACGTGTCATAATTGCACTAAACTACAGGGAAAAGTTGACAGACTATCGGAGCAAAACAAAATTCAGTTAGCTGAATTGCAAAAATTAAAAGAGTCAAATGTTCTTTTGATTGAACGAGAGTCAAATTGTTTAAACAAACTCAAGTCAAATGAACAGGAAATCAGCAGTTTAACAAGCAATAGTTTGATTATTTAGTGACAACAGCTTAATAGTTTGATTATTTAGTCTTTGGATATTTTGTAATGGGCTTAGCTTATTGGTTAGGGAGTTTATTGTTGTAATGGGCTTGGAAAATGGCCTAGTCCATGTAGGAAGCCCAGTTCACAAACATGTGGTATATAAACATGTTTTTGTGATTAGGGTTTTAGTGGTTAGAGAATTCTAGAGAGAGAAAGTCTAGAGAAAGAGAGTAATTTCGAAAGTTGTGAGAGGCAAGATCACAGAGATAGGCTGTGAGGTTGTGAGGTCTTGAATTGATTGTAAACTGCAAGATGGATAATCAATAGAAGACCCGTTTGATTGAATTCTGTTTTCTACTCGTTTCTGTGCAAATCTGATCTAGAGGATTCCGCACTCTAGGTTAGATATACAATTTTGTGAAGATCCATACATCAAGGGGACCTACAACTAACACACGAATGATATATGTTTTTTCAATAAGAAAATGACAAATATGTAAAATTTCGTTCTCATACATTGTTAAACAAACGATACAAATTTTGGCGTTTTGGCAACAAAGTATCAAAGAGAATTTTTACATCACGAAAAGTAACATTCCGTACCATGTCCTCTTGTTGTCTTCTTTCGTTGCTCGTTCGATTTTTGGTGTTTTGGAGCAGATGACCCTTCCCCTTCCACACTTGTAGAAACTGCAAATTTATTGTTAAAATTAGAACGCCAAAAGCAGCATAAACTAGCACAATGTAAATCGAATTTAACTCACTATGTTTTTTTGCCTCTGGATCTGGTTTGATATTTCGACGCCATAGTTTTTGTTGTTTCACGTTTTCTAGGGTTTTCTCGTTTTACGTTGGTTTTTGGGGAGGTTTCTCTTGGAAGTATATATGTTTCGGTCACGCTTTGATGTGTTTTGTAGATGAACATTTACCTTTTTGCCCTTATGTAAGCGCGCCCCCTTTAAAAAGTTTATGTTATTTATGAAAACGCCACCGCGCCATGTAGTCTATAGATTGTTTTGATCTGACAATCCATAATCGTTCTCATCGTTCTCACACTTTCACCCGTTCTCTCTAAATCCTGGACCTGGCTGGCCAAGGAATATGTATTCAAATTTAGAAACACCATTGCCATCACACACATGTCAGACAAAAGGGGAGCAAAATTTTAACATTTACCCTGGACCTGGCTGGCCAAGGAATCAAACATATTTTTAGTTAATATGACAATAATATTTATTTCAAGTATTTATTAAATACCATAATTTGCTTTCATCTTTTAAATTACTTTTCTGACCAATCTTGGAGAAACCCCATAGTAGATTCCAATCAATCTTTATGTCCAGTTTAGTAATTTCACATGATTTTTGAATAGTAAACCAGACAGCACATGAAACATAAAGAAATTGACTAACCCAATAAAAATGGTTAGTTTACACGTTAAAACACTCTCTACACCTTCTTTTTTAAGCCAATTAAACCAATATTTTATATTCAAAACCTTGTGGATCTAACCCATTTGGTCTCACCATCTTCTTGAAAGAGAAACATGGTTCTCTTGTGTTTTCAAGGAAAACTTGTACCTTGAGCTTTTGATGTTGTACCTCAATAATTTCATATGAAGAAAGTGTTAAAAATGGTGGGGTTTGAGGGTACTTGTGAGTTGTGACCAGTTAAGGCCCACAAGATGATATGGTGTTTCACATGTATGTAAGCCCTTGTTCATTGCTCATAAAGTCTACTGTTGCATTCATCACAATCACAGTCACAGTCACAACCACATATTTAAATCCATTTTTGAATTCTTCTGTCAGCATAAATTTTAGCAATTTGGAATCTAACATGTGTTTTTGAATGGATTCCATTTCCCCACTTTCAATCTTGATAAACAAAAGCTGATTTCTTGAATGATTTTTGACATTAACAAACAAGATTTCTTGAATATTTTCTTGTAGTATGACTCAACAACCATCACCACCAGCATCAGTCACCACAAACCTCACCATCAAAATATCCAACTCCACCCAGAAACCCATAAAAGAAATATTAACCAACATTGTTCCAGCAACCTCAATATCTTCATCTCCATATAGCTCTCCATCTCTTATCTCACCACCATCTTCCGCCTTTGTCTCCGCCCTGCAATTGCCTTATATATCTCCCAGAGCCACCCAGGATAACCCGAATCATCCCGAAGAAACCACCACCACCACACCAACTACATTAACTCAACCATCCACTCCTCTATCCTACTATGGCTCTAGCTCAGGCTCAGGGAATGATGATATCCCAAGCACTTCCCACACTCCCCCGTTCGAAAGATACGATTTTTCAGATGACACGAAGCTCAAAATCGTCAACTATGATAATAATACTAATACCAATACTAACAATGTAACTGTGCCAAGAGTCTCCTTCTCATTAACGATTCCTCGGGTTTCATTCCAAAAAGGGTTTGTTTCACCAGCTAATGCGAAACTAAGAAGTTGTGATGTTTACATAGGATACCACGGGCAAAGCCCGAATTTGATTCGGTTTTGTAATTGGCTCATGAAGAAACACTAGATGAATCGATCGGAATCAATTATCTAGGGGGTTTGAATCCGCATAAAAAGGTAAGTTTCCTCTCGTTTGATTCGATTGCCACTGAACTTCTTCTCCGATAACTCTGCAAAAAAGAGGCACCGTTAGCCTCGCCAAGGGGAGAAAACGGTTATCTCCTTGACCCGACTCTGGTGTGAGAATAAGTGTGGGTTATGAAGAAGAAGATATATTTGAGAAGTGTGTGTAACTTGAATTTCATACCTGAATAGTTCTCATATTTATAGCCGGGAGTCTTCGGGCGGGAAAACCTGTTAGTGAAAAGTTGACGAAAGATGCTAACCCCGTAAGCGGTTGCATTTCCTTCCGTCAAGCTTCTTGATCCAACGTGAGTGCACACGGATCGTGGTTTAGATCGATGGCTGGGGATTTGCCACGTGTAAAGTGATTAAGTGGAGATTACTCTCCAATTACATGCTATCATTGTGATTTCAGGGATGCCTGAGGGTACGACACGTGTCCAGACGGTTATAACCGTCTTAGTGGTGCACGATTGAATTCCTTCTAGAAGATTACTGCTGCAATCTGGTGTGACTCCTTATCGTGTGGAATCAGCTAAATAAATCCCAAGCCTGGGTAAATAATATCCAAGTCTGGATGTTAAGCGGAAGTGTCTAACTCAGGATTTTTATCCTTTGTTTTATGGAGGAAAGGCGCAAGGATTTATGATTTCCTTTTAGCGCAAGCGTTGACTGTTGCTTTAAACTATTCTTTTGTAAGACCTGTGCGCGGCCGCTCAAGGTTAAAAAGTTGAAAATCAAGGTTGTGGTATGGTCCCAAGTATTTATTATGAGGTTTTTGGGACCTTACCCCTTCAAGTCCCCCCAGTCTAGTGTTGTACTTATGAAAATAAGTGGAGGACTGGACTTATAAAAGAGAACTGCTATTTGGCGCGAAAAATAAGGAGACTTTGAAGAAGATTTATTTTGATCATTGTAAAGATTTTTGAAAATCTTTGAATTTGAATGAGACTGATACTGTAAAACTGAGTGACAGTCTGTCACTGTCAGTTGTTTTTTACTGTCCGTATCTTACACGCGCGCGTGTAAACACGTTTGGTGTTGGTTTTCACTCTCTCTGCTGCTTGGAGAACTGTGATATCCGAAAAAGGTGTTGTGGCGGTTACCGATGTTATTTATTGCGATGAGTATATATAACGTTTGAGTAACCCCCTTTCTGTGTAATCATTGTTTTGCTGAAACTTTTCTTGTTCCTTTCTTCTAAGAAAAGATTTATCATTCCTACCTCATATGTCAACCGGAGAACATCAAGGAGATCTTTCTGAAGAAATGTCGACTGAACTTCCATCATTAAAGTGGCCTAGAGCGACCTTCGATGGTCTGGTTCGGAATTTTAAATTTCCGGAGAATTGGGGTGCTCTGTACCCTGAAGAGGGGCAGACTGCAGCGGATGCTCCGACCGGGTATATTACCCTTTTTTGGGATTTTTTCTGTGAAGGCAACTTTCGTTTGCCTGTTACTAAATTCTTCCTTGAATTCCTTGAGTACTATAAGTTTCATATCTCTCAACTTCACCCTATTGGCATGGTTAGGGTTCGACATTTTGAATTTGTGTGTCGGACAATGCATATTGAGCCAACCGTTTCTCGATTTAGGGTTTTTCACCAGATGCACTGTACCCAAGGGTTTTACTCGTTCGTTCAGAGGGCGTCTGCAAAGAAGATTTTACAGCAACCCCCAAAATCCTTTCACGATTGGAAACAAAAATTCCTTTTTATTAAGGCTGGAGTGATTCCGGTGAGGATGGTTTTAAGGGGGAAGGAAGATGTTCCGACTGAAACGATTCAGACCCCTGTTGACGAGAACTGGTACCGGGATCCGAAGGACGTTCCGAACATTGTTTTGCCGGAGAAAGCTATTGTCGGAGCCAGCATGAGCTTGAATTGGAAGATGGATCGTGACGATAAACCAGTATATACGGAGGATGGTCATAGTAAGTTTGGGGTTTCTCCCTCTCTCTTTCTCTTTTTTTTTTGAACTTGCCTTTCTTCCTTTGTAGTTGTGTCGCTGTATGTTGTCGCGTTCAATAGGGAAGGTGGAAGAATGGGTACCGTTAAGAAGAAACCTGATGAGGAGCTTTGGTACCACCGGATTGTGAGAAACTTTGTTCTTCCGCGAGATGCGGATCTGTCTGCTCAGCCTGCTGCTGGTGCTGGTAAGCTATATTGGTTTTTTGTTTTGCTTTTTGCGTTTTTGAATAATCTATTCTTTGCGCTTATTTTAGGTGAGTTGTCAAATTTGGGCATAGGCCCTGAGAAGAGGAAACGTGCGATGACTTCTACTTCTGTGCCGAAGAAAGATGAAGATAAAACGCAATCCTTGAAGACAAAAAATGTTGGAGGAGAGAAGAAAGGTATGCGCCATTCCTCTGACTCCTGGTGCGGTTATGTGGTGGTTTCTGACTCTTTGGAGGGTCTTATACCTGCAGTTACTGTTAGGAGGCCAAAATCTGAACCGAGGGACACTGCTGATATCCCTCCATCCAACCTAAATGAACCCATTGACTTGGATTCTAGCCCTGAGCACTTGGTGCATAGGAAAGCTGGTAAAAGGAAACAAGCTGATACTGATGCTGAGGGTCAGCCTTCTAAGAAGATTCAGAGGAAGAGAATTACCAGAAGAGGAAATGTAGATGCTTTTATTTCGGAACCTGCTCCTGGTAAGTGTTGCTTTTTCTTGTCTCCTTTATACGCATTAAATCTTTACAGATTTTGTTGTTTTCCCAGAAGTTCCTGTTTCCTCTGTTCCCACAGAGTTGCATTCTGTGGTTAATGAAGAGCTTCCATCCACCCCTCCGCGTGCTTCTATTGTTGACCAGTTAGAGCCTACGGGGGTTACTGATGGTGGTGTGGATAAGGCTGTTGAGACTGAGAAGCCTGTTGATATTGCTGTAGAAACTGGAAAAGTTGTTGATCCAGGGGTTGTGGATGGTGCTGGTAATCCACAAACCCCTGAAACTGTTGTTCAAGATTTGGGGAAAGAACAAACTGCTGAAAAAACTTCAACTTCTTCCCCTAAACCTTCTGATGCTATGCCTGAGCATGTTGAGAAGATGACAGCTGAGGAGCAAGGCTCATCTGCTGGTGTTGGTAAACATTCTCCGATCCGCCCAGAAGAAACTTTGGGGGATTACTACTACCGGACTTATATGGAGAAAGATGCCTCTAAGCCTCACGCCCCTGTTTGGAATTTGAAGAAAGGTAACACTTTCTCGGATTGGCGCGTGTGCCAAGATTGGTTGCAGGGGATATTTCCGCCTGGGGAGATCAAGTTTCAAGAAGGCCGGTCTTATGAACAAACCTATCAAACTTACCTTGAAGAGACTGCTTCTCATGTGTCTACCACTCATCATATAGTGCGTGAATGGTATAGTATGCATAAGGACTGGGAAGCTTTTAAGGTGTCTCAGAAGAAGTTTGCCAAAGACGAGAGTCGCTTGGCTCAGCTGAAGGCTAAATTGGAAACTGATTAAGCCAAGTTTGAGGCTGATCTTAAAACCGAGGAGTGGTCTGCTGCAGGCTGGAAGAGGAAAGCGGAAGCTGAAGCTGCTCTCCTTTCCGAGGAACGCAAAAACTGGAGGAAAATTTGTGAGAGAGATAATGCTGAGAAGGCAAACCTTCGTAATATCATTAATAACCTCAAGGCTGAGGTTGAAAAACTGAAGAACCAGGATGCGGAGGTAGAAAAGTTGAAAAAGGAGAAAGCTGATGCAGAAGCTGCTTTACAAGAGGCGTGTTCCCATAGGGAGCGCAGTGAGCAACGAGAGGTACAGGATTGTGCCACTCTTGCCCTTAGAGATAAAGAGTTAGAAGAACTTACTGCTTTGCTTTCTGATCAGGAAAAACTTAAAAAGGACCTGGAGCTTGCGCATTCTGAAAAGGCTGAAATCTCTCGCCGTTTAACCGAAACTGAAGAAAAATTGGAAAATTCTGAAACGGCGCGGGTCACGGCGGAGAGCGAGCTTGAACCTTTAAAGAGTGATATGGCGTGGTTAAAAGATCGTGGAATTGCTTGTGTATCTTCGTAAGTTGAATTCTCCCGTTGGGAAGCGTTAGCACGAGATCCTGGTCTCCGTGACTGAGTTAAGGGGGCGGTCTGAGCACACAGCTGTGTGTATACCGCATTTAGTGCCCCTTGAGATATGACGTACCAGGAAATTGGAGTTTCTCCTGGTGGCAGAATTGAATGAGCAGGGTTTGCTGGCAACGCTCCTGGAGTGACAGGATCGTTTGCTCGATTGGATTGAACCTCGTTGTCATCCGAGACATCCTCTGGGATTCCTTCTACTTGAAAGTTGTTTTCGACATTCGGCCGGGGGGCGGTTTGCCGATGAGATGACGTTTCTTCCATATGTAAATGGAAACGATGAAATGAATCGAAAAACCAAGAGAGAAACGGGTGAAACAGAGAAAAAACGGTGGGCGCCAATGAAGAAACACTAGATGAATCGATCGTAATCAATTATCTAAGGGGTTTGAATCCGCATAAAAAGGTAAGTTTCCTCTCGTTTGATTCGATTGCCACTGAACTTCTTCTCCGATAACTCTGCAAAAAAGAAGCACCGTTAGCCTCGCCAAGGGGAGAAAAGGGTTCTCTCCTTGACCCGACTCCGATGTGAGAATAAGTGTGGGTTATGAAGAAGAAGATGTATTTGAGAAGTGTGTGTAACTTGAATTTCATACCTGAATAGTTCTCATATTTATAGCCGAGAGTCTTCGGGCGGGGAAACCTGTTAGTGAAAAGTTGACGGAAGATGCTAACCCCGTAAGCGGTTGCATTTCCTTCCGTCAAGCTTCTTGATCCGACGTGAGTGCACACGGATCGTGGTTTAGATCGATGGTTGGGGATTTGCCACGTGTAAAGTGATTAAGTGGAGATTACTCTCCAATTACATGCTATCATTGTGATTTCAGGGATGCCTGAGGGTACGACACGTGTCCAGACGGTTATAACCGTCTTAGTGGTGCACGATTGAATTCCTTCTAGAAGATTACTGCTGCAATCTGGTGTGACTCCTTATCGTGTGGAATCAGCTAAATAAATCCCAAGTCTGGGTAAATAATATCCAAGTCTGGATGTTAAGCGGAAGTGTCTAACTCAGGATTTTTATCCTTTGTTTTATGGAGGAAAGGCGCAAGGATTTATGATTTCCTTTTAGCGCAAGCGTTGACTGTTGCTTTAAACTTTTCTTTTGTAAGACCAGTGCGCGGCCGCGCAAGGTTAAAAAGTTGAAAAGCAAGGTTGTGGTGTGGTATGGTCCCAAGTATTTATTATGAGGTTTTTTGGACTTTACCCCTTCAGCTCAAATCGGAGCTAGAGCTTCATGGCATTGCTTGTTTTGTTGCTGACAGAGCTAAATACTTGGATTCTCAGAGTCATGAGATTGCTGATAGAGTCATTTGTTCGGTCACATTCGGGGTTGTGGTAGTTACTAAAGATAGCCTGTTAAGTTATCTAAGTCTAGAAGAGATCAGATTCTTTGATAAAAAAAAAAAGAATCGGATTCCGCTCTTCTTTAATACCGATTCAAAGGAAGTTGCAAATCTTCTTGCTCGGAATGCAGACAGAAAATAATGTAAAGAAGCGATCGAAGGGTTGATGAAGTCGCACGAGTGCAAGCTGGAAGCAAACGAGATGAATTGGCGATTATGTGTGTCAAGAACAGCAGGGGTCTTGAGGGGTAAACTTGGAAGAATGAGTGTAGCTGAAAGAGAAATCGATATTGTCGATGAAATCCCATTTCCAAGAAACTGGTTCTTTGTAGGTCGAGAAAACGAGCTTGCAGAAATTGAAATAGCTTTTTCGTAAATCACAGTACTGGAAGAACACCACTGAGACCAGAAGGGCTTGCAGATGAAGAAAGGGAAGAAGTTGGGGGTAAAAATGGAAAATTTATAAACTTGGAAGTTGGAAACTGTAAAGAACAAAATTTAGAAACTTGGGTTGAACCAGTTATTGGGAGAAATTCTTTAAAAAGAACAAAATTCAAGAAAACAAAGGGTTTTGGAAGTAGCATTGTGTGCATCAATGGAGGTCCAGGTATGGGGAAAACAGAGCTTGCATTAGAGTTTGCACACAGATATTCTCAAAGATACAAAATGGTATTATGGGTAGGTGGGTGATATACGTTAAATTATACATGTTTTTACACCCCAAAACACTTCCGTTTTAAGCGTTTTTATCAAAAACACGACGTTTAGGTACCAAATTCGGTACATTTGTATTTTCAGGCCTTAAACAAAGCACAAAAGAAAATTCTGATGAAAATGGACAAATTCTGATGCATTTCTGATGAAAAGAGCAAAATTCTGATGACTGCCAGGTATGGCACGACCATGCCATCCATCGGCACTACTGTGTCCATCGTTTGATCTCGGAAGCACTGCCAGTGCAGCAACCAGTGCCGATGTTTTCCCGCGCCGCACTACCGTGCGACCCGCCGCATGACCCTGCCAAGGCTTGACCAACACTTCTGATCTAGTTTCTGATGACAACGCACTACCGTGCGACCAGCGGCACTACCGTGCCGATCTAATGACCCAGACAACTTCTCCACTAGTCCACTTGGCTGACTTGGGATCGGAGAAACTGACGTCACCCGACAACACCTGTCGCACGATCGTGCGACCCGGTGGCACGACCATGCCGATCACAAAATTGCCTATAAATATAGCCATTCGCTACTGTTTCAGTGGTTGGGTTTTTCTCCATGTTTCTTGGCGATTTCTGGGTTCTGAAGCAGTCCTGATCAGATCACTTTGAAGCTTAAAGGCCGAATGGAAGCATAACCGATCCAACCCATCAATTCCTTGCTTGTTTATGGTTCGATTCCTTGTTCTTGAACATGTATTATGATAATTTTGCAAGTTATAAGCTGATCTTAGTTTATGTTTAATGTAGTATTATTTAATAGTAGTTATAAACTTGTTTCTTGAATAATCTTTATGTTGTAATCTTGTTTGTATTAAACTTTAGTACTTTTTCATGTTTGAATCTTCATGATTATATAACGAACGTTTCATTGATGTTGAGTTCCTGATTATGTTTGATTATCTTGGATAATGAATCTGTGGTTAGTGGGATGGTAACTATTTCTTGATTAATCACTTGTTTGTAAACTTGTTTACACCATGAGACTCGAGAGGGGTATTGGTTTTATCTAAGATATATCTTATTTTGATTTGGAATGCTTCCTTGCACGTAAGGGTTCTAACGAATTATATGGTGTTGATTACATGTTCTTGCATGCGGTTTATGATCCTTGTTTAGTAGTTTTGGTCTGAAATTGCTGACATGGTAGCTTTGTGTTCAAGACTTGTAAAGGTGAAATATGTTGTTATATGATCTACTTAAATGCTTATCCTCGTGGCTGTATTGTGACCATCGGTATTGCTTTCTTTGATAAGTGAGGTTAGAAAACTCCTAGCGGATGACTAATCTATCTTTAAAGGTTCACATGAATGAATATCAATAGCTCGCTAAAGAATAAGTTTAGGTGGTTAACGTGTGTTTATCACGTTAACTTTCCGAAGACTCATCATGTTAGAAAACTCCTAGCGGATGACTAACTGTCTCGAAATTGGAAAATTGATTACGGGCTTCTGTGACATATCTGATAGATAACATGTTTAGGTTGTTTGTGAAACAAGATAATAGTATATTTATGTTTTAGATATAATTTAGATAACTTAGTTAAACAACCATTCACTTATCCTTTATTCTGGTAAAATAATGACAAAGATTTAGTACTTAATAAACGCCCGTGTTCCATGGATCGATATCTGGCTCTTACCAATACTTTACTACATATATGACGGGATACACTTGTCCTTTGTTGTGTGTGTTTTAATGTTAAGGTATAACCCATTTTTATAAAGTTAAAACACCAAGTTACGCCGGGTGCGATTGTAAATACTGTAAATAAATGTGTATAGCCGCGCCCACGTCAAGTTTTTGGCGCCGTTGCCGGGGACACGGCGAAATTAATGGAACCATCCGAGTCATTATTTTACCGGTGTACAAACTGTTAATACTTGTGAATACTTGTAAATTTTTGTATTTATTTGTTTTATTTTACTAACTTGTTAATATTTAACCGTTTGACTAACTTTTCTTTTTCTGTTTTATTAACCAGCTAGCTACTAACCAACTAACATTACTAACATACTAACTTCTTATTTTATTATTCGACTAACATTTATTTCATTTTATTTAATTCAGTTATGTGTTCGTAATCAAACCATTTACTTTCATTTATTCAATTCAGTTATTTTCACGTAGTCATTTCATTTCTGTACTTCATTCATTTATTTATTTCATTCCAGTATTTCTAATTCAGTATTTTATTTATTTCAATTCAGTTATTTCATTTCTGTTTATTTTTATCATTATGTTCGTGTTCGTACATCGAACCGCTTATTTATATCTGTTTCTTTTATGCATTTACCTACATTTATTTATTTACGTTCAGTTATTCATTTATTTATTTCTGTCCATTTATTTATTTCTGTCCATTTATTTATTTAAATTAACCGTTTATTCATTTAATTATTGTACTCATTTGTTTATTTATTTACTCCACTAAAATAAAATATAACTTTCTAATAAAATCATTAGATTTTCTGATGAATTGCAATGAATTTATCAGATTTTCTGATGGATTCTGATAAACCCATTAGATATTCTAAAACAACAATTTTCATTTCTGATGCATTTACCAGGTTTTCTGGTAAATTTTCATCAGACTTTTATCAGACCTTATCAGATTTTCTGATATAAAAGAAAAAAATAGCTTTCTGAAACACCTAAAAAGTTTACTCAGGTTTCTGATGACTGTCATCAGAATTTCTGATAAACAAACAAAAATAGTTATCGGATGTAAATAAGTAAATAATTCAGTAAATATTTAACTAGTTTTGTTTCATAACTTGTATATATATATTGTATGTAATACTTTAGTATTAGTAGTATTACTTATTTCCTATATTATTATCATGTTCTTTTTTTCTGTATAATGCCTTCCTTTTTATGTTACACGCTAATGTCCACGACCCCTGCACCCGCTAACGATGAGCTAGCCAACGAACCAGAAAATAACCTAAGAAGAAGTAGGCGGCTTCGCGAAAGATCGCTTGTTGTTGCACAAAGGATTGAGGCCGCGATCGATGAACTAGTGATACTTTCTGACAGCGAGAGTTCAGAGGACGAAACAAGAAGCATTATGGCAGAGGACGACCAGCCTTTGAATGAGACCGGCCGTCCAGGAGGAGAGGGCTTGCTACCGAGCATCGCCCGGCCTACGATAGCATCACCGAGTTTTGAAATTAAATCTAGTATTTTTAACATGTTGCAAAATTCAAGATTAGAGACGTTTCTGAAGACGCAATTCGTTTGCGACTCTTTCCATTTTCTTTGCGAGACAAAGCTCGATCTTGGCTTTTGTCACTTCCAGCAGGATCCATCACGACTTGGAACGAGATGACAGATCTTTTTATGCAAAAATACTTCCCGCCGAAAAAGACAGCTAAGCTTAAAAACCGTATTATGACATTCAAACAGGACGAAGGAGAATCTCTACATGCAGCTTGGGAGAGGTTCAAAGATCTTTTGATCGATGTTCCACATCATGGGTTGTTCGAAAGACAACTTGTGTTAAACTTCTACCAAGGACTCAACTACGACTCACAAGAACGTTTAGATGTATATGCAGGAGGCGATCTTGGAACAAAAACACCCAATGAAGCCTACGCAATTATAGAAAAAGCTACCTTGAAGTCGAGTTCTCGCCAAAGTGGAGTAAGAAGTAAAGCTTTATCCATTCCTGGAGTTCATCAAGTAGATACATATACGGCTCTTGCAGCACAGATTGGAGCTTTGGCAGCAAGGTTTGATCAAGCTCAGAACGTTTCAAAAGTACAATCATCATGTGAGCTGTGTGGAGTGTCACACGAGCCAGGTACATGTGAGCAGGGTGTTATGTTTACAGGCCACGAAGAGGTGGACTATTTGGGTAATTAAATTAGGCCCCAAAATAACCTCTATAGCAACACGTACAATCCGGGTTGGAGAAATCACCCAAACTTTGGGTGGAAAGCTAATTCCAATAACCAAAACCCACTCGGATATGCTCAACACGCTCCCGCACCACAACAACCTCAGGGGCAATCCTTTCAGCCCTAGGGACAATCTTTTCAGCCATCAGGACAAACATTTCAACCACGTTACAATAATTTAGGTTCAGGAAGCACTTCCCAGTCGCAAACCTCTCAAACCAACTCAAAACTAGAGGAGATGATGGCCCAGCTGTTAAACAACTCCAACAATGCCAATCAAATATCTGAGAAACGATACCAGCAGCATGAGGAGCGTTTCATGGCACAGGAAGGGGAAATGTGGAGCCAGAAGGCTTCAATACAAACCATTGAGAATCAAGTAGGCCAACTGGCCAAGATGTTGTCTGAAAGACCCCAAGGTAGTATTCTAGGTAACACAGAACCAAACCCGAGAGGGCACGTTAATGCAGTAATGACAAGGAGTGGTAGAACCACGGGACCTGACAAATCGGACTCACCACCGATCACTGACACGATCCAAACTGACGCTTCAGACAAGGTGCACGCTAGGCGAGTCCCAGCAAGTACAGCACAACTCCAGGAGCCAGTTAAAGATTTTATTCCTCCAGTTCCATATCCGAGCAGATTGAAGAAACAGAAGGACGATGAACAACATGGTAAGTTTCTAGAAATGTTTAAACAATTACACATAAACATACTCTTTGTTGAGGCGTTGGCTCAAATGCCTAAATACGCAAGGTTCTTAAAAGACATCCTCACAAACAAGCAGAAACTTGAAAGCTTGTCTTGTGTGTTGATGAATGAAAACTGTTCAGCCCTTCTCCAAAACCGTCTACCTGAAAAGATGGGAGATCCGGGCAGTTTTACTCTTCCCTGCCTAATTGGCAGCATGTCTGTCAGTCACGCATTAGCCGATTTAGGGGCTAGCGTAAACCTTATGCCATATAAGGTCTTTGCTAAATTAGATCTGGGTGAACCTTCACCCACTAGAATGAGCATTCGACTTGTTGATCGTTCAATCAAGTATCCGCGTGGATTCGTTGAAAACATGCTTGTTAAAATCGATAAAAAAAAATTTCCCGTGGATTTTGTTATCCTTGACATGGACGAAGACTCAAAAGTGCCATTAATACTTGGACGCCCATTCCTCAATACTGCGAGGACAATTGTTGATGTGGCAGCTGGCCAAATCACGCTCCGAGTAAATGATGAGCACGTGACTTTTGATATTAAAAGATCAATGCAACATCCGCAAAGTCATGATGACATGCTTTACTATGTCGACATTGTCGATACTTGTGTAAGCTCTCATTTCCCAGGCACTATTGAAGAAATCGATACGAACACACATCTGTTATGTGGGAACCAAAATGGCGTTTCGCTGGAGGGCCACGAAGCTGAACAGCTGGTTTGTCAAATCAGTGAAGATGGTTCCCAAAGTCCATATCAGTTTGTGGAGATTGACCGTGAAGTTGAAGAAAAGTCAAAACCCTCGGTTGAAGATCCACCATCTCTGGAGTTAAAAGAACTCCCATCGCATCTCGAATATGCATTTCTAGACGAGGAGCGTTGCTTGCCAGTCATCATTTCAGCATCTTTAGCAAAAGAGGAAAAGAGACAGCTTCTCGAAGTTCTAACGCTCCACAAGAAAGCCATGGCGTGGAAGATTATGGATATCAAAGGCATTAATCCTTCTTTTTGTACTCATAAGATTCTAATGGAAGACGATTACAAGCCTAGTGCACAACATCAAAGGCGTTTGAATCCAAATATGCAAGATGTGGTGAAGAATGAAGTTATCAAGTTGTTAGATACAGGGATGATTTATCCTATATCTGATTCTGTTTGGGTGAGTCCAGTACAAGTAGTACCCAAGAAAGGTGGTATTATTGTAGTTCCAAACGATAGGAATGAACTTATTTCTACCCGTACCGTCACCGGATGGCGAGTTTGCATCGATTATCGCAAACTCAATGATGCCACCCGTAAGGACCACTTCCCGCTTCCATTCATCGACCAGATGTTGGAATGTTTGTCGGGAAGTCATTTTTCTATTTTCTGGATGGGTTCTCTGGATATTTTCAAATTCCTATCGCTCCTGAGGACCAGGAAAAGACTACTTTCACATGTCCTTTCGACACATTCACCTACCGGCGTATGCCTTTTGGGCTGTGTAATGCACCAGCCACATTTCAGCGTTGCATGGTAGCTATTTTCCATGACATGATTGAAGACTCCATGGAAGTATTCATGGATGATTTCTCTATTTTCGGGAGTTCTTTTGATCAGTGTCTTGGAAATCTGAAAAGAATGTTAATGAGATGTGAGGAAACTAATCTTGTGCTTGACTGGGAGAAATGCCACTTCATGGTGAAAGAAGGGGTAGTTCTCGGGCATAAAATCTCTGAACTCGGGTTGGAAGTTGATCCAGCAAAAGTGGATATCATTTCTAAACTTCCTCCCCCTACCTCGGTCAGAGCGATTAGAAGTTACCTGGGTCATGCAGGGTTCTATAGGCGATCCATAAAAGATTTTTCAAAAATCGCAAGACCTATGACCCGTTTGTTGGAAAAAGATGTTCCATTTTTGTTTTCAGAAGAATGCACGAAAGCATTCAAGCAGCTAAAGCAGAGGCTTATCGAAGCCCCTATTCTAGTTGCACCAGACTGGGCGTTGCCATTTGAGATAATGTGCGATGCCAATGATTACGCAATAGGAGCAGTCTTAGGACAACGAAGGGAGAAGCATTTTCATCCTATTTACTATGCCAGCAAAACTCTACATGATGCTCAAGACAATTACACGACAACAGAGAAAGAGCTTTTGGCAGTAGTTTATGCTTTCGACAAATTCAGGTCTTACCTTGTGTTGTCCAAAACAATTGTGTATACGGATCATGCAGCAATCAAATACCTTTTCAGCAAACAGGACGCAAAACCACGTCTTATCAGATGGATCTTGTTACTACAAGAATTTGACATTGAGATCCAAGACAAAAAGGGAGCTTTAAATGTTGCAGCTGGCCATCTCTCGAGACTTGAGCATGGTGATTCAGAAAATTCAGTGGAGGAACCAATAAACAACAATTTCCCCATGAATTCCTTTTGAGTATCGAGATGAATGACGAGTCACCTTGGTTCGCCGACTTTGCAAACTACCTTGCATGTGGAATCCTTATCAAAGGATTGTCATATCAGCAAAAGAGGAAGTTCTTTGCAAATTTAAAGTATTATATTTGGGACGAACCATACTTGTTTAGAATTGGAGCCGATCAGGTGATCCGACGATGTGTATTTGGAGAAGAGGCATCTAGCATTCTGCGCCACTGTCACGAAGGGCCAACCAGAGGTCATCATGGAGCAAACTACACTGCAAAGAAAGTGTTAGACTCTGGGTTTTATTGGCCCACAATCTTTCGTGATGCTCATGAATGGGTTAGAGCGTGTGATGCTTGCCAGAGGGCAACAAATATCTCTGCATGTAACGAAATGCCTCAACATCCAATGCAAGTCTGTGAAGTCTTTGATATATGGGGTATCGACTTCATGGGTCCATTTCCAGCCTCACGAGGTAACAAATACATCCTAGTTGTTGTACACTATGTCTCAAAATGGGCCGAAGCTCAAGCTTTGCCCCCAAACGATGCTAGGGTAGTTGTGAGGTTCTTAAAGAGTTTATTCGCCCGATTTGGTGCTCCAAAAGCACTGATCAGTGACCGTGGGACGCATTTTTGTAATGCGTAGTTAGAACGAGCCTTGTCCCGTTATGGTGTTCGTCATAGATTGGCTACGCCATATCACCCTCAAACAAGCGGGCAAGTGGAGGTCACAAATCGGGGTTTGAAAAGAATCCTTGAACGGTCCATTAATAACAACCGCAAGGACTGGTCAGACAAGTTAGATGACGCTTTGTGGGCTTTTAGAACAGCATTCAAGACACCTATTGGGACCACACCCTTTAAGTTGGTTTACGGAAAAGCCTGTCATCTGCCTGTCGAGCTAGAACATAGGGTATTCTGGGCCTTGAAGATGATGAATATGGATTTAAAAAGCGGAGGTGAAGCTTGTTTTCTGCAAATCCACGAGTTCGAGGAGCTAAGAAACCATGCATATGAAAGTTCTAGCAGGTACAAAGAACGAGTCAAGAGGTTTTATGACAAAAGATTGAGAGAACATAAAGATTTCCGCGTTGGGGATCTTGTCTTGTTGTATTCCTCACGACTACGTTTATTCCCCGGGAAATTAAGATTCCGATGGACGGGTCCATATACGATCAAAGAAGTATTTCCGTACGGAGCCATCACCATCGAAAATTTAAGCGGGGAAACATTCAAAGTCAATGGTCATAGACTCAAAAGTTACATCAACGGACCGGTTGACTCGGTGGAGGAAATTCTCGAACTCCACGTCTCGCACACTTAAAACAAGTGTGGGGAGAATGAGTCTAGCTATCGACTCGCTGACAAATTTAGCGAGCGTGTTTTCACACGCTAAGGGTAATTTTGTATATATTAGTTTTTGATATTTATTTACTAGTTCGTTAATTTTTCGGTTTTAAACGTAGGTACATACGAGCTTGATCCATAACTTTTGGAAATTTGAAGTTGATTAATTGTTAAAATATATGAAATAGTTCAAAAATGGAAAAATTGGGTGAAATTACGGAGTTAAAAGCTTACTGTTAAAAAAACAACACAAAAAGGCCCATGTATTGCACGGTCGTGCCAAAATCGGCACGGTCGTGCACTTCGTAATCAGGCCAACTCATAACTCGTGCACCGGACGGTCATCGGATCGCACTACCGTGCGACCCGTTGCACTACCATGCAACCCGGTAACAACAGTCGAACCAGGAATGCGATCCGGGATGGCACGACGGTGCGACCAGTCGCACGACCGTGCGAGTAAAAATCGAAACAGTAAAAACGGGGTATTTAAACCAATTTTCAGTAAAAATCTCACACTTTTACGAAACCCTAACAGCCGCACGAGAGTTCCAGGTCGCCCCCACCCAAAAATCAACCAATTTATGCCTAGATTTTACCCCAATCATCTTCCAAGGTATGTTTCTTACATGTTTTGCAGATTTAACTTAGTTTCTGATGTAGATCTGAGGTTTGAACCAAGAAATTTAGGGGTTTTCTTCATAAAAGTCAAATAAACCCTTGTTCATGAGTGTTTGGTGCTAAATCGGTCGTTCTGATCATTGTTCTGATATCCATTGATTACTAGTTAGATTTTGAAGTATAATGGTTTGAATTAGTGAATAAAACTGTTTTCTGATGATTTTAGAAGTCGCACGGTCATGCCGTTGAAACGACATGGCAGTGTCGGTCCGAAATCAACATCAGGTCAATGATTCAGAACTGCAATACCGAGATGCATGGCAGTGCCAAATCGGCATGGCAGTGCAACATGATTTACCGAAAACAAGCCAGTGACCGATCAGGGATTGGCACGGTAGTGCCACTTCTCACACGACCGTGCGACTGCTGAAACGATGACAGAACGTCGTAAACAGCCTGTTCCGGTGGCAGCAATGAAAATTTTATTTTCTACACTTATTTTTTTGTATTCCTGTATGCAGATGAACCACAGATTCCTCCAGTTCAGCGAAAACAAAATGAAAGAGCGTCCCTATATTGCAAGATTAGAAGCACTATCGAATAGAAGGGGACAAATTGGTGAACCGAGAAGGATCAATTGGGACACTCTAACAACTCTCAACCAAGAAGAACGACTCTCCAACATGATGTCGCATCCAATGTCAAGGTTGTTCAACATTGAACGACCCGTTTATCTTGAGCTTACACTGGAATTTTTCGCTTCCTACACTTATGAAAAACCAAGAAGCGAAAATCCAGACTTTAAAAACAGGGAGACGATACAGTTCAGGTTGGGAAGAAAGTGGCATAAGTGGTCAATTACTAGACTTGGAAGAAGACTGGGCATATACTCAGCTGAAGACATTGATTCAGAACATTTCATAGATATCTACAAGTTTGATAATGAGCAGCAACGGGCTAACTTTTGGGCACAAGTGGCAGTTGGACCACCCTATGAGGCTAGAAAAGCTAAAGCCTCACGACTACGAGACCCGCTACTAAGGGTTATTCATCAGGTCATGAGTCACACCATTTATGGACGCATGGACAGTGCAGGAAACTGTCCCACTCCGGATCTTCTTTTCTTATATTCCATAGTGAATGGAGTGCCGTCAACCTCGTAGCTAGAATGGCAGAATTTTTTGTGAACAGTGCGGGGAGAACTACAAGTAGGGACATCCATGGTGGTGAATATGTGACTCAGCTGGCATATAACTTATGTATTATGACGGATGATATAGTCAGTGGTCTCACGATGGTTCATGCAGGAGCAGACATAGACATGAGATCTTTGAGAGCGATGGGTCTGGTTGTGGATACAGACAATGGCCCGAGACTGAGGGGTCTAAGTGGGGAGATATAGGATCCGATACCCCCACAGGACGAAGACATTAACATGGAGGAGCATCAGGTCCTAGAGCCACCACCACACAACCAGCCACCACATGATCAGCCAGAGCACGAACCGCACCAGCACCAGTATCAATATCAGCCAAACTGGCCTCCAGGTATACCTTCCTACCATGAGTTGTACCAGCAGTTCTAGCATATGCAGGTTTCTCAAGACACTATGAGAGCCGACCAGATAGCTATGCGGGCAACCCAACACACGATGCGGGAGGAAATGTATGCAGGTTTTTCCTACATCTTCGGAGGGCTACAAAGCGTATATCCTAGCCACTTCGGCAACCCTCCACAGTTTCCGTTTAGAGACACAGGTAACTATGGGGCGGGTTCATCTGGAACACGCCACCATGATGATGATGATGATGAGGAGGAGTAGGAGGAAGTAGTGTGGAACAATTCAGAAACTGATGTTTTATCTTATTTCTATTTAGTACCTTATTTTATTTGGGATTTTTAAAACTTTATGGTTGTTTTTAAATGTTTTAAGTAGTGTGTTTGCTTTGTTTGAATAATGGATATGGTTTGGTTATCTAACATTTTGATCAATGGTAATATTGACTGCTTTAGCAAGTAACATACTTGGCAGATTCGTAAAGAAATGCACACAGAGTTGAGATGACTTCAATCAAAGTCTACTCAAACAAGTCAACTCCAACTCTGAGGGAGTACCTCTTTCCCTTTTCACATTCTTAGTTTAGCTCTTTATAATTGCTTAACTAATATGTATTTCACATTGGGGACAATGTGAAGTTCAAGTGTGGGGAGGGGTTTTAAAAAGGTTTTAAACTTTGTTTGTCCTTAATTGTTCTCATTATTTGTATATATTTTTGAAAAATAAAACAAAATGGTCAATTTGTGTTCTTTAAAAAGCATCAAATTTAATAAAAAATCGACAAGCCAAATTGATTTTTGAAAAAGATAACTAAAAAGCGTGATAAAACAAAACGAAAAACTTGCATGTTTATCTTTATATTTATACCCATTCCTTCCGTTTAGGTGAGCATATTTTTGAGCCTTTACAGCTTTCTTGTCAAATGCTTCTATGTTTTTGCGGTAAAATGAGTGAGCCGGATGTTTTATGTAATTTAGAACTTGTCATTTGTATACTTTTCAAAACCATGAATATGTGAAATTACATAGAAATGATAGAGGCATTTAGGTTACCCATTTGTCAGCCTTTTTCTTTGTATCCCGCACCTAACACTATCCATTAATTCGCCATGTTGAGCTTATTTTCCGTATTTTTCATAACTTTACCCAAATATTAAAGCCCACTTAACCAAAATATAACCTTTTCATATTTACCCCTTTTCATTAAAATTCGGCCGAAGCTTTCTAGATTGATTTAAAATCTTTGTATAAAAAGGGGGGTTAAACGTTTGTCAAAACTCTCTAAGGGAACTATGGAAAAACTATCAAGAAAGAAAATAGAGAGTAGAAGTGTGAAAAAGAATAAACTCTGAACACCTACACAAGTAGCTTAGCAACGTGTTCAGAATCCTAGAAAATAAAGCACCAAGTTTTTGGTCGAGTTTTAACCTTTCTTGCCACTTCCAAATATCCATTCCATACCCTTAACCTTAGCCTAACGTTACAACCCATCAAAGACCTCTTGATTTATGCTTTTCACATATTAATTGGTGGAGATTAGATCTTTTGACAAGCTTATGATCCTGCACGATTCATTGACTAGGCATCGAGTGTTTTGCATCACATTATATGTATGATTCAGAAATTTAACCGAGTGTGTGTGAACATTGTGAGAAAGATAAAGATTTGCATGCTAAGTCAATCGAACGTAGAATCATTGCTTTATGGTTATCCTTTCATACATCTAACAAAGCTTGTTTGTTTTGAATATTTGATGATGACTTTTTGAAAACGAATTTGACCACCAAACAAATTAGTGAACCTTGTAAATATTCAGATTTGATTCCGTGTTTTATTTTAAATTTGCTTGAGGACAAGCAAAGTTCAAGTGTGGGGATGTTTTATATACGTTAAATTATACATGTTTTTACACCCCAAAACACTTCCGTTTTAAGCGTTTTTGACCGAAAACATGACGTTTAGGTACCAAATTCGGTACTTTTGTATTTTCAGGCCTTAAACAGAGCACAAAAGAAAATTCTGATGAAAATAGACAAATTCTGATGCATTTCTGACGAAAAGAGCAAAATTTTGATGACTGCCAGGTATGGCACGACCGTGCCATCCATCGGCACTACCGTGCCGATCGTTTGATCTCGGAAGCACTGCCAGTGCAGCAGCCAGTGCCAATGTTTTCCCGGGCCGCACTACCGTGCGACCCGCCGCATGACCGTGCCAAGGCTTGACCAAGACTTCTGATCTAGTTTCTGATGACATCGCACTACCGTGCGACCAGCGGCACTACCGTGCCGATCTGATGACCCAGGCAACTTGTCCACTAGTCCACTTGGCTGACTTGGGATCGGAGAAACTGACGTCACCCGAAAACACCTGTCGCACGACCGTGCGACCCGGTGGCATGACCGTGCCGATCACAAAATTGCCTATAAATACAGCCATTCGCTACTGGTTCAGTGGTTGGGTTTTTCTCCATGTTTCTGGGGGATTTATGGGTTCCGAAGCAGTCCTGATCAGATCACTTTGAAGCTTAAAGACCGAATGGAAGCATAACCGATCCAACCCATCAATTCCTTGCTTGTTTATGGTTCGATTCCTTGTTCTTGAACATGTATTCTGATCATTTTGCAAGTTATGAGCTGATGTTAGTTTATGTTTAATGTAGTATTATGTAATAGTAGTTATAAACTTGTTTCTTGAATAATCTTTATGTTGTAATCTTGTTTGTATGAAACTTTAGTACTTTTTCATGTTTGAATCTTCATGATTATATAACGAACGTTTCATTGATGTTGAGTTCCTGATTATGTTTGATTATCTTGGATAATGAATCTGTGGTTAGTGGGATGGTAACTATTTCTTGATTAATCACTTGTTTGTAAACTTGTTTACACCATGAGACTCGAGAGGGGTATTGGTTTTATCTAAGATATATCTTATTTTGATTAGGAATGCTTCCTTACACGTAAGGGTTCTAACGAATTATATGGGGTTGATTACATGTTCTTGCATGCGGTTTATGATCCTTGTTTAGTAGTTTTGGTCTGAAATTGCTGACATGGTAGATTTGTGTTCAAGACTTGTAAAGGTGAAATATGTTGTTATATGATCTTCTTAAATGCTTATCCTCGTGGTTGTATTGTGACCATCAGTATTGCTTTCTTTGATAAGTGAGGTTAGAAAACTCCTAGCGGATGAATAATCTATCTTTAAAGGTTCACATGAATGAATATCAATAGCTCGCTAAAGAATGAGTTTAGGTGGTTAACGTGTGTTTATCGCGTTAACTTTCCGAAGACTCATCATGTTAGAAAACTCCTAGCGGATGACTAACTGTCTCGAAATTGGAAAATTGATTAAGTGGTTTTGTGACATATCTGATAGATAACATGTTTAGGTTGTTTGTGAAACAAGATAATAGTATATTTATGTTTTAGATATAATTTAGATAACTTAGTTAAACAACCATTCACTTATCCTTTATTCTGGTAAAATAATGATAAAGATTTTGTACTTAATAAACGCCCGTGTTCCATGGATCGATATCTGGCTCTTACCAATACTTTACTACATATATGACGGGATACACTTGTCCTTTATGTTGTGTAGAGGGGGCAATCTTGACCCAAAGCCTTCCAAGTGGGTCAATTTGGGTTGCTTTTAAAATTATATGGGTTGGTTTGGGTAAGATATTTTAACTAAATGGGTCATAATGGGTCACTTGAAATTCCATCTTGTTATTTTCGGGTCAAAGCGGGTCGACAACATTAAAGAAATGGGTCGATATGGGTTAGTGTCTTAAAGAAACGGGGCAGGTTTCGGATCGGAATGGGTTTCGAGCCGGCACAAGTATCCGCACGAGACGGGTTACAACACGAAACGGGTTTTGGATCGGAACAGGTTCAGTTCAAACTGAGTTTCGGGCCGAGTCGGGTTTCGGCACGACGCAGGTTTTGGATCGGAACGGGGTCAGTTCGGGTCGGGGTTTCTGGCCGGCACGAGTTTCCGCATGAGACGAGTTTCGGTTCGGGACGAGTTTCGTACCGTTTCGACCAGTACCGTTTCGAATCGAACCATTTCGACCCGTACCGTTTCGACGCGAACCGTTTTGACGCGTACCGTTTCGACGCGTACCGTTTCGACGCGTACCGTTTCGACGCGTACCGTTTCGACACGCACCGTTTCGACGCGCACCGTTTCGACACGCACCGTTTCGACGCGCACCGTTTCGACGCTCACCGTTTCGAGTTTCGACGCGAACCGTTTCGACGCGTACCGTTTCGACGCGCACCGTTTCGACACGAACCGTTTCGACGCGAACCGTTTCGACGCGTACCGTTTCGACCAGTACCGTTTCGAATCGAACCGTTTCGACGCGAACCGTTTCGACGCGAACCGTTTCGAGTTTCGACGCGCACCGTTTCGAGTTTCGACGCGAACCGTTTCGAGTTTCGACGCGCACCGTTTCGACGCGAACCGTTTCGACGCGAACCGTTTCGACGCGAACCGTTTCGACGCGTACCGTTTCGACCAGTACCGTTTCGAATCGAACCGTTTCGACCCGTACCGTTTCGACAGGAACCGTTTCGACGCGTACCGTTTCGACGCGAACCGTTTCGAAGCTAGGAGTGTGATATGAAGAGACTTTTATACGAAGCCAGTTTGATACGAACTAACATTGGTACGAATCCAGCTGATTGTTTGGTACTCAGTCATTATACGAACCCCGAAATCAGACTTCGTACAAAGCAGGGATACACAATCTGCAGTTCAATATACACAGAAGTTCGAATTGGATATTCAGTGTATCTGTGAATCAGTCACTGCAGTGTTTGTCCGCTGATCCTAACCCAACAGTGTTTTACGAACTTGAAGTAACAATTCAGTTTGATACGAATCCAGAACGATTACGAATCTGTTACTGCGAACCTGGATTCCATTTGTTACGATTTAAGTTCATCACGAATTTGCAGTTGTTATTTGTTGAAATTTGCAGCTGTTATTCGCTGAAATTTGGACAGATTTTAGTTCGGTTGCAGAATTAAAGGTTGATTTGTTGCAGTTCACTGCAGAATTTGACGCAAAAACACGTTCACAAAACCACGATCACGAAACCACGATTTAAATACTGGTGCAGAATTTGTTGCAGTTGATTTGTTATATTCGGAAAATAGTGGGGACAGTCACGATCACGAAACTACAGTTTAAATCGGTTTTATAGATCTGCACGTGTTTAATAAAATTCATCCGCATAATTTTTCGCTCAGAATTTTGTCGTTTAGTCGCTGCAGATTAGACATTCGCTGCAGATTGGCTATATACAGATCTGATTGGTTATACGAATCAGGAGAGTACAAGTTATACGAATCGAGATTTTGCACATCCGGTACAAAGTTATTCGCAGAAATTATAAGCCGAAAAAAAAAACTGAAATACTGACCCGAAAAAAAAAAAAAAAAAAAAAAACTGACCCGATCCGACCCGAAACCCGTTCTGACCCGGACCCGACCTGACCCGAAACCCATTCTGACCCGGACCCGTTCTGACCCGGACCCGTTTCGACCCGAACCAAAACAACCCTTTTTTATAATTGACCCGTTTTGACCCGAACCCGTTTTGACCCATGACCCGACCCGACCCAACCCGACCCGTTTGCCAGGTCTAATGTTGTGTGTTTTAATGTTAAGGTATAAACCATTTTTATAATGTTAAAACACCAAGTTACGCCGGGTGCGATTGTAAATACTGTAAATAAATGTATATAGTCGCGCCCTCGTCAGTGGGGAAGCAAGGTATTTCAGGCATAATATATTAAATTTGTCCA
This sequence comes from Helianthus tuberosus, assembly GCA_030545235.1. Classification (NCBI taxonomy): domain Eukaryota; kingdom Viridiplantae; phylum Streptophyta; class Magnoliopsida; order Asterales; family Asteraceae; genus Helianthus; species Helianthus tuberosus. The sequence continues at coordinate 63,013,187 of CM060385.1, read as the reverse complement.
TAAATCTAGGGTTAGATGTGAGTGCAGATGAAGAGAAAGAAAGGGGGAGGATCAGAAGCTTTAATGAGCAAGAAACAGAAGCTTTTCAAAAGGGTAAAACAAGAGTTATTTAGTGATATGCCGTATTTACTGATAATCGACAATCTTGAAACCGAAAGGGATTGGTGGGAAGGGAAAGATTTACATGATTTGATACCAAGAAACACAGGTGGATCATATGTTATTATCACAACTAGACTCCCAAGAGTGATGAGTTTTGACCCAATGCAACTTCAACCATTGCCATTAAAAGACGCAATCTTGTTAATGAAAGGAAGACGAAAGAAAGAATACCATGCTCAAGAAATTGACATTTTGACCAAATTTGATGAGAAACTGGGGAGATCGAGCTTCGGGTTGTTGGTAATCGGATCATTGCTTTTTGAACTTCCAATCGCACCCTCGACCCTTTTTGAAGCCGTAAACCATATTCGTTCAGAGGAAATTCCATCTCATATTGATGAAGGATTTTGGGGACACAATAAGTTTCTACTCAAAGTTTTGATCTTTTGCACAACTATTTTGCACGAAGACAACGGGACTAGAACGTCCTTGCCTCAAAGACGCTACTGGTCGGGAGTTGGTTTGCGCCATTGCCCATTTCAACAAATTTACTAGCCGCAGCTGCAGTCAACGTAACAGGTTCCACCAACCCGTTCAAGAAATGGGCCAAGTGTGCAAGCGTGACTTTGTTTTGTTGTTTGGGGTTTCTAGAGGCTCAAACTTGTAGAGGTGAAGAAGATGCAACCCTTGTGTTGGTCAAGTTAGGGCTTGTTAAAAGAGCAAATCAACGACATCCAAGATGCCATATTTTGTTCCACCCGATAACTCAAATTTTTGCACAGATACAGGGTGGTTTACACACAGCCAAAGCGACCATTCAAGGCCTAAGAAAAACAGGAAAACCGGTTTTGAACGCCAACCACCTCTGGGCTTCTGCTTTTCTTGTATTCGGGTACAAATCCGAGCCACCATTAGTCCAACTAAAAGCCCATGATATGGTTCTTTTCATCAAGAAAACGACTCTACCCTTAGCAATCAGAGCATTTACCTCGTTTTCAAGATGCAACTCATCTTTGGAGCTATTAAAAGTCTGCACAAATGTTCTTGAAGAAGTGGAGAAATCATTTGTTTCTCAAATACAGGATTGGTGTCATGGATCACTTTGCTGGAAGAAGAAGATGAATTCACACCAGAGAATTGATGAATATGTTTGGCAAGATGTGACACTTTTGACGGCTACATTACTGGAAACATGAGCTAAACTGCTGTTACGAGGCGACCATTTTGATAACGGCGGAGAGTTGTGCAGGACATGTATCAGTATCAGGACCGTTATGCTCGGCCATAATCATCCTCAAACTTTGGCTGCTCAATAAACATTAGCAAAATTAGTTAGAATGAGGAGTAAGATATAACTTAAGATTAGCGTTAGATCATCAATCATCTGATCAGTTTTCCCACAATCTAATCTACATTCTATAGGGTTGTTTGAGTTTTACCATTCTTCTGCTCAACTTTTGGAACAATTTTATTACACTACTATATACAACATTTGATCAACACATAATATCTTCAACCAAAGTTAAAGAATCATCTCCTGAAAGGGTTTAATTGTTCTTTACTGAATGACAAGATGTCAGTAGAAGGATGGGCCACATTTGCTTAAAGGTTGAGCTAAAGAAACACCACTTACATACTAATCACACACCACTGACGTACGAGCAATATGATAGGCGAAAAATGTTCATAGGCGTAATATACTGACTCATCATATGGTGTGTTATATTGACACATCATAAGGGTGTACTGTGTGGGACTCGGCAACGTGCGGCAAACCAGTTTGCCGATCGGCAAACACCGGCGCCGACCTTTTGGCGACGCGGCAAAGCAAAGCAATCGGGGACAGCATGCCGAATCGGGAAGGGAGGAAGGAGAGAGAGAGGGGGTATTGTGGGTGGGGTCCATTCCTATCTCAACCAATCACATTTTTTTCCTTTTTTTTAAAAAAATAGTTTACCACTTCACCAAATGTCTAAACCATTGCCAACACTTTTCACCAAAGTTTAAACACTTTTGACTGATTGACATGACGCGCTCTAATTGGTCGTTTTTTTGGTTTGCCATTCCAAAGTGTTTAACCACTCCTTACACCATAAGGGCCATAATATTTATACAAGTCATATGAGTTAAAGATTGTGTGATGTTAAATTATATCGACACAAAAGTGACTGATGTGACGATGCATACATCAACAAAGTCATATGCCCTTTGTAACCAAATTTCACCTGTCATACCGTCTATGATGAGTCAAAGTCAACCTTAGATCTGGAGTAAGAGCATTCACATCCAATCCACTAAAAATATACATACATTCCATTAAAAAACAACTCCTATATCAATATATTTTCACTAAAAACAAATATTTTTTCTCTCTCATTTTCAATATATATTACATTTTCTCTCTCCTCTACTCACAACCACTTTCAAAATGTATTAAAAAATTATACAGGGTGAACAGTGTCCCCCCAAATATACAGATGAACAGTAACATTTTCTCTCTTCTCCACTCACAACCACTTAAACCACTTTTTATAATTTAAAAACTCATCTCTCAAGATTTGGTGGATAGAATGTGAATGCTCTAATAGAGGAATATATTTACAAGAATTCAGATTCATTGAATAGTTTGAGTTCATTACATACAGCATGATCATCAGAACAAAGTAGAAATATATGATCAAATTTATAAAAAAAAAATATAACACCACAAGTAACAACAATCTGCTCACACTTTACAAATAAAACCTCACAGCAATCCAAAATCAATTAATCACACACCTCACCGTCAGAATCATTATAAAAAGAAGCGTCAGTAACAACAATATGCCCGTAACCCTAACTGGAGAAATCATAAACCCTAGAATTAACCGATGTAGGCGATATCAATCCTTCAGATTTAGCATCAATTTCATCAAGATATATTCCCCTAGGGTTTCTAAAAACTCCATGAACAACCGAGACCAAAACCCCAACCGCCACTCCGATCAACAAACTGCTAACAAAACCTAACCACCAAACCGCAATTCCGGTAACGAAAACAAGTCCGGCAGTCACTAGGTTATCGTGAACGTGGTGGCCCCACACAACCATCGGATCTTCACGGAAAAAGTAAAGTACGAGCCATAACGTGAAAACCGAACCCAAGATTAAGAGCGATTTAGGGTCTCCGATCAAGGATACGACGAAGCAGGCGGTGATGATAATGCCGTAGTTGACGGAGAAGTATTTGGAGTTGAGGCGGATTCTGGTTGCGGCGTGGTGGAGGGAGTCCGGGAGGTCGAAGGAGGCGGCGTTGGAGATGAATTCCGGCCAGGGCCGGAGGAGGGAGAGGAAGGAGGAGAGGTTTTGGAATGATCGGAAGATGACGTCTGTGCCGGAGATTGGAATGGTGGTGTAGGTGGTGGTGGTGGGCATCGTGGTGGTGGAAGGCCTGACTGGGGTTTGACCAGCAGGATTATAAGCCCTGCCAGCACAGCTTTGCATGACTTTTTCTTTTTCTTTTTTTTTTTAAATGGTTTATATTTTTGGTGTGTACATGACTTTTTTTTAAAGATGGCTTATATTTTTGTAGGGTTAGTTTTAGTTACTTGGAAGTGCAATACACATAACATCTGTCTATTTGCATACCTCTCGACTACTCGTATAGCCTTATATGGAGCGTATAGAGTTACATCAATCTCAATGTCTGACTGATATCAGATTTGGTCTGGTTACTCCTATAAGCCACACATAGGCCAATACGGGCGTATAGAACCTCTCGCATAGGTCTCGTATATGACACATGCCTATATATGCCTCGTATATGACTCATATAGGCGGCCAAGAGGTGTATATCGTATCATATAGTGTAGTATAGGTCCCGTATAGGTCTCGCACATGCCTATATGAGGCTTATAAAAAAATTACAAACATTTTATACAATATTAATTGTTTTAGCAAAGTCTAATAAAAATAAGTTCTTTTTTACAAACATTTATATCCAATATTAAGCGTTTTTATACGATACCACACCTATCGTATCGTATAGGTGTAGTATAGGTCCTAGGGGAAAGAACCACTAAAAAGTGGATTTTGCCTAAGTAGCCTAAAAAGGATTGTAATGATGACATGTGACACTCATAATAAGTAGGAATGAAGGGCATTTTGGTCCTTATAAATAGGAGTAAAAATGACATGTGGCACCCCTTTTGTTTTTTTAAAATACAACAAAAAAATCTAGTACAAAAAAATTTAGCACAAAAAATCTAGTACAAAAAAATATAGCACAAAAGTGTAGTACAAAAAAATATAGCACAAAAAAATATAGTATAAAAAAATATAGCTCAAAAAAATATAGTACAAAAAAATATAGCACAAAAAATTCAGCAAAACATATAGTACAAAAAAATCCAGCACAAAAAATTGATAAAAAAAATTTAAGACAAAAAAATTCTGCACAAAAAATTTAGCAAAAAATATAGTACAAAAATCCAGCACAAGAAAATGTTATACAACATAGAAATACAACACATCTTAGTGGGTTTTTTTAGTCTTCATATTTTATATAGCAATATGGTACTCAAATTAAAGATAAAAAGACGATTGATTTTACGGTGAAATTTTTATGAAAAAATAATGTCGTATAAAAAAGTTATGAACGTTTAAAAAACGGGGGTGGAATATGCATGTGCCCTGCATGTGGAGAGAGAATGTCCATAAATAGGATTTTCCCAAAATACCCTTGAACTCCTCCTTTCTCCTACATTTTCATCTTACCATTGATTTGAAAAATGAATGGTTAAGATTCCTTCTCATCCTACTTAGGCAAAATAAACTTTTTTATTTGATCTTACCCCATAGGTCCTATATTGGCCTAGTATAATACGCCTATAAGTGTGATCTCGTATCGTATAGTGGTGTATAGGTCTCGTATAGGCCTTATATTAGAGATGTCAATCGTGTCGGGTTGATGGTTTAGCTGGTTGACGGGTTGCGGGTTGCGGGTTAGTGGGTTGAAACATTCAACCCGACCCATATTATTATTCAGGTCAAAGATTTTAACCCTAACTCGACCCATATAAATTCGGGTCAACCCGAAACCGACCCATTTAACCCATATTTTTAAATGAGTCATATAAGTTGACTCATCTAGTATTGCAGTTGTATTTTTTTCATGTACCTTGTTGTATTTGTTTCATGTATTATGTTGTATTTTGTTTCAAACGTTGTACTTGGATGTTTAGTAATGAAATAAAATTTTGATTCTAATAAATATTGTCGCAAAATAGTGTTATAAAGTCTCTTACCATCTCGTTTTCGTTTCACTCGGATGTTTCCGCCATCGGTTGGGGTGTGACAGATTGGTATCAGAGCCATAACTATAGGAACTTAGGAAAAATTGTCATGATTTAACCTAGTTTATAGTTTAAATTCTTCCTACTTTGCTGCTCATCTATTCACTTTGTCTTAAATCATACATATGTCTTTCCTAAGACGTTACATAATACACATGAAGACGTGAAGACACTCGTATTATACAAACGATATGATTTCACCAAAATAGGCGTGAAACCCTCACTTTGATGAAGGACTCCCAACCCGCGTTATTCAAATTTTCACGAAATTACGCCATCAAGTTAGGAGTGAAATTCACATCTTGATGGAAAATCTCCCATTCTCACTCTAGTGGACCCTTACCAACGAGTCGAAATTTACTTTCTTGACCCGTTCTGTGACTACCCGCACTTTTAGGAAAACACCATTTTCTTACTTTGTTTAATCCCAGCTAAACTCAAAACACCCGACCGCGTTATTTTCTTTCATGATTGGCGATCATGTTTGCTATATATATATATATATATATACACACACATAATTATTAATAATAATAACAATTATAATGAAAATGTATAACACTTGGAATAAGTTTAGAGTAATTTGAGTATTCTTAAAAGTTGAGGGGTGCTAATGAAAATTTGGAATTTGAACAATTATATTTAATTGAGTTATTTACCCAACCCATCGTCCCCCCCCCCACGCAAACCCTAGAAACAAAACGTAAAAGGCAGCCGAGCGATTCTACACCGTCATCTTCCCTGGCGCTTGTCGGCGACGGAACAACCACCCAAGGCCACCGCAAACGGTAAACTTACTTCGTATCCTCTTATTAAAGTTCCGTTGTCTCGATTTCATCTCGGTTTCGTTTTCACCCCGACGTAATGCGTGGCAAGAGTAGTTTTGTTACATGAAGTGTTGCTTTTGTATGGCATGATACTATTGGTCTAGGGTTGTTAAGAAGCCTGCTTAAACTTGTTGAATATATGTTATGACCTGAGTTACTAGAAATTGATATGTTTATATGAAACTAGGATGTAATGATGTCGAGTGTTCATGATAACTGTGATGATAATGGATCTGATTTGGTTGTGAATAATGAGGATGATGATTGGTTTTGTTCCGATAATCATGAGTGTAGGGTGAATGATACTAAATATGTAAACCTTGCTTGATGGTAGTCTTGATGGCGTGTAAATAGGAAACGGTTATGATACGAGTCGATAATCCAAACTGTCACGCGTGCTAGGATGTCGTTTGGTTCTTGATGGTAGTTAGGGTTGGATTGAGGATGAGATGTGCATGCTTGTATGTTTGCACAATTGGTAAATATGAGTGTGATTGATCCATATGAATGTTAAATAAATTGTCAAAGACCTAATGATGGTCATATTAGAGTACTAGAAATCATGAAGTCTCATGCTTGGTGATAATGTTTATTGTATGAACTACCGATTAATGAAATAAATGATGAAATTGTGAATTAAGGAAACTAGTAGTGATGGTGGGAATTATGATTAGCATAACTGACAAGCCGAGAGTTTAGGTAACATGTGACTGACACCATGACTTACGACCTTGAATGACGAGCCGCACACTACCTGGTCACACATTAGAATGCTGTACAAACTAAACTGCATAATGAACAACTAATCGATGCACAACACTGATCGCACAAGTGCAGCTTGCACGTTTACAGCCCAGTCGCACAATGTACTTGGGCCGTTCTTAGATGGGCCACACACCCCTGGGCCGATTGCACAATGTATAGGGCTGCGTAATTTAATGGGCCAAGAGATTACGTGAGGTGCATAGTTCACCGGGTTATGTAAACTGGGCCGCCCTCCCGAACGAGTACACTGTTAGACTATAAATGTGCATGTACATTATGATAAATGTTTCTGAGCAACGTGCTAGTGTACGTGCACTGTTACTTGATTGCTAGTGTACGTGCACTGTTACTTGATTTACTTGTACATGAATTCCATACACTTGCTATGTGACTTTACGATAAATGTTATGGATCAATGTATTGTGTGATTAACAACTACGACTTGTATGAGGATATGTGTTTTACTTGTATGCTACCTGTGTGACGTGTACATAGAATACGTGATTTATGTGTAACTGACTGTCTATGTTAACCTCGGTAGGGTTTGGTTGACTAACTTGGAACGGGTAACGTAACATAACATACCGAGCAATCTAAGGTGAGTTCATTTCTCTTGAGCATGCGTCCCGGTGGTTGGGACAGTCATTAGGTATCCCTGAGAGGGATAGGTTTTTGGGTAAATCAATTGGGTATTCCTGAGAGGAATACTTCTTGTGATAAATCTGGAATGTTGGATAATATACTCGTCCTATCACCTTTAAAGTCCCTCCGTGTTGTTTGGTTACCTGAGAGGTAACAAGGTATTAGTTGGTAGCGCTACTTAGGTTTGGCACCCTCACCCCGTACCGGAGAGGACGGGTGTGAACTAATGACCTAGTGATGACCAATGCTTTGATAGGAGCATTGGGGAAAGGGCAAAATAAATCAGGAGCCGTCTTGTATCCGAGGTATTATCAACATTGTAATAAATAAACGGAATTAAACACTTGGTAACTAACATTTTCGCAAAACTATGAACTCACCAGCGTTGTTTGATACACGTGTGTGCATGCTCGCAGGTTATAGGTATGTGTGGATGTGGAACTTGCTGTCTGGGATGCTGGAGTGGTCATGGGTCGAGACACGTGGAATCGAGACGAGTCTAATGGTTATCATACATATGGGTTATGAAATACCTAACAAATGATTTATGCTTCCACTGAATACAATGATTTGTAATTACTGATTTGTAACACCTTATATTAATGAAAGTTTTATTTAAAATCTTGTTTGAGTTCAAGGTGATTGGTGGCTCGATCCTGGTGCGTCACACGTCTCGTGGGGGTTTCCGCTTGGGGTATTTTTGGGGGTGTGACAGTTTGGTATCAGAGCCACTGGTTATAGTGAACTTGGTTTTAAAACGTTTTTATAAAACCCGACTATAACCGAACAATTCTGAATACGCGAATACGACCATGACACCTAGCTCCAGATTGTCAGGTTCGTCTCTCGTTTACTCATTATACTGCATAACTAGTGAACACTTACATATGATATTGCATGTGATGGCACGTTTAGCACAACAGTATGGATTCATGTGTTACTTGCATGTGTTAAGAGGTTGATAGTGTGGTGTTACCTTAGACATTCATGACCCCTGTTTTGTGATATTCTTTGTTTGAATCTGAGTTTGAGGAACCATTTGACATGAGTTAGGAGGAACTGAGATGAGCATGCAAATCACAATATTATTGTGGGTGCACACATAATAATAATGTGGGGTGCATGTGAGTCCCAGTGAGGCTTAACAAGTGAAAAGGGGTTCTGCTCTGTTATTTGATCAATGTGAAACGTAACAATTTTATAGGAGTCATAGTATTGATTGTCTCCTACTCGAATGTGACCTTTTCACTTCTCTCTGAACCCTTACGAATCTTGATGCTATCGAGTATTACATGAACACCCATCTGAACGCCTAGAGAACTGTGTAGAATGTTAGGTGCTAGTACGAACGTCCTTGAGTTGGATGTCGCAGCGTCAAATGGTTGGTCTATACCTTCCTCGCTCATCTTCGTTTGCTGGAACTCAATGTATTAACGTCTTTGACCCCGAAGTGCGATCATTTCTGCAACACTCTGGCAGCGTACCGTGTATTACTCCATCGACATGCAAGATTGATGGGCAAGAGGATGAGCGTAGTACCTCACTGACCTCAGTATTAGAACGACCTTGGCTACCGGCAACGCGCATCAGCAAATTGGCTTCAACCGAATCCTTAACCCTAGTCAGCGGCTCATGGGAGCCAACTCTTACGAATCAATCGGGACATAGGCGATGACAATTGACTGTAGTATGGAATGTGTGACTGCTAGCACAATGAGTAACGCTTTAGGACGTGACACGGAATGTGAAAAGACGGATTTTGTCAGAGAAAGATCGTAGGACTCCATTTCAGGCAATGACATTAGAGGTAACAGTCACGATGACATCAAGGTATTTGTAACTATGGCCTACAGTATGGAAATGAAGGTGCCCACGACATGGATTGACCGTTGTTAGAATCAAGACGACAACAACCAAGGGAACGACGACAATAACAACACTGGAAATGATACTCATGGAACGGCATTTAGGATTGGCGTGGGCGACGCCAGGATTTTAGCAACGTGGTAGCTAGTATGAGTAGCTAATCGCTTCGTCTCTGTTCTGTTTAACCCTGATGCTCCTTGAATCTGAACCTGTTGTGGGATCGGCTGATGGCAAGACAATTGAAATTTCATATGTTCGTTGGGATGCAAACTCGACCTTGTGGGACAAGTGTTCGACTTTGTGACAACTCGAGTTTTCGAGATTCCACTTTCGCATTTATTGCAGTTGACTGTTTGGGTGTTTGCTTACTTGACTTGTTTGATTTGTAACTGTACATTGGATTATAATTCGAGATGATTGTTTGACATGCTATGTGTTTTATATATGAAGTGTCTGATTTGTGAACTTATAAGTATTTAAGATTATAACAACCCGACGAAACACAAGATGTGTTTCGCCAATAACAACTCGACGAAACGAAGTGATTCGCCATAACCAATCACGACGAAACAGAAGTTTGTTTCGTCATCCTCATCTCGACGAAACAAGCTGTTTCGCCGACCCATATATTCGCCGAAGCCCATTACGGGCCCAGTACGGTAAAACGAGTATATTAGCGTACACAGACTCCTGTTTCATACCTTTGGTAAAAATCTAAACCCTAGAACCTTCTCCTCTTCTGTGTGACGGCAATCTTGTGTCCCCGAAGCCCCAAATCGATCTCGTTATTACCCCGTTCATCGCGGTTAGTGTTTTACTCTTGCGTAATTGTTTGATTCGTATCTGTGTTAATTGTTTTGCTTGAAATCGTTAGGGTTGATGCTATATAACGCTTGTATTCATGATTTTTCTTGATAAATTGACCTTGCTCGAAGGGATTCTATTGGTCACAATTTCTGTATATAGAGTTTGGATTGTTGGTTGATGATGATCAGAATAGAATATGGATGATGTTGATCATGTGATTGTAATACTCATGCAATGGTTAAATCATATACTTTATTGTCTAAAAATTTACCCATGATTATGTTATGATTAGTAAGATATGAATATGGTGATTTCTGAATGATTACTGAATGATTTCTGTGTTGATGATGACTGTATAATCTTTGTATGCTGTGACGGCTGATTAGGGTTTGCTGTGTTTGATTGATTATCAACGTAACTGATGTTTTGATGAAACACCAGACGACGAAACACATCTGGTGAAACGAATGTGTTTCGCCGAAACCAATCCTGCCGAAACTAACTTGGCGAAACAGAAGTGTTTCTCCGAGACCATTTACGACGAAACAAATGGGACGAAACAGAAGTGTTTTGTCGAAGGGAATTCACGGCGAAACAGGGGTGTTTCGCCGAATGGGTAATTTGCACAGTAACTTAGTTTAATCCTGTTAAAGTTAACTGAGTTAACTAACTGCTGTTAAATGTTGTGCATGACTTGTATGATTATGAACACGTGTAATGTGCTACTCGGTGATTATTGATGCATTATTTACTGTGATTGTACTTATATGCGAACTTCGTGAATACATACTGATTTCTGTACACGTGCGTACTTTAGGACTTGATTGATTTACTTGAGCACATAACTTAGCATACCGAGCAAACCAAGGTGAGTTCACACTCTTACTAAGGCATGGGATTCCCGGGGTAGGGAATGGGATTGATTGATTGTACTTACATGGTTATGGGAATTACGTACTACTGACCTCATTTGGGAAAGGTCACTTATAGATACTGCTAGACTAGTGATACATGGGGAAGCCCCCACTACTCTTCGCACACATGCCTGGAATGGCCGCGATACTGATACTGATCTTCGCACACATGCCTGGAATGGCCGCGATACTGATACTAAACTTCGCACACATGCCTGGAGGGCCGCGATACAAATAAAACTAGTCTACAATACATGGGAAACCCCCACTAATCTTCGCAAACATGCCTGGAGGGCCGCGATGTAATATAAACGATACATGGGTTACTAAACAAACAAACAGTTTACGAAACGAACACTATAACTAAACAACCCACTGTGAACTCGCTCAACTAGTTGTTGACTCTCTGTTACATGCCTTGCAGGTCGTTAGGTACACATGGAGCTTGCGCTGGGAGGCGCGGTCGTTGTGGACAAGGATCGTGGATGTTTTGTTAAACGTTTATGACATTACATATTTATTCTTATGATGGGTTTATTTTGATGCTTCCGCTAAACATTGAAACTACATTTATGTTTGAACACCTTTCATATTGGTTTGGTTGAATTACAATTACTTTTACTTATATGTTCAATATGATTGGTGGCTTGATCCTGGTCAGTCACGCCTCCAAGCAGTGATACTCCGCGAGTGGATTTTGGGGGTGTGACAGATTGGTATCAGAGCCAGGTTATAGAGAACTTGATTTTAATAAGGGGAAAACGTTTTTATTAAAACCAGACTATAACCAGAACAGTGCTCAACGATCCACAATGACGCTTCGCTCCACGTGCAAGGCTCAACACCATAGGTACTACTATTCATGTTTACATTGCCTACTTGCTAGAATTACATAGAACTTTGCTCCTGGTATGCTTAGATTACATTGCCTACTATTCGTTATTGCTTGAGAACACTTATGTGCTTACTCTCTTCTGTCATCGCACTATTTGCGAACGCTCTCTCACTTATGTTACCTTTGCTATGAAGATCATGGCTGGACGCATTAACTTGACACAAGCCCAGTTGACGGCTCTCATTAACGAACAAGTTGCTGCGGCACTTGCAGCCGCACAAGCAGGAGGTATACCCTGCAGTCGTAACTCACACTAGGATCTTTAGATCCTACACTCCTAAACCAACTCTTATGTTTAACCTTGTCCTGTTCTCATACACAACAGGTCAACACGCTCAGCCACCTGTTTGCACTTTCAAGAACTTCATGGACTGTCGTCCTAGCACGTTCAGTGGCACGGAGGGAGCAGTGGGACTCCTCCATTGGTTTGAAAAGCTCGAGTCAGTGTTTGAGATGTGTGAATGCCCTGAGTCTCGCCGGGTGAAGTACGCCACTGGCACACTGGAAGGAATCGCGCTGACTTGGTGGAATACGCAAGTTCAACTTTTAGGGTTGGCAGCTGCTAACGCCACCCCTTGGAATGAATTCAAAGAGCTGATTAAACCGGAATAATGCACACATGACGACATCCACAAGTTAGAAGTGGAGTTCTTTCATTTGAAGATGACTGGGTCGGAAATTGAGGCATATACTAAACGGTCAAACGAGCAGGCCGTCCTGTGTCCAACTATGGTGGACCCTCCTATCAGACGTATTGAGTTGTATCTCAAAGGGCTGGCACCAGAAATTCAAAGCCACGTGACATCGCCCAACCTTAATAACATCCAGGATATTCTGCGTCTTGCTCATCGCCTCACAGATCAGGCAGTGGAACAGAACAGGCTGCCTAAACATATCAGTGCTATCGATGCTACTACTTCCGCTACTCCCAGTGATAACAAGCGGAAATGGGATGGGGATTCCAGCAAAGGTTCAGCTACAGCTCAGTCTCAGGTTTAGCAGCGCAAGACTGATAACTACCAGAGCCCTGGTCAGCAATCTTCGGGTAATCAAAGACAGGGTGGATATCGAGGAAACCTCCCACGGTGCAATACTTGCAACAAACACCACAACGGCCAGTGCAACAAGGGTCGTTGTCCGCGGTGCCTCAAGATGGGTCATGAGGCTAAAGATTGTTGAAGCTCCCGACCTGCGAACCAGAATCAGCAACAACAACCACCCGCTCCATGAAACCAGCAGCAGCAACAGCAGCGAGGCAACAAAGGATGCTATCAATGTGGTGCTGAAGGCCACTTCAAACGTGACTGCCCCCAGTTAAACCAGAACCAGAACAACAACAACAACAACAATCAGGGCAACGGGAATAACAATGGGGGAAACAATAATGGCAATTATGCTAGGGGTCGTGTGTTCGTGATGGGGCAGGGTGACGCAAGGAATGATCCTAACGTGGTTATGGGTAAGTTTCTTCTCGACGACTTTTATGTTACTGTATTGTTTGATTCGGGTGCGGATACCAGTTATGTGTCTCTAAAAGTTAGTCAAATGTTAAAACGTACACCAACACCCTTAAACACCAAACATGTCGTAGAGTTAGCCAACGGTAAAAGTTTAGAAGCCACACACGTAGTCAAGGGTTGTAACATCGTCTTAGCGGGTCAGACTTTCTCCATCGACCTCATTCCTATAGTTCTGGGTAGTTTCGATATCGTCATTGGTATGGATTGGTTATCCCAACAGCAAGCAGAGATCTTATGCAAGGAGAAGATCGTTCGTATTCCCCGTCCTGGTAAAGAACCTCTCGAAGTTCAAGGCGACAAGAGTGGTGCCGTGGTTGGCATCATCTCCTTTTTGAAGGCTCAGAAATGTTTGCGAAAGGGTCACACTGCCATTTTGGCACTTATTACTGATGCGTCAGCGAAAGAGAAGAGATTAGAGGATATCCCGGTGGTACGCGATTTTCCTCAAGTATTTCCTGAAGATCTACCTGGGCTACCGCCTCATCGCCAGGTCGAATTCCAGATTGAACTAGCTCCTGGAGCAGCACCTATAGCTCGTGCACCGTATCGCTTAGCTCCAACTGAACTGGAAGAACTGTTCAAACAACTACAAGAGCTCTTGGATAAGGGCTTTATTCGTCCTAGCTCTTCGCCTTGGGGAGCTCCAGTACTTTTTGTGAAGAAGAAAGACGGTACCTTCCGTATGTGCATAGATTACCGTGAACTGAACAAGGTGACCGTAAAGAATCGCTATCCTCTGCCACGTATAGATGACTTGTTCGACCAGCTGCAAGGGTCGAGCTACTACTCAAAGATTGATCTGAGGTCAGGTTACCATCAGCTGAGAGTCCGGGGTGAGGACGTCTCCAAAACAGCATTCAGAACTCGCTACGGCCACTACGAGTTCCTTGTCATGCCTTTCGGGTTAACAAACGCACCGGCAGTCTTCATGGATCTTATGAACAGGGTGTGCAAGCCTTACTTAGAAAAGTTTGTGATTGTTTTCATCGACGACATCCTGATCTACTCCAAGAGTCAGAAGGAACACGAACAGCACTTGCGACTCATTTTGGAACTCCTTCGAACGGAACAACTGTACGCCAAGTTTTCAAAATACGACTTCTGGCTTCGCGAAGTCCACTTTCTAGGCCATGTGGTAAACAAGGATGGGATTCATGTTGATCCATCCAAGGTAGATTCGATCAGGAACTGGCCTGCACCGCGTACACCAACGGAAATACGCCAATTCTTGGGTTTGGCGGGTTATTACAGACGGTTCATCAAAGACTTCTCAAAGATTGCACAGCCGCTTACATTACTGACACAGAAAGGTGTTACTTATCGTTGGGGAAATACACAGGAAACAGCTTTCCAACACTTAAAGGATAGATTATGCAGCGCACCTATTCTTTCATTGCGAGAGGGCACAGACGATTTTATGGTCTACTGCGACGCGTCGATTCAGGGTCTGGGTTGTGTATTGATGCAAAGGGATAAAGTCATTGCCTACGCTTCGTGCCAACTTAAAGTTCATAAACGGAACTACACTACGCATGATTTAGAATTGGGAGCTGTTTTTTTTGCGCTTAAGATATGGCGACATTACCTGTACGGTACCAAGTGCACTATCTACACCGATCACAGGAGTCTCGAGCATATCTTCAAGCAGAAGGAATTGAACATGCGACAACGTTGATGGGTCGAGCTACTTAATGATTACGAATGCGCTATCAAGTACCATCCAGGCAAAGCCAATGTTGTGGCTGACACCCTCAGTCGGAAAGACACTATGCCTAAACGCGTGCGAGCATTGCAACTTACTATTCAGTCTAGTCTTCCTGCACAGATACGAGATGCTCAGGTAGAAGCATTGAACCCGGAAAATGTCAGGGCTGAAGCCTTACGCGGTTCAAGGCAACGATTAGAACAGAGGGAAGACGGCGCCTATTATGTAACGGGGCGTATTTGGGTCCCACGTTATGGCAACTTACGCGAGCTGGTAATGGATGAGGCACATAAGTCTCGCTACTCAGTACATCCTGGTTCAGATAAGATGTACCACGATCTCAGAACAACATATTGGTGGCCTAGCATGAAGGCTCACATAGCAACTTACGTCGGCAAATGTTTGACTTGTGCGAGAGTCAAGACGGAACACCAGAAACCATCAGGCCTACTCCAGCAACCGAGGATACCACAATGGAAATGGGAAGAAATTTCCATGGATTTTGTTACTGGCCTGCCAAGATCCCAGCGTGGGAACGATACTATTTGGGTGATCGTGGATCGACTCACAAAGTCTGCTCACTTCTTGGCTATCAAGGAAACAGACAAGTTCTCTACATTAGCAGACATTTACTTGAAAGAAGTTGTTTCGAGGCATGGAGTGCCAACCTCTATTATTTCAGATCGTGATGCACGATTCACTTCAGAACTGTGGCAAGCGATGCATAAATCTTTTGGCTCTCGATTAGACATGAGCACGGCTTATCACCCTCAGACGGACGGGCAGTCTGAGCGTACTATTTAAACTCTTGAAGACATGCTTAGGGCATGTGTTATCAATTTCGGCAACAGCTGGGAAAAACACCTCCCTTTAGTAGAGTTTTCGTACAATTACAGTTACCACACCAGCATACAAGCCGCTCCATTCGAGGCATTATACGGATGTAAATGCCGGTCACCTCTCTGTTGGGCAGAGGTGGGGGATAGTCAAATCACAGGTCCAGAAATGGTAGTTGATGCTACTGAATGGATTGCACAGATACGACAACGTATGGCGGCAGCACGTGACCGTCAGAAAAGTTACGCTGATAAGCGCAGGAAACCACTCGAATTCCAGGTTGGGGATCGAGTGCTACTCAAAGTCTCACCCTGGAAGGGTGTGGTTCGTTTTGGTAAACGAGGCAAACACAATCCGCGGTATGTCGGACCGTTCGAAATCACAGAAAGAATAGGCAAAGTGGCCTACAGACTGAACCTACCAGCAGAACTCGGTGCAATTCACAACGTTTTCCACGTGTCGAATCTGAAGAAGTGTCTGTCAGATGAGACCCTCATAGTTCCTTTGAAGGAACTCACTATCGACAAGCAGTTACATTTCGTCGAGGAACCAGTTGAAATCACGGACCGGGATGTTAAGGTCCTCAAGCACACTAGAATACCTCTTGTTCGAGTTCGTTGGAACTCCCGTCGTGGCCCAGAGTTCACCTGGGAACGAGAAGACCAAATGAAACTCAAGTATCCCCAGTTATTCGGAGACCGTGCAACCACTACTGAGGCTGACGCTACTACAGAATTTCGGGATGAAATTCCAAATCAACGGGGGGATGATGTGACACCCCAGGGAAACCAGTAAACGATACAACTTACCTAGCTTCCTCAGTAACCGCATGCTAAATTTCGGGACGAAATTTCTTTCAAGTTGGGGATAATGTGACAACTCGAGTTTCTGAGATTCCACTTTCGCATTTATTGCACGTTGACAGTTTGGATGTTTTCTTACTTGACTTGTTTGATTTGTAACTGTACACTGGATTATAATTCGAGATGATTGTTTGACATGCTATGTGTTTTATATATGAAGTGTCTGATTTGTGAACTTATAACTATTTAAGATTATAACAACCCGACGAAACACAAGATGTGTTTCGCCAATAACAACTCGACGAAACGAAGTGATTCGCCATAACCAATCACGACGAAACAGAAGTTTGTTTCGTCATCCTCATCTCGACGAAACAAGCTGTTTCGCCGACCCATATATTCGCCGAAGCCCATTACGGGCCCAGTACGGTAAAACGAGTATATTAGCGTACACAGACTCCTGTTTCATACCTTTGGTAAAAATCTAAACCCTAGAACCTTCTCCTCTTCTGTGTGACGGCAATCTTGTGTCCCCGAAGCCCCAAATCGATCTCGTTATTACCCCGTTCATCGCGGTTAGTGTTTTACTCTTGCGTAATTGTTTGATTCGTATCTGTGTTAATTGTTTTGCTTGAAATCGTTAGGGTTGATGCTATATAACGCTTGTATTCATGATTTTTCTTGATAAATTGACCTTGCTCGAAGGGATTCTATCGGTCACAATTTCTGTATATAGAGTTTGGATTGTTGGTTGATGATGATCAGAATAGAATATGGATGATGTTGATCATGTGATTGTAATACTCATGCAATGGTTAAATCATATACTTTATTGTCTAAAAATTTACCCATGATTATGTTATGATTAGTAAGATATGAATATGGTGATTTCTGAATGATTACTGAATGATTTCTGTGTTGATGATGACTGTATAATCTTTGTATGCTGTGACGGCTGATTAGGGTTTGCTGTGTTTGATTGATTATCAACGTAACTGATGTTTTGACGAAACACCAGACGACGAAACACATCTGGCGAAATGAATGTGTTTCGCCGAAACCAATCCTGACGAAACGAACTTGGTGAAACAGAACTGTTTCTCCGAGACCATTTACGACGAAACAAATGGGACGAAACAGAAGTGTTTCGTCGAAGGGAATTCACGGCGAAACAGGGGTGTTTCGACGAATGGGTAATTTGCACAGTAACTTAGTTTAATCGTGTTAAAGTTAACTGAGTTAACTAACTGCTGTTAAATGTTGTGCATGACTTGTATGATTATGAACACGTGCAATGTGCTACTCGGTGATTATTGATGCATTGTTCACTATGATTGTACTTATATGCGAACTTCGTGAATACATACTGATTTCTGTACACGTGCGTACTTTAGGACTTGATTGATTTACTTGAGCACATAACTTAGCATACCGAGCAAACCAAGGTGAGTTCACACTCTTACTAAGGCATGGGATTCCCGGGGTAGGGAATGGGATTGATTGATTGATTGTACTTACATGGTTATGGGAATTACGTACTACTGACCTCATTTGGGAAAGGTCACTTATAGATACTGCTAGACTAGTGATACATGGGGAAGCCCCCACTACTCTTCGCACACATGCCTGGAATGGCCGCGATACTGATACTGATCTTCGCACACATGCCTGGAATGGCCGCGATACTGATACTAAACTTCGCACACATGCCTGGAGGGCCGCGATACAAATAAAACTAGTCTACCATACATGGGAAACCCCCACTAATCTTCGCAAACATGCCTGGAGGGCCGCGATGTAATTATAAATGATACATGGGTTACTAAACAAACAAACAGTTTACGAAACGAACACTATAACTAAACAACCCACTGTGAACTCGCTCAACTAGTTGTTGACCCTCTGTTACATGCCTTGCAGGTTGTTAGGTACACATGGAGCTTGCACTGGGAGGCGCGGTCGTTGTGGACAAGGATCGTGGATGTTTTGTTAAACGTTTATGACATTACATATTTATTCTTATGATGGGTTTATTTTGATGCTTTCGCTAAACATTGAAACTACATTTATGTTTGAACACCTTTCATATTGGTTTGGTTGAATTACAATTACTTTTACTTATATGTTCAATATGATTGGTGGCTTGATCCTGGTCAGTCACGCCTCCAAGCGGTGATACTCCGCGAGTGGATTTTGGGGGTGTGACAGACATCGACCTTCTTTCTGCTTCCCTTGATAGTTTTGATACGGTAGTCAGTATGGATTGGTTATCCAGATATCGCGCAGATATACCCTGTGAGGAGGAAGTTGTCGTCTATCATAAAGTATCCGAGTGGTGCAGAGGTTAGCATCAATTCAGCAATGAAGGCCAGAAGTGTCCACGGAAGGATTACCCCGCTATGTTAGCACTCGTTACTGATGTTAAGGCTAAGGAAAAGAGGATCGAGGATCCACCCATTATTCGTGATTTTTCCCTATGTGCTACCAGAAGAACTATCAGGTTTACCTTCACATCGTTAGGTGGAATATCAGATCGGTATCATGTCAGAGGCAGCCCTGATTACTCATACTCTTACCGTCTTGCACCAGGAGGGTTGCAAGAGCTGTCTAATCAACTACAGGAACCGTTGAACAGGAGTTTTGTTGAACCTAGTTTTTCGCTTTGGGAAGCCCAGTTATATCCGTGAAGATAAGCCTTTTCGTATGTGTATTGATTATCGAAAACTTAACAAGGCGACAGTTAAAGACCGCTTGCCTTGACATGTATTGCCAGTCTGTTGACCAGTAGCGAGGGTCAAGCTCCCATTCGAGGATTAATTAACGAACGAGCTATTTTCAGAAGGAAGTCTAAGGGGAGAATGTTCCTGCAATGGCATATCAAACGCAGCGTGGCCATTTCGACGTTGTATTCCATGACCTTTTGGGATAAACAACACACCAGCAGCCTTATGGATCACATGAATCGACCGTGTTTATTGAGGACGTCTTGAATCATTCCCAGGAGAAAGGAACACCATGGGCGGTATTTGTATCCTATCTTAGAGCTCCCAAGGGAGGAGCCACTACACGCGAAGTCTCGTTAGGAGTAACTTCTGGATTCGAGAGGTACATACTTTTCTTGGTCACGTAGCCAACGAAGAGGGAATACATGTGGATCTCGCTAATATCGATTCTGTTAGAAACTGATCGACACCAAAGATCCCTTTGGGGGTACGGCAAACCCTTGGTTTCGCAAGATACTATCGCAGATTCATCGCAGGATTTTCAAAGATTGTGCAGCTCTAACCTCTTTAACACAGCAGTGTGCTGTGTATCCATGGGAGACAGAACATGAGAACGTCTCTTCAAGCTTTTGAAACTCAACACTACAATATACTGAGTATTTTCTTTACCCGAGGGTACGGGTGATCTAGTGGTATACTATGACGGTTCGAATCAGAGTTCCAGTTACACGCTGACGCAACACGAAGAAAGTAATGACCTACTCGGTGGATTTACAAGAAGATTTGCACGCGTCACAACCTACGGTGGAAGCTATGGTCTTTGGATTTAAGCTGGAGGCATTACTTGGACGGTAGCAAATGCACTACTTAGACCGATCACAAGGGCCTCCCGTGTACCTTTGTTTCGGAAGAGCTAAACATGTAATAGCATCGCTGGATGGAACTTTTGAATGATTACGACGGTGAAACCTGAACGTGCACGAGCCTTGCAACTCACTATCGACTCTAACCTACCTGATCAGACTCGCTCTATTCAAAATGGAGAACTGAAGAAAGGGAATTTTCAAGTTGAACCCATGCGGGGCATGGAGAAGCAACCTTTGGTGGGTCGGACGATATTCGCTACCTCATGGAACGAATGTGGATCTCATTATATGGCAACTATAGGGAATTTATGTTGACCAAAGCACACCGTCCTCGATATTCTAGTCGTCTAGGTTTTGATGAGAGATATTAGGATCAATAAATCTCATACTGGTGATCAGGCATGAAGGCCCACCTGGCAATGTATGTGAATGATGTTTGACTTGTGGGAAAGTCAAGGTGGAGTATCAGTAACCAGAAACACCCATATGGAAATGAGAACAGACTGCCATGGATTCTGTCACTAGTCTACTTACAACTCGAAACGGAAACAATATCACGTGGGTGATCGTTGATGGTCTCACGTTACCAGCACGCTTTCTTGCAAACAAGGAAACTGACGAGTCTTCACAGCTATGAATGTTCCTTTGAGAGAGGCGGCTTTTAGGCACGAGGTACCAACTCCTGTTACCTCTGATTTTGAACTATACTTGATTTATGACAGGCAATACACAACCCTTGGCTCACGTTTAGACATGAGCATCACCTATCACCGTAGGATAAACGATCTGAGTAAACGAACCATCCTGACACTTGAAGACATGCTGCGAGCATGTGTGTGACTGGCCTTAGCGAAAATTGGAAGGTCACTTACCTTGGTTGAGTTTACTACAACAGTTACCATTCTAGTATTCAGACAACTCTGTTTGAGGCATTGCATGGACAGTAACGCTAATCTCCTTGTTAGATTAAGGTGGGTGACAATCTAATCATAGGTCCAGGACTTGTACTCGAAACCCTTGGGAAGATTGCTTGGATCGGAAATCATTTGGCGGTAATGAGTGACCGTCAGGGAAGTTGATAAGCTTAGGAAACAATGAGAGTTCGCTGTAGGCGATCGTATCATGTCGAAAATCTCACCCTGGGAGGGTGTGGTACGCTTGGGAAGCGTGGCAAGCTTAATTTACATTACGTTGAGTCATTCAAAATTTTGGAAAGAATCGGTCATGTGGCCTACAAACTCGACTTACCCGACGAATTGGGTAACATGCACATTATCATTTATGTCTCAAATCTAAGGCAGTGTTTGATGAAACGTTTGTGATATCTTTATTAGACAAGTTGCAGTTGTCGAGGAAGCAATCAAAGACATAGACGAGGAAGTAAGGTTCATTAACATAGTCCAATTTCCAATCGTGAGGGTTCGTTGGAACACAAGACGTGGACCGGAGTTCACGTGGGAACGCTGTAATCGGAGGAAGCTCTAGTATCTTCGGTGGTCCAAACGGTTGAGTCAACCTCTGATATCATTAGTGAATTTCGGGATGAAATTCCCTTTCAAGTTGGGGATGATGTGGTACCCGTGGAAAATCTGCAGTTATCCTGATTTAGCACCTTACTATTTTGGATTACTTATCAAATTTCGGGACGAAATTTCTTTCAAGTTGGGGATGATGTGACAACCCGCACTTTCAGGAAAACACCATTTTCTTACTCTTTTTAATCCCAGCTAAACTCAAAACACCCGACCACGTTATTTTCTTTCACGATTGGCGATCATGTTTGCTATATATATATATATACATAATTATTAATAATAATAACAATTATAATGAAAATGTATAACACTTGGAATAAGTTTAGAGTAATTTGAGTATTCTTAAAAGTTGAGCGGTGCTAATGAAAATTTGGAATTTGAACAATTATATTTAATTGAGTTATTTAACCAACCCATCGCCCCCCCCCCCACGCAAACCCTAGAAACAAAACGTAAAAGGCAGCCGAGCGATTCTACACCGTCATCTTCCCCGGCGGTTGTCGGCGACGGAACAACCACTCAAAGCCACCGCAAACGGTAAGCTTACTTCGTATCCTCTTATTAAAGTTCCGTTGTCTCGGTTTCATCTCGGTTTCGTTTTCACCCCGACGTAATGCGTGGCAAGAGTAGTTTTGTTACATGAAGTGTTGCTTTTGTATGGCATGATACTATTAGTCTAGGGTTGTTAAGAAACCTGCTTAAACTTGTTGAATATATGTTATGACCTGAGTTACTAGAAATTGATATGTTTATATGAAACTAGGATGTAATGATGTCGAGTGTTCATGATAACTGTGATGATAATGGATCTGATTTGGTTGTGAATAATGAGGATGATGATTGGTTTTGTTCCGATAATCATGAGTGTAGGGTGAATGATACTAAATACGTAAACCTTGCTTGATGGTAGTCTTGATGGCGTGTAAATAGGAAACGGTTATGATACGAGTCGATAATCCAAACTGTCACGTATGCTAAGATGTTGTTTGGTTCTTGATGGTAGTTAGGGTTGGATTGAGGATGAGATGTGCATGCTTGTATGTTTGCACAATTAGTAAATATGAGTGCGATTGATCCGTATGAATGTTAAATAAAATGTCAAAGACCTGATGATGGTCATATTAGAGTACCAGAAATCATGAAGTCTCATGCTTGGTGATAATGTTTATTGTATGAACTACCGATTAATGAAATAAATGATGAAATTGTGAATTAAGGAAACTAGTAGTGATGGTGGGAATTATGATTAGCATAACTGACAAGCCGAGAGTTTAGGTAACATGTGACTGACACCATGACTTACGACCTTGAATGACGAGCCGCACACTACCTGGTCACACATTAGAATGCTGTATAAACTAAACTGCATAATGAACAACTAATCGATGCACAACACTGATCACACAAGTGCAGCTTGCACGTTTACAGCCCAGTCGCACAATGTACTTGGGCCGTTGTTAGATGGGCCGCACACCCCTGGGCTGATTGCACAATGTATAGGGCTGCGTAATTTAATGGGCCAAGAGATTACGTGAGGTGCATAGTTCACCAGGTTATGTAAACTGGGCCGCCCTCCCGAACGAGTACACTGTTAGACTATAAATGTGCATGTACATTATGATAAATGTTTGTGAGCAACGTGCTAGTGTACGTGCACTATTACTTGATTTACTTGTACATGAATTCCATACACTTGCTATGTGACTTTACGATAAATGTTATGGATCAATGTATTGTGTGATTAACAACTACGACTTGTATGAGGATATGTGTTTTACTTGTATGCTACCTGTGTGACGTGTACGTAGAATACGTGATTTATGTGTAACTGACTGTCTATGTTAACCTCGGTAGGGTTTGGTTGACTAACTTTGAACTGGTAACGTTAGATAACATACCGAGCAATCTAAGGTGAGTTCATTTCTCTTGAGCACGCGTCCCGGTGGTTGGGACAGTCATTGGGTATCCCTGAGAGGGATAGGTTTTTGGGTAAATCAATTGGGTATTCCTGAGAGGAATACGTCTTGTGATAAATCTGGAATGTTGGATAATATACTCGTCCTATCACCTTTAAAGTCCCTCCATGTTGTTTGGTTACCTGAGAGGTAACAAGGTATTAGTTGGTAGCGCTACTTAGGTTTGGCACCCTCACCCCGTACCGGAGAGGACGGGTGTGAACTAATGACCTAGTCATGACCAATGCAAATAGGAGCATTGGGGAAAGGGCAAAATAAATCAGGAGCTGTCTTGTATCCGAGGTATTATCAACATTGTAATCAATAAACGGAATTAAACACTTGGTAACTAACGTTTTCGTAAAACTATGAACTCACCAGCGTTGTCTGATACACGTGTGTGCATGCTCGCAGGTTATAGGTATGTGTGGATGTGGAACTTGCTGTCTGGGATGCTGGAGTGGTCATGGGTCGAGACACGTGGAATCGAGACGAGTCTAATGGTTATCATACATATGGGTTATGAAATACCTAACAAATGATTTATGCTTCCGCTGAATACGATGATTTGTAATTACTGATTTGTAACACCTTATATTAATGAAATTTTATTTAAAATATGGTATGAGTTCAAGGTGATTGGTGGCTTTATCCTGGTGCGTCACACGTCTCGCGGGGGTTTCCGCTTGGGGTATTTTTGGGGGTGTGACGTGTTCGGTGAGTACCAACCACACTTAGGGTACGATGTTGCCAAGTTAGGGGTGAAACCCGCACCTTGACAACTAGTTCCACTTCTTGATTTTCAATCCCTCCAAAGTCTCGAATTTTCGATCGACAAGGGACATGTAGTAACTGGAAGGGTGAATATTGTTAACCGCTTCTCGGTGAGAGTATTCTACCTATAAGGCTAAAACATGTTTCCCTAACTCGAAGGAACTTTCGATTACTTTGGAATAGTCTTAGTTTCATTCTGAGACATTCCAAGCTTTATGATAAGACTCTTTTATGTTATATCCATTTTCATGTGTTTTATACTTTATACTTCGTTCGTTTCAAAACCGAAGCAAGAATCGCACGTTTCTCGCAATCTAAAACAATACTGATACTTGAGAACAAACTAAATTTATACTCTTTTTGTCTTTATACGTGATTATACATTGGAATACATGTTATACTTATGCAAATTATGTGAAACCTACATGTTATGTGAAATACTTCTATGCTAATTCATGCAAACAAATGTGATTTTCTAAACGTAATAAAATTGATGTTATTTATGAAAACGCCACCGCGCCAATCTAATCCATAGATTGTTTTGATCCAACGGATGAGGGGCGTTCTCACCGTTTTCACACTTTTAGGCGTTTTTCCTAAATTATGCCCCTATATATGTGTGTATATATTTATAATACTATATTAAGAGAACTGGGTTTTTTTCCTTATTAAGTAATCTATTATCTATACTACCTTATTAAGTAAACTAGGTTTTTTACCCTTATGGTAATTTTACATTGTGTACACATCTTCAGGCAACATGTACAAGAGAGCCAAGCTATTTTAGAGGGGTTAAACTTGCCCATTGTCCAAAAAATTAAGACACTTTAAGGTATTTTAGTGATTTTGTCACCTTTGTAACCTATAATGTTAAGATGACATGTGAAGAGTCTAACTTAATTGATTAAATTTATTGTAATTTCCACAAATTAGAATGAATGCATATATATAAAGATAAATTGATAATTTTAGAATAAAAAAATTGAATAGAGTATTAAATAGTCATTAACATTTTTTTGTTTTACAATAAAAAGGACTTTTAGAACTACTCCATCAACCAATAAAAAAGTTTGGCCACAAGAACCATATGATCCCAAACTTACGATACCGAGCTCAACCAAATTTTGCTCTTCAGAAATAACAATGGCACGCTAGATAACCACCCAATTTTGCTCTCATTTCTTATCAATCAAACAGGTTATTAATTTCTTCTTACAATTGTATAGTACTTCTTATGTTTTTGCACTCAATCAATCAACACCTCAACCTTATCTTATATTTTGTATCTATACTTTCTCAATTTCCTTATTGTTTACATAATTCAATTGATTCCCACTACTTTGATCATCTTTTACACCCTATGTATTGGTTTTGAAACCAACATGCCTCTTTATATACGTGATTATTATGTTTCCTAATCTTAAGTTGTTGTCGTTGCTTGCGATTTTGGTATCTTCAGATGCAACTGCTAGCAGATTTAGCTCAACCTTAGAAGGACACCTCAACTTGTGGAATCCGTGGAGGACAACAATGTAAATCTTAATCTTTTATTGTATTTGCAATTTGCAATTTGTTTAATTTGTGAATTATTTCTATTTAGTTGAACTTTTTTTAATTAAATAAAGTGCAGGACGTTGAGGAGCTAATGGGATTAGCACCTGAGAAAGTCCTAAAACGGATGAAATTTTGTCTTAAGAAAGCAGGTTACAAGAAACCTGTCACGAACTTGGTTTCTTTATATTCGTCTATTTTCTTTAATATGATTAGAATATAATGGTAAATGAACAAGATACCACTGCAAATGTAGAACATAAGGAATTTAATTGTAGCTACACTTGAAGTGAGTTTAATGGTGTGAAAAGTGTGAACCTTTTTAATCTTAAGGTTTACTTATTTTATTTTCGGAATACAGCTTTCTTTTACTTAATAATTACTGAAAACTCACATAAAGCTTATGAATGCCCAACCTATAAAAAACCTAACGTTCTGAGTTTCTAATGTAAGTAGGTTGTTGCTTCCTACTTCACACGGCACCATAACGAATAACCCACAAAAACTATACACACACCGCAAACTCCAACAATAACTACGAGGCAACAAAACAGACACACCCGCCTCAACGCGCAGGCTTTTCCACTAGTGTATATATATTTAAACTGTTATTATTACCATAAAAAACAAAGTTAATAATATACACTAGAGAAAAATGCTCGGATAGTCCCTGTGGTTTGCCCATTTTTCACCTTTAGTCCCCAACTTTCTCAAATTACACCTATAGTCCTCAACTTTTTGAATTTCGTTCCCAGATAGTCCCTGGCGTTGAGGGGGGTTAGTTTTTAGTGTTAGGTGCGTGTGAAATGACAAAAATACCCTTAGTATCAAATTAATAACTAAAAAGTTAAAAGAACTACAATTAATATTTTATAATTTATGTGGGACCTACCACCCACCTTACCCACTTCATCTTCCCCACTCCACACCACCACCACCATCACCGTCACCTCCTTCAACCACCACCATCTCCACCCTAAACTCTTTCTTCTTCTTCTTCTTCGATGTACTCTGCAACAACAATATCGAACTTCCTTTTTTTTCTTTGTTCAATGATCAATAACAAGACAATAATCAGATTTGAATCTTCTCCTTCTTTATACTATTATCACTAAAAAGAAACTTGCGATTTAAATCTGATTCACAACAACATCCAGCAAGCACAAACACTTCATCATCTATAATATCGAACAAAACACTAAACTTTTTCTAAATTTTATCCGTAAAACAGTTTGTAATTGATGTATAATGTTCGAAATCACAGAACTTTGATCAGAAACAAACTAAAATATGTCCTAACTGTTCGAAATTACACCGAAACTCAATCAATTTCACTGAAACAGACTGGATTTCAACCGAACTTGATCAAATCAGTCCAGAATGAACAATATTTGATCCGAAACAAATCGAATCAGATTGGAATTTGTTCAAAATATGTCGAAAATCTACCGAAATAATCCGAAATTCAACCGAAACAATCCGGAACTTGATCAAAATAGTTCGAATTGAAACTTACTACACGTATTATTAACAGTTTATGCCGTTCAGATTCAGATTATGGAGTTCAAAGAACAAAATCAGATTCACAGCTTATGCCATCCAGATTCAGATCCAGAAAGTTCAGTTTTTTTTTTATCCGAAAACACTGAAATTTTCACCGAATCATATAGAAATTTCGATATTGTTGTTGCAGAGTACATCGAAGAAGAAGAAAGAGTTTAGGGTGGAGATGGTGGTGGTTGAAGGTGGAGATGGTGATGGTGGTGGTGGTGGTGGAGTGGGGAAGATAAGGTGGGTAGGGTGGGTGGTGGGTCTCACATAAATTGTAAAATATTAATTGTATTTCTTTTAACTTTTTAGTTATTAATTTGACAGTAAGGGTATTTTTGTCATTTCACACACATCTAACACCAAAAACTAACCCTCATCCACGCCAGAGACTATCCGGGAACGAAATTCAAAAACTTGGGGACTATAGTTGTAATTTTAGAAAGTTAGGGACTAAAGGTGAAAATGAGCAAACCACAGGGACTATCCGAGCATTTTTCTCTATACACTATATATAAATTATAATTATAAGTATATAGGTAAGATCAAATAAAAACTTTATTTTGCCTAAGTAGAATGAGAAGGAATCTTAACCATTCATTTTTCAAATCAATTGTTAAGATGAAAGTGTATGAGAGAGGAGGAGTGCAAGGGTATCTTGGGAAAATCCTATTTATAGACTTTCTCTCTCAACATGCAAGGCACATGTATATTCCACCCCAATTTTTTAAACGTTCATAACTTTTTTATACGACATTATTTTTTCATAAAAATTTCACCGTAAAATCGAGCGTCTTTTTATCTTTAATTTGATAAAATATGAAGACTAAAAAAACCCACTAAAATGTGTTGTATTTCTATGTTGTATAACATTTTTTGTGCTGGATTTTTGTACTATATTTTTGTGCTAAATTTTGTGTTAAATTTTTTTGTCTTAATTTTTTTCCTCAAATTTTTGTGCTGGATTTTTTTGTACTACATTTTTTGCTGAATTTTTCGTGTTATATTTTTTGTACCAGATTTTTTTGTGCTATATTTTTTGTACTACATTTTTTGTGCTATATTTTTTTGTACTAGATTTTTTGTGCTAGATTTTTTATACTAGATTTTTTTTGTTGTATTTTTAAAAAACAAAAGGGGTGACACATGTTATTTTCACTCCTATTTATAAGGATCAAAATGCCATTCATTTCTACTTATTAGGAGTGTCACATGTCATTATCACAATTCTTCTTAGCCTACTTAGGCAAAATCCAATTTTTAGTGGATCCTTCCCCTACCAAATTATTGTAAATGCATACCCCACTAACTGAAGTCGTGTTTCAGAAATTTGAGAACTAAAGAGTACTAAACAAACCAAGCCCAAGTTGAAAAGCTTGAAAACTACATGAGAGCTGAGCTCAAATAACCGATCCCGAACGGAGCTCGATCCTAAAACTACCAATGGGTCTACCTTGGGGTTTAGAAATAGAGATCGCAACAAAAGTTAAATTGAGAGGGCCAAGACCAAACTTAAAGCTTCCCTTGTGACTTTACTTTTAATTAATACAAAATAATTATACACAATATAACAAGTTGGGGGGTTGTTAAACATTTAAAATTGATTGAATAACGTGGACCGGAGGGTGGCTGGTGGGTCCACAAGCATCATGCCCGTTTTAGTGATTTGAAATAAATAAAGTTTCCTACTTTCACCATGCAAATTCCACCATACACGTTCCAATCAAACCCCATACTCTACATAAATGGAGTATACTTGCTGATATTTCATGTCATATATACACCCACACATCTTTTGAACTATGCAGTTAATAGCGGCGCTATAGCGGTGCTATAGCGGTTAGCGGACACCTGAGCTTGTAGCGGTCCAAATAGCGGTTGGCTATAGCGGAACCGCTATTAGCGGCGCTATAGCCCGCTATTTGGCCGCTATTTGAAGACCTGTATAGCGCCTACTGGACCGATTTTAGCGGTCAACCCAAATTTAATGTAAAGCCCACTTTTATTAATTAAACCCATAACAATAAAAGGCCCAAATGTTTTATCAAACCTAGATACGACCAATTAAACCTACAGCTTCTTCATCATGAAGCTTGTTCATAATCCGAATCGAAGCTAAATCTTTCAATTGGAATGATAAAACTATGAATTTTGATATTACTATTAATATTTTCAAAGACATGTATGTATATATATATATATATATATATATAGGGAGGGGCTCATGCGAGAACCACCCTTATTGTGAGAACCGCGAGAACCAATGTGAACACTACCTAAAATAGCTAAAAAAACCTAAAAAACCTAACCCCCACCCCCCCCCCCCCCCCCAAAAAAAAACCTAACCCCCCCCCCAAGCTAAATGCTAAAAACTAAAACCCCAAAAAAACCTAACCCCCCCGCCCCCCCCCCCCCCCAAAAAAAAAACCTAAACCCCCCTCCCCCACCCCCCAAAAGCCTAAACCCCCCACCCCAAGCTAAAATGCTAAAAACTAAACCCCCAAAAAACCTAAAAAAAAAAAAAAAAATCTAAATTTTTTTTTAAATATTTTTTATGCTCAAATCGCTACTTTTAGTGTCCAAAAAATTTTTTTTTTTAATTTTTTTTTGCTTCGAAAAGTAGCGATTTTTATATAAAAAATATTAATTTTTTTTTTTGTGTGATTTTTAGCTATTTTTAGGCATTTTTGGTTGTGTTCACATTGGTTCTCGCGGTTCTCACAATAAGAGGTGGTTCTCGCATGATCTTCTCCCTATATATATATATATATATATAAAAGTACATAAATTAAGCATGGTATAAAAATTACCGCTATATCACCGCTATACCACCGCTATAACCTATATATCGTATAGCGGACCTTAACCGCTATCCGCTATTTTACCGCTTTAACTGCTTAGCTTTTGAATTTATAATGATGATCCATCTTACACCTACGATATAAGTACCATAGATAACGACTTTTCATTGTGGTCCTCCAACTGTTTGCTTTCTCTCACTTTTTCACATAGTAGTAGTGGTTCAACTCTCACCTAATGATGTTGAAACGGCTATATTTCATGCACACATCAAATCAAGCCCCTAATGATGGATATGCATACATATATGCATGTGAAAAGTTTACAGATAATCTTAAAAATGATATCTTCTTTGCTTTCTTGATTTTTAAGACCACATGAAATGGTGATTATAGTTATTACTTTTTGGGTTTCTTGATTTTTTGATCAAATTTCAAGAAACACATGAAATAGTGATTCGGGTATAGTTAACCCTCGTAAAAGTTTCAGTTAACCCTCGTAAAAGTTTCTTAAAGCTCTTAACAAATAAAATATATAAAAAGTATTGAATGAAAAACTCATCTGTACATATAGTAAGCATCAGTACACTAAGGATAGGTACTAGGTAGGAGGATAGTATGTTGTTGAAGACCCTATATTCCACTTGCCAGCAGCACCACGGTTAACCGAAGAAGTTCTAAAACTACCACTGCGAAACACCAATGAACCATCACCATTTGACGGGTTCATTGAGTATAACTGGTTCATCTGCCCCTGATTTCCTTTCGAAAATCTGTTTCGTATAGTATTATCATCATCATTTTCAAGGGAGTTGTCGATGATGATAATCTCCTTAACGGGCCTAGAGCTCGAGGCAGCACTATAAAAATTCCTCCCATTTACTGCTTGAGTATCAAGACCGTTATGGACATAGTGGGACCTTGTGGGCCCGAGGTGAATGGGCCCAAAGTCAACGTGACTTCTTGTTGGATGGACATTAAAATGCTGAGACTCGAATTCATTTTGGTATTGGCTAAAATTTACGGGCCGTTGAGGATGTTGACTCGGCTGTGGCAATTTAAACTCATCTTCATCGGTCTTAACTACAGTTAAGTTTTTTCCCATTAACCTGAGGACAGGTTTCGAAGGACTAGCAGTATCGGCTGATGAATTCGGGTAGTTGTTTACCGAAAACATCTGAGATTCATAATTTAAACTGGTTGTTTCAACTCGTTGTTTCCTTAAAATGTACAAGTCTTGATAGTTCAAAGCAGCCTCCTTTCTCGAGCAGCAACATGGTTGATCGTTCCTGAAACTCTTGTGAGATTGACCCGATTCTGTAAACCCCGTCTCGCCATTCAAAAGCGGGTTTTTATATGTATCATCTTTCCCAAAACTAGATCTTGAATTAGAGACCGTTGAAACTGGAGAATCAGACATGGAATCTTGATCCATTGTATCATGATGATGCTGGTTTTCTAATGAATGAAACTTAGTTGGTTGAACTTGCATTTCGGAAACCGTTTCTCCACCCGGGCTGGCGGGCAAGAATGACCCTGGTGGCCCGGGAATTGGTATCGGGTCAACTTCTTGAAAGTACTTTTCTTGTTTATCAGCATCATTTAAAGTGTGGTTAGTTGAACATATCAGCTCAAAACACTCATGGGTTGGAAACTCGGGATCAAAAGGGGTGCTCAAACTCATAAAACTTGGTGCAGGTGTGGAAGATGATGTCTCATTTCTAACAGAGTCTTGTTCATTCCCGTTAACAGTTTGAATCTCTACCAAAGATTCTTCATTTGAAGTACTTTTTGATGTAATTGATTTTATTTCTTGTTTCTTCTTTGTAGACTCGTCTTCTTCCGTGCCACATTGTTCTTTTGAAGAATCCTGAGACAGCCCGTCAACAGATTTGACTCGTGCCACATGAGTGTCTTCCTTTCTGCGTTCTGCTGTTCGATTAATAGGCTGCTTAACTAATGAAAAAGAAGTTCCAACTTTCGTCCTATTTTGCGAAGAAGCCAAATCACATCCAGCAAAAGATTTTTCATGATTTTTAACAACCAAATCTTTCCTTCGATGAGATCTTAAGCCCACCTTTCGATCCCCTCCATTGAGCTTTTTAGACACACCAGTTCGTTTAGAGCATGCCCATGGTGGCCTTATGTTATGATACCCAAATCAACGACTCGTGTATTCTCTCTGGACCGTTCATCTTTGCTGCAATGTTCAGCGATAACTTCTTCTCGCCGACCCGTTCTTTCCTGTTCAATAATCCAATTTTTTTAACTAAAGTTTCAACAGATATATCATACAAACTAATCACACAAACAAGATCCAAAAACAACGTACCCAAGGCTTTGGTAAGCATAATTTCTCAGCATTTGGGCTAAGTTGTAAATACTTTTTGTGATGTTTCTTCTTATAAAGACTGTTCTTCTTCTTACTCATGATCAATGACTTTCGACCTCCATGATTATCTGATAAACCCGTTTTTGGGACAGACAAGACGCGAACTTTTGTGCCATTGGTGTCAATATAAACATCACCTTCATTATCAGCAAACACAGGGTTGACTTTAGTCAACCTTGGCTCTTCTTCTTCCTCTTGAAATTGGCATTCTTGAGCAGGAAAACTCGAATTTGTAGCCCAACTGGTACCGTTTCTTCTATCGAGTTCCTCAACTGTATAATGTGAAGCTGTTTTGTAGATATCCAACATTAACCTCATTTTCCTTGGTTTGACTTTATGTTTGACCATAACTTTGGGACTCTCTGTCCATTTCATAGTCCCCTCCCCGGTCAAACACTGATCAATGTGTGCGTTTAGTGTCGTGTTTGAAGATGATGAGAAAATCTTACAGACTGGACAAACTTTAGATGTCATGGTGGTGTTAACAGATGCATTTTCGGGTTTTTGAGAAGCAGCAGGTGGTGGTTTATCCTTTGACTTCGTTTGACCCGAGTGTTGTTGCTTTTGAAACTGAGATTCTTTACCTCGTTTTGAACCGCTTGAATTTGAACTTACATTCTCTTTGTTCGATCTGGATTGATGGTTTGTGGGCTTGTCATCGAAACCATTTACGAGTTCTTGATTGGTCAAGCAATCTTTGGGATTGCATCTGCCTAAAGATGAGTTATTCCTTAGAGAATCAAGAGACTGGAAAGGTGGCAAGAGATTCTTGACCCCATGTTTCAAGCAAAGTTGCAAACTTGTGGAAGTAAAAGGCCAATTACAGGAAATATCCTTGTTCCTTAAACTGAAAACATAATCCCTACAAAACAATCAAACCAAACTTTTGTCTAAAAAGATTCAAGATTCAATCAGCAATATTAACAACAAATCAAAACACTAATATCACATGCCATCAAGAACCAAGATCCTAACATGAAGAAAATCATAACAAAAAGCTAGGCATGAAATCATATAACAAAAATTATGACTAACATGAAGAAATCAAACAATAAATATAACAATATGATGATTTCATGAAATATGATCCAAGACAGCCTGCTAACATTGAGTTGGGTAACACTGGATCTGACCCAGTAAAAAAAATATTATAGTCATAAAAGTGGAGTGATTAAGAATCATGAAAGTGGGTATCTTAGTTTTCTTTACCTTATGGAAAAATATGGCAGTGGGTTGTTGGAGTCATGAAGATGAGCAACTGTAGACTTCAGATCTATATGAGAAAGTTCGAGATCGTGAGACTTTTGTTGCTGTTGATGACGATGATGAGATGATGAAGGATCCGACGGTGAATGATCATCAATGGATATCATCTGTTGCTAATAGCCAGTATTATGTCTTGTTGTGCTGTATAAATAGTAACAAGAACTCTCCTTCTCAAAAACTGACCCTTTACAATTGGCTCCAGCATATATAACAAGACACTAGTACCCTTCTCTCTCTCTATCTTTCTCTCTCTAGAATTTCAAAATGAAAGCCCCACTTTTATCTGTTTAAAAGCATGCTTGGTGAGAGATGATCATCCAAGTTAAAGTTTAAATCCATTATCTCATCATAAACCCTGCAAACTAAGATCATATTTTATGTGATTTTGAAGCTTCAAAGTAACAACTTTCTTTTTAAAGAATCCAGTTGAACAAGAAAAGAACCAATTAGTTGGCACAGCAACCTCAACAATTGTTATTTTATGTGGGTTGTAATAGTACTATCTCAAAAATATCAAGTTAGAAATGTAAAAAAAAAATATATTGACAACCATTTTTTAGAAACTTCAACATCATCCAAGAACAAAGGAAACATAAATTCAAACCTTGAACCAAAATGGGTTTCAAAGAAAGAATCCAGCTTTTCACAAAGAAACTTGACCACATATAAGACCACAAAGAAAGTCAAAGTTGAAGTTGAAATTGCTACACCAAGATCTAAATGTAGGGTTTACAAGGAGGGTAGTTACTGAACAGTTTGGATGACTGAAAAAACAGATTCACCAAATTACATAAAACCTTCAAGAATCAAGTTTAAAAGATCATAAAATCACACACATAAGCTTCAATCTTTCCAATTTAGAAGCATTCAAAATCATTTGTTGATTGAAACAAATCTTTGAGATGAAACCATCTAATCTAAACAAAGGACTGGAATGAAAAAGGAATAATATTTAACACTTGAAGAAATGATTAAAACATCAAGCAAACCTTATCCTTCAGAACTTTTGTTTGTGAGATAAGAACAAGTTTGTGTAGAAGATTAGCTAGGGCAGGAATAGCACCTCCCACTCAAACATCAAAGAGAGGCATCGGGTTCTTCTCTCAAAAAATATAAAAAAGCAAACTTTAAACAATTGGCGCTACAGTACTGATTCACCTTCCATCTATGAATATGCGTGTTTCTGTCTGTGTGAGTGAATATATATCTATATCTATATTTAGAGCATTCAAATTCTAACCATCAAATTATGTGAGGAGGGGTTTTTATATTATAAAGGGTATAAAAAGTGGTTGTGAGTAGAGGAGAGAGAAAATGTTACTGTTCATCTGTATATTTGGGGGGACACTGTTCACCCGTTATAATTTTTTAATATATTTTGAAAGTGGTTGTAAGTGGAAGTGAGAGAAAAATGTAATGATAATATTATTTAATTGAAATGAGAGAGAAAAAATATTTGTTTTTAGTGAAAATATATTTATATAAGAGTTGTCTTTTAGTGGAATGTATGAATAATTTGATGGTTTGGATGTGAATGCTCTAATGTTTTAATATACACCCAACATCTTTCATAATTTTTCCATTTCTTTATTGTCCGATATCACTTATCACGGCTATTGAATTGTCATTTGTGCCCCTCTTTTCACAGGAATTTACGCATAAAAAATTTCCACTCATGAATGAAGGACAAGACCCCCTACCTCAAAATTGTCTAAATTCAAAGCATTATTATATTATATTATATTAATATGAGTTAAATGCCATTATAGTCCCTGTGGTTTGAACCATTTTGACAGTTTAGTCCAAAGGTTTCATTTTTAACCTGTAGGTCCAAAAAGGTTTCACAGTTGCCATTTTAGTCCACTGGGTTAACTTCATCCATTTTTTCTGTTAACGAGAAGGCCAATTCGGTCATTTTATATGGCTGAATTGCCCTTTTAGTTAACAAAATTACATACAAAATGACCAAATTAGCCTTCTCGTTAACAGAAAAAATGGATGAAGTTAACCAAGTGGACTAAAATGGCAACTGTGAAACATTTTTGGACTCACATGTTAAAAATGAAACCTTTGGACTAAACTGGCAAAATGGCCCAAACCACAGGGACTAAAATGGCATTTAACTCTATTAATATTTATTAGAGTTAATTGCCAAAATCGTCCCTGAGGTTTGGGCAGTTTTGCCATTTTCGTCCAAATGACACTTTTGTACCAAATTGCCCCCAACATTTTTAACTTTTTGCTATTTTCATCCAAACAACTAACTTAGTTTATTTTTTCTGTTAAGTTGAGGATATTTGGATAAGACTGGCAAATATAAAACCACAGGGACGATTTTGGCAATTTACGCAAACTCTTTTAAATTTCTTTTATTTAACTAATTTTGTTACATATATAATAAAAAAGAATATACATGCAATTTTTATATGAAAAAAATAATAGCTTTGTCACATAATTTTTATAAATTTTCATCCAACCACTAACTAAGTTAATTTTTCTATTAAGCCGAAGGATGTTTATAAACTAAGATATAAATTAATTTCTAATTTTTATATAGATCAGTTTTATAAAACTAAAATCTACTTAAATCTCTAAATTTTATAAAACTAAAATGCTGGTGACCTTATTGAATAAGGTCAAATAAAAAAATCTTATCATATGTACAAAGTTTGTAATTCATCTTCTACTCTTTTAAATTCGCTCATCATGAAAAACAGAAGCCAGTGCCCCCCCTATCAAACAATGTATCATTACCAAACCTTAAAATTACCCACTAAATTGTAATTATAATGCTATGAACCAAAAGTTTCTTTACTCAAACCACTTAAAAAAATATTAGTTAGTTACCTTCATAATCTTAATTAAATAAATACTTTATTTCTACCAACATATTTCCTAGGTGCTCAACACATTTAAAAAATATGTAACGTTTTACAATTTTTTTCTATCTTTACAACTGATAAATACTAAAAGTTGTAATCGATTGTTATGTGTTGCACACCAATGACGTTTTCTCTTTATAAAACTGATTTATATAAAGAGGTTGTAAATTAATTTCTGTCTTAATTTATAAATTTAAAACATTCTTCACCTTAACAGAAAAAATAAACTGAATTAGTGATTTGGATGAAAATTTATAAAAATTATGTGACAAAACTATTAATGTTTTTTTTTCTCTAAAAACTCCATGTATATTCTTTTTATTATATATGTAACAAAAATAATTAAATAAAAGAAATTAAAAGGAGTTTGAGTAAATTGCCAAAATCGTTCTTGTGGTTTTATATTTGCAAGTTTCATCCAAATATTTCAAC
The DNA here is from genome assembly GCA_030545235.1 of Helianthus tuberosus. Taxonomy (NCBI): domain Eukaryota; kingdom Viridiplantae; phylum Streptophyta; class Magnoliopsida; order Asterales; family Asteraceae; genus Helianthus; species Helianthus tuberosus. The sequence continues at coordinate 62,975,449 of CM060385.1, read as the reverse complement.
TTAACAGAAAAAATAAACTAAGTTAGTGGTTTGGATGAAAATGGCAAAAAGTTACAAACGTTGGGGGCAATTTGGTACAAAAGTGTCATTTTGGACGAAAATGACAAACGTGCCCAAACTTTAGGGACGATTTTGGCAATTAACTCTGTTTATTATTTAAGGGTTCTGTTAAATGGACCGATAAGTAAACTCCTTTTTATTATTTAAGGCTTTGGGTTCCTTTGAAGAGACCAGTAGTCTGTCGCAGGTTAATCTTTACAATAAATTCAAACATCTGAGGAGCTGTATTAAAAAATGGAGGGCGGATATGGTTTCAAAAGAGAAGGAAGACGGGTTGAAGGATTTGGAGAAATTGGAAAAGTTCGATGGTATTAGTGAATTTAGAGATCTTGAGGAAGAAGAGTTGTGGATCAAAGAAGAGTGCCTAATCAACATTCGACAAAAAGATTTTTTGGCGGCAATGGATCTAAAACAAAAAGCTAGGTGCCGGTGGGTAGTGGACAAATACGAGAACTCCGCTTTTTTCACAGGTTGATAAATAATAGAAAGAAAAAAACGGGATTCCGGGGCTTAACGTGGGAGGTACATGGATCAATGAGCCAAAGTTAGTTAAAAGGGAGATCCACCGTTTTTTAGAAATCATTTTGAGGAAAAGGTTAAGGTGGGGCCGAGAATGTTGAATATCTTTATGAAGAGGCTGGCAGAGGAAGACGCTAGTTTGTTATCGGAACGTTTCTCGGCGAAAGAAATCAAAGAGGCGGTGTTTGAATGCGGGGCGGATAAGGCCCCAGGACCGGACGAGTTTAATTTCAAATTTATTAAGCACTTTTGTGAGTTTTTTGAGGAGGACTTCAGGGATATTATGGCACATTTTTACGATTCAGACTCGATTGAAAATGGGTGTAGTACGTCGTTCATAACGTTGATTCCCAAAGTTAAAGACCCGACCCAGTTGAAGGATTATCGCCCGATTAACCTGATTGGGGTTATCAGTAAAGTCATCTAGAAGGTGTTAGCGAACCGTTTGAAGATGGTTATTGGGAAAGTCGTGCCCGATTCTTAATTAGCGTTTCTTAAAGATAGGTGCATTCTCGATAGTCACATGGTTCTTAGTGAGGTATGGTCTTGGCTGAATAAATCTTTCAAGAAGGCGTTTATTTTCAAAATTGATTTTGAGAAGGCATACGATAACGTTAATTGGGGTATGTTATTAGAGAGTGATACGTGGTTGAAAACCGGTGTTCGTAATCGTGTAACTTGATGTTTTTACATAAGTTTTAATTCCGAATAGCCTACTCTTAATTAAAAATGTGTTTTGCAGGTTTGATGGAGTTTAAGGAGCTTTTTGGAAGCTTTACGAGCTACCGGGAGGAAAAACGGACAACCGGGACGCGTTACGGATCAAACGGGAGTGCAAAATGGAAAATTGGAGAAGTGGAGCTGGAGAGGCCGTCGCCGACGGGCTCTAGGCTGTCCGGGACGGGCTCTAGAAAGTCCCGTCAGCCAAACTAGGCCGTAACCAGTCAAACAAGCCGTCACCCGTTTTTGTGTTTTTGAGAGGGCGTCGCCGACGGGGTCAGGGCCGTCGGCGACGGGCTCCAGTTTCTTCTATCACAAAAGTTCAATTCTTGGGTGTTTTGATGGGTTTAATGACATGTTTTGACCATGAATCGGGGGTTACGAGTAGGAGGAAGTTACAAGACCATGGGGGATCATTTTTTCATCATCTAACACATTCCTAATCCATCTTGTTGGTGCATGCGTCTGTCGACTTAGTCTTGTATCGAGTCTTGTATGTAGATAGATAGATCAGGGCACGTATTTCGAGAAAGATGTAATTTCGCATGAATGGTGGTAATTCCACATGAAAGTGTATGTGAGTAATTCCGCACGGAATCTTAATTCCGCTTGGAACACTTTCACACGGAATCATGTGCCTATATATACGTGTTCCATGCGAAATTAGTTAAGAACTTTCCGGTCAGTGTGACGAAGTGCTGCCGAAGTGCCGTCTCTCTGTAATCTGTTGTTATATCAATCAGAAAGGCAGTTTATTAGTGTATCTAGTTGAATTGACCTTGTTTCGTCTGTTTCCGCCTTTCGTTTCAAGGATTAACTCTTCTGATCGACTTGTACGGGTTCGAAAACGATCCTTCAAGTGGTATCAGAGCTCAGGAGGAAGAGTTCATACCAATTCAGCTGCAAATTCTGATTTCTACACCTTCTTTTCTTCTTTAAACAAGTTTCCACGGTTAAATTGATCTGGATTTCACATATTACAAGCAAAACAGTGATTTAATGAATCCTTGAAAGAATTGGACCATAATTCAACCTAAAACTGAAAAATTTCTTAATTCCGCTTGAAATTCTGTTAGAAAATGATGACATCACCATAATCTCGTTTGAAAGTGATCTTTAATTTCGTACGAAAATACATTGTTTGAGTTAATTTCGTTTGAAACTGTTTCTAATTCCGCACGGAATTAGAATCTCGTTTGAGTAATTCCGTTCCAGATCTAATATCGTTTGAAACTGAGTAATTCCGCACGGAATTACGTAATTTCGTTTGGAAAATTTTGTTTGAAACCCTTAATTCCGTTTGAAAGTTATTTGTGCAGGTATTTTCGCTTGGAAGATAATTCCGTTTGAAGGGAATTAAGTGTGAATTGTATAATTTCGTTTGAAGCAGTCTGTTTGTGAAACTTTGAAAAACCGAAACATGGAAGAGGAATTCTTCAACGCATTTGCTACTCCGATTACCATGACACAACAAGCGATGCTGGAAAACGAAACGGGCACTATGCAAAAACCACCTAAGCTCATGAACATCGAGGAGTATAAGGGTTGGGAAGAACGGTTTGAGAACTGGGTACAAGCAAACTATCTAGATGCTTGGGAATGCATTGAAACGAAATACGTTAGACCAACAAATGATGACGAAGAGGTGATTGCTATCAAAGATCTTAGTGCCGAGGAGAAAAAGAAATACAAAAACGAAAAGATGATGATTAGCTTATTGCAACATGCAGTCAAAGAGGATATCTTGGTATTACTGTAACACGCTGGTAGTGCATATTCAATTTGGAAAGCATTACGATCTAAGTTTGTTGGAAGCCAAGAGATGATCAAAAACAAGAAATCGCTTCTAAAAAAGAGTTTGATTTATTCCGTGGTTTGAAAAATGAAAGCACAAAGCAGATAATTGAAAGATATTGCAATCTGTTGGTAAACATGAAGAGAGTGAGCATCAACAAAGACAATGAGGAGTTGATTGAGAAATTAGCAGATGCATTGCCACATGAGACTTGGGGCACATACTTGATGATGCTAAGAAACAAGAAAGGATTCAACAATCTAACACTGAGCAAGTTTATTGAGAAGCTTGAAGCATAAGAAATGGAACAAATTAAGATTTCAAGAATGAAAGTGTTTGACGGTGAACAAGATATCAGTCTGTACTACAAAGCAGGGCTGAATGATAAAACCAACATGTCATCGAAAGTTGAAACTGCATTCAACACAAAGAGTTCATCAGGTGGTTCATCAAAAGGATCAAGCAGCAAAACGAGTTTCTCATCATTTCCATCATTTGATCAGAATTTAGCAATAACAAAGAATGGCAGGAAGTTACAGTGCAACATTGTTTTGAATCTTGAGGATGATCAAGATTACACAGAAGAAGTTGCAAAAAGCCACATGTCTTTGTTGGGAACTGTTTTAGAATCATATGGTAGTTTTGTTGCAGGTCGGATCGGGAATCCAATGCTTACAAAGGAGGATTACGATCAGATCGATGCTGAAGAGATGGAGCTAATGGATATAAAATGGTGTTTGGCTAGTGTGTTGAGGAGAGCTGAGAAATTCAAGCAGATTACAGGAAGAGATGATCTCCGTGAGGCTAATGTTTCTACTTTAGGTTTTGATAAATCTAAAGTCACTTGTTTTCGTTGCAGGGAAAAAGGACACTTCAAGAGGGAGTGCACCAATCGTGAGGCAAGTGGAGCTCAAAATCCATTCAACAACAATGATTACTACCGGAAGGCAATCTACCATCAAGTTGCTCAACAACCAAATCAACAAGACTCACAAACAGCTCATGGAAGAAAGGTGACTGAAGAATCTTCAAAGAGAGCTTGTATGGTGAGTCAAGATGAGGAGAAGTCATCAACAGCATTCAACTGGAACAAATATATCTCAGCTGATGGTAAAGCATGTGTGATAGACCAAGATGATGAAAAGTTACCTGAAGGGTTTAACTGGGAAAATTTTAGTTGGGATGATTATGATCCTAACAAAACTCCAGTTCACACAGCCTTTGTTGCTCGAATTGAAGAAGATAGTGATGATGATACTGAGTATTATGCAAAAAGGATGAGAGATCATTTGAAAATGATGGCAGAAAGTGACAGTGAAGATGAAAAAGCTAAACAGAAAAAGAAAAAGATCAAAACACCAGTTAGCAGTGATGATGAAGAAGTTCCGGTGGTCAAAAGAAAAGTTAAAGAAGTTCCAAAGTTCAAAGTTAATGAAGAAGCTGATGCACGAAAGATTCCAACAAATTGTGAAACCTGTGAGATTTTGAAGAAGAAAAACAGTGAACTGATTAACAACATGAACAGGTTGAAAGAATCATATGATGTGCTGAACAAAGCCATGAATATGTACAATGACACAAGTGAAGAACAGGCAACAGCTATGAAGACACTTCAAGGAGCGTTCATGATAAAGCAAAAAGTTGTGAATAATTACATCGAGAAGTGTGCTGTTCTAGAACAGAAATTGGAAACTCAAAGAATTGAAACTGAAAGAGTTAATCGTTTGTTGAAAAGTTACTCATGTACTTCTTATGTCATTGACAGGATTTATCCAACTGTTGAAGGCATGAAGGTTTTTGAAGATGATGAAGTAACTGAAGAACAAAAAGTTTCAGAAGAAAAGACTCCTGAAAAGAAGACCGAAAAGAAGAATGACAAAAAGAAAAAGACTGACAAAAAGAATTCTGGTAAGAAACAAGGTGTCAGTTATAACAAGTGTCCACCCCCGCTGGAAAATGGATATTTGCCCAGAAATCCAAATTCTGAAAGAGTCCAAAAGGCAACAAACTTATAGTGGGAGTCAGAGTCATCAGTCAATTTGCTAGAAAACATTGATGTCACGTTTACATCATCTGACACTGATCAACAATCTCAATTAATGAAGAAGTGGTGGATCATGTGTTAGATAACGATGACACAGAGGAGTCAAAATCGGAGTTTATGTCGGACTCAAAGTCTGAGTCCAGCATTCCGAGTCAAACAGAAAAACAGGGAAAAAGAGTTTATAGTAATGAATTCTTATTATCAAAATCTAATTTGGATGACGAATCGTTTAAAGTTGCTTATACTTTGAATGATTCTGACAAATTATATTCTGATGAGGAATTTCCAATAAGAGGTGTTAAACCAGAAATGATCAAAAAGGTTTTCAAATTGACTGAAATTAATATTTCTGAAATAAAAGATATAAATCTTAATGAAAAACCTAAAAAATACACCTCAAGAGTACAACAAAGGTTAAACAAGAAAAAAGGTTACAGTTCTGGTTCAGGCTATCGAAAGAAACCAAACCATAACGGTAATTTCAAAAAGAAAGGTTTAGGTTTTATTCCACCAGAAAATCAGAAAAATGAAAAATATGTTCGAGATTTTAAATCAAAGATGAATTTTGTTTCAGGTACATCTTCTGAAGAAGAAAAAGAAAAGTTGTTCAGAAAGCAGTCAAACAAAGATTTCCTTGCAAAGAAGCAAGAAGAGATGAAGACTGTTGATCAAAAGAAGGAAACTCGAACCTGTTTCAAGTGTGGAAAATATGGTCATATTGCCATGAATTGTTCACAGGCAAAACAAATCAAACAGGGAGTTTCTAACCTGAAAGAGAAAGTGGTTGAGTTTGAACCACCAATTGATAGAACTAAACTTTTCAAAAATTCAAAATTTGAAATTGGTGATTGTTCAAACAGGTTTTACAAGAAAAGAGCTAAATCTGACAATCAGAAGAAATCTGGTGATAGTTCTAGAGATGATTCTGGTTCATCAAAATCAGAGGAGCTATTTTCAGGCGATGAATCTGATTTCACAAAGTCAGATGAGCCACAGGTTGAGGAAAACGGTGAAAAATCAGTTCCGACTGTGGATGATTAGAATTTTCCACCACTTTGGGCTGAAAATTTTAAAAAGAAAATTGGTAAAGTTGAGATTTCAAACCAATTTTATTCTGATAAAAAGGTTTTTGATGTTGAAAAGGCCTTTAACCCCACTGTTCAGAACATATTTGGTAAAATGATTGATGGTAAGGTAAAGGGGGTTAAAGAGTTCTATGAGAAGAAAATGGGAGGCAAGAAACCGAGTGTTGGTAATTCGGTAACACCCAAGGCTGGTCAGGCTTGGGTGGATATTTTCTTTGAATGAAAGACCTGACTTGCCGGAGCTCCCAAGTTGGTAATCGCGGAGCATGAATCAGCATCTTTCTCAAAATGTTTTTGAATATGGTTAAGTGTGACTTGCCGGAGTTCCCAGATTGGTAAGAGTGGAACAGGAATCGGCATCATTCTTTGTATTTGGATTGGTAAATTTACAAGTGGTTCAGAGGTTTATTTTGACAAAGTGATTAATCAAGGTCATTAATTTGAACTTGATGTAATCTATATTCAAATGATTGAAAACAATGTGATGAATTGAACCCCAACCTACAAGTGGTTAAAAACAAAACTTATTTTCCGGAATAACCATTTTGATTAAAACAAACTTAAGTGTTTTGAAATCATAATGGGAAAATAGTTTGTTGTAAGGGGGAGTTCTGATTGTTTATGCCAAGTGGATGGCGAATTGAAGCTATTCTCAAACAATTGTCAATTTTCTTGTACAGTTTGTTTTCAAATTTCTTTAAATGTGTTTGCATTTTAGGGGGAGTAAAAATTTCAGAAAATCCAAAAACATTAGAAAATTTGAAAAAGCCAAAAACATGATAAAATTCAAAATGAGTTTTGTTGTAATAAGAGGAAATGATAGTACATCAGTGGACTATCACAACATGCTAAAGAAATGGAAAATAAAATGTGATAAACAATCTCACTGCGGATGTGCCAGTAGATTTTTACACATTCAGTAAATTGTTTTCGAGATATAAACCTAAATTTCAAACTTGCTTATCTCATGGGGAACATTTCTTGGATATATGGGTAACCCCCGAAATCTTGTTTGAAAGGTCCCTCTTTCTGAGATACTAGGTCTTTATACTCAGTGATATATGGGGTATTATCCCGGGACTTCTGATTTTGCGGAAGCAATGGCCTAGTCCCTGTATAATACTTTGCATTTGCTTGAAAAATAGCGCTACCCTCAGTACAAAAAATGATGAAACATTGCAAAATGCTAATCATGTGCTGTTGAAGAAAAGATTCTCTAAAGGGAACACACCAAAAGTCGAGCCGTCATCTCTCTGCTGAACGGAAGTTCTGACCTGAGCTCTCACGGTTTCGCATTTAACCCTTTAACAGATATCATCTAGGTATACTCACCTGTAAGACTGAATATTGGGATCTGGATACGGGAGTATATTCAAGTGGTGGGATACGCGAATTAGTCTAAGTCATTAAAACACTAATATCGTACCTCGAAGCAGTTGAACTTTGTGTGAAAATTTAAGTGGACCAGTATACTGACAATCTAGGTGAATTGTTTAGAACTTAAAATGAAATAAAGCTTAACGGTGTTAGTGATTTGTCTTAAAAAACTGATATGATCCTCTTACACAAACTCACAAAAATATTGCATGTAAATATTTCTTTACTGCATTTCATTTCTTTCAAAAATTCAAAAAAAAAAATTTAGTGTGTTTTAGCATAAATTTTTGGAAAATTCAAAAAGATTTTCGACAACTGGTGTTGGAAAGCTGATTTTCAAAATTCTATGTGCTAAACATGATGAACTTCATTTGAGGAAGAGTTTGAGTAAAAGTTTTTGAAAACATTTCTGCAAGTGGTCATTAGAACTTTTAAATGTTAAAATATTTCATTTTTACTAATGGTTCATCAGAGATTTGCAAGTGGTGTTTAAGATTGCAAAGTCTTTATAGTATAAAACTTATGTTTGTGAAAAAGACTGTGCAGGTTAGCAAGGTTCTGATACCTGAGGATTATGTGATTAAAGAGAGCCAGGTTATGATTCTGGAAACCTGTTATTCATGCAAGCTGTTGATGAACTTAAGAAATCAAGAGATCTGATCAAGAGCTTAGAACCAGTGTTGTTCTTGGATCTGTGGTCATGCAAGAAAGAAGAGATCAACATTCGATGGGAGATCATATGATCAAGGAGAGCCTGTTAGTGCTGATAAAGAAGAGAAGAGAGAGAGATTTGAGGATGCTTTACAGTGTAAGATAATTTGAAGAGAAGCCCGAAGACTGATAAAGACTGAAGATGCGAAGACTCGACACTGAAGACTCGTCAACATTCGAGGGGGAGTCTGTTAGTGCATGCATCTGTCGACTTCGTCTTGTATCGAGTCTTGTATGTAGATAGATAGATCAAGGCACGTATTTCGAGAAAGATGTAATTTCGCATGAATGGTGGTAATTCCGCATGAAAGTGTATATGAGTAATTCCGCACGGAATTAAGTTCCGCATGGAATCTTAATTCCGCTTGGAACACTTTCACACGGAATCATGTGCCTATATATACCTGTTCCATCCGAAATTAGTTAAGAACTTTCCGGTCAGTGAGACGAAGTGCTGCCGAAGTGCCGTCTCTCTGTAATCTGTTATTATATCAATCAGAAAGGCAGTTTATTAGTGTATCTAGCTGAATTGACCTTGTTTCATCTGTTTCCGCCTTTCATTCCAAGGATTAACTCTTCTGATCGACTCGTACGGGTTCGAAAACGATCCTTCACATCTAACACCACACCCTTCACCACTAACAACATCTTCATCCTAACCCTAATCAAATCACCATCTCCATCATCCCACCATCACCATAATCTTCATTCACCATTCAAACCCTAACATCCACCACTCCTTAAGGCTCAAGGTCATGGCTCCGTGTTCGTGTTTGTCGGCCGGTGATCGCGTCCACCCAACCATGAGCGTCTAGTCTCTACGGTTTCACCCCGGTGTAGGTAGTTGTATTTTCTATGGTTTATGCATTTGTAGTTTGATTTGACTTTGTGACAAATTGTATTGATTTTTGAAACCATTGACAATAGTTTACATTTGTTTCGTATTCGTAAATTGTCGAACGATGATAAAGTTATGACTTTGCGAAATGGTTATGTGTAATTATGCGTTGTCGTGGTTAGGATTTACTTGTGTTGATTACAAAGTGCATTCTTGTCCGTTCTTTGGGACGTTGATAATTATTGGCACTTAATTCACGGTACACTAAATCCGTTAATCGTTATGCAATTGAGTTGAATTAAAAACATGTAGGAAACCTATGACTTACAATTACCGAAATCGGGTGTGATCTGTATTCTTAATTCTTGTTTTCAATTAAGTAGTTCAGTTTTTCAAGTTTCGTTAATAAATCATTGTTTTAGATAATATCAATTTGTCGGTTCACTCCGATATCCTTTTAAACTAATTAAACAAATAAAATTAGCAAACTTCATAATCACGTTGTACATTGTTTGTAAATAGTCTAACTAATCGAACGGGTCACGCAATACTGACCACCTGCTCTTCGTGGATTCGATACCCGACTTACCCTAGCTACCTAGGTTTAATTGGGTTTTTGACTGATCGGGACGACACGGTCACGTCAAAATGGCGCCGTTGCCGGGGAGCTAGTGCGCTTAGTATTTCATTGCTTGTTCGATTTTAGTTTAGTTTATTTTCTTTCCTTTTTCTTGTATATTTGTGATTTTACTTCGGGTGGTCGAGCTTGTTTGTGCAGGTACATGTTTTGCAGGTACCATCTTTCAATATGAATTGTGTAGATGATGATCCGTGTGAGTGTTGCGGAAGCGGAGAGCATTATTTAGAAGATTGCTCTGTTTTCCACGAAAAAGTTCAAGCCAACAAGGATCGGGAAGACTACCTTAGCGGATTATATGAGTATAGGAGGGCGGATTATGAAGATTTCAATGGTCCATCCTCATATTATCCATATGATAATCCACCACCACCACATTATCAAGAATACTACTATGAACCCGAATTGCCACACTTCTCAAGTTACCGGGAGAAGTATGATGTTTATGATAATAAATACCCTCAACCGGCATCCGAGGAACCTCAAGAGTCAATGCATTCCAAGCTTGATTCTCTCATAAACATGGTGAAAGGATATCATGAAGATATAAAAGAGATGAAGAAAGAGAATGAAGTGAGAGATAAAGCCCATGAAGTATTGGCGATGCAAGTGGGTCAATTAGCGAAGGAACTAGCCCAAATTAAACGCGACCAAGAGGTTTTGGCTAAGGGCACAATGGTGGATGGTGATGTGGTGGAAGAGGTTAGAGATCTTTCGGAGCAAGAAGTTGAATGTTTGAACCGAGTGGAAGACATGACACCGCAAGACGAATCGGATTCGAAAGAAGCTCACATTCATATTCATCCTTCTCCCAAACTTATCACTCCAACCAACAAAGTTGGGGATGCGGGTTTGGGCATAAGGATTCGAAAGGTAGCGTTGTAAGACATTGGCCATGTTGTTAAGAGATGACCCTGAAGTTGTACATTGCGTATACCGAATATAATAAAAAGAGTATGGATTCGGCATGCTAATTAACGAGCGTATGTTGGAAACTCGGTAGGCAAATGTGCACTTCGACCACCATGAGAGGTAAATCAGGTATAATTGTTGTAGAGTTTGTATTATTATTTGTTTTATTTTATTTTAGTAGTTAAATGAACGTTGTGGGTGTGTTCCCTATATAACCCTCACGAGACCTACTTGTCCTCCCGAGCTATCGGGCGGTTTAAAAGGGCTTGTTGCATAAGCTAAATGCAACCGTGATTCCTACGAAAGTGAGTTAGGTTTGTTGTTATTGTAAATTATTTTTCCACATAAATCAAAGTGAATTAACGTATAACTTGGTAATATTTTCATAAAAGTGGTAGAACTAGGTAGCTAATAAATTTTAATGGTTGTGAGAAGCATGCTTCTACACAAGGGTTAAGATTTGTAGGTACATTATGCTCATGGGACGACCGCTTTCTTGAAGAGAAGAAGAGCACACGAAGAATGAGCTCAAAAATCAGGTGCATACGTTTCTTTTTACTTTTGATTTTTAGTTAGCAAATACGTGGATTGTAATTGTATGTTATTTTTCCGGGGTGGAATTTTTGGGAAGTTAGCCGTGTCACATCCCTTGTGCGTTTAATACTCTAGTTCTTACACATTGAGGACAATGTTCACCTCAAGTGTGGGGATGGGGGAGTAGTAAAAGTTTTTCGGTTTTGACCCGTTCATTTAAACACTACACATTGAGGACAATGTTTACCTCAAGTGTGGGGATGGGGGAAAATTTCAAAAATTTTTCAAAAATTTTCTTGTTTCAAAAGCGATCTTAAAAGCACAAGTAACTAAGTCAACAAGGGGTGGCACAACCCATTTGGTCTTTTGTCATGGTCAAGTTCAAATTAATAGCATGACGGGTATTTAGCGGGTGGTTATTTGGGAATAATCCGCCTAAGAAACTAGCATTCTATGCATGTCACATATCATACCCTTTACATATACGAGGTTTTGAGCCACTTTTACATTATAGAGCACATGCTTATGTTTCTTTGTTTGAGTGGACCATTAGTCACGTATTGTAGAACTTGCGACTTTTGATACGTTTGAGACCATAGATCGAATACAAGCACAAGAATGATTAAGGCATTAGGTAAACCTTTTCCTTTTACACCATTTATATATCCTTACATAAAAATTATCCCCTAGTAGCCGATTTTGAGCCTAATCCTTTCGTTTGACCACCCTATAGCCCATAACTTTAAGCCTTTTCTTTTAAACCCGTGTGATGGAAATTCGATTATAGGAATCAAGTTTGTATAGTCGTGAATTGGTTGTGTGCATAAAAAAAGAGAAAAATCAGAAAAATATTACGAAAAAGAATAGAAAATCATTGAGAAAGGAACTAAAACATGAAGTTAGTAGTTGTTGAATAAAAGGCTAAAGTTGTTGCCTTGTAGTTGATGTTTATAGTTTAGTTTTGTTTAGAGTAGTCGTTTCTAATAAAAATCGAATTTTCATCACCTTAGCCACTTTAAATTATCTTATTTCCTACCCTTAGCCTAGCCCCGTTACAACCCTTATAAAGACCTTATGACTTATGCTTAGTATTCGTGATCGGTGGTAGAGAATGATTGAGTTGCAAGCTTATGCGGGTACGTGTTCTAATCGGTTTTGAGCGATTATTCTTTGAAGTGCGAATACATTATGAAAATTAGCCAATTTATAAACCGAGTGGAGAGAACATCTTGAGGGATGTGCATGAATTGTTGGTTTCACGGGCGGGTTAATCTTGGATAACCATTGTGTATGTGAATGCACTTTACCGTTAAATATGTTGAAAATTGTAAAGAGTTTGAACTTTAGTATGACAATAGACCTTAACCTTTGTCTCGGGAATGGGGAGGGTATTCGTTATTCGACCCACGTGAAAGTGAAAAACAGATTTGCTTGAGGGCAAGCAAAAGACAAGTGTGGGGATGTGATACGTGGTTGAAAACCGGTGTTCGTAATCGTGTAACTTGATGTTTTTACATAAGTTTTAATTCCGAATAGCCTACTCTTAATTAAAAATGTGTTTTGCAGGTTTGATGGAGTTTAAGGAGCTTTTTGGAAGCTTTACGAGCTACTGGGAGGAAAAACGGACAACCGGGACGCGTTATGGATCAAACGGGAATGCAAAATGGAAAATTGGAGAAGTGGAGCTGGAGAGGCCGTCGCCGACGGGCTCTAGGCCGTCCGGGACGGGCTCTAGAAAGTCCCGTCAGCCAAACTAGGCCGTAACCAGTCAAACAATCCGTCGCCCGTTTTTGTGTTTTTGAGAGGGCGTCGCCGACGGGGCCAGGGCCGTCGGCGACGGGCTCCAGTTTCTTCTATCGCGAAAGTTCAATTCATGGGTGTTTTGACGGGTTTAATGACATGTTTTGACCATGCATCGGGGGTTACGAGTAGGAGGAAGTTACAAGACCATGGGGGATCATTTTTTTCATCATCTAACACATTCCTAATCCATCTAACACCACACCCTTCACCACTAACAACATCTTCATCCTAACCCTAATCAAATCACCATCTCCATCATCCCACCATCACCATAATCTTCATTCACCATTCAAACCCTAACCTCCACCACTCCTCAAGGCTCAAGGTCATGGCTCTGTGTTCGTGTTTGTCGGCCGGTGATCGCGTCCACCCAACCATGAGCGGCTAGTCTCTACGGTTTCACCCCGGTTTAGGTAGTTGTATTTTTAGGGTTTATGCATTTGTAGTTTGATTTGACTTTGTGACAAATTGTATTGATTTTTGAAACCATTGATAATAGTTTACATTTGTTTCGTATTGGTAAATTGTCGAACGATGATAAAGTTATGACTTTGTGAAATGGTTATGTGTAATTATGCGTTGTCGTGGTTAGGATTTACTTGTGTTGATTACAAAGTGCATTGTTCTTCGGGACGTTGATAATTATTGGCACCTAAGTCACGGTACACTAAATCCGTTAATCGTTGTGCAATTGAGTTGAATTAAAAAATATGTAGGAACCCTAGGACTTACAATTACCGAAACCGTGTGTGATCCGTATTCTTAATTCTTGTTTTCACTTAAGTAGTTCACTTTTTCATGTTTCGTTAATAAATCATTGTTTTAGATAATATCAATTTGTCGGTTCACTCCGATATCCTTTCAAACTAATTAAACAAATAAAATTTGCAAAGTTCATAATCACGTTGTACATTGTTTGTAAATAGTCTAACTAATCGAACGGGTCGTGCAATACTGACCACCTGCTCTTCGTGGATTCGATACCCGACTTACCCTAGCTACCTAGGTTTAATTGGGTTTTTGACTGATCGGGATGACACGGTCACGTCAGAGAGTATGGAGCAATTGGGTTTTCCTTCTTCATGGTGTATGTGGGTGAAAGGGGTCCTTACTTCGGCCAGATCTTCAGTTCTGGTCAACGGCTCCCCGACCTTTGAATTCCAATGTCAAAAAGGTCTTCGTCAAGGTGATCCGCTCTCGCCATTTCTGTTTCTGATTGTTATGGAGGCTCGTTCTTGCATCATCTACAAAGCGTGTAGGATAGGTAGATTGAAAGGTATTTTGCTTCCTAACGGGGGCCCAGTTGTCTCGCATTTGCTTTACGCGGATGACGCTCTTATTATGGAGGAGTGGTCGGAAGAGAATATCAAAGTGGTTGCCAGAATTCTTAGGGTGTTTTATGGGTGCTCAAGGCTGAAAATAAATTTTAAAAAATCCAATTTGTTTGGGGTGGGAGTGGAAGAGGAAGAGATATCGTATATGGCTTCGGTGGTGGGATGTTTTATAGGAACGGTTCCGTTTAATTATTTGGGAATTCCGTTAGGAGCTAATATGAATAGAGTGAGTAACTGGGATCTCATTGTGAAAATCTTTCAAAGTAGGCTTGCGTCTTGGAAGGCGAAGTCTCTATCAATTGGTGGTCGGTTAGTTCTCATTAAATCTATCCTAGAAAGCCTGCCTCTCTATTATTTTTCTATTTTTAAGGATCAGGTCAAAATTGTGAATAAACTGGAATCGATGATGAAGAACTTTCTTTGGGGTGGTTCAAAAGAGTTTAAAAAAATGCATTGGGTAGCGTAGGATAAGGTGACGCTTCCTAAAAAAATTGGCGGCCTTGGGATAGGTAGACTCAAGTTGGCAAATGAAGCACTTTTAGCTAAATGGGTTTGGAGGTTTAGAACGGAGGAAGAGAGTCTTTGGAGGAAGGTCATCACGGCTTGTCACGTAAAGAGTAAGAGATGGCCTACGCTTCCTTCCAATTCGGCCATGGTGGGGGTGTGGAAGAATATTACGAGACTTGAAGCGAAACAAGGGTCAACGGTAAAAGAATTCATAACTTTATCAAAAGGGTTTTGGGCAACGGTAAAGGCATTCGGTTTTGGATAGATTGTTGGATTGACGATGACCCATTGATGATCAAATGGCCTAATCTTTTTGCTCTAGAAACTAAGAAAAATTGTTTGGTTAGTGAGAGGTTCGTTGTGGTGGATGGGTCGGTCATATGGAGGTGGAGCTGGTCGAGTCATCCGACGTCGGATTTGCAGGTGGCGAAGATGGAGGATTGTTTAAAAGTGTTGTCGGAGGTCTCAGTTTCAGAGGAGAAAGATAGATGGGTCTGGACTCAGGAATAATCGGGTTTGTTTTCTACGGCATTTTTAAAATCGTGGGCAGTCAAGGAGGTTGGTTCGGAATTTTCGAGCACATTCAAAAAATGTGGGTGGGTTCCCGCCAAATGTAATATCTTCATTTGGAGGATGAGCCTTGATCGGATCTCGACTAGACAAGCCCTTCACAGGAGAAACATTAGTATTGACTCAGAGGAATGTGTTCTTTGTGGGGAAGCGGTGGAAACGGTTGACCACTTGTTCACGGCTTGCGAAGTCTCTTTGAAGTTCTGGAACTGGTTGAGCTCGTGGGCGAAGCACCCAAATATGTTTGCTTTCTCGTTTGCAGATCTTATGGAGACCCAATTCTACTCGACGGACCAAAAAGAGGTGAAGGAGATCATCCATATACTGATTTATGTGGGGTGTTGGTGTATATGGAAAGCTAGGAATGGAAAGTTATTCTCTGATGGGAAAGGAGACAGCGATGAGATTTTTGGGGAAGTTAGATCCGTAGGGTTTTTTGGTTAAAGCATCGATCGAAGAATGTTAACGTACATTGGATAGAATGGTGTAAGTATCCCTTGTACATGTTGTAGTGGGTGGCGCGACCTTGTTTTTGCCTGGCCGGCTGGTGTTGTTTAATAAAATTTTACTTTAAAAAAAACTGATTTGACACAAGGCTCAAGACATGTTTTTATCACCTTGCGTATCATTTCACCAATATTCTTTCTTTCCTTTATTAAAGGGGTTTTCTAATGGCACACCCCCTGTTTATCCGTATACTTTTCTAATTCAATACACATCGTATAGGCCTATACGATGCGTCTTGAAATAAAGTAAAAGACATGGCAGACTGACAGGTGCAGGTTATGTCTGGCGGCGGGCTTGATACGCATCGTATAGGCTTATACGATGTGTCTCAAGGCACTGATTTTTTGAAGTTTATTTTTTGGTGTGTTGTGTCGAATGCGAACCCGAGAAACAAAAGGGATTTTGAGCAGTTGGTCGATGACATGATAGATAAAGATCTTGACACGATCATATCCATTTTCAAGTATTAGACTAGATAGTTCAAGATGAAATATATTAAAACCATTCAAGCCCACCAGTCTACAACGTGTTATGGTGAGATTTTTCAAGTTTGCACAGTGGGAGAAAAGACCAGCACCCCTGGCAGTGGGAGAAACGAAAGGGATTTCGAGCAGTTGGTCGATGACATGACAGATAAAGATCTTGACATGATCATACCATTTTCAAGTATTAGACTAGATACTTGACGTGCAGTCGTGGTACACGTAAATTTAATCCAATTACAACTAATTAGCTAGCGGTAAGTGGGTATCGAACACATGGAGTTTGTGGAATATGTGTTATCTCAATGTATGTCTAACTAACTAGATTAATCTAAATTGCAAGAAATGTAAATTTCAATGTTTGGGTTGAATGGTTTTAATTATCTAGAGTTACTAAATTAGAATACAAATCAAAGTTAAGTTTTGTAACAGGATAAGAGGGTAGTGATCATCCCGAGTTTCAGGTTTTAAGTGACAATCAAGGTTTATGTTCAACTGGAAAGAACTACATAGACATAGCTCATGCAAGATCAATTGTTTGTGATGAAAGGGAACTAAGTACTCGGATTCCTAGAACGCGAGGTTGTTACCCGATGACCAATCAACATATATCCAACCCTAATCCCTCCCATGATATCTCGATTGCCAACGGCACCAAGAACGTATGGTTTAGAACTATGATCAAACATACATCAACAATTTACAAACACCCAATCAAACACCATAATAAACTAACAACACATGCACAGTTTAATATTCCAGAAATTATAGAACAAACATAATTGTCACAAATAAAACCTTACACTCAAGACGATCACCAAACAAACCTAGCCGCTCATAGTGTCGTGAATCGTCATAACAAGCAAACCTTTGTCCAATGGAATCAAAAACAAAGTCTTCATGTTTAGACCACTCAAGAACACAAGAGGATAGCCAAAAATTGCCCCTAAACTGCCCCAAAACCGTCCACAATGATTGCCAATGAAAAGGCACCATAAAACACCTTAAAAGTGGGGAGTTACACTTTTTTCGCTGGCTCCACCGTAAGCTACGGTGGCCACCGTAGCTTACAGTGGCTTTAAATGGCTTACGGTGGATTTAAACTGTCTTACGGCATCAATTTTTGTCAGAGTCTACCGTAAATTACGCTAGCTACCGTAATTTACGGTAGGCTTCAGCAATCAATTTTGTTTTCTTCATAACTTTCTCGTTTCAACTCCGTTTTCTTCACCGTTTTCACCTACGTTCTCGTAATTTCATCCTCTATCATGTTATCTTCTTAATTATTCAATTCCAAAATTTTATTTTTTTCATTTATTCTCCGTCTTTCAATCTCCAATCCAGTCGTGTCTATTCGAAGCTTTATTTCCATACTTTTAAGCTCCAAATGTACCTGAAACACAAGCAACCGTAGTTATCTAATTCAAGACAAATACATGATCAAATGAGGGATTAACTCGTCTTTTAACACACTTAAGGGTTGTCCTATGGACCACCCGTCAATACTCCAAAATGAAATATATTAAAACCATTTAAGCCCACCAGTCTACAATGTGTTATGGTGAGATTTTTCAAGTTTCCATAGTGGGAGAAAAGACCAACACCCTGTTAGTATTGTCATAATGCAATGAGACACAACTGAGATTTAAGCGACGTTTTCCGATCAACGTTTATCGACATTGTTATAGGGGATGAAGAAACTCTAAAACGAAACATAATCCCAGATTGTCTAAAGAATCGCTTTTATCATGTGTCATGTGGTAACAACTACCAAGGGGATATTCAGATCTCTATTCGAACATCTTTCCGAGCTTTTACACACGAATATGTGGTTCTCAATTTGTAAAATATTATGTAAGTGGGAATGTTTTAAAAATCAGATGCAACTTTACGGCACGCTTAACTTAATCACATCTTCCATGGAGTCACAGATCCGACAATAGGGCCCACGGATCTTCAAGCCCACCAGTCTACAATGTGTTATGGTGAGAATGGTTCCGATCGACGGCTCCGACGATGATGATTCAAGAAACAAAGCAAGAAACATGAATGAGTTTTTTTATACCTGATTAGTGACAAATTGAGGTGTCCTCATGATAAAATCATCTTCTTCCATTGACCGGAGGTGTGCGGTGGGTGGTGGTGGGCGGAGATGTGGTGGAATATTGGGTTAAAAGCTTGTTCCATTAAAGTTGGTTTATGGAAAGTTGAAATAAAAAATTGAAAAGTTGACTGAAATGGCTGACTTGTGGGTAAAGTAAAAAATAAATTGACTTTCTGGGTGGATTTAACAATACGCTTAGAGAATAAACCAATTAATCTGATCGTTGACCATACATTTTTGTACTTCTAGAAAAACTTTAATGACTATTTATCATCATTATCGTAATTCAATTCTCAATATTTTTTTAATACATTTTAAATAGGGTATTGTTAAATACACCCAGAAAGTCAAATTTTCTTTTACTTTTATCCACAAGTCAGCCATTTCAGTCAACTTTTCAATTTTATTTTAACTTTCCATAAACCAACTTTAATGGACAAGTTTCCATAAACCAACTTTAATGAAACAAGCTTTTAACCCAATATTCCACCACCCGTCCGGCCACCACCACCCACCGCCACCACCCACCGCACACCTCTGGCCAACACCACCCACCGCACACCTCCGGTCAATGGAAGAAGATGATTTTATCATGAGACACCTCAATTTGTCACTAATCAGGTACAAAAAACTCATTCATGTTTCTTGCTTTGTTTTCTTGAATCATCATCATTGGAGCCGTCAATCAGAACTATTCATGTTCACCAGAACTGTTGTCCTCTTTGATCGGAGCCGTCGTCCCTTCTTGTCTTTTCGTCGGAACCGCCATTTCATCGCTGGAAGGTTCACCGGAACTGCCATTAGATCGGAGCCATCGTCCTCTTTGATCGGAACCGTTGGATTCTTAGTTCGCGGAGCCGTCGTCCTCTTTGATCGGAGTTTCTCTCACCTCTGTTGGCTCTCTCTCTCTCTCTCTATCTGTTGTCTACCATAATGTGTTGATTTGGTTTTTTGATTTGTTTATATATTTGGAGAGGACCTTTAACATGTGTTCTTTATATATAACAATTTAATATATATAAATTTCTCTATTGAACAGGCTCTTTGATCGTTTTTTTGCTGAGTATAAAAAGTTGGCATACTCTTGTGATTTGTTTATTATATATAATTTGTTTATATATTTGTTGCATTTGATCGTTTTAATTTATTATATATAATTTGTTTATTGATTTATTTATATATGGGTTGTGCTATTTCTAAATTTCGTTTATAGGTATTCGGGTCTTGTGAAGAATTGATGAATTGGGTACAAAAGTTGGCATACTCGCTCGGTGTTGTCATCATCAAAAGAAGGTCGAATAAAAGACCTTGTGGTTTCGTGTATAGGGTTGTGCTCCGATGTGATCGTGGCGGCGAATTTAAAGTTAAGGATTCAAGTAAATTTACGGGCACCAAAAAAACTAATTGTCATTTCGAATTAGAAGGAACATATTTCGATGACTATGATTGTTGGACCTTAATGGTGACATGTGATCGACATAATCATCAACCTATACTATTTATGGAGGGTCATTCATATGCAAAGTGGCTTTTCCGAAGATGAATTTAACTTGGTTGCAGAATTGACAAGGATGAATGTGGCGCCACATGATATTCTAGAAATACTTAAAGAGAGGAATTTAAGTAACGTGTCTACACTTAGGACTATTTACAACGCACGTAACAAAATTCGCATGGTCGATCAAGTAGGCAAATCTCCAATGCAGGTTCTATTGTCCCTTTTGCATTCAAATGGTTATGTTTATGAAATTACTACAAACGTAAGTATATTCATGTACATCAAATAAGACTCTTCATGTTAAAGTTTCAATAAAACAATATGTATTTGCATGCAGATCAATATGTTTCCTTGGATTTGAATGATATTTTTTGGAAGAAGCTAATATTTCACCATCGGTATCTTTTCAAAATGACGATGTTAGCTGTGATTAGGGTTGTAAATAAACTGAACGAACACGAACGAGGCCTTGTTCGTGTTCGTTCGTTAAGCAAATAAATGTGTTCACGAACGGTTCATGAACACTTACCGAACGAGATTTTATGTTCGTGTTCGTTCATTAAGGAAATGAGCATGTTCACGAACGGTTCACAAACACAAATAAATTTGGCGAACGCGATGAAGGATAAAGGTGGATGGCCCAGAGAGTAGCACTAGAACTTGAATTCCTTATTGTGGAATGGAGGTAGATCATATTCGTCGATGTAAATAATGAGAAAAGAAAGGGAAATGGTACATAAACAAGGTGAAAGAGGGTTTCCTAGTTTAATTGTTATGGTAATGATATAAATAAAAGTTTAATAGTATAAAAAGTATAGATAAAATATATGAAAGTATAAAAATCTTTAATTAAAACACGAACATACGAACATAAACGAACGCAAATGAACGAATGTTCACGAACACCTTGCCGAACATTCACGAACACAATTGAACGAACGAGACCTTTGTTCATGTTCGTTCATTTAACTAATCGAACAGAATTTCTTGTTCATGTTTGTTCGTTTATTAAACAAACGAACATAAACGAACTTCCTGCCGAACGGTTCACGAACTGTTCGCTGAACGTTCGGTTCGTTTACAGCCCTAGCTGTGATGATGAACTACTACTTTTTAAAGAATACTTTAACAAGCAGTCTAAAGATTGGGAAAAAAGTTGGTTAAGAAAACTGAAGGATATATTTCTTCCAGGTAAAACCGACATTCAGGAACCTCAAGTTCAAAAAAAACTTGTGGACGACCAAGCTTGAAGAAATCGCAACAACAAAGTGCCCCAAAGGAGCCGGAACCTCAAGCTAAAAAAAACTCGTGGACGACCAAGCTTGCATAAATCGCAACAATATAATGGGTGATATTCCAAAAGTATTTCATCCATACATAACAAATATACGAAATGTTAAACCCGATGGAAATTGTGGATTTCGAGCACTAGTTGTTTGCCTCGGACTTGATGAACATGAATACTATGAGTACATTCGACAGCAAATAAGAGAAGAGTTACAAAATCGATATCATATCTACGCGGACATTTTTGTCAAGGATGTAAATTCATTATATCATGACTTGTGTTTCTTTGGGTCGCCTTGTCCAGAAGAACACGGATGAAAATGCCTGAAGCAGGTGTTCTGATTGCCAATAAGTTTGGTGTAATCATCCATTCTTTAAGCATGTCAGGCAGTTTCACTATTTTCCCGTTTTGGAGTGGTCCAGAAGAGATTCAACATCACAGAGCTCTTACAATTGCCCTAGTAAATGACGAGAACCATTATGTCATGGTGGAATTACAAGGAGGGTACCCAATGCCTATAAACATGCCTTATTGGAATTTTCGCAACATTAGCATGTTTGTGGCTGGATGGGAGACCATGTATAGGTGGCGTCTAGAATTATATACCCAACTTTATCGTCGTGAAAGTGGTTTTGTCTATCTAGGTGATTAATTGTTTTAATGTTTGCACGTTTACTTTTTTATTAGATGAACTTTTATTTATTTATGATTAACTTTTTCACTTTCGTGTTTATAATAAAGTGTCTTGATTATTTATTTATTAATATTGTTATTAATACTAATAATAGTATAAAAAATATAAAAAAGTAACAAAAATATTATAAAATAAAATAACATAAAAAACATAATTATTACTTTTGACTTTTATAATAAATAATGTATTAAAGTAAAGAACATAAAAAACATAATTAATACTTTTGACTTTTATAAGAAAATAATGTAATAAAGTACTTAATCATTACCAAGTTTGACTAATTGGTATATTAATCCATATCTTGTGTGTATTTATAACACCCCTTCCTATACAGTATCTAAATAAATTTGTATTCGATGCAATTAATGTTGTATCGTGAAACTCGAGCTACAAATGCTTATTATTACATAACCTTATGTGTAATGTATGTGATCTGATATAGTTTGACCGAACAGGTCGAGTTATTTTTATCGGACATAAATATATTATTTTAAAAGTTTTTGATAAATACTTAAAAGATGAAAAAATTATCACTAAAAGGCTAAAAAATGCTATCTAGTAATGTAATGCTTAACTTTGTAGAGTTAAGATCTCACACAAACTTTTTCTTATTTAAAAATAGTAAGAACGGATCTTGAACGTTGATTAATTGAATTAAGGTTTAAGATTTTTTTTGAAAGGAAAATTTCATTAACAAACACGGGCACACCTCAAACCAAGGCAGCCAACCGCACAATAACAAACATTACATGATTACAAATTTACAGCAATCGCACCAAGTAATCGAATTACCTTTTATCCTACTCTTAAACCACAAAAAACCCAAGGATTTTATTTCACTAATAATGTCTTCGATCTTAGCTTATTTGTTATTAAAAATAACCCCGTTCCTTGTCGCAACCCCTGACCCCTACCCGGTGAGCGGGTGCCGCAAGATCCAGATCAGTGGTATCGGTGTTTATTAATTTGGCAGCTGATGTGCAGTTAGGTGTGATATATTTTTATGTATATTTTTAGCCCTTTTTAACCACTTTAGTCAAGTTTTAAATTTATAAAACACGATATTTACTAACACCAAACACACATATGGGCAAGTGCACCTATCGTGAGCGTAGTATAGTGTTGGTAAGATACCGAGGTCGTCCAAGGACACAAGAGCTTTTAATACCGGTTTATCCTCAACGTCTAATCAAATCAAAAATTTAGAAAAAGGTTTTTAAACTAGAAAATAAAAAATGCTGAAAATAAAAATAAAATAAAATAAAAACAGATAGACAAGATGAATCACTTGGATCCGACTCGCCTTTAGTGTAACCTTTGATTATTTCTGCACTTTTGTACTTTTTAAAAGATTATCTTAGTTATTGTAGTAGGCCCCTCTTTTGAAGGTGACGTTACCCTCAACCTAGTAGTTTGAGTCAGCAAGGATACAATCCTAAAGGGTCGGATTATTGAAAGATAATTAATTAAGTTATTAATGCGTAATGTGGTAGGCCCCTCTTTTGAAGGTGACGTTACCCTCGGCTAAGTAGTCTGAGTCAGCAGGGATACAGTCCTAAGTAGCCGGGTTAATATATTAATAGTAGTTTACATATGAGTGGATCAAGAAATTCGGACCCCCGCCATCCAATGACGGTGGGTATTGAAGGAGATCCTACTAAGCTTGACCCAGGTCCTTGCAGGATCTGTACACTGAACAAGGCAAGACTCTTACCAAACCATTCCCTTAACCCCCGACCAGGTAGCCAACATATCTCCATATAGACCGTGGAGATATGAATGGTGTAAATCTTTTATTTTATATAGACAGTAAAATAACGCCAAGACATCACAGACAAATGATAAGGAAGACTCACCTTCAACATAAGAAACTAGTTATTAAAGTCATTAATACATAACCAAATAAAAAGTGTGAAAAGATTAAAAATAAAAAGTATTACACCAAATGCTTGTCTTCACCAAGTGATGTAAGAGACTTAGGCGAACATGACCTTTGATTGTCAAGAACTCTTACGATCAATCTTGGATCCCGAGACTACTACACACACTCTATGATGGATGATGGATGATGGATGATGGTGGTGGATGATGGTGTTGTGGTGGTGGTGGAGTGTGGATGAAGTGTGAGAGAGGTGGTTTGCCAAGGGATGATTTGCAAGTGAGCTAAGCTGTCACACCCTGGCTTTTGCGGAAGCGTGGGTTTATTTGGTGTGACTTCTTAATACCATCGCAACAATCACAACAATGCTATATGATAAAAATGTAAGATGTTCATCCATTAAAGTAGTTTAGAAAATGCATAACATATTGTCTTTAAAAACATCAACCACTGAATACGTTACAAACCATGACTTGTTTAAAAGGAGTTCATAAGACTCGACGAAAGACTACCAACAAGACGAGGATTTGAGACATGCAACCCGTCCAGGAAGGAGTTACACTTCCCAAACCTATGACCCCGGATGACATCCTTATTTAGTACGCAGCTAACATGCATCACTTGCCAGATCCAAATTAATTCCCTGAAATACATGTAGTTTAAAAAGTCAACAAAAAGTTGAGCGAGTTCATGTGTAAGTCTGTGTGTATAAACCGTTTAGTATGTCTGTAAGTAAAATAGTCCCTGGTATGTAGCAATAAGGAAAAACTGATCACCATTGGGTTGCAAAGCCAATAGTATATGTGAATGATCCAGGAAGACTCAAACCTAGCAAATTTGTCTCCGGTATGAAGCATAGTCTGGTACCACTATGGGCCCCCGGCCTCATGGGTGTGGGCTCGCTACATCCAAATAGATCTATCACTCGTGTCCCGTGGTCCTACAATGAGGATTAATGGCCTTAAGTGTCATGCCCACCACTCACTTGATCGCGTAGTAAAAACCCTCCTTAAGCTAACAATACCATGTATAAAATGTCTGAAATAAATTGTAAACATGTATTCCACCCCCTAAGTATAAAACGGAAAACAGTAAAAGAAAAAGGGGGTCATGAACTCACCGTAGTGCGTCTTGACTCGAATCTCAACTCTGTCCGCTACACGACAACCTACAACGTACTAATGTCTATTAGACGAACGGGCCGTGCCTTGGCTTAGAGTTTAGTGTTTTGAGTTGCGTTACTTTGGTATTATTTTGTTAAAATAATAATAATTATTTTAACTTAACTATCGTCTTTAGAAAAATAGTTAGGCAACTATTTCGTATCTATATTTCTCGAATATTTTTACTAAGTGTTCGGATTTTCGGAAAATTTCGCCATAGTCTCCTTTGTAAATAGAGGTTTCCATGCTTAAAAGCATATCATTTTCTTTTACATATATCCCGTGGATCATTCTCAATAATCAAACCGACATTTAGACATACAAAGCATTACTTACTTTATTTCAGCTTTATCAATCAAAACTGGACTGTTTTCGAGGATTTTTATAAAATAGTTAACCTTTTCCAAAAATTCTCAAATTTTTACAGAATGTCATATATGTCCCAAAATTCATTATATAAAACTATCGGGGTCCATTTGGTTACCAATGTTTTATAGAAAATCATTTACCCGACTGCAATCAGATTTACTACTTTCTGATTGCAGTTTACGGAATAATTCACTAAAAATTAACCGTAAGTCCGATCGACGAAATTCCAGTTGGAGGATCATCATGACAATGGTGAACATCTACTGTAAAAATTCCATGAGTCGTTTCTACTCAGTTTTTAAGTTATGACTCCGAATACAACACAATTTTTCTGCAGTAAAAACACAGCTTAAGCTGCTGTCCAAAAACAGTCCCTTAAAAATAGTAAACGACCTCGAAAAATCACGATTCCAGTGCCATTTGTTCGGTTATTCAAAGATACACAATTTAGGCTTCAGAAAATCAGTTTTTCAATTTAAAACGGTCCAGTTACAGCCTGTTGAAGTTGGCTGGAAATACCAATCAGCATGCAGTTTTACAATGTAAAAGTTACTAAAAACGCATCAACAAGGGTCCTAACCATGGTTTATCGATGATTTAATGATCAAACCTCATGCATGCCTTAACCAACCCTAATCCAACCTGATTTCAACTGCATACAAACTTTTTATGTAAGGTTTTTATGTAAAGTTCCATGTTCATCTTTTTAGTGTTCTATTTCTTGTGATTTGAACAAATAACGTCATACTTCACATTTTGACTAAAAATAAGATGGAACAAGGTGTAGAGACTTACTACTAGCACAAGGCTAGGGTAGAAATCTAGTGAAGATGATGGTGAGAAAAAGTATGGCGAAAAGACTAGAACAAGCTCTCTTGAAGTTCCTTCAATCTTGCAACTTCCTTGAATCTTCTTGAAGCTTGAATGGACTTGAGTATTGGAGAAGATGAAGATGATGGAAGGTGAGGGTGGTGAATTCGGTTATGGGGGAGCCGAATGGGGGAGGGAGGGGTGAGTTTGGAGTGTGGTCTTAATTGTGATGATGAGAAATCTTGGAAATCATGAGCCACCCTACCCTATAGTCATCATTAGTTAAGTTTTGGCCAATCAAGGATCAAGAGAATAAAAATTAAATCTAAACAAAATATTTTGGTAATCATTTGGCTGGAAATTCGGTTGGGGGGGGGGTAAATTGTAAAATTTTGGTAATTAGTAGGTAAATAATTAGAAGGTTAAGGGTATTTTCTAGAATAGTGAGTGTATGTCATGTTTATATAATGTGTGGTGATTTTTGTGACCGTAAATAATTAAGAATGATAAAATAATATTTCTGACAATATTTTGGTGTCCCGGGTAATGTCTGATTGTTCGGTTACGTATCGTTCCGTTAAAGCGTTTAATTGCACCGCATAGTGTCTTTTATGCACCTTTTTGTAACGAATTTTAATTCTAACACTTAGGAAAGCGTTGAGGACCATTTAGTCGATTCTCTGTATAATACGAGTGTGTTAAAAGCTGAATTGTTACTGAAAATGCAGGATTCTGTACTTAAAATGAGTTTTAGGCACTTTCCGGCACTCAAACTATCACCTAGTGACACAGTCTTATGGTCCTCACTTCCCTACACTCCATACTGGTGTAGTACTTTATCCCTGGCTCATACTGGCCTTAATATAGTGTCTGTCTATGTGCTGGCATTGTCAGCATGTGTCTGAGTTATCCGCTCACTGTGCTAACTGTGCTTTGTGCATCAGGTTTGTCACTAAGAGTCTGTATGAATAAATGGAGTGACTGTATGTAAAGGATGCACATGTATGTATATAACATAAATCAGTAAGCAGTTTAAAGTGTCAGTTGTAATCAAGCAAAGTCATTACGCACATAATTAGAGTTAATTAATTTGTATAGTACCTGAAATTGTGTGGGTTGTCACATTCTCCCCCCGTTAAGAAAATTTCGTCCCGAAATTTTAAGTTCTACCTCTAGTTGCAGGGGTCTTGGGGAATAAATGTGGGTACTTGGCCTTCATACGATCCTCACGTTCCCACGTGAATTCTGGGCCGTGTCGCGCATTCCATCGAACTTTGACGAGTTTGACACTACTCCGGCGTGTCTTGTTAACCTTCCAATCTGTAACCTCAACCGGTTCTTCAACAAAGTGGAGTGTGTCGTCGATATGAACCTCGTCAGCAGGAATGACAACGGTCTCTTGAGTTGGACTCTTTTTCAGGTTCGATACGTGGAATGTATCATGAACGCCATTAAGTTCAGCAGGTAAGTCCAATTTGTATGCAACAAGCCCAATCCTTTGCAGGATTCTGAAAGGACCAATGTAACGCGGATTCAACTTCCCACGCTTTCCAAAGCGTGCCACACCCTTCCAGGGTGAAACCTTTAACAAAACCATATCCCCAACTTGAAACTCTAAAGGTTTCCTCATTTGGTTTGCATAGCCTTTCTGTCTGTCGCGAGCTGCCTTGATGCGCTCTTGAATTTGAAAGATCTTGTCTGTTGTCTCTTGAATTATTTAGGGGCCAACCAGCTGTCTATCACCCGCATCAGCCCAGCATAGCGGTGATCGACACTTACGTCCGTAAAGAGCTTCAAATGGTGCTGCTCCAATGCTTGTGTGGTAGCTGTTGTTGTACGAAAATTCGACCAAGGGTAAGTGTTTATCCCAGCTACCACCTAGGTCCATTACACATGCTCTCAGCATATCTTCCAATGTTTGAATTGTTCGTTCACTCTGGCCATCCGTTTGTGGGTGAAATGCTGTACTCAGATTTAATTGAGAACCAAATGCTTCTTGGAAGGACTGCCAAATCCTTGACACAAAGCGTCCATCTCTATCAGAGATAATCGAGAGAGGCACTCCATGACGTGCAACAATCTCCCTCATGTATATTTCAGCAAGTTTACTCGTGTTGTCCTTCTCCTTGATCGGCAGGAAGTGCGCAGACTTTGTTAGACGGTCTACTATTACCCAAATTGTATCATGGCCCTTGGGCGTCTTTGGCAATTTCGTTATGAAGTCCATGGAAATCTGTTCCCATTTCCATTTGGGTATTTCAGGTTGCTGTAGAGGACCTGAAGGCTTTTGGTACTCGGCTTTAACCTTGGCGCAAGTTAAACATTTGCCAACATATACTGCAACATCGCCTTTCATCCTAGGCCACCAATAGAAATCCTTAAGATCTTGGTATATTTTATCCGCTCCTGGATGAATCGAGTATTGTGACTTGTGAGCCTCATCGAATATAACCTTTCTCAATCCTCCAAACAGAGGAACCCAAATTCGATTCATGAAACACAATGTTCCTTCCTTGTTTGGCACTAACTGCTTCTCCATCCCACGGAGATACTCATCCTCAATATTCCTTTCTTTCAAAGCCTCTCTCTACGCGGCACGAATGCGCAACGAGAGGTCTGTCTGGACAATCATTTCCAAGGCCCTAACCCTTATGGGCTTAATCCTTTCTTTTCGACTTAGGGCGTCAGCAACCACATTCACCTTTCCTGGGTGATACTTGATTTCACAGTCGTAGTCGTTCAACAGCTCAACCCATCGTCTCTGTCTCATGTTAAGTTCCTTTTGATAAAAAAGTGCTGTAAACTCTTGTGATTAGTGAAGATTGTACATCTCGTCCCATACAAATAGTGTCGCCAGATCTTCAATGCGAACACTACGGCGCCTAACTCCAAGTCATGCGTGGTGTAGTTCTTCTCATGTACTTTCAGCTGGCGTGAGGCATAGGCTATGACTTTCTGCCGTTGCATCAACACGCAGCCTAAACCCTGACGCGAGGCGTCACAATACACCACGAAGTCGTCCGTGCCTTCGGGTAGAGCTAAAATCGGTGCGTCACAAAGCTTGTTTTTCAACAACTGAAACGCTTCTTCTTGCTTATCGCTCCAATCAAACTTCTTGTCTTTTTGTGTGAGTGCGGTCAGCGGTTGAGCGATTTTAGAAAAATCCTCAATGAACCTTCGATAATACCCAGCCAACCCTAAGAACTGTCGAATCTCGGTTGGCGTCTTTGGAGTCTCCCAGCTCTTGATCGCCTCGATCTTTGTGGGATCCACATGGATTCCATTTCCATTAACCACATGTCCAAGAAACTGGACTTCGCTTAACCAAAACTCACATTTCGAGAACTTAGCGTACAACTTCTCCTTTTTAAGTAGTTCTAAGATAGCTCTTAAGTATTGCTCGTGTTCTTCCTTCGTCTTCGAGTAGATCAAAATATCATCAATGAATACGATTACGAACTTGTCGAGGTACGGCTTGCAGACTCTGTTCATCAAGTCCATGAAAACTGCCGGAGCGTTTGTCAACCCAAACGGCATCACCAGAAACTCTTAATGTCCATATCGAGTTCTAAAAGCAGATTTGGGAATACTTTCCTCTTGTATTCTCAACTGGTGATAACCCGATCTCAGATCGATCTTTGAGTAAAAACTCGAACCTTGTAGTTGATCGAACAGGTCATCGATCCTTGGCAAAGGATATCTGTTCTTGACAGTCAACTTGTTAAGCTCGCGGTAGTCTATACACATGCGAAAACTACCATCCTTCTTCTTAACGAACAAAACTGGCGCTCCCCAAGGTGAGAAGCTTGGTCTGATGAATCCCTTATCTAACAGCTCTTGGAGTTGTGTTGACAGCTCTTGCATCTCTGAAGGTGCAAGTCGATAGGGTGCCTTAGCCACAGGCGCGGCGCCTGGAACTAAGTCAATGTGAAATTTGACTTGTCTTGGAGGCGGCAATCCTGGCAAGTCTTCTGGAAAGACTTCAGGATATTCCTTCACGACTGGAATGTCTTTGATCTTTGGCTCAGCGGCTTCCTTATCAACGATATGTGCCAAGAAGGCAACACATCCTTTCTTCAAACACTTCCTAGCTTTCAAGCAGCTAATGATCCTCAATGGCGTATCACGTTTTTCTCCATGAACTACAATCGTCTCTCCATCAGCCATTGGGATGCGGATGGTCTTTTCGTGACAAACCACCTCGGCTTTGTTGCTAGACAGCCAATCCATCCCTATTACCACGTCGAAGCTTCCCAACTCGACTGACAATAGGTCTAGCGTAAATTCGTGTCCTCCCAGTTCTATCATGCATCCCCTGATGATTTCACTCGTTTCAACTAGTTTCCCATTCGCCAATTCAATAGAGTACGGAACGTCTAACTTACTAGTGGCCAACCCAAGTATGTTCTTAAATTCTAACGATACGAAACTATAATCGGCACCAGTATCAAAAAGAACAGACGCATAGCGTTGATTTATAGGGAACGTACCAGTGACAACATTCGGATCTTGGCGCGCTTCCCTCGCACCAATGTTAAAAACTCAGCCTTGCGCTTGATTTAGCTTTGCGCATTCCCTTTTAAAGTGCCCAACGTCCCCACAGTTGAAGCATCCTGGCCCTCGGCCATTCCCATTACCATTTCCGCCTCGATTTCCGTTTGTTCCCCGGTTACCAGCTTGATTCGGGGCATTTCCACGATTTTCGTTTCCCCCATTATTCCCTTGCGGCCTGTTTCTATTACCACGGTTGTTGTTATTGTAACCCCTTTGGCCACCCTGGCCTGATCCAACCCAACACGTCTCCTTTGAATGGCCCGTCTTCCCGCAAGATTCGCATTTTCTGAGTCGGCACAGGCCGGGGTGATGGAACTGACATGTACCACACTTGGGCAGAGTGCCCATGTAACCCTTTCCTCTGTTTTCATCACCAGTCTTGGCCCTGGCCGGTGTGTTTGATTCACCTCTCTTGCTACCGCTGTTGGTTCCTTGCTTGAAGTTGGAAAACTTCCGTTTGTTTTCACCGGACGACTCCACATGAGTCTCTTTCTTTTTCTGATCATCATTCAAAAATTTGTTTAGCCTGATGGCTTCTTCAGTCAGTGAGATGCTCAAATCGATGGCTTCAGTAATGGTTGCTGGTTTCGACGTAGTGACCATACTCATAATCTGAGGTGCTAACCCCCAGATGAAACGTTCCACGCGCTTGAATTCGGGCGTGACCATGTACGACACTACATGGGACAGATCATGAAACCTTTGAACATACTCAGCGATTTTTGGACCTTCCATCCTTAAGTTCCAAAATTCAGTTTCCAATATCAGGATCTCAGCCCTGGAGCAATACTTCTTGCGCATCAACTCTTTCAATTCAGCCCAAGTCATGGCGTACGCTGCAGCCTCTCCTAAGGTTTGTACTTGGAGATTCCACCATGATAGGGCACCATCAGTAAAAAGCCCAGAGATGTATGTAACTTGTTGTCCCGGCGCACATTTGCTCATTCTTATCGTTGTTTCTGTCTTCTCAGTCCAACGGGTAAAAGCCACGGCACCTCCAGTGCCATCAAAGTTTTGCGGCTTGCAATCTAAGAATTGCTTGAAAGTACACCCTGTACAAGCAATGTCATTTATAGGAATTATTAGCAGTCGCACAAGAATCATCCAAATATAGTGTAATGTGTTTCTTATGACTGATCATTACCATTCGGAGGGTTGTTGTTGTTGTTGTTCGAAATGTTTCCGCTTGTTTCTCCTTGAGAAGCAGCATATTGCGCAATAGCGGCAGCGATGATCCCTTGTAGTTCTGCCTGGGTAGTCGGCATGCGTGCTTCGCGTCGTGGAGGCATTTTCTAGAGGATGTTTCATATTGGTCAGGTCATAGCAAGTATAATAATTATACTTATACATAGTAGCATTCATCATCCACATAACATCTCGTGTCATAATCATAAAACAAATAACTTTAACAAAGCATGTAATAAGAATACTGCGACTGAGCTTTCATATAATTAAAACCACAATACAATGTTCGTAAGTTTTCCCAAAAAAGTATCGTACAACCCAAGAGACTAAGGGTCACAATGCCCTTGTCTGAACTGTCTAAAAAAATACAACTGACAAAAACAAACATCCAGAGTCATGATGTCAAAAGTGGTCTTCAAAAATGCTGTAAGTCTGGCTCGATCGCTGTCTTCTCATCAAAAGTAGTCAATACCTGCAATAAATCAAAAGTGGCTATGCCGATGGCGGCAGAGGAGGTGGAAAGCGAGAGAAAAACAATTGGCATAAATGCAACAAGTCCTCCTCAAGAGCATAGGTGAAACGCAACAGGTAAGCAACCTGCTGGTTGAGAGGAAGGAAACGAACATCTAAATCATGGGATGATGCAAAAGGAGTGTGAGGTGCTGTAGACAGAGTCTGGCAGGGGCATGGAGGATGTGGAGCTCTTCCCAACTCCTGGACATATCATCTCAGGGTGTCCTGCTGTAACTGCAGTGACGTGAGCGTGTCCTCTATAGAGTATCCGACATGAAACGGGTGATAAGGGTTGGATACTGGCATAACATGGGGTGATGACCATAGAAATGGCTCACCCATCAGAGCTGAAACCGGATGTGTAGTGGGTGGGGTAAAGGTAATCGGTACAGTGGTGTGGGGAAACTGGGACATGAAGGGTGCAGTAGCTGACACGGGTGGAACAAAACTATGATAATGAGTCTGTGGTATAAACTGGCTATCTCCTGTCATAAATGGGGTGTGGCCGAAAGGCTGTCTCGATGATCCCTCCCCAGGTCATGGCGGAGGAATGTCCTGAAGGAAAGTAATCGGGAGATCGGTACGATGGGTATCAGATGTGGGTGGAGGAAACAACGGAATATCGAGTGGTGCAGTAACAGGTACGGTAGTGGGAGTGACTGGGACCACATACGGAGGGTAGTCATCCTCCTCGATCCACCCATTGCTGGTGTTAGCGTATCTCGGGTCAATGTGGGTAGCAAACGGTGCCAGGTCATCAAAAATCGTCATGGGGTCGGGTATAGGTGCAACAACTGGGATCTCAATAGCTGGTGGTGCAATGACGGGTGCATCAGTGACAGGAACAGGGTCAAGGGCAAGAACGGGCTCAGGTGCAACTCCAAGCCCTGGATCAGCTGGAGCAGGCTCAACAAGTATAAACTCATCCTCAGGCTCTGGGTCAAAGTCATGGAAGGCAACGGGTGCAGCAGACATCGCCATATCTGAATCGGTGTCTGCGGAGTAGTGCTGCACGTCCTGGGCATGAATAGTGGCAGATGATCCTGACTCAAACGGGTGGGAATCGGACAGATCGGGTAAGGCCTCCACAGCAGGAGCCTCAACAGGTGGCCCAACAAGGGCATCATCAGCAGGAATCTCAACCATAGGAACAACGGGGTTAACAACTGGGATATCAACTAGTGGAAAATCGTCCTCCATCGGGGCCCCGCCATCCTGGTCTCCCTCCGGGGGACCCTCGATGAGCAGATCGATGTCGCCATCGGGTAATGCGTCGAGAGGCTGTTCCTCAAAGGGAACTGCAGCAAAGGGGAGAGGGGCAGGGATTGGAACAAGGGGTAGGTCCTCTCCTGGTGGGCCATCAGCTAGGGGTACATCGTCTCCGAAGATCGGTAGGGCAAACAGCTGGAAATTGTCTTCATCGGTGCTCGTGGTATCTGAGGTGTAAACTCCCGAGTCTGTGGCCATCTCGTCATCAGAGGTAAAAGCCATCGGGTCGCTCGTGTTGGATACTCCACTACCAGAAGATGCCATGGTGTCTGTAACACAACCACAACATATGCACATAAATCAGATAAGCATATAAACAAATAGCAATGTAATCATGTACGTATCCTAGTCTTCCCAGACTATCCCTCCCGATCTCTAAGACCGAACTTCCTAGTCTCTCAGACTACATCCCTGGTCTCTAAGACCAACCCTTCCCAGTCTCTAAGACTCAAATTTTCCCCAGCCTCTAAGGCTGAACTCCCTCAGCCTCTAAGACTGAATTATAGCCTTTGAAATGTGTATTTGTGCCTTTTTGTTTGTAAAAATGTTTGTGCCCTGGATCTGGACTTTTAGTGTATGCAATGTAAAAATGTTTGAAAACATTTTCGTGAGAGCCCTAGTGATCATAGTCCAGACTCGAGAAGGAATCCTAGTTTGCTATGATCGAGGCTCTGATACCAAGCTGTCACACCCTGGCTTTTGCGGAAGCGTGGGTTTATTTGGTGTGACTTCTTAATACCATCGCAACAATCACAACAATGCTATATGATAAAAATGTAAGATGTTCATCCATTAAAGTAGTTTAGAAAATGCATAACATATTGTCTTTAAAAACATCAACCACTGAATACGTTACAAACCATGACTTGTTTAAAAGGAGTTCATAAGACTCGACGAAAGACTACCAACAAGACGAGGATTTGAGACATGCAACCCGTCCAGGAAGGAGTTACACTTCCCAAACCTATGACCCCGGATGACATCCTTATTTAGTACGCAGCTAACATGCATCACTTGCCAGATCCAAATTAATTCCCTGAAATACATATAGTTTAAAAAGTCAACAAAAAGTTGAGCGAGTTCATGTATAAGTCTGTGTGTATAAACCGTTTAGTATGTCTGTAAGTAAAATAGTCCCTGGTATGTAGCAATAAGGAAAAACTGATCACCATTGGGTTGCAAAGCCAATAGTATATGTGAATGATGCAGGAAGACTCAAACCTAGCAAATGTGTCTCCGGTATGAAGACATAGTCACCACTATGGGCCCCCGGCCTCATGGGTGTTGGCTCACTACACCCAAATAGATCTATCACTCATTTCCCGTGGTCCTACAATGAGGATTAATGGCCTTAAGTGTCATGCCCACCACTCACTTGATCGCGTAGTAAAAACCCTCCTTAAGCTAACAATACCATGTATAAAATGTCTGAAATAAATTGTAAACATGTATTCCACCCCCGAAGTATAAAACGGAAAACAGTAAAAGAAAAAGGGGGTCATGAACTCACCGTAGTGCGTCTTGACTCGAATCTCAACTCTGTCCGCTACACGACAACCTACAACGTACTAATGTCTATTAGACGAACGGGCCGTGCCTTGGCTTAGAGTTTAGTGTTTTGAGTTGCTTTACTTTGGTATTATTTTGTTAAAATAATAATAATTATTTTAACTTAACTATCGTCTTTAGAAAAATAGTTAGGCAACTATTTCGTATCTATATTTCTCGAATATTTTTACTAAGTGTTCGGATTTTCGGAAAATTTCGCCATAGTCTCCTTTGTAAATAGAGGTTTCCATGCTTAAAAGCATATCATTTTCTTTTACATATATCCCGTGGATCATTCTCAATAATCAAACCGACATTTAGACATACAAAGCATTACTTACTTTATTTCAGCTTTATCAATCAAAACTGGACTGTTTTCGAGGATTTTTATAAAATAGTTAACCTTTTCCAAAAATTCTCAAATTTTTACAGAATGTCATATATGTCCCAAAATTCATTATGTAAAAATATCAGGGTCCAGTTCGTTACCAATGTTTTATAGAAAATCATTTACCCGACTGCAATCAGATTTACTACTTTCTGATTGCAGTTTACGGAATAATTCACTAAAAATTAACCGTAAGTCCGATCGATGAAATTCCAGTTGGAGGATCATCATGACAACGGTGACCATGTACTGTAAAAATTCCATGTGTCGTTTCTACTCAGTTTTTAAGTTATGACTCCAAATACAACACAATTTTTCTGCAGTTAAAACACAGCTTAATCTGCTGTCCAAAAACAGTCCCTTAAAAATAGTAAACGACCTCGAAAAATCACGATTCTAGTGTCATTTGTTCGGTTATTCAAAAATACACAATTTAGGCTTCAGAAAATCAGTTTTTCGATTTAAAACGGTCCAGTTACATCCTGTTGAAGTTGGCTGGAAATACCAATCAGCATGCTGTTTTACAATGTAAAAGTTACTAAAAACGCATCAACAAGGGTCCTAACCATGGTTTATCGATGATTTAATGATCAAACCTCATGCATGCCTTAACCAACCCTAATCCAACCTGATTTCAACTTCATACAAACTTTTTATGTAAGGTTTTTATGTAAAGTTCCATGTTCATCTTTTTAGTGTTCCATTTCTTGTGATTTGAACAAATAACGTCATACTTCACATTTTGACTAAAAATAAGATGGAACAAGGTGTAGAGACTTACTACTAGCACAAGGCTAGGGTAGAAATCTAGTGAAGATGATGGTGAGAAAAAGTATGGCGAAAAGACTAGAACAAGCTCTCTTGAAGTTCCTTCAATCTTGCAACTTCCTTGAATCTTCTTGAAGCTTGAATGGACTTGAGTATTGGAGAAGATGAAGATGATGGAAGGTGAGGGTGGTGAATTCGGTTATGGGGAGCCGAATGGGGGAGGGAGGGGTGAGTTTGGAGTGTGGTTTTAATTGTGATGATGAGAAATCTTGGAAATCATGAGCCACCCTACCCTATAGTCATCATTAGTTAAGTTTTGGCCAATCAAGGATCAAGAGAATAAAAATTAAATCTAAACAAAATATTTTGGTAATCATTTGGCTGGAAATTCGGTTGGGGGGGGGGGGGGGGTAAATTGTAAAATTTTGGTAATTAGTAGGTAAATATTTAGAAGGTTAAGGGTATTTTCTAGAATAGTGAGTGTATGTCATGTTTATATAGTGTGTGGTGATTTTTGTGACCGTAAATAATTAAGAATGATAAAATAATATTTCTGACAATATTTTGGTGTCCCGGGTAATGTCTGGTTGTTCGGTTACGTATCGTTCCGTTAAAGCGTTTAATTGCACCGCATAGTGTCTTTTATGCACCTTTTTTGTAACGAATTTTAATTCTAACACTTAGGAAAGCGTTCAGGACCATTTAGTCAATTCTCTGTATAATACGAGTGTGTTAAAAGCTGAATTGTTACTGAAAATGCAGGATTCTGTACCTAAAATGAGTTTTAGGCACTTTCCGGCACTCAAACTATCACCTAGTGACACAGTCTTATGGTCCTCACTTCCCTACACTCCATACTGGTGTAGTACTTTATCGCTGGCTCATACTGGCCTCAATATAGTGTCTGTCTATGTGCTGGCATTGTCAGCATGTGTCTGAGTTATCCGCTCACTGTGCTAACTGTGCTTTGTGCATCAGGTTTGTCACTAAGAGTCTGTATGAATAAATGGAGTGACTGTATGTAAAGGATGCACATGTATGTATATAACATAAATCAGTAAGCAGTTTAAAGTGTCAGTTGTAATCAAGCACAATCATTATGCACATAATTAGAGTTAATTAATTTGTACAGTACCTGAAATTGTGTGGGTTGTCACATAAGCACCCCTATTTATAGCCTGCACAGAAGCCCGGACACGGCCCCGTGTCCATTGAGCACGGCCCCGTGTCCACCTCTTTTCTTTCTTCATAAAATGCAGTTTGTCTGCATTAGCTTACCTCGCCCCCCGTGTCCGCTGGGCAGGACCCCGTGTGCAGAAGCGTATCGGTACTATCAAGATTTCCTTAGATTCTGCGAATCTTAGAGTTGACCACGGCCCCGTGTCCGCTGGGCACACTCCCGTGGTGGGTGATAGAAGCTTCTACAGCTTTGTCTTTTCTGCAGACACTTGGGCACGCTCCCGTGCTCATTGAGCACGGGGCGTGTTCAGCCTTCTGTTTTCTTGTTTTTGCTTAGGAGGATGCTTTCGAGGGGTCGGGCATGCCACGTTTATTCCTATTCTTGTATTTATGTTAGATTTAGCTGCCTTTTTGCTTCTTTTGTTCATTTGAGCTCATTTATTCCTGAAAATACAAAAGGAAGACAAAAACACACTTTTCCAACATTAGTACTAAAAAAAGGGTTAGTTTTATGCCACAATTGATGTAATTTATATGTTGCATTTTGCACACATCAAATACCCCACACTTGAATCTTTGCTTGTCCTCAAGCAAAACTCTTTAGAATGTGGCTTTACACTCCGAAACGGAATGGGTAGAAGAGAAGGTTTTTTGGGCTTGTCATAGAGTGTCGGGATTCCAAGATTTTTATTAGGTTTTATTTTTATTTTATTTACAATCCTATTCGTCATGATTTATTTAAAACATTACATAAGATAAATTACTTATTTGGGCATAACATGTCTCTTTAAAATTCCATTTATATACAAGTTCACATACCTCACGGGAGATCCCTCAACACTCGGCCGAAGATGTCTTTTTGTGAAACACTTGAGAGCGGCATGGAACTTACTTCTACCATATGCTTGCCAAGCAATCAATCCTCCTCCTTTTTAACTATAAACTTTTGTAAATATCAAGAGGACTTGGGGGAAGGGTTAGGCTTGGGTTATAGGTAGGTGGTTGGGTTAGTGGTTAGTAAAAAAAAAAAAACGAAAGGCGTAAAAAGCATCGGTTTTCACAAAACTTTTATTTTTTTCTATAGCTTTTTATTTTGATGAAGTAATTTTTTAAACAAAGTTCTTTTTGATGAACTTGTTTGTTTTATTTTTTGGCTTCATCATCAATTTTTTTAAGGAATGTCCTATGAAAAACCGAGCTTTGTTACTAAAATAAAGGGTTTAAAATAAAAAAAAGGGGTTTTGGTGGGTAAAAGGGTGTTTGATTTGGGTTAAGAAATGAAAAGGTTTAGGCTCAAAGGGGGTTAACTAGGGGGATTTTGGATAGGTGGTAAAAAAAAGAAAAATAATGGTGTAGAAATAAAAAGGGTTAGTCCTAATGCCTCCATCATTTACTTACTCTGGTTTATGTTGGTAAGGACCGGGAATGTATCGTCATGGCAAGTTCTAGAGTTGTAAGAAACCAAGCGGCTATTCACACAAGAAACGAAAAATGAGCATTTAGTTTAAAGATGTGTATTTGTATCCTCAATAAACGCTCAAAACTCACTTTTGTGGGAATGGGTTTTTATGTGATCAAGTATATATAATCAAATTTTAACTAGATTTGTCATGTCGTTTCATAATTTTCTTATGTTGGTTCTTTTTATCACGACGCTATCGGTTGTAAATTTGTAAAAATATCACCTTTTTAGAAATTAAAATTCCCAAATTAAACCTAGACAAGTAAAGAAAAATGAAATTTTTTTTTTGAAAAAATTTGGGTGTTTAGCGGTTCCAATAGAGTTTTGTGTAAGGCTTGTAATTAGGACTTGCAAAATTCAAGGTTTTAGCCCCCCCCCCCCCCCCCCACACTTAAATTACACATTGTCCTCAATGTGTCCCAAAAATAAGTTTTTAGGT
The DNA here is from genome assembly GCA_030545235.1 of Helianthus tuberosus. NCBI lineage: Eukaryota > Viridiplantae > Streptophyta > Magnoliopsida > Asterales > Asteraceae > Helianthus > Helianthus tuberosus. The sequence goes on along the minus strand of CM060385.1, from coordinate 62,935,904 downwards.
TGATTGAATGTATAAAAGTGTGTTTAAAAACAAATTTTATTGTTACTGGGCGTCTGGACACGGCCACGTGCTCGATGAGCACGACCCCGTGTTCAGAGTGCCAGTAATGGAACTTACAGAAGGTGGACACGGGGGCGTGTCGGCTAGGCACGACCCCGTGTCTGGCAAAAATCTGCAGAGATAAGACAAACAGCAGGTCTGGGGTAGTGGGCACGGGGGCGTGTCGGCTGGACACGACCCCGTGTAGGCAATCTGCAAGGGTGTAAAACAGGTTTCTAGCTTTGGTTTTGCTGTCCCGGCTTTGGTGGCACTAATGCTTAGTGCTCTAAGCCTCGTATGTACCCGTTTTATCAATAAATACTATACCAAACCATAACAAGCATCCTAGATTACCATTGTTCAAACATCCATGTCATAAGTTAAAAAGAAAAGAAAAATGCAGAAATTAAAAAGAGTTAAAGAAAGTAAATTGTTCAACACACGACACGCAAGCCGGAAATTGTTCGTGAGAATAAGGGGTTAACCTGACAGACCTCCAACCATGAACCGCTACCTCCACTCCTCCCGCTTAGTCCATATCCTCATCTTCATCATCATCGCCTCCTCCATGCCCCGCCATGTACTCCCGGATGTTCCCGATGTCATCCTATATGTCAGATATGTTTCTCTCTATTGCTCCGACCCGGGTGTACGTGTTGCTGGCTAGGTTGTAGGTGTTCCTGGTGCACATGAGGTTTTCCTGCAACAAATCATGTAAACTTTGAAAATTAGGAAAACCGCCTCCTTGAGAGGAGGACTGGCCCGGATCACCCTGGGGCGGGTATTGGTACTGAGGGGGAGGTTGGAAATGTGGAGCGTGTAAGACGAGTGCCTCTTGCGGGTTCCATGCATGCCCCTGTACTCTTTGGAAGCTAACCGTCCCGTCATCTGCCTCATAAATCAAGTTCATTGAGCGGCAGATGACCATGTCCACTCTTCCCGACCATGGGCTCTTTTCGAAAGATCTGGGCATGTTCACGAAATGCTTGAAGAGACGGTATATCCACCCCCAAAGAAGATAGGAGTCGGGGGAGTAGCAAGCTGGTTCCAATGCATGTTTCGGAGCAGGAGGTACGGAACATCAAGGTTGGTGCGGGTATGAATGCAATGAAGGACTAGTAGATCCCTTAAACCTACAACACCGCTGCTATCATTCCTCTGACTAAGAGAATAAGTGAGGATCCTGTGAATGTAGCGGTAAAGAGGGTCCCTCAACTTAGTGCTCTTAGTACTGCTCGGATTGTAGTGGCCTTCTCCTATTTGTGCCCAAGCAGCTTGGCGGCCATTTTCCTTGATCTAACGTAGACCACCGGTGTTTTCTTCATCCCCTGCATCTTCCTCCACATACAACCCAACTATCGAGCCAAACTGTGCTATCGAGATTGAGTACTTAGTTCCTCCACACCGGAATTCTACCCCATCATTATCGAATGGATCGGCCCTTGTTTTGAAAACAAATGTGCTGTAGAATTGCAGGTTATATTCATGGACTGAACGAAGTCGAGTGCACAGAGCGGCTCTCAGCGGGCCGGTGACTAGGTTGTTGAATCGGTCAAGCTGGTTCACTGCTCCTAAAAGATCCATGCATACTGTTTGTGGGTATTCCTCCGGCCTGGTTCGAAGCACGTCGTATCTTGCCTTAGCATCCAACTCGTTTGCATTGAACCGCGTGAATTTCTTGGATATCTGAAAAGAAACACCAAACAATTAGCATGAAACAGTGAAATTTTCGGAGAAAACTGAAAACAGTCGGCTGAACAAGGCCCCGTGTTCAGCGGACAAGCCCCATGTTGGTCTGAGTTTGGTTGGACACGCCCCCGTGGTCAGCGGGCACGGCCCCGTTTCCAGACGTCTGTTTCCCAAAAATCACATTTTTCAACTCGGTCCCGAAAACTTGAAAATTTTTGGTCCAGTAGGGGCGGTTTTCCCCGAAAATGAAACCCCAAGTGCCGTTTTTCCCAAAACAAACCGTTTACCCCTTCAATTTCATCTTTTTCGGTTCAAAAACAAGGGTTTGGGGTTTTTGTGAGAAATCGGGCACATCTATGAACAATACAAGTGGATTTACTTTCTATAACATGAATCTAAACTAATTCTAACAGATTTATGCAAAAATTTGAGGTTCGATCCGGTTCAAGTTGAAGAACCCTAGATTTTCCCCAAATCTTGATGTTAAACTACATGCAAATGCTTAATCTAACTTACTAATGGTGATAGAATCATACCTTGGTGTTGTTAGGAGCATAGGAGACATCGAAATTGTGAAGAAAAATTGCCTGAACCAGAGAGTGTTCAGGGAAACGGGGCGTGTGGAATGAAGAAACTGTTTAGAAAAGGGGGTTTTATCCCGACAGTTACACGGACACGGCCCCATGTCCAGCGGACACGGCCCCATGTCGGGCGATTTTTTGAAAAATAATTTTTTATAGTTATTAAGTGCTCGTGTGAGTGCCCTGTTTTCCCAAAACTTGGTTAGAATACATACCGATTTAGATGTCAACCCGCTTGTTCGTAACTTACCAGGTATGATGTTGATGCTTTTACTCTTCGACCGTTTGAAGCGAGATTTCTTCCTCCTCATCCTCAATGAATCCTTGATAGGGCTTCAGCAGTTGGCCATTGATTTTGAATGGAATTCCATTCCGAGATTTAATTTCGACTGCACCGTGGGGGAAAATATGGGTGATGGAAAAAGGCCCTGACCACCTAGACTTTAATTTACCAGGAAACAATCGAAGTCGTTAATTAAACAAAAGAACTTGATCTCCTATCCGAAATTCATTAGGTTTAATATGTTTATCATGCAAATTCTTCATTCTTTCCTTATAAATTTCGGAGTTAGAATATGCATAATTCCTTAGTTCGTCTAACTCATTTAATTGACACAATCGATTCTTACCGGCGAATTCTACATCTAGGTTTACATTTTTAATTGCCCAGTAGGCTTTGTGTGCTATTTCTACTGGAAAATGACAACTTTTTCCGTAGACTAGCTTATATGGGGTTGTACCTATTGTTGTTTTATAGGCAGTCCTAAAAGCCCATAAAGCATCATCTAATTTATCGGCCCATTCCTTTTTATTCAACCCTACGGTTTTTTCAAGTATTCTTTTTAAACCTCTATTTGTCACTTCGGCTTGTCTATTTGTTTGAGGGTGATATGCTGTTGAGACCCGATGATAGACCCCATACCTTGTTAAAATTTTTTCGAGTTTATGGTTACAAAAATGGGTACCTCTATCACTTATTAATGCTTTTGGTGTGCCAAAATGAGAGAACAATTTTTTCAGAAATCTTACCACGACTCTTCCATCATTTGTTGGAAGTGTCTCGGCCTCGGCCCATTTAGACAAGTAATCTACCGCCACAAGTATATAGTTGTTTCCTTTTGACGGTGGGAAGGGTCCCATAAAGTCGAGTCCCCACACATAAAAAATTTCACTGTTAGGAAACTTTATTGTTAAAAATAGTTTAAGGTACTTAGAATGAATTCCGTCAACACGAACTGACCGACGAACCGTCTCAGAAGTACTAAATATGAAGACCGAGAAAGAAGAAATCAAGCTTCTAAATTCTTTGATTAAAGATCACGACAAGGTTACAAGACTTCAAAATGTTAACGGGACATTATGGAGTATACAATATACAAAGTCAAAGAATTGTGTTAATAAGATAATATATCTTATTAACACATTAAAACTTTTCTATGAAAAAGGCTTTCATAAGAAAAAAAAGGAAATGGTTTCAATAGAAAAGAAAAGTAATATTTTCTTATGGAAAAAGCTAGAAAAGCATTCTGTTGAAAAGGAATCTTTCCTTTTGTAAAGAAAATGAATCTTTTCCTTTGATTCTTTTCATCAGAAAAGAAAATATCTCAAATTGAAGATGTCATCAGAAAGAAAAAGGCAAGTTGGTGAAAATGAAGATAAGCCACATTAAATAATGGATGGGCACACAAACCAATTTCTCATTAACCAATCACATTTGAGATAGACATATGAAATTCTCTATAAATACATAATTCCTACGAAGGAATTATGTGTGTCTTGTAAAGTTATATTTCATATAGAGTTTTTCTTGTGAGTTTACCCCCTGGTTTGGCCTAAGGGGTGACATTTAGATTCGATTTTATTCTCGGATTGACCCCTTCTTCTTTGTTTAATAAGAATTAACCATTGAAGATATATCACTCTCACTGTCTCTATTTTTATTCTTTGAATGTTTATATACTTCACAAACACCCGTCTCAACGAGCGAAGAAAGTTACACCATTCGAACAGGGCCGCCAAAGGGGACCAACATTCACAAACAAGAATGCCATTTTGTGGCAATTCGTTTTTGGAAGAAATATTACCTGATCGTTGGCAAGCATCACATGTCTTTACAAGACTTTGTGCGTCTCTGTAAATGGTCGGCCAGTAAAATTCTGAATCAAATACCTTTCGTGCGGTACTAGCGGCACCATGATGTCCTCCATATGGACCTTCATGACAATGGCGGAGAATTCTTCTTACTTCACTACCATGTAAGCATCGGCGGATGAGTTGATCGGCACACATTTTGAAAAGATAAGGATCCTCCCAAAAATAGTGCTTCACGTCGGCAAAGAATTTTTTTCTTTGATGATGTGGCCAACCTTTTGCGATTATACCGCTAGCTAAGTAGTTAACATAGTCGGCGTTCCATGGCTCTTCTCGGTATTCCACCATTTCCAGGGACTCCGTTGGAAATTTTTCGTTGATTTGCTCATCCCTGGTTGCCTCCAAAGCTGGGTCTTCTAAGCGCGAAAGATGATCTGCTGCGGTATTTTCTGCTCCTCTTTTGTCTTTGATTTCGATATCAAATTCTTGGAGGAGTAGAATCCACCGAATCAAACGCGGTTTAGCATCCTGTTTCTTGAAGAGATATCGAATGGTTGCATGATCTGTATAGACTATTGTTTTAGAAAGAACAAGATAAGAACGAAATTTATCAAAAGCAAATACCACGGCTAGTAACTCTTATTCTGTTGTTGTGTAATTTTCTTGTGCATCGTTAAGTGTTTTACTAGCATAATAGATTGGGTGAAAATGATTTTCTTTTCTTTGTCCCAAGACAGCTTCAACTGCAAAGTCACTTGCATCACACATGATTTCGAAAGGTAATTTCCAATCAGGCGCTATCATGATAGGTGCATTAACTAGCATTTCTTTTAGTGTTAGAAATACTTGATTGCAATCCTTGTCAAAGATGAAAGGGGCATCTTTTTCAAGTAATTTTGTTAGAGGCCTTGAGATTTTTGAAAAGTATTTGATAAATCGCCTATAAAATCCGGCATGCCCTAGGAAACTTCTGATGGCTCTTACGGAGGATGGGGGTGGTAATCGAGAAATAGTGTCTATTTTGGCTCGATCAACCTCCATTCCCTCGTTTGAGATTTTGTGACCGAGTACTATTCCCTCCGTTACCATGAAATGACATTTTTCCCAATTAAGGGCGAGGTTAGTTTTCTCACATCGGGATAGCATTCGTTCAAGATTATTGAGGCATTGGTCATATGAATCTCCAAAGATAGAAAAGTCGTCCATGAAGTCTTCCATTGTCTTTTCTATCATGTCATGGAAGATGGCCACCATGCAACATTGGAAGGTTGCAGGGGCTTTACATAGACCAAACGGCATGCGTCGATAAGCAAAAGTTCCATAGGGACATGTAAATGTTGTCTTTTCTTGGTCTTCGGGTGCTATCGGGATTTAAAAGTAACCTGAAAAACCATCCAAGAAACAATAAAATTTATGACCGGATAATCTTTCTAACATTTGATCAATGAAGGGCAAAGGAAAGTGATATTTCCTTGTTGCTTCATTTAATCGCCTATAATCTATACACACTCTCCATCCTGTGACGGTTCTTGTTGGTATTAATTCATTTTTCTCGTTAGTTATTACCGTCATACCTCCTTTCTTTGGAACTACCTGGACGGGACTTACCCAAGGACTATCGGAGATTGGGTAAATGAGTCCGGCGTCAAGTAATTTGATGACCTCGTTTTTAACCACTTCTTGGACATTTGGATTTACTCTACGTTGTGGTTGTATTACCGATTTGTAGTCATCATTCATTAAAATTTTGTGCGTGCACATGGAAGGACTTATTCCTTTAATATCTACAAGCTTCCAAGCGATCACATTTTTGTGTTTTTTCAGAATTGTAATTAATTTTTCTTTTTCTAAACTACTTAACTTAGACGAAATAATTACAGGTGATTTACCATCTTTGTCTAGAAAAGCATATTCCAAACCTTTTGGAAGTTCTTTGAGCTCAAGAGGTGGGTCTTTTGTAGACTCCTTATTTGGTTGCTCATTTTTATTAAGAACCATCCAAGTTTGTTCTATGGCGACCTATTCTTCAACAAAGTGGTCAATCTCTTGACTTGTATCGGGTGGTTCATCTTCATCTTCAATTAAGGGGTCATTATTGCCGAATGGATATTTCATTGAACGCTCAAGATCGACACTTTTTTAAATGCCCCTAATTGAATAGATAGATTATTGTACTTCCGATTTTTCAAGGCTTCGTGTGTTTTTACAAAAGGTCATCCCAATACTGGAGGAGCGTCATCAAGGATGACAAAGTCTGTTGGGATTACCATTTGATTTGTTTGGACCAAGACGTCCTCAACTATACCGATTGATTTTTTTATTTTCCGATTAGATAGAAAAATGGGTATTTGAAGTGGAGAGAAATCACTAATACTTAATTTTTCGAAAATGTAGTTTGGCATTATATTAACACAAAGATCTTTATCAATTGTGAGATTACTAATAAAGGAGTTTTGAAAAAAACATGGAACCGGTGTAATGTTGATTTCAAATGGGTCTTCTTTTATTAGCGAAGTTTGATCATTTGTTAAGTTAATGCTTACTGTTTCGTCAATTTTAGTGTTAGTGTTTAACTCTTTTAAAAACTTAGCATGAGTGGGAATTAAACAATGATTTTCGAAAGAAGGTGACAAGAGATTAATTTCTTGAAAATTATACTCTTCTTGAATTTTAACGTTGTCGGACTCACTTTTTTCATTGCTTAACTCATGTGTCGGTTTTTCACTTATTTGTTCTTCCATTTTCACATTTTCAACTATTTCTTCGTTATTACAAGTTAACTCTTCCCTTGCGCGAGACTCCTCTTCCCTTGCGCGAGATTCTTTTATGTAACGCTCAATAGTTTTAATGTGTTCTAGTATCTTTTCGGTTACTTCGGTGATAGAGTAAGGATCGGGATCGGGATCCTCAAAGCTTGAATCCGGATGTTCGATCCTTGGTTCCTCATAGTACTCATATGAAGTAGATGGTTCACACCATTGTTCTTCATTGTAAGCATATGATGGATAAGGGTCGTAATTTTGTTCTTCATAATACTCATATGAGGTGGGTTGTTCACGCCATGGTTCCTCATAACATGTATATGACGGTGGTGGCTCATATCTTGGTTCTTCAAAGTATGAGTATGAGGGCTCATATCTTGTTCATCAAAATATGAGTATGAGGGGGAGGGTTCATACCTTTAGTCTTCATAGGATGTGTATGAAGTCGATGGCTCGTACCTGGGCTCCTCATAATAGGTGTATGAAGCGGATGGTTGAAATAAGTCACAATATTGTACCGAGTGCGGGTCACCACAAATGGTGCAATAGTCTTCCTTATAATCATCCTCCTCATAGGTGTAGTTGTAGCCTCCTGAGTATTGATCCATAAGAATCACTTAGCAGACCACAACAGAGTCTCGGGACCAGAAAACAAAAATTAAACGGAAACAGAAGCTGGACACGGCCCCATGTTCAGTGAGCACGGCCCGTGTTCAGACTCTGTATCTGGGCGTTTGAATAAAAGTTACTGGTTTTAGCCCTTTTTAACCACTTTAGTCAAGTTTTAAATTTATAAAACACGATATTTACTAACACCAAACACACATATGGGCAAGTGCACCCATCGTGAGCGTAGTATAGTGTTGGTAAGATACCGAGGTCGTCCAAGGACACAAGAGCTTTTAATACCGGTTTATCCTCAACGTCTAATCAAATCAAAAATTTAGAAAAAGGTTTTAAACTTGAAAATAAAAAATGCTGAAAATAAAAATAAAATAAAATAAAACCAGATAGACAAGATGAATCACTTGGATCCGACTCGCCTTTAGTGTAACCTTTGATTATTTCCGCACTTTTGCACTTTTTAAGAGATTATCTTAGTTATTGTAGTAGGCCCCTCTTTTGAAGGTGACGTTACCCTCAACCCTGTAGTTTGAGTCAGCAAGGATACAATCCTAAAGGGTCGGATTATTGAAAGATAATTAATTAAGTTATTAATGCGTAATGTGGTAGGCCCCTCTTTTGAAGGTGACGTTACCCTCGGCTAAGTAGTCTGAGTCAGCAGGGATACAGTTCTAAGTAGCCGGGTTAATATATTAATAGTAGTTTACATATGAGGGGATCAAGAAATTCGGACCCCCACCATCCAATACCGGTGGGTATTGAAGGAGATCCTACTAAGCTTGACCTAGGTCCTTGCAGGATCTATACACTGAACAAGGCAAGACTCTTACCAAACCATTCCCTTAACCCCCGACCAGGTAGCCAACATATCTCCATATAGACCGTGGAGATATGAATGGTGTAAATCTTTTATTTTATATAGACAGTAAAATAACGCCAAGACACCACGGACAAATGATAAGGAAGACTCACCTTCAACATAAGAAACTAGTTATTAAAGTCATTAATACATAACCAAATAAAAAGTGCGAAAAGATTAAAAATAAAAAGTATTACACTAAATGCTTGTCTTCACCAAGTGATGTAAGAGACTTAGGCAAACATGGCCTTTGATTATCAAGAACTCTTACGATCAATCTTGGATCCCGAGACTACTACACACACTCTATGATGGATGATGGATGATTGTGGTGGATGATGGGGTTGTGGTGGTGGTGGAGTGTGGATGAAGTGTGAGAGAGGTGGTTTGCCAAGGGATGATTTGCAAGTGAGCCAAGCACCCCTATTTATAGCTTGCACAGAAGCCCGGACACGGCCCCGTGTCCATTGAGCACGTCCCCGTTTCCACCCTCTTCTCTTTCTTCATTAAATGCAGTTTGTCTGCATTAGTTGACCACGCCCCCGTGTCCGCTGGGCACGACCCCGTGTGCAAAAGCGTATATGTACTATCAAGATTTCCTTAGATTCTGCGAATCTTAGAGTTGACCACAGCCCCGTGTCCGCTGGGCACGCCCCTGTCGTGGGTGATAGAAGCTTCTACAACTTTGTCTTTTCTGCAAACACTTAGGTACGCTCCCGTGCTCATTGAGCACAGGGCGTGTTCAGCCTTCTGTTTTCTTGTTTTTGCTTGGGAGGATGCTGTCGAGGGGTCGGGCATGCCACGTTTATTCCTATTCTTGTATTTATGTTAGATTTAGCTGCCATTTTGCTTCTTTTGTTCATTTGAGCTCATTTATTCTTAAAAATACAAAAGGAAGACAAAAACACACTTTTTCCAACATTAGTACTAAAAAAAGGGTTAGTTTTATGCCACAATTGATGTAATTTATATGTTGCATTTTGCACACATCAGCAGCGGAATACATCAGGACCGTAGTTAGGAAATATTTTTATCAGAGTAAAGCACCAAACTTTTTGTAATAATAAATCATTGGGGTAAAACCCAAGTTCATTTGACAATACATTTGTAGGGATAAACTCTATTTATTAAAAACAAAAACTCCTTTTTATTTAGGTAACTTTTATAGCCACTTTTCCAAGCCTTCCGTGCTCTCCAGCTGGCTTCTATTGGCTTACACATTTTGTTATCTGAAACGCGTTTAAAAAAAAAAGATTTTATCAGCAAGAAATACTGGCGAGTGCATCCCAGTTTAATCAAAACAGTTTTACAACTTTACAGAATTGAGGGCATCCACAATTACATTTGCTTATATCTATTCAATTACTCATTCAGTACTGTCAACACCTAACTTGTGGGTCATATTACTCATTGGCTATCTCATTGTCCAATGGTAACGTCTTCCAAATTTTGTATACAAAACCCCAACATACCGGCAGTAATTATAGAATCATAAATACTCAGTTACTGTTAAGTGTAATTTAAAACATTTGAGGTTTTGGTAAAACATTTTGACTCATAAAAAGACTTACAAAAAGGTGGCAAAAAGCAGATGTACTCACATTGTTTACTTAGGTGATACTAAGGCTTCCTAGTGTAACTCCTGGTTATTATCTATTAGAAATTAAACAACGCACACGTGTTAGTAAAATAACCCAAATCACATTAACCATACAACCCGAGACAGAACTCCAATGACTGAGTCAGGCAGAGCCTTGACATGCATTACGGAGCCCTAGATCAATCGAGTGTAACACGAGATAGAACTTCAACGACTGAGTCAGGCAGAGCCTTGACATGCGTTACGGAGCCCTAGATCGATCATGTAGGGTAACAACAGGGTTATAATACTTACAACGTGGCAGAGCTTCGCTTTATAGTGGGTATTATGCCCGAGTATAATAATAGCCTACAAAATATTTGAGAGAGAAACAGAAATGAACGACTTGAACAAATGAGCCGAAGCCCCTTTATATAGGCTGGTCGAGGGGTCCCTCGTGCCCCGCGAGGACCACCTATTCCTCCGCCGTGGGCCGCCAGAGCCGTAAAGGTGGCTGTAGGCCAGGTGAGTCAAGGGGTAGGCTTGCCACGAGTTGGACACGTGGTTGCATTGTGTGCCGGGCAAGCAAGGGTCGTCATGCCCCGCGAAGGCATTCCCTTCATCTGTCGTGGGCCGCGAGCGACTCATAGATTTGTTTTTGTTTGATTTTTGTAAGTATTAGGGTATTCTAAGTCCATTTCTCGCATACGGGGTATATTTAGGAACGTATAGGGTTACGTTAAGGGTTCTAGGAGGGTTGTTGTATCCTCCCCACCTTGTTTTAGATCTTGTCCTCGAGGTCTACTGGAACAGGTGTGGGTATTTCCTTTGCATCTCTGACTCGAGTTCCCAAGTGTATTCTGGTCCTCTCTTAGAGTCCCATTTCACTTTGACCAGAACTAGTCTCTTGTGTTTGAGATTCTTGATCTTTCTATCTTCGATCTAAACATGTTTCTCGATAAACTTAAGTTTCTCATTTACCTCTATATCCTTAAGAGGTATCTGTAATGATTCGTCTGCTAAACACTTTTTGAGATTACATACATGAAACACATCATGTATTCCTGCCATTTCCTCTGGCAGATGTAGCTGATAGGCTACAGGTCCTATTCTTCTAGTAATCTCAAAAGGTCCAACATACCTGAGGCTTAGCTTTCCTCTTTTAACGAATCTGACTACTCCTTTCCATGGAGAAACTTTTAATAATACTTTATCTCCTACTTAAATTTCTAAAGGTTTTCGTCTGTTATCTGCATAACTCTTTTGACGATCTCGTGCTGCTGTTAGTCTTTCCTTGACTTGAATTATCTTATCTGTCGTTTATTGTACTATCTCTGGTCCAGATAATTGCTTTGCTCCAATTTCTGCCCAACGGACTGGAGTTCTGCACTTTCATCCATAAAGTGCTTCAAATGGTGTAGCATTAATGCTAGTATGATAGCTGTTATTGTAGGAAAATTCTATTAATGGTAAATGGTCATCCCAATTTCCTTCGAAATCAATTACACAGACTCTCAACATATCTTCCATTGTCTGGATTGTCCTTTCGCTTTGTCCGTCCATTTGTGGATGATAAGTTGTGCTTAGATTTAACCTGGTTCCCATTTCTTTTTGGAAACTTGTCCAAAAATGAGAAGTAAAATGACTATCTCTACCAGAAACAATAGATAAAGGAATTCCATGTAATGAAACTATTTCATTAACATATAGCTTGGCTAACTGTTCCATACTGAAAGTTTCCTTCATTGGTAAGAAATGAGCAGATTTGGTTAATCTGTCTACAATCACCCAGATTGTATCATTTCCTTTTCTTGTCTTGGGTAATTTGGTAACAAAGTCCATTGTTATCAATTTCCATTTCCATATTGGCATCTCTAATTGTTACAATAATCCTGAGGGTTTCTGATGTTTAGCTTTAACTTGCGAACAAGTTAGACATTTAGCAACATAGTTTGCTATATCCTTTTTCATTCCTATCCACCAGAAATTCTTCCTTAAGTCCTGATACATCTTATCACTTCTGGGATGTATCGTATACTTAGACTTATGAGCTTCTTCTAGAATTCTGTTGTCACACCCCAACCGATGGCGGAATCATCGGGGCGCGGCACTAGGCGAATCGGATTGCTTAAGAGAATCCATAACAACTATATTGCGATAATATTCATTACATTTGTTATCCCATACTAACAAACAATACAATCACATAAGTTATCACAGATTTCTTGTCCTCTCGAACAATTCAAATCCGACAACCTAGATTTTAGGTGAGTTTCTAAACTTCCTAGCTTGATTTGATGTAGACTTCAACTAAACCTGCAACATACGTTAAAATAATGTCAATACAAAAGTATTGGCGAGTATACAGGTTTGATATGTAATAGCGTAATAGATTTAAAAGTGCTGCGAATTCCCACATGCATAAACGTAATACACGGCATATATACTCACAAAACTGATACTACCAGCTAAGTCCTCGATGCTCGATTCTTCGATGGCATAACTAGACCTCGTCGGGCGCAATAGTACTATACTAGTCGTGGTGGGATGTCACGAGTCTAAGTCCTAGCATACATGCAACTAGCATCACGTATATCTATGCAAACAGTTATTCGCAAGTGATAAATTGACTGTTTGAATTATTCGTTTGATAAGTTCGATTTATAAGGAACGTATGTTACACCCAAAATTCGTTAAAAAGGGGTCAAGTATACTCACAGTGGGTATTTGGCAAGTAACCACAACTTGATTTGGATCGGTTGAGTGTGCGTCTGAGTTATCCTGGTTTACAAATTGTTAAGCGATGAATAACGCGTTAAATAGTGGCGGGAGAACCAAAATTGGTTCGGACATTGATGCTTGGGCTCGTTCGGTCGGCTGGACACGTGGGTCAATCGATTACCATGCTGTCCGATCGGTTGGCATGCTGGCCGATCGGTTAGCATGTTGTCCGATCGGTTGACATGCTGGCCGATCGGTTAGCATGCTGGCCGATCGGTTAGCATGCTGGCCGATCGGTTAGCATGTTGTCTGATCGGTTAACGTGCTAGCCGATCGGTTAACATGTGGTTCGTTCGGTTAACACATTGTCCGATCGGACGGTTGAACCTTGGTTGCTGTTCGATCGGACAGTAGTCTGATCGAACGGCAATTCGTTCCATCGTCCTGGTCATGTCATACTTAATGGGTTTTGAAAAGATTTCAGGTGATCAGACTGAGGTGGCGTGTCATCGTGTTAAACCACTGAAGTCCCATCAAATCTGACCCGTTCTAACGGCCGGGTACCACCCCGTTCCCTCAGATCTGGCCATTCTTGATTGCTTTTCTCATGTTTATCCCGAACACACACACACCTTGGCTAGGTTACGTAGATCTAGGTGAGATTTATTATAAGGCGGGTGAAGTCACTTAGATTCGAGCTGTTTATGGTAAAAATGAGGCCACTCCTTTAAGTTCATGTGAACTCATGATGACATCATCCTTGAAACATCTCAAATCCATAAAAATCACATCACTTATTGATTAGAAAACATAGGTTTAGACGAGATTTATGTAAAATCGTATGGAAATCACTCGGATCCGGGTCGTTCTTCGTGGGATGACATCACTCTTGAAGTTCATAAGAACTCCATGGTGACATCACCCTAGAATGCCCAAAACCCAGAGGTTTCTTGGTTAAAAGTGGAGATTTTAAAGGTAGAAAGGTGGAGGAATGCATATAGGTCAAGGAAGTTCAAGATTTGAGTTGAAAACTTACAAGAATCGCTAGAAATCGAGAGATAAAGGGGTTGGAACGTCTGGTCGAGCAGCAACAGTGACAACAAGTGTGTTGGAGGTGAATAAGGGGTATTTATAGGCAAGGAAGAAAGAAAAGGAGGGCAAGTTGGCCTGGATCGGACGGCCCGTTCGATCGGCCGGCCCAGCCGTTCGGCTGGCCTGTCCGATCGAGTGGCCCAGCCGTTCGGGTGGTCTGTCAGATCGGCTGGCGCAGCCGTTCGGCTGGCCTGTCCGATCGGCTGGCGCAGCCGTTCGGCTGGCCTGTCCGATCGGTTGGCCCAGCCGTTCGGCTGGCCCATCCGTACGGAGGCCTTTCGATCCTCGTTTTTGGTGCGCTGCGATAGTTTGGGCCACATTTTCATATATTTATATTATTATTTATTTATTTATTATAATTAATCACAAAAGGGTCGTATATACGTATATATATATATATTCAATATTCGGTGCGATGATCGAGTCACGCGTGCCTTCGAGTGCGTTCTTCGATGTGATGAGCCACAAGGATTATCGGGGCACTACTTGCTCTTATTGCCATCATCGTCACGATGGCTGGAGGCATGGTACTCACCCGAAAGTCCTTGTTAGCGTCGATTATTTACGTTTTGACACCTCATGGCTATCGAGGAGGGCAGAATAGGTCCTCACTCAACATCATCGTGAGTGTTATTATTTACGAAAACTAGCTTGTAATAGAGATAGAATATGCGTAATCATTCGATTATACTTCGATTTAGCGATGTATCTGATATAGTTACATTATGATCCGAATCTCTGGTGCTAGGCGTAATGAGTGTAACGAGGAGTAACAACGCACGAAGGTGCGGGTTGTTACATCTGTGGCGTAGGTTTCCTTGTTTAGGTATCCATATCCTTTTCTTATGGAACTTCCAAATTCCATCTGTTCCTTGTTCTAATTCCTTAATCATTCCTTTTAATCTTTCAGCATCGTCATTGATTGATGTTTCCTGTACTTCTCTAATTTGATCATTTAAATCTACATGTAGATTTAATCTGAGAGAACGTACTCGTTTCGGCTTTTCATGATACTTTCGACTTAAAGCATCAGCTACTATATTAGCTTTCCCAACATGATACTGGATATCAAAATCATAATCACTAAGAATTTCCGTCCAGCGTCTCTGTCTCATATTTAATTCTTTTTGCCCAGAAATGTACCTTAAACTCTTATGATCGGTGAAGACAACAACACACATCCATATCCTATTTATTTCCATACAAATAGTGTCTCCAAATCTTAAGGGCAAAAACTATGACTCCTAACTCTAGATCATGGGTTGTATAATTCCCTTCATGTTTCTTAAGTTGTCTAGAAACATAAGCTATAACCTTTTGACGTTGCATCAACAAACATCCATATCCTAACTTAGACGCATCACAATAGACTGTAAAGTCTTTAGTCTCTTCTGGTAATGCGAGTATGGGTGCGTTGGTTAACCTTTGCTTAAGAATCTTAAAAGGTCCCCATTCAAATTTGACTGATTTGCAGTTCAGTTTGGTTAAAGGAATGGCTATTCTAGAGAAATCTTGGGTAAACCGTCTATAATATCCTGCCAGTCCAAGAAAACTTCTTACTTCCGTTGGTGATTCAGGGACTTTCCATTTAGTAATCGCCTCGATCTTTGTGGGATCCACATGAATTCCTTCATGATTAACTAGATGTCCAAGGAATTGCATTTATTGTAACCAAAATTCACATTTTGAGAATTTAGCGTAAAGCTTCTCTTTTCTCAACAATGTCAGAAGTGTATGCAGATGCGCTGCATGTTCCACTTTACTCTTAGAGTAAATTAGAATATCATCTATAAAGACAATTATGAATTTATCCAGGTATGGTTTACATATCCTGCTCATCATGTCCATAAATGCGGCTGGGACATTGGTTAGACCAAATGGCATGACGGTAAATTCATAATGATCGTACCTTGTTCTGAAAGCAGTTTTAGGAATGTCCTCTTCTTGTACTTTCAGTTGATGATATCCTTGAATTTGATCGAATAGATCATCGATTCTCGGTAGTGGGTACCAATTCTTAATCGTAACCTTGTTTAATTCTCAGTAATCAATGCACATACGCATCGATCCATCTTTCTTCTTTACAAAAAACACCGGTGCTCCCCACGGTGATGAACTTGGTTGTATAAAACCTTTGTCAAGAAGCTCGTCCAATTGTTTCTTCAGTTCCTGCATCTCCGTTGGTGCTAATCGATAGGGTACTTTGGCAATCGGTGCCGTTCCTGGTATTAGATGAATTCTAAATTCAACCTCTCTATCAGGCGGTAATCCACGTAACTCTTCTGGAAAAACGTCTGAGAATTTAGATATTACCGGGATATCTTTTAATTCTTTTCCCTTAGTATTAATGGTTATGGAAATCATGTATACTACTCCTCCTTTCCTTTCATAACTTGCGGCTTTCATCACCGAGATAAACTTTGTCGATCTGGTTAGTTTATCTCCTCTAATTGTGATCTTTTCACCACTTGGTGTACTTACTTGTACTGACTGTTGATCACATAAAATATTGGCACGATTGGCTACCAACCAATCCATTCCTAGTACAACATCGAATCCGGCCAGGTTCATTGGGTAAAGGTTAGCAAAGAAATGATGGTTCAGGATTTCTATTCTTGCTCCCTGCAAGATTTCACTTATCTTAATGGATTCCCCGTTTGCTGTCTCTACCAAACAATCTTGTAGGAGTTTGACTAAAGGTTGGTCAAGAAGTTTGTAGAAAGAAGTATTGATAAAACTTTGGTTTGCACCAGAGTCAAACAATACTTTGGCAAATATATTATTAACTAAGAACGTACCGGCAATCACATCCGGAATCATCTTAGCTTCCTCAGCTGTTAGAACAAATGCTCTGGCATTTTTCTTAGGCGCTTCAGTTGTCTTAGCCTTGTTGGTTGTGGCTAGAGCTAGTTTAGGACAGTTCGGTCTGATGTGCCCACTCTCTCCGCAATTGAAGCATATCCCATTACTAGGTTTCTTCCTACAGTTTTCTTCCTTGTGTCCTGACATTTTGCAAAAGTTGCAGTATATGGAGCATCTTCCAGAATGTTTTCTTTTGCAATATCTACAATAAGGTGTAGAGGATGAACTTCTACCTTTCCCACGGTTGGAATTACCGTAGCGAAATTCCTGGGTAAGCTTTTGAGCTAGGTTCTTTCTCTGGTTTTCCTCTTGTGTATGTACCAGTTCGTGTATTGGCTAGTTCTACTGCTACTTCTATGATTTGCGGTCTAGCTGCCTTGACTACGTATCTAATCTCACTAATTAATCCCCAAATATAACGGGAGATTAACACTGGTTCAGGTGAGGCTAAGGTTGGCACTATCCTAGCATATTCGAAGAATATGGTAGTGTAACCTTTGCAGTCTATTCCAGTCATTCTAAGATTTAGGAACTTATTGGCGATTTGTTCCCTTTCATTAGGAGGACAGAATTTTCTTTCAACTATTTCCTTAAAGTTGATCTATTCCATATTATAAACTCTGTCACTTCCCATAGACTGGAGAATAGTATTCCACCATTTTAAGGCTGCATTTTTGAAAAGATTAGAAGCAAACATAATCTTATCTTCATCTACACATTTACTTATTTGTATGACTGCTTTTGTCTCTTCTATTTAACGTAAGGCTGCAATGGCTCCTTCATTGCCTGAGAATTCTATTGGTTTGCAGGCCAAGAATTCTTTATAAGAACAACCGTAAAAAGCGGTTCTTCTTCTTTTAGGAATTGGAGCTTGGATAATAGGTCCATTATTATCGTTCACACTGTGACTTGGTTCAGTGTGTTGGCGTTTACTTCCATTTGCAGATTTATTATTTTCTGCTTCCTTAACAGTCTTGATAATATAAGGCATAGCATCTATAATTCCTTGTGCTACTATATGTTGGATGGCACTGTTATCTATTTGGTTTCCATTATTCTCATTATTCTGGTTTTCCTGATTTACTTCATTGTCCATCTGAATTGTGAACATTTTATCAGGTATTAATTATCACAAGATAAATTTAATACAAATATTTATACACAATTGTGACATCTGTGCCTCTACGGCCATCAAACAAATACCAAACCAATGAAATATTGTGTTCCATACTTGGGATTTGTATAAATATGTGTATCATTTGCACATATCAATTCTCATTCGATTTCAGCTCTAAATCGCTTTCTGGAAAGTTATACGCGAACTGGTGCGTAAATGTAATCAGTTTAATGCGAAAAACACTCCGGTACAGTGACATAGGCTTAACATACCTTAAATAACCTTTACATAACTTAGAAATAAGTTTTGGAAGGTTTGGTGTGTCAAAATCAAGTTTATTCGCTTACAGGGACTAATTTCGACAAACTGCGAAAGTATGCCGATTCGTACTGTAACGAACCTTCCAGAATATGATCATAAGTTAAACATGCCCTAAATATCCTTTACAAATCTTAGAAATAGGCTTTGAGGTGTTTGGTGCGCAAAAATAAACTTATTTGATCAACAGGGACTAAAAGCGTCAAAAAGTGCCCAAATGACCAGATTTATTGTATCTAGTCAATTTTGAGGTTTTGATGGTTTTTAACCATTGATTATGGATGCTATGGGATAAAATTTGATGGTTTTACATATTCCCTTGGTTTTGAAAACCATGTGCCCAAGTGGAGGGCCAAGATCGAAGCACGGATTGCGAGGAACGATCCTAACGGTTGTGGGTTTTCTATATAAACCCAACACCTTCGTTCTCATTCCTCACACTTGATTCATTTTGCTCTAAGTTGAGGTTTAAACACTTCATACCTGAGCAAACTTGGATCAAACTTCCTAGCTTGGACCCTTTGTAAGCATTCTTTCGTTCTTTTATGCGTTTTAAGCACGAAAGTCAAACAGTGTTTGACTTTCTGCTTTGACCAGGTTATGGTCAACACAAAGTTCATTTGAACTTTGCAATGTGAGCGTAATCACGATGGTTATAGTCCTGTGTGACTATACCTACTGATTACCACGTTGACTAGGCGTAGTGACGAATCGTAGTTTCGGCCAAAATGCGTATTCATTCGTATTTTGTAACCAAACTACTCTTGGGTATCAAAACCCTTTGTTTTGATACCAAAACCTGCTTTCTAACTTAACTAAACATGTTTTAACATGTTTAGCTCGTCACTTTAGTTTAGTGCTTATGTAGAGTCGTAAGTCAAGCGGTCTAAACAACCGCTTAGACTTTCGAACTAGACCCGTTTGGTCGATCTTTAGGATCCGACCAAGCATGTTTAGTGACCATAGTTGTATAGGGAGTAACCTTCCGAGGTTATACCTTATGGTCACTTCGTTTAGTTAGTTGTATGATAGGTAGTTTATATGCCTTAGGAAAATGACCAAAATGCCCTTTTTACGCATAAATTCATTTTAAGCATATGTAACCTAAATTTTTATATATAAACTGATTAGGTAACATTATTAGACATGTTAAGGCATATAATACTTGTCATAGGACTAGTTAGGCGGTCCAAACACGTTTTACGCGAACGACGCGTTAAAGTAGCGTAAGTTACCTTAATGGGTCGTAAGCACTTAGGTTAGGTTTCGATTTAGTTTGTAGGCTTTGTTAAACCATATCATATGAGTTCCAATACTCATTTGGTTTACGAAACCTCATCCTATCCGATCTTCCGATTTAGGTCCGGTTTATTTACGTAGTTACTTATATTAGGTGCCGATTGATTTCCGTGATCCCTCTAGCTTTGCTTGGTAGTTATTCAAGACTTCTAAGCATTCTCAAGTGAGTACATAGTTCCCCTATTTTACTGTTTTCGATTGTTTTGGGGTGATTCATATGTGTTAAATGATTTCGATGTTTTTAACGATGGTTTTGAAAATGATTAAAATGGTTTATATTAAATTAATAATGATTTCGATAATGTGGATAAACTTGTTGGTTGTAATTACATAACGAATAACATTCATTAGTTTTGGCCGAACCGACCAGTATTAGGTTATGGTACCATAGGATCTGACAAATCCTGTTGGACCGTCGTGTAACCCTAAACAGTTAGTATGAGTAGTCCATCATCATTTACAAAGGCGGAATCAATGCAAACAATGTCAAACAGCTTGTTCCTTTTCAATTCTTTATCTATTACTGATTTCCTGAGCTTTTACACGTTCAAATGACAAACGGACAGCACCTCGGCTCAGAACTAATGACCAGATTCCGCTCCAAATGACACAACCTATCACCTATTTATAATGCTCCTGATTCCGCTTGAAACAGCCCCAAGCGGAACCTGATTTCACTCCAAGCACATTCAAGCGAAATCACCAAGTAATGGTTCAAGCGGAATTATAACTAATCTGATTTCGCTTGAAATGACCTAGTGTCATTTCAAGCGGAATTACCTCTAAATTCACACTTTCTAGATTTCCATGCCCTGATCTATCCTATCTAGACATAAGACTTGTAGGATCGTTTTCGGACCCAAACGAGTTGATCAGAAGAATTATACTCAGTTTGAACGGCGGAAACAGACAAACCGAGCACAATTCAGCAAGTATTACACTTTAAACTGTCGTTTCTATTGATTGAATGACGATTACAGCAATTCGACACTTCGGTAGCACTTTGTTGCAAAACCGGAACAACTGATATGTGATTTCGCTTGGGATGGGCTATATATAGGCCCCTGATTCTGCTTGAACATGTGCATGTTCATTTCAAGCGGAATCATTACATTCACTTCAAGCGGAATCAAACACATATACTCAAGCGAAATTAGATCTTGGTGATTTCGCTTGAACTTGACCTAGATCATTTCAAGCGGAATCTCTTCTAACTACACTTTCTCTTTTTTCGTGCCCTGATCTAATTAGCTCTATACAAGACTCGATGCAAGACGAAGACGACAGACGGATGCACCAACAAACTCCCCCTCGGATGTTGACGGAGTCTTCAGTGTCGAGTCTTCGCATCTTCAGGCTTTATCAGCCTTTGGGCTTCTTTTCTTTGAAGTATCTGACGCTGTAAGTATCCTCAATCTCTATCTTCTTTTCTCTTTATCACCAACAAACTCTTCTTCCTCGGATGTTGATCTCTTCTCTTTAATTCATCAGCAGCAACAATCTCAGGATCAGAACCTGGCTCTTTGTCATTTAGACTCCCCCTCTCAATCAGCTGGGATCGTAGTCTGGCTTTCACAGGTTCAGGATCGTTGCCTGACTCAAAACTGCTTAGGATCGAAAACCTGGCTTTCTTCAATCACAAACCTCTCAGGATTGATTAACCTAGCTCTTACTCATACCTGCACAAAACTCTACCACAAACATAAGTTTTATGATATTAAATTTTAACACACTCAGACACCACTAGTAGAAATCACAAAATGATCTAACTTTTATAGTCTCTGATGAACCACTTGCAGAAACGTTTTCTCTACAAAATTCCGATGACCACTTGTAAAATAAACCTTTTTATACAAACTCCCTCTCACAAAATGTCTTCATGTTTAGCACTTGGAATTTTGAAAATCAGCTTTTCAACACCAGTTGTCGAAAATCTTTTTGGATTTTTCAAAATATATGCTAAAATATACGAAAATCTTTTTGGATTTTTTTTTTAGTTTAATGAAATGTAGTAAAGAAATATTTACAGACAATCTTTTTTGTGAGTTTGTGTAAGAGGATCATATCAGATTATGAGACACATCACCAACACCATTAAGCTTGATTTCATTTTAAGTTCTAAACAATTCACCTAGATTGTCAGTATACTGATCCACTTAAATTTTCACACAAACTTCAACTGCTTCGAGATATGATATTAATGTCTTAAGCATTTCAACTTATTTGAGTGTCCCACTACTTGAATATACTCCCATATCCAGATCCCAATATTCAATCTTACAGGTGAGAATACCACAGATGATATATGTAAAAGGCTTAAATGCGAAACCGTGAGAGCTCAGGTCAGAACTTCCGTTCAGCAGAGAGATGACGGTTCGACTTTTGGTGTGTCCCCTTTAGATGATCTTTTCTTCAACAGCACATGATTAGCATTTTTCAATGTTTCATCATTTTTTATGCTGAGGGCAGTGCTATGTTTCAAGCATTTGCAGAAAGTATTATACGAGGACTAGGTCAGAATTTCCATTCAGCAGAAGTCCCGGGATAATACCCCAGATATCACTGAGTATAAAGACCTAGTATCTCAGAAAGAGGGACCTTTCAAACAAGATTTCAGGGGTTACCTATATATCCAAGAAATATTACCCACGAAATAAGCAAGTTTGAAAATTTAGGTTTATATCTCGTCACAATTTACTAAATGTGTAAAAACCTACTGGCATATCCGCAGTGAGATTGTTTATCACATTTTTAACTTTCCATTTCTTTAGCATGTTGTGACAGCCCACTGATGTATTATCATTTCCTCCTTTTACAACAATACTCATTTTGAATTTTATCATGTTTTTGTTGTTTTTCAAATATTCTAATGTTTTTGGATTTTCTGAAATTTTTACTCCCCCTAAAATGCAAACACATTTAAAGAAATTTGAAAACAAACTATACAGGCAAAGTGACAACTGTTGTTTCAAGCTTCAATTCGCCATCCACTAGGCATAAACAATCAGAACTCCCCCTTTCAACAAACTATTTTCCCATTTAGATTTCAAAACACTTAAGTTTGTTTTAATCAAAATGGTTTTTACAGAAAATAAGTTTGGTTGATATTACCATTTGTAGGTTCAGGGTTCATCATTTTGCTTTTCAACCACTTGAATGAAAATTACAACAAGTTCAAATTAATGACCTTGAGTAATCTCTTTGTAAGAACCAACCTCTGTACCACTTGTACGTAAAAACAATCAAATACAAAGAATGATGTCGATTCATGTTCCACTCTTACCAACCTGGGAACTCTGGCAAGTCAGGTTTTTCTATTCAAAGAATATATCCACCCAAGCCTGACCAGCCTTGGGCGTTACCGAGCTACCAACACTCGGTTTCTTTCCTCCCATCTTCTTCTCATAGAACTCTTTAACCCCTTTGACTTTTCGGTCAATCATTTTTCCAAAGATGTGTTTTACTTTGGGGTTAAAAGCCTTTTCAACATCAAAAACCTTGTTATCCGAATAAAATTGGTTTGAAATCTCAACTTTACCAATTTTCTTCTTAAAATTTTCAGCCCGAAGTGGTGGGAAATTCTCATCATCCAGTGTCGGAACTGATTTTTCACCATTTTCCTCAATCTGTGGCTCCTCTGATTTTGTGGAATCAGATTCATCGCTAGAAGATAGCTCATCTGATTTCGACCTATCAGAATCATCGCTAGAACTACGAACAGACTTCTTAACAACCCATTTCTGGTTGTCAGATTTAGCTCTCTTCTTGTAAAACCTGTTTGAACATTCACCAATTTCAAATTTCAAATTTTTGAATAATTTGGTTCTATCAATTGGTGGTTCAAACTCAACCACTTTCTCTTTTAGTTTAGAAACTCCTTGTTTTGATTGTATTGCCTTAGAACATTCTCTGGCAATATGTCCAACTGTGTTGCATTGAAAACAGGTTCTCGTATCTTTCTTCTTTTGATCAACAGTCTGCATTTCCTCTTGCTTCTTTGCAAGGAACTCTTTGTTTGACTGCCTCCAAAATTCCTTCTTTTCTTCTTCGTCTCCTGATGTTCTTGAAACAAATGTCATATTTGATTTAAAATCTCGAACATATTTTTCATTTTTCTGTTTTTCTGTTGGTGTAAAACCAAGACCTTTCTTTTTGAAATTACCGTTATGGTTTGGTTTCTTTTGAAAACCAGGACCAGAACTGTAACCCTTTTTCTTGTTTAATCTTTGTTGAACTCTTGAGGTGTATTTTTAGGTTTATCAGTAAGATTTAAATCTTTTATTTCAGAAAAATTGATTTCTGTTAGTTTGAAAACCTTTTTTATCATTTCAGTTTTGACACCTCTTATTGGAAATTCCTCATCAGAATATAATTTGTAAGAATCATTCAAAGTATAAACAACTTTAAACGGTTCGTCATCCAAATTAGATTTTGATAACAGGAATTCTTTATCATAAACTCTTTTGCCCTTTTTTTCATTTTGACCCGGAGTACTGGACTCAGACTTTGACTTTGAACTAGACTCCGACTTTGACTCCTCTGTTTCATCATTATCTAACACATGATCCACCACTTTCTTCATCAATTGAGATTGTTGATCAGTGTCAGACGATGTAAACGTGACATCAATACTTTCTGGCAAATTGACTGACGACTCCGACTCCCACTGTAAGTTTGTAGCCTTTTGGACTCTTTCAGAATTTTGATTTCTGGGCAAATATCCATTTTCCAGCGGGGGTGGACACTTGTTATAACTGACACCTTGTTTCTTACCAGAATTCTTCTTCTCAGCCTTTTTCTTTGTGTCATTCTTCTTCTCAGTCTTCTTTTCTGGAGTCTTTTCTTTAGAAACTTTTCCAGCATTCTTTTCTTCAGTTACTTCATCCTCTTCAAATGCCTTCATGCCTTCAACAGTTGGATAAATCCTGTCAATGACATAAGAAGTACATGAGTAACTTTTCAACAAACGGTTTACTCTTTCAGTTTCAATTCTTTGAGCCTCCAGCTTTTGCTCAAGAGCAACACACTTCTCGATGTAGTTGTTCACAACTTTCTGCTTTGTCATGAAAGCTCCTTGAAGTGTTTTCATAGCTGTTGCTTGCTCTTCACTTGATTGATTATATTGATTCATGGCCTTGTTCAGAACATCGTATGATTCCTTCAACTGGTTTATGTTGTTAATCAATTCACTGTTTTTCTTTTTTATAAACTCACAGTTTTCACAAATCACCGGAATCTTTTTAGCATTAGCTTCTTCATCAACTTTAAACTTTGGAACTTCTTTCACCTTTTGCCTTATCACCGGAACATCTTCATCATCACTGCTAACTGGTGTTTTTACCTTTTTCTTTTTCTTTTTAACTTTTTCATCTTCACTGTCACTTTCTTCCAACATTTTAAAATGAGCTGCCAATATTCTTGCATGATACTCTCTGTCATCATCACTATCTTCTTCAACACGAGCAACAAAAGCTGTGTGAACTGGAGCTTTGTTAGGATCATAATCATCCCAATTGAAATTCTCCCAACTAAACCCTTCAGGTAACTTTTCATCATCTTGATCAATCACACATGCTTTTGCATCAGATTAAATATACTTATCCCAGTTGAACCCTGTTGATGGAATCTTTTCATCTTGATTTACCATACAGGCTCTCTTTGAAGGTTCTTTAATCACAACCCTTCCATGTGCTGTTTGTGCCTGCTGCTGAGTTGGTTGTTGAGCAACTTGATGGTAGATGGCTTTCCTATAATAATCATTGTTGTTGTTGAATGGATTTTGAGCTCCACTTGCTTCGCGATTCTTGCATTCTCTCTTGAAATGTCCTTTTTCCCTGCAACGAAAACAAGTGACTTTAGATTTGTCAAAACCTAAAGTAGAAATATTAGCCTCACGGAGATCATCTCTTCCTGTGATCTACTTAAATTTCTCAGCTCTCCTCAACACACTAGCCAAACACCATTTTATATCCATTAACTCCATCTCTTCAGCATCAATTTGGTCGTAATCTTCCATAGTCAGCATAGGATTCCCGATTCGACCTGCCACAAAACTTCCATAGGATTCTAAAACAGTTCCCAACAAAGACATGTGGCTCTTTGCAACTTCTTCAGTGTAATCTTGATCATTCTCCAGATTCAGAACAATGTTGCATTGTAACTTTCTACCACTCTGTGTTACAGTCAAGTTAGGATCAAATGATGGAAATGATGAGAAACTTATCTTGTTGTTTGAACCTTTTGAAGAACTTTTAGATGAATTTTTGGCATTGAAAGCAGTTTCCACTTTTGGAGAAAAATTTGTGGTTTTATCATTTAACCCTGCTTTGTAGTAAAGCCCGATGTTTTGTTCGCCATCAAAGTCTTTCATCCTGGAGATCTTTCTTTGTTCCATCTCCTGAGCCTCAATCTTTTCAATGAATTTGCTAAGTGTCAGATTGCTGAATCCTTTCTTGTTTCTTAGCATCATGAGATATGTTCCCCAAGTGTCATGTGGCAATGCATCAGCAAGTTTTTCAATCAACTCTTCATTGTCTTTTTCGATGCTTAACCTTCTCATGTTGGCTAAAAGATTGCAGTATCTTTCAATAATCTGCTTTGTGCCTTCATTTTCAACCCACGAAACAAATCAAACTCTTTCTTTAAAAGCGATTTTTTGTTCTTGACCATCTATTGGCTTCCATGAAACTTTGATTTTAATGCTTTCCATATTGAATATGAAGTTCCAGTATGCTGTAATAACACCAAAATATCTTCCTTCACAGCTTGTTGTAATAGACTTAGCATCATTTTCTCATCTTTGTATTTCTTTCTGTTTTCAGCACTCAAATCTTTAATAGGAATAATCTCCTCATCATCATTTGTCGGTCTAACATACTTTGTTTCAACACATTCCCAAGCATCTAAATAGTTTGCTTGTACCCAATTCTCAAAGCGACCTTCCCAACCTTTATACTCCTCGATGTTTATGAGTTTGAGAGGTTTTTGCATGGTTCCCGTTTCGTTTTCCAACATCGTGTTCTGTGCAAGAGTGATCGGGGTAACCGAGGTAGCGAATGCGTTGTAAAATTCCTCGTCCATTTTTCGGATTTCAAGAAATTTTCAACCCTGTCTTTCAAGCGAAATAACAAAAACCCAAGCGAGATCACAGAGTTGAAGCGGAATATTTTGATTCAAGCGGAATCAACTACCCTTTTCAAGCGAGATCTTGTTCAAGTGGAATCAACACTTGATTTCAAGCGAAATTACAACCGAAGCGGAATCAACACCAAAATTTCAAGCAGAACTAAGTTTCGAGCGGAATCACCCAAAACTCTCAAGCGGAATCCCAGTCACAAACGAAATCAGGACTCAATCCAAGCGGAATCAACAATGACGTCATCATATATTCAAGCGGAATTACCAAAACTGTCACTTTTAGATCGAATTTAACCCTGAAACTTCCAAGGCTTTGTTAATACATGATTGCACGCATACTATGAGATTTTGAACCAATTTTAACCGTGAAAAGATGTTCAATTTGAAAAAGAAGGTGTAGAAGTCAGAAAAAGCAGCTGAATTGGCATGAACTCTTCCTTCTGAGCTCTGATACCACTTGTGGGATCGTTTTTGGACCTAAACGAGCCGATCAGAAGAATTATACTCAGTTTGAACGGCGAAAACAGACAAACCGAGCTCAAT
Organism: Helianthus tuberosus; assembly: GCA_030545235.1. Classification (NCBI taxonomy): domain Eukaryota; kingdom Viridiplantae; phylum Streptophyta; class Magnoliopsida; order Asterales; family Asteraceae; genus Helianthus; species Helianthus tuberosus. The sequence goes on along the minus strand of CM060385.1, from coordinate 62,908,591 downwards.
TCAGCAAGTATTACACTTTAAACTGTCGTTTCTATTGATTGAATGACGATTACAGCAATTCGACACTTCGGCAGCACTTCGTTGCAAAACCGGAACAACTGATATGTGATTTCGCTTGGGATGGGCTATATATAGGCCCCTGATTCCGCTTGAACATGTGCATGTTCATTTCAAGCGGAATCATTACATTCACTTCAAGCGGAATCAAACACATATACTCAAGCGGAATTAGATCATGGTGATTTCGCTTGAACTTGACCTAGATCATTTCAAGCAGAATCTCTTCTAACTACACTTTCTCGTTTTTCGTACCCTGATCTAATTAGCTCTATACAAGACTCGATGCAAGACGAAGACGACAGACGGATGCACCAACAAGACTCGATAAAGACGAAGTTAACAGACACTAGATGCACCAACAGACTCCCCCTTGGATGTTGACGAAGTCTTCGGCGTCGAGTCTTTTGTCTTTGTCTCTTTCCGAATTGTCTTGACTTTGTAAAAGCTCCCTTCAATCTTCTGTCTTCAATCTCCCCTTTGAATGTTGATCCAGAACTCTGACTCCCCCTTTCGCAGACTCCCCCTCTCGGTATGCTGGGACTCGAATTTCTGGTTCAATCTTTAACAATTTGTTGCCATGGGGATGTTGAATCCTGTTTCCCGTTTCTCAAACATATAACATTATAATCTATACAAACTTAAAAATTTTCAACTGTTCATCAGTTTTAGAAATCCACTCAAGTATTCAGGTCCAAGTTAATGACCCTGATTACTCAATTAATCTACCAAGTCCAACTTAATGACCTTGGTTAATTTGTGACAAAACAAACTGATTTTTGTTCAAGAATTTTCAAACATTTTCTGAAAATTACAAGTTTCAAGTTAATGAACTTGTTTCGACTTTCCAACTTCTCAAGTTTAAAATATAAAGCTCCCAACTCATCATCCAGCTAGAATCTTTCTGCATTTGCTCCATCGTTCTGAATCTGAAGATCAACTCTCCACTATGGTTTGTCGGAAAATAAAGCAGAAATGAAAAATCTTTTTGGATTTTTAATAGAGTTTCTAAACTAGAAAATGAATTACAGAAACTTAAATGTAGAATGTAATGAAAGTAAACTATTTACATACATATTTTTGATGAGCGTGTTAGGGAATCGTATCAGCTATCAGACAAGTCACTAGTACCGCAAAGCTTTAATTTCATACTCAGAATTAAACAATTCGATTAGATTGTCGATATGCTGATCCACTTAAATTCTCACACAATTTTCAATCTGTCCAGGATACGAATTAGGTGAATTAAGAACTTAAACTCATTCATGTGTCCCACCTCTTGAATATACTCCCGTATCCAGATCCCAATATTCAGTCTTACAGGTGAGTATACCACAGATGATATCTGTAAGGGGTTAGATGCGAAACCGTGAGAGCTCAGGTCAGAACTTCCGTTCAGCAGAGAGATGACGGTTCGACTTTCGGTGTGTCCCCTTTAGAGGATCTTTTTTACAACAGCACACGATTATCATTTTGCAATGTTTCATCGTTTTTTTAAGCTGAGGGCGGTGCTATATTTCAAGCAATGCAGAAAGTATTATTCCGGGACTAGGTCAGAACTTCCATTTAGCAGAAGTCCCAGAATAATACCCCAGATATCACTGAGTATAAAGACCTAGTATTTCAGAAAGAGGGACCTTTCAAATGAGATTTCAGGGGTTACCTATATATCCAAGTAGTGTTCCCCACGAAATAAGCAAGTTTGAATTTTTATGTTTATATCCCGAACAAACCTACTAAACGTGTAAAAACCTATCGGCACATCATCAGCGAGACTGTTTAACGCTTTTAAACTTTACAAATCTTTAGCGTACCATAACTGTCAAGCCGATGTACTATCATTTTCCCTTTTTACACAAGCTCATTATCGTTTTTTTTATTGTTTTTGGATTTTGAAATTTTCTCATGTTTTTGGATTTTTGAATTTTTTTAACTGTTTTTCTATTTTCTGAAAATATATCTACTACCCCTAAATACCAAAACAAGTAAAAAATCGACAAACCATTGCAGATTGTTTCTCAACATCATCATCTACAATGTTATCCTTATCAACGCCAATAATCCCATCCGACACCGAGAGAAGCTTCATACCATTTAGTTTTAAAAGATATTTAAAACGAGTTTTGTCAAAAGCTTTGGTATATAAATCAGCTTTCTGTTCGTCAGTGTGGATTTTCTCAATTCGTATCAACTTCTTCTCGAAGCAATCTCGGATGAAGTGATGACGAATTTCTATGTGTTTCGTTTTAGCGTGATGAACATGATTTTTTGTTATACTTATTGCGGCCTCATTATCAACAAAGATAGGGGTGTTAAGAAATTGCAAACCGTAGTCGTGCATCTGTTGCTGGATCCACAAGATCTAAGAGCAGCAACTGCTAGCAGATACATACTCCGCTTCACATGTGGATAGAGCCATAGAGGTCTGCTTCTTACATTGCCAGGTGACCAAGCGTGGTCCAAAGAACTGACAACCCGCTGTTGTTGATTTTGCATTGACTTTGCAGCTTCCGTAGTCGGAATCAGAATACCCTTCGAGCGTGAAATCGCCTATTTTTGGATACCACAACCCCAATGTTGGAGTTCCTTTCAGGTAGCGTAATATCCTTTTCACAATTACCATATGCGAAGCTCTGGGGATTGACTGAAACCGTGCGGCGAGGCACGTTGGATACATGATATCGGGTCTTGAAGCAGTTAAGTACATCAACGATCCTATCATGGAACGATACGTCGTTTCATCCACCCTGTCTCCGGTGAGATCTGGGTTTATCCCATGATTAGTCGCTAGAGGGGTTGAAGCTGGAGTAGAACTTGACATCCCAAATTTCTCTAGAATATCATGAACGTACTTCGTCTGGTGTATGAAAATTCCCTCAGGTAGTTGTTCAACTTGAAGTCCCAAGAAGAATTTCATCTCCCCCATCGATGACATTTCAAACTTTTGCTTCATAACTGATTCAAAATCTTTGCACAGATTCTCATCCGTTGACCCAAATATTATGTCGTCCACATATATTTGAACGATCAGAAGATGTCCGTCGACCTCTTTGGTGAAGAGAGTGGCATCCACTTTTCCACGGATGAAGCTGTTGGCTAGTAGGTGTTGAGACAAAGTCTTGTACCAAGTTCTCAGGGCCTGGTGTAAACCATACAGCGCTTTATCCAGCAAATAAACCTTGTTTTTGTGGATTGGATCAGAGAAGCCCGATGGCTGTCCGACATATACCTCCTCTTTAACCTTCCCATAAAGAAACGCCGATTTAACATCTAACTGAAAGACTTTGAAGTTTTTCCATGATGCAAATGCCAGAAAGATCCTAATTGCTTCTAGTCGAGCCACAGGAGCATAAACTTCTGTAAAATCAATACCCTCCTATTGACTAAAGCCCTGGACTACGAGTCGAGCTTTGTTTCGAACAACAACTCCTCGGTCATCTCTCTTGCATTTAAATACCCATTTTGTGTTAATTTTCCTGTGACCATTCGACAAATCTACCAACTTCCACACTCCTAACTTCTCGAACTGACTTAACTCTTCTTGCATAGCATTGACCCAAGAATCTTCAATTAAAGCCTCTTTGTATGTTCTCGGTTCATTCTGCGAAATAAAACAACTATGTGAAAAATCAGTTTGTAAAGAAGCAACTGTTGAATAAAAACAAATAAGCCCTTGGTCAATTTGATGTCTTGTGCGAACGCCTGATTGTAATTCTCCAATGATCAAATCCTCTGGATGGTATGACAGAGTTCTTGGCATCACTTCGCTTGGAACATCTACATCGCCCTCCAGATTAGTAACATTCTGATTTGCAATTTGTTCACTAACTGGATTTGTTTGACCTGAAATCTGAATTTGCTCCCCCTCAGAATCTGAATCACCATGATCGAATACTGGTCTGTTCTCAGATTCTTGATTATCATTCTCTGCCGTCTGATTATCTTGAGCAACTTCATCTTGTTGAATATCATCATGTTCTCCAGCATTGCTTAGACCTGCTTCATCGTCATTTGAAGTTTGTCGAGGTCGATTTGAATACTCAGCTGGGAACCTTTCTTGAGATGACTCATACTCTCTCAGAATATCCAACTCATCAAAGAAATCTTCTTCTTCCTCTTCTCTCATGTCAAACGAATCCCATAAAGTATCATAGTGAAAACGCCATGAATCACCGGGATTTTGTGGTGGCATTGTATTGCCTTGACATTCAACATTTTGCGCCTCAATAATCCGCTTCAAGCTTGGAACAAAGACTCGTTTCAAAGGACTTTGATAACCCACAAATATTCCCTTGATGCTCTTTGGACCAAACTTACCAGAAGGCTCAAGAACTGTACAGGGAGACCCAAATGGTTCAAGATACTTAGGTTTGGTTTGCGGTTGTTGATTAGCTCAAAACATGTCTTGTTGAATTTCTTGACTGTTAGAACCCGGTTGAGCGTATAGCATGCGGCGGAAACTGCTTCTGCCCAAAAATTTAGAGGTAGTTTGGAATCAGCAAGCATTGTCCTGGCCGTTTCGATTAGTGTCCTGTTCTTTCGTTCAGCTACTCCATTCTGCTGCGGAGTGTACGGAGCACTAAACTCATGCAGTATACCTCTTTCATCACAATATTCTTCCATCTTGTTGTTCTTGAATTCAGTACCATTATCACTTCTGATTCTTCTGATTCGTGCTTGGTACACATTTTCAATTTTTCTGAAGAATGACATCAGGCTTTCAAATGTCTCATCTTTCGACTTCAAGAATGATACCCACGAAAATATGGAATAATCATCAGTAACCACAAGACAGTAGAGATCACCAGTTATGCTTTTGACATTCACTGGACCGAATAAGTCCATATGAAGTCTCTCTAAAGGTCTTGAGACTGAATTGACTTGCTTTTGAGGGTGTGACTTTTTCTTTTGCTTGCCTTTGACGCAGCTAATGCACTCCCCTTCCAGATGAAAACCTTTAATGTGAACACCCGTAACTAAATCATTGTGCACCAGGTGATTCATTTTCCTCAGATGTATATGCCCCATCTTGCGGTGCCACAACTGTGATTCTTTCTCCGTTGCTCTAGACACAAAACAATGAGCCTGACCCGTGGTTGTAGTTGCTACACTCATATCCAACACGTACAGATCATTGACTCTTGGTGCCCTCATGATAATCCATTCTTCAGGGATAACAAATCCTGGTTTCAAGATCAAACATTCTTTGTCTGTGAAGTGTGTTGTATACATCCTATCACATATCTGTGAGATACTCAGCAGATTATTCTCAAGCTCAGCAATGTAATTCACTCTCTCAAACGTTACAATCCCATTGGATAACGTTCCTTCACCAACTATTCTACCTCCTTGATTTCCTGCAAAACCTACATAACCTCCATTGAAATTTCTAACATCGTACAACAGGGTTGTCTTCCCTGTCATGTGCCGAGAAGCTCCATTATCCATAATCCATCGCGAAACGGATCTTGGAAGCTCCTGCACATATCACAATCACTTTAGTTAGATTTTAGTGTTACCGAAGCCTCTATCGACTCAGGTAACCGAACATTAATGTGAGTTGTTTTGGTAATCAATGGTGGAAAATTCTTATCATTCATTTTCAAGCTTTCTTCAGACCCAACCTCAACCTCTTTATATAAGAAAAACTCATCTTTCTGAGGTTGACCAGATGGTTGGTCTTTCTTTTGAACATCTTTCTTCTCAGATTTTTGCATTTCTTTCTCAAGTTTCACATAGTAATCCAAAGGAACATTCATCTTTACCGGTGTGGTAGAAGATGACTGTTTTTCAGTCTCAGAAACCTTTGGTTTTGGATCACTTGCTTTCTTTTCAACCACTTTTGGCTTCCATGTTTGTTGAGGTGATGCAACCCGCTTGTAAAACTTGTCGTTTTTAGTTACCACATTTTTAGCAGGTTCAGTTTTGACTTTGATATTTTCATTTTTCAAAATCTTTTTCTCAACAACCAATGGAGCTTTTCCTTTCCCATCAACTTTCTTCTTTTGAATCTCAACAACTTCAGTCTTAGACTTCAAGTTGGTACACTTTCGTGCAATATGTCCAACTTGATTACATTTGAAGCATGTTCGGGTGTCAACTACCCGACTTGTACCATCAGACTGAGGCTGTGAGGCTTTCTTCTCAAAGAACTCTTTGTTTGATTTTGAAAAGATTTTTGATTCTTCATCAGAAAGTGAACTTGAACTTGTCACAAACACTTTCTTCTCAACAAACCTTCTGTTTTGAACATTCTTTTTCTGATAAGTCTTACCACCCTGATAACCACCCGACCATTTGTTTCGATTGTTGTTAGAAAAACGTGGTGGAACAATAGGTTTCTTGTAGTAAGATTTATCTTTTTCAAAATTCATTTGCCTTTTTGTTTGACTTAAACTGTTCACTTCTGACAGATCAACTTCAATCAATTTGAACACGTTTGTTAGTTTAGCAACATTTACATTCTCCAGTGGAAACTCAGAATCCGAAAACAACTTATCCGATCCCAACATCTTGTACATGACAAGATTAGGTCCTTTATTTAAGTTGTTCTTGGACTGTGGTTTCAGAATGTATTTGTCCAAGAAACATTCATCTTCCTCAGTAGTGTCACTTTCAGATTTTAGAACATTCTCAACCACACTTTTCACCACTTCAGTTTGGACACTATCGTCATCGGAAGATGAAGTGAACGTGACATCAATTGTGTCAGGAAGTTTCACCACATTTTCATCATCATCATTAACCAACCCTGATTGTTTCTTTGAAAAATTGTTTAGAACTGGTGGTGGAACTTGATGATAACCCACCCCTATTCCATCAGAAAATAGATCTTCGCCAGCTTTGTTTTTCCCGATAGGTTTGGGAACAATGTGTTGTAGAACAAAGCTTGCGGAGTTGTAACTGGTCAATTTCAGATTGATGCTCTCATTCTCAATCTTAGCTTCTTCAAACTGAAGCTTCAACTTAGCAATCTCATCCAGTTGCTTGTTGATTTGTTCTTCTTTGTGTCTAAGAACTCCAGTTAAATGATCATTTTCTTTTCTGGTTTTACTTTTTCGTTCATCAGAATCCTTTATCGTTTGTTTTAACTTGTTAAAATTTTATAAGAGTTGACGATTTTCATGAATTAGTTTTTCATTTTCTTTCCTAATTCTTTCTACTTCAATTTTATCATTGTCAATTTTCTCAGTCAACTTTTTAACTTGATCATTTGAAAATTTGAGCATTTTATCACGATCAAGAATCTGATCTTCAACCTTTCTGACTCTTTTTGTCAGATCATTTACCTTCGTATCATTGAGGTAAGCTTGTGTACTACAAACTTTGCAGTTTCTCATGCAATTTTTACAGTCACTGTCACCTTTGACTTTCTTACCTGACTCACTCGACGACGCATTTGAACTGACCTGGCTTTTAGACTCAGATACAGACTTAGAGTCTACCTCAAGTGCCTTAGCAGCCAGCACCTTGTCAGCCATTTTTCCAAAGTTTTCAGCTATCAACTCCTGTGACGTATCAATGATCCCTTCATCGATCTTCTTTGGCTTCAGCTCCTGCTCTTTTTCTTTCTCTTTCTCTTTTTCTTCACCACCTCCCCACCATTCTCTCTGTTGAGACTCTTCTAGTTCAGCAAATTCCTCAGCGAAAGCTTCAAGACTAAGAGTCTTTGGATCAATAGCAGTGTTTCCTTCAGGATCAAGGTAACACTCTCTATCCGCATCCCATCTTTTTGCCTTTTTAGCTTCACTGTATACACGAGAAATTCTCATCATTTTGTATTGAGCTCTCTGTTGTCTATCATTTGATTTTTCTGCTGTTGTTCTTGTGTCTCTAAACGGTTTAATTTCTGTTTTTGCAGCAAACGCATAACCTACTGCATCTTCCTCAGGCAGTATATCACTCCAATCAAATCCTTCATCGTTATGAATCACAACGAGAGCTCTGGATTTTTCTTTGGGGGTATCCTCAAGCTGCTTCATCCTTGGGGGTTCAGATTTGTTCTGGTGATAGATCGCTTTTTTGTAGTAATCTTCTCTGAACGGATTTTCAGAGTCATCAGCATAAGCATTTCGGCACTCTCTTTTAAAATGACCTTTCTGTTTACACTTGAAACATGTGACTTTCGATTTGTCAAATCCTAACTTGGTAGATGGTCCACCAATAGACTTCCTTCCTGTAATCTCCATGAAACGTTGAGCTCTCCGGACTACACTGGCCATACACCACCTGATGTCGATCAATTCCATCTCTTCCGGATCGATCTGGTCATAATCCTCCTTTGTCAGGTTGGTGTTTCAAATCTTTCCTGCCACGAGGCTCTCATATGATTCAAGCACAGATGCTAAGAATACCATCTGCTGTTTTGCTGACTCTTCACTGAAATTTTGAGCGTTTTTCAGATCCACAACAATGTTACACTGGAATAAATTCTTTGATGCAGATTGGTTTGAAGTTGTTGAAGAAGATCCACTGTGAAAACCACTGTGAGAAGTTTCATGATTCACAGTATTTGAACTCTCTGCAGAAAATGTTGTTCTTGAAGATCCGGTCTTTGGAAGATTTCCTCTATAATACAGCTCCACATTCTGCTGATAAGCTGAATTGTTGACTTTAGATTTCTTGATCTCCAACTCATGGCTTTCTAGTCTTTCGATAAGCAAATCCACTGTCAAATCTTCAGACTTGATTGTGTTCTTCAACATCAAGGCAAAGTATTGCCAATCTTGCTCATTCGGCAACGAATCAAACAATTTGTCGACCAACTCCTCTTGAGTGTATGTGATTTTGTGTCTTGCCAGCTCCATCTTCAGATGCCCAAATCTCTCGATCATTTTACAAACAGATTCATTCTTTATACAACCAAATAAATCAAACTCTTTACGTAACAATTTCTTTTTGTTTTTCACAATCTCAGCACTACCTACACATTTAACTTTCAACTTTTCCCAAAGATCTTTCGAATTTGTATACTCGATCAATGAAATTATATCATCTCTGACTGACTGATGAATCAACGCTATGCATTTTTGTTCAGCAACGTATCTTTCAACATCATCAGTATCTGTCAAACTTTCACCAACACGATCTCCAGAACTGTAACCATTCTTTAAACTTTTCCAGCTTAAGTATGCGAATGCTTTAAGCCACTCCTCAAATCTGGTAGCCCACCGGTTGTTATCTTCGATCGCCAATAGTTTAGGAGGCTTGTTGTATGTACCGTAAGCACTTTCTACACTCATTGCATCGGAAAGAATCTTCTTTGCACTCAATGTCGGTGTAGTCTCATTCGTGTTGTTCGTTGTGCCATCTCCCGAACCACTGGTATAAGCAAACACATCACAGAACGGATTCATGAACAAATCATCCATTTCCAAGTACCTGAAACGATCAACAAACACTTAGAAAATTTTTTGAAATTTTTGAAATTTTAAAAACAGCAATTTCAAGCGGAAACAGTTTCAAGCGAAATAGCTTTTCAAGCGGAAACAACCTTTTCAAGCGAAATCACTTATTTCGCTTGAAGTTTCAAGCGGAATATGAATTCAATCGGAATCCGGACAATATTTTCAAGCGAAATCAGACAAAAATTTTTCAAACGGAATCTGATTTCGTTTGAAATTAACTGCAGTTTCAAGCGGAATTAACAAAAGGGGCTAATTTCGCTTGAAATTAAGCGTGTAAGTTCGAGCGGAATCATGATGACATCAGCATGTTCGAACAACTTTTCAAGCGGAATTACAAGTTTTTGTCCAATTTTGACCGAATTAAGGTCCAATTCTTTCAAGGATTAGTTAAAACTATGTTTTTCTTGATATATGTGAGATTTAGGCCATTGCAACCGTTAAATCTTGTTCAAATCAGAAAAGAATGAGTAGAAATGAGAAAATCCGATGAGTTCAAGCTGAATTGGTATGAACTCCTCATCCTGAGCTCTGATACCACTTGTTGGACCGTCGTGTGACCCTAAACAGTCAGTATGAGTAGTTCATCATCATTTACAAAGGCAGAATCAATGCAAACAATGTCAAACAGCTTGTTCCTTTTCAATTCTTTATCTATTACAGATTTCCTGAGCTTTTACACATTCAAATGACAAACGGACAGTACCTCGGCTCAGAACTAATGACCAGATTCCGCTCCAAATGAGACAACCTATCACCTATTTATAATGCTCCTGATTCCGCTTGAAACAGCCCCAAGCGGAACCTGATTTCACTCCAAACACATTCAAGCGAAATCACCAAGTAATGGTTCAAGCGGAATTAAAACTAATCTGATTTCGCTTGAAATGACCTAGTGTCATTTCAAGCGGAATTACCTATAAATTCACACTTTCTAGATTTCCGTGCCCTGATCTATCCTATCTAGACATAAGACTCGATAAAGACGAAGTTAACAGACATTAGATGCACCAACAAATCCCGTTATCAGACTGCACCCATGGTTATGTGTGGGTTAGGTGGGTAACGACTGAATCTGTGATTGTTAATTTACCCTTTGGTAGTTTATTAATGCGAGTTTCGAGATAGTCGAGTCACGAAGGTTTGGATGTTATTAGCGAGACGACCAAAAGTAGTTTTCACAATTTAAAACCAGAATGATTTAAACAACTGAAGCGATTTTAACGAGTTAAACGATTTGGGTAAACAATTGGTTTTTGGTTAGTGTTTAGATAACGGGACGGGTGTAATGTGATGAAAACATGGTAGATACGCCGCTAGTACTTCTTATATATAAGTGCTTTCATCATATTACATACCGTGGCGTTATTTAGTTCACTTGGGTAAACGATTTTGAAACAATGTCACACAATGATGTTTTCTGAATAATATAAACCATACGAGTTTTATTAACGAGTTTTTACGAGATGTTTTACAATTTGATTTAATTAAATAAATGTTTTGGGGTTAAGAATTATGGCTATGAGATTTTATAAATTATAACCAACTTGATTTGAGTTGGTTAATTATTTCGCAATACTATATTTTTCAAAACAAGGATTTTTTTAGTTAGGTATTGGAACATGTAAACTAGCCATGAATCCGACACTCTCATAAAACCTATGTGCTCGCCAACATTTCTTTGCTGACTTTGTTTTTACATATGTTTTAGGTGTTGTTGAATGATGTTGATTGCTAGGATGCATGCTCACATAGGACTGGACAAGGCCTTAGTGACTTAATAACAATGATAGACTATGTTTAACTTGTTTGTTTAGATTTCAAGATGATGTAAATGTTTAATGTTTAATAAAATGAAACTTCAAATTTCCGTGTGTTTTGAAACAATGATTCTGTTACAACACTCCCCGATGATTCCGCCGCGATTTGTTGTTTTACGCGGTCGGGGTGTGACAACAATCACACAAACAATTTGATAAAAAACGTCGATCATTGTGACTTTTACTCTTTTCTATATATACATATATGCATCAGTTACATACTACAACTGGAAATCAAATATACTAGTAGTTATGCATCCGTATCTAATTTAGTCTATCTATAGATTTTTTTTATTTTTTTTATCAAAATACAAAACTACACATATATCTAGGCACTATTCTAAGTATTATTCATCCAGTACTGCATTTCCCGCTCATAATATTTCCAAACTAGTTTTTCCCCTATCTCTCGAATTCTATTCCCTTCATTTACTAAATTTTCTCCATACTGGTGGAGTTCCTGCACACATTTTTGACTCATTGGTGGGTCTACTGGGTCAGGATGAGGTACGAGATTCTCGTAAGGGTCTGAGCTATTCATTTCAAAAAATGTTCTATCATTATCCCACCACGGATCACGTTTTAAAGGCATTGGTTCTTTGGGAGTATATAGGGTAGAGTACGACCTATTGTCATCCAACCACGGATCATATTCTAAAGGCATTGGGGTTGGGATTCTAGGCAACTCTTTGGGGTCAAATGCAAGTATCGGGAATTGGTTTTCTTGGTTGGGTTCTAGCATTTGTTGGTCTGGGAACAAAGGTAACAGTGGTGGTTCAGCTATTTGGTTTGGGTTAGTGGCTAACATATGGAAATTGGCCAGCTGTCTATCTAGTTCCTCTTCCCAAGGTGGCCTATTGACTGTCTCCTGAGTCTGTGCATTCCCTTCCCTATTAGCTCTGACTATCGTCCTCTGTTGTTGAAACTTTTTCATTCTTTTCTTCTCTCATGTGCTCCTCTATTAAACCAACCTCTTTTTTTAGTAGTAAAAGGTTCCTCAGACTGTGCCTTAAATATAAATATCCTTTCCCTAGTATCGGCTGAGTAACCTGAGGGATTAGGTTGAGATAATGTTCCTTTATCTTTGGTGAACTATCTAAGTGACGATAAGCGTCCGATGTTCCTTGCTTACTCATACTGTAAACTAACAAATAGTCAAATAAAACAATATTTACACATAATCACATAAGTTATTTCCTAACACAAAATATAAGTGTCATCAGAACACTTCTTGGCTTAAACCAGTGGTTGTAGCTCTGATACCACTCTTTGTCGCAGCCCCCGACCCCTACCCTGGGAGCGGGTGCCGTGAGGTGTTTATTAATTTGGCAGGGGAATACATCAGGACCGTAGTTAGGAAATATTTTTATCAGAGTAAAGCACCAAACTTTTTATAATAATAAATCATTGGGGTAAAACCCAAGTTCATTTGACAATACATTTTTAGGGATAAACCCTATTTATTGAAAACAAAAACTCCTTTTTATTTAGGTAACTTTTATAGCCACTTTTCCAAGCCTTCCGTGCTCTCCAGCTGGCTTCTATTGGCTTTCACATTTTGTTACCTGAAACGCGTTTTAAAAAAAGATTTTATCAGCAAGAAATACTGGCGAGTGCATCCCAGTTTAATCAAAACAGTTTTACAACTTTACAGAATTGAGGGCATTCGCAATTACATTTTCTTATATCTATTCAATTACTCATTCAGTACTGTCAACACCTGACTTGTGGGTCATATTACTCATTGGCTATCTCATTGTCCAATGGTAACGTCTTCCATATTTTGAATACAAAACCCCAACATACCGGCAGTAATTGTAGAATCACAAATACTCAGTTATTGTTAAGTGTAATTTAAAACATTTGAGGTTTTGGTAAAACATTTTGACTCATAAAAAGATTTACAAAAAGGTGGCAAAAAGCAGATGTACTCACATTGTTTACTTAGGTGATACTAAGGCTTCCTAGTGTAACTCCTGGTTATTATCTATTAGAAATTAAACAATGCAGACTTGTTAGTAAAATAACCCAAATCACATTAACCATACAACCCGAGACAGAACTCCAATGACTGAGTCAGGCATAGCCTTGACATGCATTACGGAGCCCTAGATCAATCGAGTGTAACACAAGATAGAACTTCAACGACTGAGTCAGGCAGAGCCTTAACATGCGTTACGGAGCCCTAGATCGATCATGTAGGGTAACAGCAGGGTTATAATACTTACAACGAGGCAGAGCTTCGCTTTATAGTGGGTATTATGCCCGAGTATAATAATAGCCTACATAATATTTGAGAAAGAAACCGAAATGAACGACTTGAACAAATGAGCCAAAGCCCCTTTATATAGGCTAGTCGAGGGGTCCCTCGCGCCTCGCGAGGACCACCTCTTCCTCCGTCGTGGGTCGCCAGAGCCGTAAAGGCGCCTATAGGCCAGGTGAGTCAAGGGGTAGGCTTGCCACGAGTTGGACACGTGGCTGCATTGTGTGCTGGGCAAGCAAGGGCCGTCGCGCCCCGCGAAGGCATTCTCTTCGTCTGTTGTGGGCCGCGAGCGACTCGTAGATTTGTTTTTGTTTGATTTTTGTAAGTATTAGGGTATTCTGAGTCCGTTTCTCGCTTATGGGGTATATTTAGGAACGTTTAGGGTTACGTTAAGGGTTTTAGGAGGGTTGTTATATTCCTCGTCTTCCAAATGCACCAACATCCAATTCTAATCAAACTCTTGAGATATTCCTTCTTAGAACTAATCAGACTGACATGTTCACGGATACGCAACATGTCCTTGAACTTGAAGAAGTACATGTTGGGAACCTTACACCATCTACTAACATGATTCCAAACCATATTTGCAAAGTAACAGGAAGTGAAAATATGATCTACAGATTCTTCTCCCTCACAGCATAACTTGCAACTATCATCTTCTAAAGAAATGTTCCTGATCTTCAAAGCTTCAGTAGTTGCGATTCTGTTCATGCTAGCCCTCCAAACAAAAATGTTGCATTTCGCCGGAAGCCTATTCGCATGGTCGATCAAGTAGGCAAATCTCCAATGCAGGTTCTATTGTCCCTTTTGCATTCTAATGGTTATGTTTATGAAATTACTACAAACATAAGTATATTCATGTGTAACACCCCGTGTTTCGAAAGTCAAAGTCAAAGTCAAGATTGAAATCAAAGGAAGAAAAGATTGTTAATTGCGATCTGTCACTCCTTGCTCAATTCCTGTTTTGACTTCTTTGACTTATAGTTAGTCTATTTTGTGTTTACGTCTGTGACATCTGTGCTTGTTATCATTGCAAACAGTTCAGTTATCAATGAAATAAATTTATTTGATCCCAATGTTTGTTTGTTTATGTTTGATGTTTTTCATGTTTTGGTTTTTATACAATTTTATACTTTATATCGCTTTCTTGAGAATTATACGCAAACTGGCGCGAAAACGTAATCAGTTAAACGCGAAAAATACTCCGGAACATCAATTTATGCTTAACATACCTTAAATAACCTTTACATAACTTAGAAATAAGTTTTGAAGGCTTTGGTATGGCAAAATCAAGTTTATTCGCTTACAGGGACTAAAATTGACAAACTGCGAAAGTATGCCAATCTGAACTGTAACGAACATTCCGGATCATGTCCATAAGTTAAACACACCCTAAATATCCTTTACATAGCTTAGAAATAGGCTTTGAGGGGTTCGGTGTGCTAAACATAAACTTTATGCTCATTCAGGGACTAAAAGCGTCAAAAATTTGCATAAGTTTGCATTTTCGCGCATAACTTATATTCTGAATACATCCGGACATCCAAAAATTTATGTAAGCACTAAAATATTTTATTTTAGTGTTTGGCTTGAGAAAAATCCATTCGTCGCGCAATTTGGATCGTTTTTCGCGCTTATGCGCATTCCATCGTAATTAAGCAAACATCGCGACCGTACGACCAAACGAACTGACATCCGGCATATTTTTGAGCATGTTTCATGTCCACAATGTTTAGGCATCATTTTAGGGCCTTAAAGTTGGCTTGACGGGCCTTAAACATGTCGAAAATGGCCTTAAAAGCATGCAGGGACTGAAACTGTCATTTTTCAAAGCTATTTGCTGATCTGTGCACCCAGGCGGGGTGCGTAAGGATTGACTATGCCTTACGCGGGCCGCGAGGTCTCCCCAGATGTGCAATGTTGCTAAAAACAGCTGTTAATCACTCCAAAACCACTTGCAAATGGTATTTTCAAATCAAGGGACTGAATCTATGGGCTCCAATGGTTTTCCAAAACAAGGGGTACACATGGACGGTTGAGATCGAAGCACGTTTTTTGATAAACGATCCTAATGGTTCTAGGAAAACTATAAATACTCCCACCCTTTTCACCCCAAAATCACTTGAATTCTGAGATTTTCTCTAAGTTGGAGTGGTTATCACTTCATACCTGAGAAATACTTGGAATTCAATCTTGAGGGGACCTTCTGTAAGTATTCTCTCGCGTTTTTCATTCGTTTTAGCGTTAAAGTCAAACTGCGTTTGACTTTCTGCATTGACCAGTTTATGGTCAACGCAAAGTTCGTTTGAACTTCATAACGTGAGCGTAATCACGATGGTTATAGTCCCTAGTGACTATACCTACTGATTACCACGTTATCTAGGCTCAGTGACGAGTCGTAGTTTCGGCCAAAATGTGTTTTCTTGCGTATTTTGTAACCAAACTACTCTAGGGTATTAAAACCATTTGTTTTAATACCAAACCTATTTTCTAACCTTACTAAACATGTTCTAGCATGTTCAGCTCGTCGCTTTTAGATTTGTGCTTGTCTAGGGTCGTAAGGTAAGCGATCTAAACAATCGCTTATACTTTCAAACCCGACCCATTTGGTTGGTTTTTAGGATCCAACCAAATACTTTAGGTGACCATAGTTGTATAGGGAATAACCTTCCGAGGTTATACCTTATGGTCACGTCGTTTAAGTAGTTGTATGATAAGTAGTTCCTATGCCTTAGGAAAATTACCAAAATGCCCTTTTTACGCTAAAATTCATTTTAAGCCTATGTAACATAATTTTTTGTATCTAAACTGATTTAACAACAATATTAAACATGTTAAGGCATATTTTACTTGTCATAGGACTAGTTACGCATTCCGAACGCGTTTTACGCGAACGACGCGTTAAAGTAGCATAAGCTACCTAAACGGGTCGTAACGGGTCAAAAGCACTTAGGATAAGTTTCGTTTTAGTATGTAGGCTTTGTTAAACCATATTACATAAGTTCCCACACTTATTTGGTTTACAAACCCTCGTACTACCCGATCCTCCGATAGGTCCGTTTATTAATGTAGATACCTATATTAGGTGCCGTTTGAATCCGTGATCTTCTAGCTTTGGTTGGTGGATATCTAAAGTCTATTGAGCAATATCAAGTGAGTACATAGTCCCCTCTTTTACTGTTTTTCAAACATTTTGGGGTGAAACACATGTGCCTACTTGTTACTTTCATGCTTTCCATGTTTTCACAACTTATGCTTGCTATGTTCATTAGTACACTTATAGTACATGATTTCATTATGTTTTGCGATGTGTGTTTACATGACATGCTAGCACATTGTTTTACATTACATTTCTTTTGCTATGTATGTTCATTTAACATGCTAGCACATTGATTTACAAGACTTTTCTGCTTTGTATGTTTACTTAGCATACTTAGTACACTGTTTTCATATAACTTGTTTACATTTGGTATAACATTTGGTTTGTTTAACGGTTCTTTATTACATTCATTAACACCGATCATGCCGCTCGGTAGTAAGTAGTGGTACCATAGGACTTGACAAATCCCATTCCTGACATCCTAGGTTTGTTTAGGTGTAAGGAATGACTGAATCCGAAAACACTTTACTTTGATAACCTTTACTCTAAGGTTATCCTGCTGTCTCAAGGCTTGGATGTATGCGTTAACTTACCACATAATTATTTGTATCAATAAAACATGCATTCATTTTACAAAACATAACTTTTGATTTATTTCAAATACTGTTTTGTTCATTTTTACTTATGGTTTAAGTAGTCTCATTTTTACTTACCATACATAGCTTTTGTTTACACATTACATGACTTACGCTTAACTTGGGTTATACTATGACATTTGACTATTGGTTTAAACATGAACGATTACATTGTTGGTTGGTTTGGGTGACTTGAATAACGAGGCATGTGTAATATGATACAAACAAGGTGGATACCCTGCTGGTACTTCCTATATATAAGTGCTTGTATGATATTACATATCGTAGCGTTATTTAAGCCATTCAGTTTAGACATATTACTTTTACAACACATTTTCACTTAAACATTGTTTTACAAATAACTTGGTTTATACAAACTCTTTTTACTTGGTTACTCTTTTAACCATACGTTATTCTTTTACAAATACTTATCATCTGATTTTGCTATAGTTTTCAAATAATTTATAAAAGAAAACACTTAACAAGGTTCATGACTGATTTTTATTAAACATTTTCTTTAAACTCAAGTCATGAATCCTATTTTCACAACACCTATGTATCTCACAGGCATTTTTATGCTGACGTACCTATTTTCACATGTGTTTTCAGGTGCTATTGCTTAGGATGATCATGACATACTAGGGAGGACCTGTGCTTTAGAGACTTAAAATGAAGATAGACTTAGTTTAATATTGTGATGTACTTTTGTTTCTTTTTACTTTAAGACAATGTAACATGTTGGTTCTTGTTTTGAAACGATATATTCCACCCTTGGGTGATGAATAAAATATTATTTTAATTACCATGGTTGTGGAACAATAGTTCTGTTACAACACTCCCCGATGTTTCCGCCACGATTTGATGTTTTACGTGGTCGGGGTGTGACAGAAGAGTTGGTATCAGAGCCAATGGTTATAGGGAATTAGGTTATTAGTAATGCTTTAACCTAGACTATAACCTTTCTAGGACCCCAACATAAGTTGTCTTGTGTTTAGATCTTAAAACATGCACTTCACCTATCCTTAGGTGATCACCAAAACGAGAACCCAATTTTCTGAACCGATTTTTGAAAAACAATCTTCTGTTCTCAAATGATTTATTATATGGTTTTGAACCCTTTTTGATTTTTCAAATTGATTTTGAAATTTTATCATTTGTTATTGAATGATTCTTTTGGCCTTGTGCCTTCCAAGTTTTCAAAATCTCGTCAAAGTTTTGGGTTCTAAATAGTGTGAACACATGCAAACTGGAAGAGTGAATGCCTGTACCCTGGGTTTTCTGTCTATGGCTAGAGTGTTCGTACAAATCCACATAATCGGACCAGTCACTCTTACCTGGGAACTCTTGGGGTGAGTGTTCACTTATAGGCGAGCATGTCTTCGCTAAGCATTATTTATGGACCCATTTACTTTGATTAGTCACTGTGTGTCATTTGTTGCTTTGTGATACGGACAAATGACCACCATCCTTGCTTTTGTTGATTTTGTTTCATTTCGTTCTTTTCATCTAATCTTCTCACTCGTTTCCTCTCATGTTTTCCTCTTTTTAGCATGCCTCCTCGACGTGAAAACCCGTTAACCAATGCCGAAATGGCAGATATTCTGGCACAGCACATGGCTGCCGCACTCCCAAACATTATCGCTCAGGTGAACCAAGCCAACAACAATCAGAACGCTCCTTGTAACTTCAAGAGTTTCAATTCGGCTAAACCACTCAAGTTCAGTGGTACCGAAGGGGCAACTTTGCTCCTTCAATGGTTCGAGAGCATTGAGAGTACATTTCGTCATGTTCTGTGTCCTGAGAACCGGAAGGTCGAGTTTGCTTCTAGCGTATTTCAGAAGAGGGCTTTGACATGGTGGAACGGGGTTATGAGAGACCATGGTGCAGAAGTTGCTCTTGCACAAACATGGGCTGAACTGAGATCTCTTATGATGAGGGAGTTTTGTCCTCGTCATGAGCTGAGAATATTGGAGAGGGAATTTGATGATCTGAAGCAGGAAAGTGGTGAGCACAGGGCGTATACTGATAGGTATGAGGAGTTAAGCTTACTTTGCCCAACAATGGTTACCCCACTCGATAAGGCTATCGAGAGGTACATCGATGGTCTACCTGACTCCGTGCAAGACATCGTAACTGGTAGTAAGCCTACCACTGTCCGTCAGGCAATCGAGTTATCTGCAACATTGACTGAATCGCAGATTCGAAAGGGTAAGTTGCACAGAAAGGGTGACAAGAAAGGTAAGAAGCAGGAGTCTGACAAGAAGGATAGCAAGAAAGGTAAAAACAAGAAGGGAAATGATGCGGGTTCCTCAAAGGGTTCTAGGAAGCGAAAGGCTTCCCAAAACTATGCCGTTACTACACAGGCTCAAGCTGCGCAAAATCAGCCTGCGCAACCGCTTGCCAAGAAACCATACTTTGGCAATGCACCTTTGTGCAATAGGTGTAACGGTCACCATCAACCACACCACTAGTGTCGTCAATGCACCAACTGTGGAAGATCCGGTCATCTTGCTGCTACATGCCGCATTCCTGCCAATCAGAATCGGGCAGCTCAGAACCCGGCTCAACAAGTTGCTCAGCAACAAGGTCAAGCTGCACGACCTCACTACCCACCAGGTTCTTGCTATAACTGTGGGGATCTGACCCACTATCGAAATCAGTGTCCAAGACTGGTTAATGCAAATCAGAACCAGGCTCCAGCTCGAGGTCGAGTTTTTAATATGAATGCACAAGAGGCGCAAGCAGACAATGATGTGGTGAACTGTACGTTCTTTGTTAATAATCAACCTGCATCTGTTCTTTTTGATTCAGGGGCCGATAAGAGTTTTATGTTTTGTCTTTTAAGCCCTTGCTTCGCGTGTCTAGAACGAAACTAGGTAAACCTCTGACAATAGAAGTTGCTAGTGGTGAACCCGTTGTTCTTGATTCTGTTCTTCGCAACTGCCATTTGAACCTTAACGACCATCTTTTTCCTATTGACCTCACGCCTGTGCAACTTGGAAGCTTCGACATTATTGTGGGTATGGATTGGTTAGCCAAGCATCACGCAGAGGTAGTTTGTTTTGAGAAGATCGTTCGTGTGCCGCTTTCGTCAGGTGAAATCCTACAGGTTCGTGGTGAGAAACCTGTTAGTAGCCTCAAGCTTATGTCTTGTTTTCAAGCTCGGAAGTATCTGCGAAAGAATTATGTGGCCTTCTTGGCACATGTTACAGCAGATAAGGGCCAAGGTAAGTCTATTCAAGATATCCCTGTTGTTCGAGATTATCCGGAGCTGTTTCCTGAAGAGTTACCTGGTCTACCTCCAGCACGCCAAGTCAAGTTCCGTATTGATCTTGTACCTGGTGCGAATCCTATTGCCAGAGCTCCGTATCGTCTTGCACCGTCTGAGATGCAAGAGTTGCCTAAGCAGCTTCAGGAGCTTTCTGACAATGGTTTTATCCGTCCTAGCTTTTCCCCTTGGGGTGCTCCCGTTCTTTTTGTCAAGAAGAAGGATGGATCCTTCAGGATGTGCATCGATTATCGTGAGCTGAATAAGCTTACCATCAAGAATCGATATCCCCTACCTCGCATTGATGATCTCTTTGACCAGTTACAGGGTGCTACTTGCTTTTCGAAGATCGATCTTCGTTCTGGGTATCATCAGCTTCGTGTGCATGAGGAGGATATTCCCAAGACAGCATTCCGCACTCGATATGGGCATTATGAGTTCACAGTCATGCCATTCGGTTTGACCAATGCTCCTGCTGTTTTTATGGACTTGATGAATAGGGTCTGCAAGCCTTATTTAGATAAGTTCATCATTGTTTTTATTGATGACATCTTGATTTATTCTAAGACGCAAGCTGATCATGAGCAACATCTTCGTCTTACTCTGGAACTCCTGAAGAAAGAGCAACTTTTTGCCAAATTCTCCAAGTGTGAATTTTGGCTTAAGGAAGTTCAATTTTTAGGGCATATTGTCAACGAACAAGGTATCCATGTAGATCCCTCCAAGATCAGTGCGATTAAGGACTGGGATACGCCTACTACTCCTACTGAGGTTCGTTCTTTTCTTGGTCTTACGGGTTATTACCGCCGCTTCATAGAGAAATTCTCGAAGATTGCAGTTCCTCTAACTGCTCTAACTCAGAAGAATAAACCTTTTGAATGGGGTTCTAAGCAAGAAGAAGCGTTTCAGACCTTGAAGCAGAATCTTTGTGATGCACCTATTTTGACTTTGCCCGAGGGTAATGATGATTTTGTCGTTTATTGTGATGCATCGAAATTGGGCCTTGGCTGTGTTCTGATGCAAAGGAATAAAGTCATAGCCTACGCATCAAGGCAATTGAAGGTGCATGAGAGAAACTACACCACTCATGATCTTGAGTTGGGTGCAGTTGTTTTCGCTCTCAAAATCTGGAGACACTATTTGTATGGCACAAAATGCGTGGTTTTCTCTGACCACAAAAGTCTTCAGCATATCTTCAATCAGAAAGAACTCAATATGAGGCAAAGATGTTGGGTCGAACTCCTAAACGACTATGATTGCGAAATTCGCTACCATCCTGGTAAGGCGAATGTTGTAGCTGACGTATTGAGTCGTAAGGAACGTACTAAGCTTCATTATGTTCATGTTCAATCTGATATTCAAGCTCGATCTGATATTCAAGCACGCATTTCTCAGGCTCAACATGCTTGTGTTTCACAAGACTTGATGGGTAAGGAATTACCCTATCACATTAAGCCTGATCTTGTGCTGAAAGATGATGGATCATATTATTTCATGGACCGTTTGTGGGTCCCAAGCCTAGATGATCTTCGCACTTTGCTTATGGATGAGGCCCATAAGTCTCGCTATTCTATTCATCCTGGCTCAGACAAGATGTATAAGGATCTTCGTACTCGGTATTGGTGGCCTGGTATGAAGAAAGACATTGCCTTGTACGTTTCAAAATGCCTTACTTGTCTTAAGGTTAAGGCTGAACACCAACATCCTTCTGGTCTTTTGGAGCAACCAGAGATTCCAGTTTGGAAATGGGAAAACATTGCTATGGATCTCATTACTAAACTTCCGCGCACTAAGAAAGGTCATGATGCCATCTGGGTAGTTGTTGACCGTCTTACTAAGTCAGCGCATTTCTTGCCAATCCGTGAGGATTTTTCTGCTGAAAGGCTGGCTAAAATATATGTGGATGAAATCATATCTCGACATGGTGTCCCTTTGAACATTATTTATGATAGAGATGCTCGCTTCTCATCTCGTTTTTGGAGAACCATGCAATCAGCTATGGGGACCCAACTTAATCTGAGCACAGCTTATCATCCACAAACTAATGGCCAAACTGAAAGAACAATCCAGACTTTGGAGGATATGCTTAGAGCTTGTGTGATCGACTTTGGTGGCAGTTGGGATTCACATCTTCCATTGATTGAATTCTCCTACAACAACAGTTATCACTCCAGCATCAACATGGCTCCTTTCGAGGCTCTCTATGGTCGAAAATGTCGTTCACCAGTCTGCTGGAATGAGATCGGTGAGGCTCAGCTTACTGGACCTGACCTCATTCTAGAGACAACTGATAAGGTTAAGAAAGTTCGTGATAACCTACAGACAGCTCGAAGCCGTCAAAAGAGTTACGCGGACCGATGACGCAAGCCCTTGGAATTTCAAGTCGGTGATCATGTATTACTTAAGGTCTCACCTTGGAAAGGTGTGATCAGATTTGGAAAGAAAGGAAAACTTGCACCTAGATATGTTGGACCATTCAAGATCGTCGAAAGAATCGGCAAGGTAGCCTACAGACTTGAATTACCTCCTGAACTTGGAAATGTTCATCCAACCTTCCACGTATCCAATCTCAAAAAGTGTCTAGCTGATGAGAACCTCCACATACCGCTTGACAAGATTCGTGTTGATAAAACACTCCATTTTGTTGAGAAACCTGTGGAAATTTTGGATCGTGAAGTCAAATGGCTTAAACACAAGCGCATTCCATTGGTTAAAGTTCGCTGGGAATCTAAGCGTGGACCTGAGTTTACTTGGGAACGTGAAGATCAAATGAAGGCAAAGTATCCGCATCTATTCTCATGAGTTTCCTCTAAACAAATTTCGGGACGAAATTTCCACAAGTAGGGGAGACTGTGACATCTGTGCTTGTAATCATTGTAAACAGTTCAGTTATCAATGAAATAAAGTTATTTGATCCCAATGTTTGTTTGTTTATGTTTGATATTTTTCATGTTTTGGTTTTTATTCAATTTTATACTCTATATCGCTTTCTGGAGAATTATACGCAAACTGGTGCGAAAACGTAATCAGTTAAACGTGACAAATACTATGGAACATCAATTTATGCTTAACATACCTTAAATAACCTTTACATAACTTAGAAATAAGTTTTGAAGGCTTTGGTATGGCAAAATCAAGTTTATTCGCTTACAGGGACTAAAATTGACAAACTATGAAAGTATGCCAATCTGAACTGTAACGAACATTCCGGATCATGGCCATAAGTTAAACACACCCTAAATATCCTTTACATAGCTTAGAAATAGGCTTTGAGGGGTTCGGTGTGCTAAAAATAAACTTTATGCTCATTCAGGGAATAAAAGCGTCAAAAATTTGCATAAGTTTGCATTTTCGCGCATAACTTACGTTCTGAATACATCCGGACATCCAAAAATTTATGTAAGCACTAAAATATTTTATTTTAGTGTTTGGCATGAGAAAAATCCATTCGTCGCGCAATTTGGATCGTTTTTCGCGCTTATGCGCATTCCGTCGTAATTAAGCAAACATCGCAATCGTACGACCAAACGAACCGACATCCGGCATATTTTTGAGCATGTTTCATGTCCACAATGTTTAGGCATCATTTTAGGGCCTTAAAGTTGGCTTGACGGGCCTTAAACATGTCGAAAATGGCCTTAAAAGCATGCAGGGACTGAAACTGTCATTTTTCAAAGCTGTTTGCTGATCTGTGCACCCAGGCGAGGCGCGTAAGGATTGACTATGCCTTACGCGGGCCGCGAGGCCTCCCCAGATGTGCAATATTGCTGAAAACAGCTGTTAATCACTCCAAAACCACTTGCAAATGGTATTTTCAAATCAAGGGACTGAATCTATGGGCTCCAATGGTTTTCCAAAACAAGGGGTACACATGGACGGTTGAGATCGAAGCACGTTTTTTGATAAACGATCCTAACGGTTCTAGGAAAACTATAAATACCCCCACCCTTTTCACCCCCAACTCACTTGAATTCTGAGATTTTCTCTAAGTTGGAGTGGTTATCACTTCATACCTGAGAAATACTTGGAATTCAATCTTGAGGGGACCTTCTGTAAGTATTCTTTCGCGTTTTTCATTCGTTTTAGCATTAAAGTCAAACTGCGTTTGACTTTCTGCATTGACTAGTTTATGGTCAACGCAAAGTTCGTTTGAACTTCATAACATGAGCGTAATCACGATGGTTATAGTCCCTAGTGACTATACCTATTGATTACCACGTTATCTAGGCTCAGTGACGAGTCGTAGTTTCGGCCAAAATGCGTTTTCTTGCGTATTTTGTAACCAAACTACTATAGGGTATTAAAACCGTTTGTTTTAATACCAAACCTGTTTTCTAACTTTACTAAACATGTTCTAGCATGTTTAGCTCGTCGCTTTTAGATTTGTGTTTGTCTAGGGTCGTAAGGTAACCGATCTAAACAATCGCTTATACTTTCGAACCCGACCCATTTGGTTGGTTTTTAGGATCCAACCAAATACTTTAGGTGACCATAGTTGTATAGGGAATAACCTTCCGAGGTTATACCTTATGGTCACGTCGTTTAAGTAGTTTTATGATAAGTAGTTCCTATGCCTTAGGAAAATTACCAAAATGCCCTCTTTACGCTAAAATTCATTTTAAGCCTATGTAACATAATTTTTGGTATCTAAGCTGATTTAACAACAATATTAAACATGTTAAGGCATATTTTACTTGTCATAGGACTAGTTAGGCATTTCGAACGCGTTTTACGCGAACGACGCGTTAAAGTAGCATAAGCTACCTAAACGGGTCGTAACAGGTCAAAAGCACTTAGGATAAGTTTCGTTTTAGTATGTAGGCTTTGTTAAACCATATTACATAATTTCCCACACTTATTTGGTTTACAAACCCTCGTACTACCCGATCCTCCGATAGGTCCGTTTATTAATGTAGATACCTATATTAGGTGCCGTTTGAATCCGTTATCTTCTAGCTTTGCTTGGTGGATATCTAAAGTCTATTGAGAAATCTCAAGTGAGTACATAGTCCCCTCGTTTACTGTTTTTCAAACATTTTGGGGTGAAACACATGTGCCTACTTGTTACTTTCATGCTTTCCATGTTTTCACAACTTATGCTTGCTATGTTCATTAGTACACTTATAGTACATGATTTCATTATGTTTTGCGACGTGTGTTTACTTGACATGCTAGCACATTGTTTTACATTACATTTATTTTGCTATGTATGTTCATTTAACATGCTAGCACATTGATTTACATGACTTTTCTGCTTTGTATGTTTACTTAGCATACTTAGTACATTGTTTTCATATAACTTGTTTACATTTGGTATAACATTTAGTTTGTTTAACGGTTCTTTATTACATTCATTAACACCGATCATGCCGCTCGGTAGTAAGTAGTGGTACCATAGGACTTGACAAATCCCGTTCCTGACATCCTAGGTTTGTTTGGGTGTAAGGAATGACTGAATCCGAAAACATTTTACTTTGATAACCTTTACTCTAAGGTTATCCTGCTGTCTCAAGGCTTGGATGTATGCGTTAACTTACCACATAAGTGTTTGTATCAATAAAACATGCATTCATTTTACAAAACATAACTTTTGATTTATTTCAAATACTGTTTTGTTCATTTTTACTTATGGTTTAAGTAGTCTCATTTTTACTTACCATACATAACTTTTGTTTACACATTACATGACTTACGCTTAACTTGGGTTATACTATGACATTTGACTATTGGTTTAAACATGAACGATTACATTGTTGGTTGGTTTGGGTGACTTGAATAACGAGGCATGTGTAATATGATACAAACATGGTGGATACGCTGCTGGTACTTCCTATATATAAGTGCTTGTATGATATTACATATCGTAGCATTATTTAAGCCATTTAGTTTAGACATATTACTTTTACAACACATTTTCACTTAAACATTGTTTTACAAATAACTTGGTTTATACAAACTCTTTTTACTTGGTTACTCTTTTAACCATACGTTATTCTTTTACAAATACTTATCATCTGATTTTGCTATAGTTTTTCAAATAATTTATAAAAGAAAACACTTAACAAGGTTCATGACTGATTTTTATTAAACATTTTCTTTAAACTCAAGTCATGAATCCTATTTTCACAACACCTATGTATCTCACAGACATTTTTATGCTGACGTACCTATTTTCACATGTGTTTTCAGGTGCTGTTGCTTAGGATGATCATGACATACTAGGGAGGACCTGTGCCTTAGAGACTTAAAATGAAGATAGACTTAGTTTAATATTGTGATGTACTTTTGTTTCTTTTTACTTTAAGACAATGTAACATGTTGGTTCTTGTTTTGAAACGATATATTCCACCCTTGGGTGATGAATAAAATATTATTTTAATTACCATGGTTGTGGAACAATAATTCTGTTACAACACTCCCCGACGTTTCCGCCATGATTTGATGTTTTACGTGGTCGGGGTGTGACAACGTCAGTTGTAT
Source organism: Helianthus tuberosus (assembly GCA_030545235.1). Lineage (NCBI taxonomy): Eukaryota > Viridiplantae > Streptophyta > Magnoliopsida > Asterales > Asteraceae > Helianthus > Helianthus tuberosus. Next base: position 62,881,564 of record CM060385.1, on the reverse strand, counting down.
TATGTGAAGTATTTATTAATAATGGAGGTTTATTTGCTATTTATCGATGTTTATTGCATGTTTTACCGCCTTATCGCTTATCGCAATCGCATTCGCAAATCGAATTATGTGTTCTGGTTATTGTTTTATGTGTGTGTGCCTCTTATTTGGTACTTGTGCGTGTTTATTTATGTTATGTTGTGGTGATTAATCGAACGCAATCGAATCGCAAACGCTAAACGCAAGTGAAATAGGATGATTGTATATTAGATATAGTAGTTGGGATTAAAAGTAATTTGAATAGGAAACTCTATTGCATCGCAACGCTCGTAATCGAAGCTGCAAAACTCGTCGCACCAAATACTCGAATCAAGTGGCTAATCGACCAAGCGACCAGCCGATCGACCAGCCGCTCGATCGAGCTGCCAACTCGATCGACCAGCCACATCCCACCCTTTCCTTTTTGGGAAACCCTATAAATACCCATGTCAACATCACCACTTACCACTTTTGCACTCTCTTGTCCGACCAAGCACTCCAACCTCACCTTTTCTCCGATTTCTCGCGATTCCGGTAAGATCTCGTCCTAAATCTTGTACTTCCTTAATCTACACACACTCCTACACCTTTCTATCTTTTGAATCTTAACTTTTAACCGTGAAATCACCAGATTTGAGGTGTTCTAGGATGATGTCACCATGGTGTTCTTATGAACTTCATGTTTTGGCGTCAATCCACCAAGAAAAACTTAGATCTAACCGGTTTCCACACAAATAAACGAAGATCTTGCATAGATCTCAACATATTCACGGTGAAAAAGGATTGAGAGATGGTTTCTAACTTTCTTTCAACTCTTTTACACTCAATGCACTCAAAACCGATAGAATCGGGCCTTGTCCTAGCCTTCTACTCTATCTTAATGATGTGTTAGCTCAAGATCCAACCTCTATCCATGAGACCACCGATTTCGGGTTAACCAAGAACAACCATCTTGAACCGGTTAACTGGTTGAACTTGGGTGATTCCTGTTCGATCGGGCTACTGGGGTCAAGGTGGAGTTCTGTTGATTAGCACGTTGTCACGCCGTCTCGATAGAACTGCAAAACTATCAAATCAGCCAAGGGAGAAGACGATCAGGCCGACCAGGTCGGAGTGACGTTTGATCGGACTGCTGTCCGAGCGGTGTGCCACCCGATCGGCTTGCACCTTGGGGTCCCACACTTAACTTTATTTCAAACTTTTGAGGATTAAACATTGAACGAGATGTCGTCCGATCGGACTACCACCCAATCGAATTGCCACTTCGACCATGTAATGTTTTGACTTCAACACTTAAACAATTTTCAACATATTCAAATGCAATGGTTTGCCACCCGATCGAACTACAATCCGATCAAGTGACAAACTGCTGAGAACTTGCTCTCACTGAGTGTCCAACCTACCGGATTGTCGCCCAATTGAACGGTCGTTCGATCGATCGACCTGAAGGATAGAAACACTTCTGTGTTTTCAAAATGCTACAACAAAAAACTTCAAAAGTCAAGCCATCATACACAAACACATCCTTCCCAAAGGAGGAAACAATCCACTTGAAAGGTCACTCGATCGGATGACCATCCGAGCGGATTGCCACTCGATCGATCAGGCTACCCGGATCGGATAGCCATCCGATCGGAGTACTGTCCTATCCACTGACACCTCTCTTCGTTTACGTATCGCTTATCGTTATGCTATCATTCTGATCAGGCTAATCTCAATCTAAGCGCTCCCTTCAATCCATCATCGCTGTGAATATACTCGAACCCTTTTTGCTTTCGCACTTTTGGGTGTTACATACGTTACCTATATTCAAATCACATCAATCACACAACACAACACTGTTTAAACGCTAACCGCTACTGCATGTTATACGTGACTTAATGAATGCTTGTTTGTTATGTTTACACATGGAATGCTGTCTACCTGCCTTAGCAACAATAGTACTATTAGTTTGGACTCAGCACCTATTCGCTCAGGGGTTGTTAAGGACAATTAAATACATGGGTCACAGTGGTGATCATGCATTACGAACTGTATTTATCTATAAAACACAAGAATTTGCGTTGAATCAGGAGTGAAATCCGTAGTTTAATGCGGATTTTCGTCTCTATTTTTACCAAAACAGGAACAAAGTTGTAAAGCTAGGGGTGAAACCCGAACCTTGATGACTTATTCCGCCCTATTTTGTCTTACAAAACTCTCACCAAAGTCTTGATGGACTCCAACGACTTGAAGTCTCGCTTTAACTGGTAGGATGTGTGCCATTCGCCCAGATTCGAGGCGAAAGCACAGTTCCAAATGCCAAAGTGCATACCAAGAGTCCTTGTGAATAGTCGAACCACTTTGGGTAGTCAAAGTCTATCGAGCCTGAGACAATCTATTTCTCGATTTTCATGTGTTTTGATTCTGAGCCCGCAACTGCTGACTCTCATATTCGTTGATTTTATGTGTGTTATGTGGATTTGTTGTTTATATGCTTCGATTTTGGTGATTTATTTGCTTTTCGCTGACTCGCTTCGATTGACACACACAAACCACACTATACGAATCGCTGCTCGCTTATGCTATACGACTCCCTGTGTACCCGCAATCGCTATTCTCGAATGCTCGCGTGACTTTGAGTGATAGGTTTCTGTATTCTGACTACTCCTATGTGCTTCTAGGAGGACTATGTGCTTATATGTTTATGTGTTACTGTGCCTTACATGCTTACGTGCTTTTGTGCTTATGTGAATCTGTGATTTGTGTGCCTATGTGTTACGTGATTATACGTGTTCCTGAGCTTTAGTAGTATTAGGCGTGTGAGGTGAGATTCGATTATATTGAGTCCTGTGACGATGTCTATTGCAGACAATGTCGTCATCTGGATCTCGCGCTACCCAGGCTGCTCGCCGAAAGCAAGCAGATAAACGCCTCGCTGCTATGGTTGCCAATCAAATGGCAAAGGTCGTACCCCAAGTCGTCAGTGAACTGTACGAGAACATGAGCAAATCGTCTGAAGAATCAAGGACAGACTCGCCAAAATCTGGGTTCAGCTTCAAGCAGTTTAAGGTATGCGGACGGAAAGAATTTACTGGCGAAGAAGGCCCTACGGCTTTGTTTCAATGGTTTGATTCGATCGAGGTCACCCTGCGTCAAATTGGATGTCCTGACAATCTCCGCACTCTGAATGCTACTGGCGTCTTCCAGTCCCGCGCTTTAGGCTGGTCTGTCATGGGATGAGTTGAAGAACGTCATGCTCGAAGAGTTCTGCCCTCCCCATGAGCGCCAAAAGTTGGAGGACGAATTCTGGCACATTAAGCAGAAAGATGGTGACAACGCTGCTCTCACTACTCGCTTCAAGCAGCTCAGTATCATCTGTCCTGATCAAGTCAAGACCCCCGACATGACGATCAAGAAGTACATTCGAGCTCTGCCGGACTGTGTTGCAGATTTTGTGCATGCCTCAAAGCCAGCAACAATCGAAGAAACTTACTTGCTTGCCGTTGAAATCAATGACAAGCGGGTAAAAGCTAGTTTTTGGGATAAAGCTTTGAAGAACCTGCGCCAAGCTACCGCCGCACCAACCGCTGAAACCGCAGCCGCTGCCCCGCAATCGTCAAAGTCCTCTCGTCACAAGAGGAAGAACAACAATAGTAACTCCAGCAACAAGAACTGTGTTGTCACTACCACTGCTCCCCTCCAAGCGGTACCAGCTCAGCAACCGCAACACCAGCAACACCGCCAAGCTGCTCCAGTTACCTATGCGCCGCCTGCTAAGCGCGCGTATACCGGTCCTCATCCTGCCTGCCCGACATGCACTTATCATCACCCGGTGGGTATTGCCAGCAGATATTGCGTTCACTGCAATATGTATGGCCACTTCACCGCCAATTGTTGAACCGGCTCAGGCACCCGTGGTCAACGCCAGAGTCTGCTTCGCGTGTGGTGACCCCAACCACTTCGTGAATATTTGCCCGAACAGGGTTGTGAAACAAGAGCCCCAGCAGCAGCAGCCTCAGCAACAGCAGCAGCAGCAACAACCTCAGTAGCAACAGCAACAAGCCGCCCGCGCCAGAACTTTCAACATCAATGTGCGCCAGGCCCAGGCTGACAACAACGTTGTCAATGGTACATTTCTCGTGAATGGTATTTATGCTTCGTGTTTGTTTGATACTGGAGCCGATAACTATTTTGTATCGTTTGAGTTCGAGAAGCTCCTTAATCGAAAGCGCTCCCATTTCCCCTCAACGTTCGATGTTGAAGTCGCCACCGGAAGAACTGTTGCTGTAAATTCTGTTCTTCGTGATTGTACTCTTAAGCTCAACAATCACATCTTCCCAATCGATCTTATTCCAATGCAGCTCGGAAGTTTTGACATCATAGTAGGCATAGACTTTCTTCGCGAAAACCATGCTGAAGTTGTGTGCTTCGATAAGATGATTCGATTCTCGCTTGCTAATGGTGATTTACTGTGTATCCATGGCGAAACTGCTTCGAAGGATATCAAGCTTATGTCATGCGTCCAAGCTAGCAAGTATCTCCGCAAGGAATACAAAGCTTTCTTGGCTAACATTGTAGTAGCGGAGGAGGAAAAGAAAGGAAAGACAGAAGTGAAAGATGTCCCCGTTGTCTGTGAATTTCCTCAGGTGTTCCCTGAAGATCTCCCCGGCTTACCTCCAAGTCATGATATCGACTTTCGCATCGACCTCATTCCTGGAGCCAACCCTGTCGCTAAAGCGATTTACCATCTCGCTCCCTCTGAAATGCGTGAGCTCTCAAGTCAGCTCCAGGAATTACTTGATAAAGGCTTCATTCACCCGAGCACCTCTCCATGGGGCGTGCCAGTCCTTTTCGTCAAAAAGAAGGATGGGTCGTTCAGGATGTGCATCAACTACAGGGAATTGAATAAGCTTACCATCAAGAATCGCTATCCCCTGCCTCGAATCGATGACTTATTTGATCAGCTACAAGGTGCCTCGTGTTTCTCGAAGATCGATTTACGCTCAGGCTATCACCAACTTCGCATCCAAGAGGAGGATATGTAACACCCTAGTTACTAATTAACGATTTTTGTATGTAATTACCAACAATTAGATGTGTAGTTAAGACTACACATATTATAAAAATACGGGTTTATTAAAACTTTTACAAATTATAATTTATTCCACATAACGTGATTGAAAATCGTTGTTTAAAATTTAGAACGTGGTAAAGTGCGGAAGCATGTAACTGTATCGTGTTCGGTTCTTCGTTGAGCTTGATCGTCTTCCGGCATCCAAAGTGTACCTACATTTCATAAACATAGAATGCTTTAGTCTTACGGGGTTTAAAACGTGACCGAGACACAATTGATTCCATAAACAAAAATTCGAAAATGTTCTCCACCGTAACTTACGGTGGCACCGTAAGTTACGGTGGCCCTTGAATTGATATTTCCTACCGTACAACAGTAGACAATCACCGTAACCAAAATAGCTCCACCGTAACTTACGGTGGCACCGTAAGTTACGGTGGCCCCTGCTTTCAGCCTTTCAATTTTTTCCGTTATTCGACACGAAAACTTTCGTATCTTTCAAACCGCTTATCCGTTTGACCTACCGTTTCTTCCTACATGATTGTAATTTAATCTTCCATCATATGGAGTTAAAATCCAACATCCGGATTAATAAAATTTAAGACTTTTAAGTCTTCGGCTTATTACTCTTTTACCAAAATTTTGACCCGTTTACACATTTATCAAACAAACATACTTGTTTGACCTTTATATCAAGTACACTACTTCAAATTAAGGTTATTTACCATATTAGGTTATAATCACAGGTTTATTACACAATTTAAACCCGTTTTCACTCGTATGCTTATTTTGACCCGTAATCCCTCTTTTAACCTATGATTTTGTTTGAAAAATCATTAAGCTTTCCAAATACAATGTTCCTTACCTAAAACATTTGGTTTACTTATCAAGTAACCAAATGTTCACTTTGACTACTTTTAACACTCTTTGAACCACATGTTCTAAATGAGGGTTACCCTTTTTCACATACCTGGCGCAGATCAATATATTGACCCGTTTTTAATACCTTGCTTTTATAACCGCTAATTCATAGCGTTGCAAATACCTATTTGACATTTACACCTGAAATATTATAACTCGACAAAAATCATTAGTCGTTATTGTCAAAGGGTGATATCTTCACCTTTTGACCCATTTGGTCTAAGTGACCGATTATGTTGACGAGATGATATTTATTACCATCTCATCTACATGACTCGCTCCGGTTTACATCCTGCGGTCATTTCACTTATTAATCATTTCTTAACACTTTTTTGCCTATCATGGTTTATGTTTTACTGTGTCTTTCAAAACCAACAGTTATGGTCAACGCATGACCAATTTACCGATTTAACTCCTTTTAACCATCCACATGGTTTCTTGTCATGCTCGACTACTTTGTTCCGTACGTTTACACGCCGGAACATCATACCTCAATTATGTATTTATCTCATTCATAACTAATACGATAAGAGAATATTCTAACATATAAGACTAGTGTAAGCTATACTTACCTTGCATCCATGCCACGCCTTTCTTTCCGTACGCGCTCCGTTTGACCCGCTTCATCCACAAGCTTCCACCTAGCTTGTTAGGCGTCAAACTATCATCATTCACAAGGTGGTTAGATTAGTCATTAACAAATACGACTATTCCACCTTACGTATTTTCTATGTCGAAATCATTATTCGACTTCGTCATTAGTAAATTTTAACTTTCTACTAGTTAACTACCTCTAATCATATGATACGTGAAATTAACTAAAATCTACATTATGATTAGATTCCGTATTATCACGTATCACCCCTAATTAAATAAATTAGGAAATTACGTGTTTCATTCATAGTTTCAACATATGAACTTTGTGGGCATAATTTATAACATCAACAATCAAGTTTCGTATCACTGAAAATAGGCTGTATTTGGTGACCTGTTTAACCTGTTTACAAGTCTTCAAAAATTATGATTTTTTTATGTGGTGTACCACTCGAAGGGTTAGACCTTGTGTTAAAATTTCAAGATCTAACTCTTTACCAAAAACTCGTAAAAATTCATTTACTAAGCTGCAATCAGATTCGTCACTTCTGACTGCAGCTTACGGAAAAATTCATATAAAATTCCTCGTTTATCCGATTGACGAAATTCCAATTGGCAATTTTTGGAATCACTTAATAATTTCTACAGTAAGAATTTGAGACCATAACTCAATTCATAAATTGAGTTATGACATTCGTAATGGGCTGCAGATTCTGCCAGAAAACGCAGCTTGAACCTTTGATACGGAAAAATTCATAAAACGCTCAATTTTCGTCGAAAAAATGCGATTCCAGTGGGGTTTTAAAGGTATTTCCTGGAATTACATTTTAGGCTTAAGAAACACATGTTTTTACCACGTTTTATCCAGGTTACAGCCAATACAAGTTGGCTGTAAATTCTGATCAAGAACCGTTTGAATTCGGCTTTCAAATTAAGCATGTTCTTGACATCATAATACTATTTCTTTAGCGATCAAAACCCTAAGAACATCTTATACCTCAATTTAGCATCAACAAAATCTGAATTTACTTGAGCTAAGCATGATTTCAATCTATACTTGTCTAGGGTTTACTCCTAGGCATTTAAATGTTACTATTTCATCTAAATATCATACATGCATCATCAAATTTCAGATTTCCCAATTTCATGAGAATTTCAAACAGAGAATTAACATCAAATTTTACATACCTTACAACCCTCTTGCAATGGGGATCACTAATCCGATCTCAGATTTCGATTTGGAGTAGATTTGCCCTTTCAATTTGATGAATTTGTGAGTGTTAGGGTTTTGGAAGAGTGGGGGTCGCCCTTTTCCTTGCTCCTGATCGAACCAGACATCCCAAATGGGGTGTTTGGTTTGTTTTTTTTTATTAAATCTAATAATACAAGTTTCGATTTTAACAACATTGGCCCCTCTAATTTGGTTAGTTAATTAAGTAGGGCACAACCTACTTATTTCTAACAATATTCCCCACTTTTTTAACTCGGTTAAACATTCCTAATTAAATTAGTGGGTTTTGGGAATCTATGACTAAGTTTAGTTTTAAGTCCCGTTAACTCGGGCCTTCTGCAAACTTTGTTTCCTCAAAGTATTTATCCTCCTTAAATCTTTTATTCACTTTTTATTTAATATTAGGATTATTTATTTAAATCCTAATATTTACTGGGTTACTTTTACCGCTAACGGTATTTTACCCGTCATCTAGTATTAATGTGGTTTGATTACCAAACCCGTTTTCGGGGTGTTACAAGTCTACCCCCCTTAGAGAGGTTTCGTCCTCGAAACCTTTTCTTACATAATTTATTGAGTTTAAACTCAATGTATTTGCTCTCGATAATCAATTGAGCATTGCTCATATCTTAACCAATTGTTAGTATTACCAGAAAAGTATGGTAATATCTTTTTGGTTATTAATCATCTACGTATCTTTTATGACATAATGCAACTTGAAATAACGTAATCTCGTTATTTCCACTAGTTTAATTAACTTAGCAATATTCATCACTTGGTTCTAATATTCGTCACTCGGCTCTAATGTGATTATACTTCACATTACATTTCTTGACCGTGATCATGTCACGTCATGCCAAATTTTACATCAACTTTCTATCTTCAGAATTATCACTTTTCGAACATTTCGTCTTGCACCTATCAGTGTCAAGACTTATATCTTTCATGTTTACTGTTTATACGTCTATCATAATTCATTCATTTTCATCATCATTTTTTTTAGAAATGTCATTTCTTATCAAAACCGAAGTTTTAGTTTAGCGTCTTCTCTTCAACCTTTGTCAATTATCCATACCGGGATATTGACAGTCTAAAATTTATTCTTTTTTTTTCAGTCTTTGTCTTATGCGAGGATTCTCCATTTATTCCCTCACTTTGTCTTATTAACCCCTAGGTTTTATCACTTAGTCTATGGGCTATTTTATTAGACCTTCACCTCTTTAAGGCGAGGTCCTTATAATCTATTTCTTTCTAATCATGACCCGTGGGTCGTTTTAGTCCCATAGATCTTTCATTTGTTTATAACCATAAAGGTTATGTTGATCCCGTAGATCACTCCTTACTCATGTCATTCTTAAAATACATGTTTGGTGTCAAGGCACCCTGTTTTTGTTCGAAGAATCGTTTGGTTTCAAGCTTAGGTCCCGCTAACCTTAATTGTAGTTTCATGGCTATAATTGTTTTCTTTCGGACAATTTTCCGATTTTTATGACTTCTCACCCTTATCCAGTTCACATACATTCGAATTTGATTATGTCCCCTTACCGGGCTCATTATTCTTTTGCTTTTAACGCTACCATTATCCCCCTTGCGTTTACTCATGTCGTCCGGCATGATATTATATTCGACCCGTTCAACTTTAAAATAGCTGAACATAATTTATTCAAAATTTCTATTTACATCATCTTGTCGTCTTTTAGTCATGACTTAAAATCCAAGTCTTTTAATTTTCTACCCGAGTTCCCGTTTCTCGGTCTATGCATGTGTTTAAATCCTTACCCACCAACCGGGTGTTTTACCGAAGTCGTTATTATTGCACCCCTCCCGGTATGCATTAAGACTTCGCTTCACTTTTATATTCCGTCTTTGCCCTCAAGTTTGACGTTTTACAAAAACGGTCTGTTAAGAGGCATATTTGCGTTTTCCGGGTTCGAGTGTAAGTACACTCCCTCCCAATACTTGTCTAAATCATTTTACATGCTTGCGTTTTCTGGGTTCGAGTGTAAGTACACTCCCTCCCAATACTTGTCTAAATCATTTTACATGCTTGCGTTTTCTGGGTTCGAGTGTAAGTACACTCCCTCCCAATACTTGTCTAAATCACTTTACATGCTTCTTCGTCCCTTCACTCGGGCTCATTATCCTAATGTAATACGCTTTCGTCACTCGGTTGTGCGTTTACATTATTATCAAATATCTTACTCATTTGATTCATTTGGGTACTTTTAAACTAGTCCCATATACCCCGCCCTTACTACATCGGATGTAAATGTGTCCGCTATAAGAAACTCGTGGTATCATATGCCACTACTTACTTGGCCAGAGTAAGCGATTAACACATGACATACACGACCTTCCTATAGTTTTCACATCACGCCCTATGTAAGTACTCTATTTAGTTTTCTTGGAAATGATATCCTGGATATGTATTTCTATTCAGGTTTTCCAAGTTTCTAATTTACCTATGCAACAATCATTCTCTACTTTGTTTATTGCATTTTACTATTTGTGTGATTATATTTAAAAGCGTGCACCTGGTATTGCTTGCCTTAACGGGCTTTCTTGCCATTACTTATTTGCAATCGTTACGCGATTTAGGTCCTTGATAATTATGCTCTCCTTGCCATATCTCGGACCGTTCCATCATCATATCCACAATTCGCTTGACTCTCGTCGTCTTCAAACGCGAGTGTCCTTCAATTAAAACATTCACAAAAGTTAGTAACGTCAACTTCAATAATCGCCCGTATTATAATACAAGGCATTTTCTACAATAAGCGTCAACGCGCGTATTTTAATCAACTATATCAATCATTTTAATTGGGGTAACGTGTATCACACGATAGCCCTATGTGTTGTTTACAACACTTTAGTATACCAAACTATTAACATACATGTACTTACCGGAATTGCGATCAAGCCTCGAACCGAACACTATTCTTTATTAAGAGCATAAGGTTTAAGTCCAAGCATGGTCCTCCCCACCATACTTGAATCTCTTAAACCAAGGCTCTGATACCAACTTGTAACACCCTAGTTACTAATTAACGATTTTTGTATGTAATTACCAACAATTAGATGTGTAGTTAAGACTACACATATTATAAAAATACGGGTTTATTAAAACTATTACAAATTATAATTTATTCCACATAACGTGATCGAAAATCGTTGTTTAAAATTTACAACGTGGCAAAGTGCGGAAGCATGTAACTGTATCGTGTTCGGTTCTTCGTCGAGCTTGATCGTCTTCCGGCATCCAAAGTGTACCTACATTTCATAAACATGGAATGCTTTAGTCTTACGGGGTTTAAAACGTGACCGGGACACAATTGATTCCATAAACAAAAATTCGAAAAATGTCCTCCACCGTAACTTACGGTGGCACCGTAAGTTACGGTGGCCCTTGAATTGATATTTCCTACCGTACAACAGTAGACAATCACCGTAACCAAAATAGCTCCACCGTAACTTACGGTGGCACCGTAAGTTACGGTGGCCCCTGCTTTCAGCCTTTCAATTTTTGCCGTTATTCGACACGAAAACTTTCGTATCTTTCAAACCGCTTATCCGTTTGACCTACCGTTTCTTCCTACATGATTGTAATATAATCTTCCATCATATGGAGTTAAAATCCAACATCCGGATTAATAAAATTTAAGACTTTTAAGTCTTCGGCTTATTACTCTTTTACCAAAATTTTGGCCCGTTTACACATTTATCAAACAAACATACTTGTTTGACCTTTATATCAAGTACACTACTTCAAATTAAGGTTATTTACCATATTAGGTTATAATCACAGGTTTATTACACAATTTAAACCCGTTTTCACTCGTATGCTTATTTTGACCCGTAATCCCTCTTTTAACCTATGATTTTGTTTGAAAAGTCATTAAGCTTTCCAAATACAATGTTCCTTACCTAAAACATTTGGTTTACTTATCAAGTAACCAAATGTTCACTTTGACTACTTTTAACACTCTTTGAACCACATGTTCTAAATGAGGGTTACCCTTTTTCACATACCTGGCGCAGATCAATATATTGACCTGTTTTTAATACCTTGCTTTTTTAACCGCTAATTCATAGCGTTGCTAATACCCATTTGACATTTACACCTGAAATAATATAACTCGACAAAAATCATTAGTCGTTATTGTCAAAGGGTGATATCTTCACCTTTTGACCCATTTGGTCTAAGTGACCGATTATGTTGACGAGATGATATTTATTACCATCTCATCTACATGACTCGCTCCGGTTTACATCGTGCGGTCATTTCACTTATTAATCATTTCTTAACACTTTTTAGCCTATCATGGTTTATGTTTTACTGTTTCTTTCAAAACCAATAGTTATGGTCAACGCATGACCAATTTACCGATTTAACTCCTTTTAACCATCCACATGGTTTCTTGTCATGCTCGACTACTTTGTTCCGTACGTTTACACGCCGGAACATCATACCTCAATTATGTATTTATCTCATTCATAACTAATACGATAAGAGAATATTCTAACATATAAGACTAGTGTAAGCTATACTTACCTTGCATCCATGCCACGCCTTTCTTTCCGTACGTGCTCCGTTTGACCCGCTTCATCCACAAGCTTCCACCTAGCTTGTTAGGCGTCAAACTATCATCATTCACAAGGTGGTTAGATTAGTCATTAACAAATACGACTATTCCACCTTACGTATTTTCTATGTCGAAATCATTATTCGACTTCGTCATTAGTAAATTTTAACTTTCTACTAGTTAACTACCTCTAATCATATGATACGTGAAATTAACTAAAATCTACATTATGATTAGATTCCGTATTATCACGTATCACCCCTAATTAAATAAATTAGGAAATTACGTGTTTCATTCATAGTTTCAACATATGAACTTTGTGGGCATAATTTATAACATCAACAATCAAGTTTCGTATCACTGAAAATAGGTTGTTTTTGGTGACCTGTTTAACCTGTTTACAAGTCTTCAAAAATTATGATTTTTTTATGTGGTGTACCACTCGAAGGGTTAGACCTTGTGTTAAAATTTCAAGATCTAACTCTTTACCAAAAACTCGTAAAAATTCATTTACTAAGCTGCAATCAGATTCGTCACTTCTGACTGCAGCTTACGGAAAAATTCATATAAAATTCCTCGTTTATTCGATTGACGAAATTCCAATTGGCAATTTTTGGAATCACTTAATAATTTCTACAGTAAGAATTTGAGATCATAACTCAATTCCTAAATTGAGTTATGACATTCGTAATGGGCTGCAGATTCTGCCAGAAAACGCAGCTTGAACCTTTGATACGGAAAAATTCATAAAACGCTCAATTTTCGTCGAAAAAATGCGATTCCAGTGGGGTTTTAAAGGTATTTCCTGGAATTACATTTTAGGCTCAAGAAACACATGTGTTTACTACGTTTTATCCAGGTTACAGCCAATACAATTTGGCTGTAAATTCTGATCAAGAACCGTTTGAATTCAGCTTTCAAATTAAGCATGTTCTTGACATCATAACACTATTTCTTTAGCGATCAAAACCCTAAGAACATCTTATACCTCAATTTAGCATCAACAAAATCTGAATTTACTTGAGCTAAGCATGATTTCAATCTATACTTGTCTAGGGTTTACTCCTAGGCATTTAAATGTTACTATTTCATCTACATATCATACATGCATCATCAAATTTCAGATTTCCCAATTTCATGAGAATTTCAAACAGAGAATTAACATCAAATTTTACATACCTTACAACCCTCTTGCAATGGGGATCACTAATCCGATCTCAGATTTCGATTTGGAGTAGATTTGCCCCTTCAATTTGATGAATTTGTGAGTGTTAGGGTTTTGGAAGAGTGGGGGTCGCCCTTTTCCTTGCTCCTGATCGAACCAGACATCCCAAATGGGGTGTTTGGTTTGTTTTTTTTTTATTAAATCTAATAGTACAAGTTTCGATTTTAACAACATTGGCCCCTCTAATTTGGTTAGTTAATTAAGTAGGGCACAACCTACTTATTTCTAACAATATTCCCCACTTTTTTAACTAGGTTAAACATTCCTAATTAAATTAGTGGGTTTTGGGAATCTATGACTAAGTTTAGTTTTAAGTCCCGTTAACTTGGGCCTTCTACAAACTTTGTTTCCTCAAAGTATTTATCCTCCTTAAATCTTTTATTCACTTTTTATTTAATATTAGGATTATTTATTTAAATCCTAATATTTACCGGGTTACTTTTACCGCTAACAGTATTTTACCCGTCATCTAGTATTAATGTGGTTTGATTACCAAACCCGTTTTCGGGGTGTTACAGGATATACCCAAAACCGCTTTCCGCACTCGATACGACCACTATGAGTTCGTTGTTATGCCTTTGGGTTTAACCAACGCACCCGCAGTTTTCATGGATCTGATGAATCGCGTATGTAAGCCATTTCTCGACCGCTTCGTCATCGTGTTCATCGATGATATCCTGATCTATTCAAAGTCGAAAGCCGAACACGCGCAACATCTACGTTTGGTTCTCGAGCTACTCCAGGGGAATCGACTCTACGCCAAGTTCTCCAAATGTGAATTTTGGCTGGAGGAGGTTCAATTCCTCGGTCACATTATCAATAGTCAAGGTATTCACGTCGATCCCGCGAAGATTGAAGTAGTTAAGAGTTGGGTTACGCCTAAGAACCCGTCTAAAATCCGTTCTTTTCTTAGACTAGTGGGCTATTATCGTCGATTTATTGAAGGATTCTCTAAAATCGCTGTGCCGCTTACCTCTCTCACGCATAAAGACAGATCCTTTGTTTGGGGAACTGAACAAGAGACTACCTTCCAAACCCTCAAGAACATGCTTTGCAATGCTCCCGTCCTGGCTTTACCCGACGGAAACGATGACTTCGTTGTCTTTTGCGATGCCTCAAACCTTGGTCTTGGTTGTGTTCTCATGCAACGGGACAAGGTTATCGCTTACGCGTCTCGTCAGCTCAAGATTCACGAGAAGAACTATACAACCCATGATCTCGAGCTAGGCGCAGTTGTTTTTGCGTTGAAAATTTGGCGACACTACCTTTACGGTACAAAGTGTACGGTCTTCACCGACCATAGGAGCCTACAACACATCTTCAGCCAGAAAGAACTTAATATGCGTCAACGCCGATGGGTAGAACTTCTCAATGATTACGACTGTGAGATACGTTATCATCCTGGCAAAGCAAATGTCGTTGCCGACGCTCTCAGTAGACGGAGTTATCTGCATAGCACCCACAACGTTCCCGCCCAGCATCACCTCGAGTCTCTCATTCACGAAGCCCAGCATGCATGTTTTACCGAGCGTACTTTGAAGAAGGAAAGAATTCATCACGATGGAGCTCAGCTAGTGAATAAATCGAATGGGATATTCCACTATCTGGACCAAATTTGGATCCCTAAGCGGAACGATTTGCGACAGATTCTGATGGACGAAGCCCACAAATCCCGATATTCTATTCATCACGGTGCTGACAAAATGTACCAGGACGTTCGCTACAAGTACTGGTGGCCGGGCATGAAGAGGGATATCGTTCTCTACGTTGGAAAGTGCCTGACTTGCTCGAAGGTCAAGGCCGAGCATCAAAGACCATCTGGTTTGCTTGAACAACCCGTGATCCCGATGTGGAAATGGGAAAGCATTGCCATGGACTTCATAACCAAACTCCCACGTACAACCACAGGTCACGATAGCATCTGGGTTATCGTCGACCGTTTGACCAAATCAGCTCACTTCCTGCCAATACGAGAAGACTACAAGGTATAAAAGTTAGCCCGAATCTACACAAAAGAAGTTATCTGTCGACACGGTACGCCTCGCGACATCATTTCTGACCGCGATGGTCGGTTTACCTCGCGTCTGTGGGGAATGTTTCAAGCTGCACTCGGTACTGAGCTTAATCTGAGTACCGCATTTCATCCACAAACCGATGGTCAGACTGAAAGAACGATCCGTACTTTGGAAGACATGCTTCGCTCATGTGTTATAGACTTCGGTGGTGTGACAACTGTCAAATTCGCATGCTTCCGTACAATTATTAAATATTGATTTGTGCTTAATGACTGTGCTGAATTACAATTAATGACTTAAACGGCTTTCTGAATTCTGTATCATACATACACATGCATCACATTTCATACTGTCACTCCATTTATTCCATACCAACTTTAGTGGCAAACATGATGCACAAAGCACAGTTAGCATAGTGAGCGGATAACTCAGAATTATACTGACAGCGCCAGTACATAGACAGACAATGTTTTGAGGCCCAGTATGAGCCAGGGACAAGGTACTACACTAGTATGGAGTGTAGGGAAGTAAGGACCATAAAACTGCGTCACTAGGTGATAGTTTAAGTACCGGAAAGTGCCTAAAACCCACTCAAAGTGCAGAATTCTGCATTAACCAACAAAATTCAGCATTTTAACTTGCTAGTAACATGAAAAAATATGGCAAAATGGTCCTGTATGCTTTCCTAAGTATCAGGAATTAAAAGTGTCACAAAAAGTTACATAAAAGACACTTTAACGGAACCGTATCTAACCGGACAACCGGACATTACCCGGAACACTAAAATATTGCAAAAAGCATTGTTTCACTTTTTCTGAGCTAGTTATGGTTCCCGAGCACACTAACATATTACATAATACATGGTGCACACTAAACTTTAGACATTACACTTAACACCCCACTAATCAACCTACTTTACCATCAAATTACAACTTACCCCCCCCCCTCTCATGAAGTTCACGGCCCATATGTAGGCCCCACTCAAAGATTTCTAAATCTTCCTAATTATCCTCCATATCTACTTCTTGGATTTAGTGTGATCTAGTTGTACTTTGGGAAACATATAACCCATTGGATATTAGAAATTAGAAGTTATAAGAACAACCATCATCTTCATCACTCACCAACACTCTCTTCCTTCTCCCTCCATACCTCACGGCCGAACACCCCTCTTTACCATCACCATTTTTCGATTTTCATTTAAGTAATCCAAGTGTACTTCAAGGTGTAACAAGGTCATCAACGAGGCTCGGTGCTCACGGAACTTGAAGGACCACCTTCGTTTGCTATTATCCTCTACATTTTCACTTGTGATCTTCCCTAGCTTTAAGCTAGTTGTAAGACTTCTTTAAACTCTTGATACTTCATGTTTTTAGTGGTTAATAGATATATTATGATGAAATCATGAGAACACTAAAAGAACATAAACTTGAATCATGAAACAAAAGCTTACATAAGATGATATATGATGAAATAATATTAGAATGATGTTGTTTTGAATATGTATGATGCTACTTGTTGATTTCTTGGTAATATGATGTTGATCATCATGTGAGACTTGTTAGATTATGATTGAAAACATGATCTAACAAGATAAGAGGTGATTATGTGCTTTCATGAAATAATCATCTTCTAGACTAACATGAACTTGAAAGTAAAAATGATTTTTCTTACAAAGTAATAAACCTAGTGAACTAGTAAACTTGTAAACCCAAGACTTGTGAATGATTTTTCTAAACAAACCAAGTTTAAAAGACTGTTTTTGAAAGATCATGATTCTTACATATACTTACACTATTTTTGGAAACAAATTAAGTGTGGGAAAGCTAGTGAAACATGAAAATATTGCAAATAAATATTTTTGTAAAATATGTTCACAAGTTGTGAACATCTAAAAATCCCGAGAATGAGATTTTAACAAAAGTAAACACACTCTGGAGGGTAACTAAACCCACTAAGCACCTTACCAAGTTACTACGCGTTTTTATAAAACATCAAGTTCATGTTTTGTTATAAATAGAATAGTTTTGCACTTGGTAAGTGTAATATTGTTTAGGCTATGGTTGTTGATTGATTTGAATGATTTTTCGAAAAGAAAATGATATGCTTATTAGCATGGACACCTCCATTTACAAAGGAAACTATGGCGAAACTTTCTAAAAATTCCAACACATAGAAATTATTTTCTAACAAGTGTTTACAAATATGTTTTAACTTTGTTTTTCAAACTAAACTTCGCCATAGGTTTTGTTACAAAAATACGAAGTATCGGAGGCTGGTTTTTACAAACAAAATGGATAAATATATATTTAGAATATATATTTTATACTAAAACACTTGTGTGAATACTTGTATGATTTGTGGAATAGTTATATTATTTTAGGGTAAAATAATATAACTTAACAATACCATGGAAATTACAACTCCAAAGTAATACCAAAAATCACAAGGAATAAATATTTAAGTTACGCGCTTGATATTGTGAAACCGAACGCCAAAACGTAACTTATAAAATATTCCAGAAAATACTCTTACACATATATTTTTGGTAAAATTTATTTTGGAAATTAAAGAAGTGAAAATATATTATTTTGGGAAAAATATATATATTTTGGAATACATTATTTTTGACAAATAAATTATATATAATTTTTTAAGTGGGACTTAAAAATATAATATTTCGGAGCTACAAAATACATGTATAAATACCCCCATCCTTGGGAAGGAAATACGGAAATTAAAATACTTGAGAAGTATTAATACGAAATATTGTTTAATCAATTATTCCAAAACGAAATATAATTTAAAGTTAAAATAATTTATTTTAACAAATAATTATAACTTGGAATAATATTCGGAGACATAAGAAACGCAACTCAAAACATTAAACTCTAAGCCAAGGCACGGCCCGTTCGTCTAATAGACGTTAGTACGTTGTAGGTTGTCGTGTAGCTGACAGAGTTTGAGTTATGAGCAGAAGACGCACTACTGTGAGTTCATGTCCTCCTTTTCTTTTAACTGTTTTCAGTTTTATACTTCGGGGGTGAAATACATGTTACGATTATTACAAACGTTTATTACATGGTATGATTAGCTTAAGGAGGGTATACTGCTAGATCATGTGAAGGGTGGGAACGACACTTAAGGCCATTAATCCTCATTGTAGGACCAAGGGACATGAGTGATAGATCTATTTGGGTGTAGCGAGCCCACACCCATGCGGACCAGGGTGGCCCATGTGGTGACTATGTCTTCCTCCCAGAGACAAATTTGCTAGGTTTAAGTCTTCCTGCACCATTTCACACATACCATTGGCCTTGCAAACCATTGGTGATCTCTTTTTCCTTAACTGCTACATACCAGGGACTTTCATACAAACAGACATACTTTAAAGTTTTATACACACAGACATACACGTGAACTCGCTCAACTTTTTGTTGATATTTTTTGTAAATTACATGTATTTCAGGGAACTGGTGGATCTAGCAAGTGTTGCATGTGTTTCAAGCTGCGTACTAAATAAAGGATGTCATCCAGGGTCGTAGAGTTTAGGAGATGTATCCTATTCCTGGATGGGATACACGTTTCTAAACTTGGTTTTTAATTAACATCTTTTGTTGAGTCTTTATGAACTCAGTTGAACATGTTATGGTTTGTAACTTAATTTGGTGTCAATGTTTTCAAGACAAGTATGTTATGGTATTTTCTAAACTTAATTAATGGATGAACACCTCATGTTTTTATCATATAGCGTTGTTATGATTGAATGCTAGGATATTAAGAAGTCACACCAAATAACCACGCTTCCGCAAAAGTCAGGGTGTGACATCTTGGTATCAGAGCCTCGATCATAGCAAACTAGGATTCTTTCTCGAGTCTAGACTATGATCATCAGGGCTCTCACGAAAACGTTTTCAAACATTTTTTTTTCATTGCATACACTAAACGTCCAGATCCAGGGAACAAACATTTTTACAAACAAAAGGCATAAATACACATTTCAAAATTTATATTTATAATTCAGTCTTAGAGACTGAGGGAGGTTCAGTCTTAGAGACTGAGGGGTTCAGCCTTAGAGGCTGGGGAGGTTCAGCCTTAGAGGCTGGGGAGGTTCAGCCTTAGAGGCTGGGGAGGTTCGGTCTTAGAGACCAGGGGGTTAGTCTTAGAGACTAGGGTAGTTTGGTCTTAGAGACCAGGGAGTTAGTCTTAGAGACTGGGGAAATTTAGTCTTAGAGACTAGGAAAGTTGGTCTTAGAGACCAGGGAGGTAGTCTTAGAGACTGGGAAGGTTTGGTCTTAAAGACCAGGGAGTTAGCCTTAGAGGCTGGGTAGTCAGTTTGGGAAACTGGGGAGTTTTAGTCTGAGAGACTAGGGAGTTCAGTCTGAGAGGCTGGGTGGGATAGTCTGGGGAAGACTAAGATGATTACTTGCTCACATTATTATTACTTGCATACTTATTTGCGGATTGTTGAAATATGTGCATCTGTGTGATTGTTTTAGACACCAAGTCATCATCCTCCAAGAGTGGAGTGTCAGACACCATAGACCCGATATCCATAATTTCAGATGACGAAATCCTTCCAGAGGATGAGGTTTTCACTTCAGACACTACGAGTGGCGACGACGATGACTTTCAGCCCTTCGCTACACCAGATTTCGGAGACGGCATACCTATAGCTGATGGTTTTCCTGACGGGGATCTACCTCTTGTTCAGATCCCTGCTCCTTTTCCTCTTGCTGCATTTCCTGTTGAGGATCTGCCACTTGATGTTATATCTGATGACGACATCGACCTTTTCATTGAGGGTCCCCCTGAGGATGCCCAGGAGGGTGGGGCCCTGGTTGTTGATGATGTTGCTATCCCTCTTGTTGAGATTCCAGTCAATAATGACGTTATTGCACCGCTTATCGAAGACCCAGTTGCTGATATCATTGCTGTTCCGTTGGTCGAGGTTCCTGTCGATGAGATCCCACCTGACCATTCGGGTCCTGACTCATTCGAGTCCGTATCATCTGCTGCTTTACACGCACGGGGTGTGCAACATTACCCCGCTGACACTGATTCCGACATGGCGATGTCTGCTGCACCTATTTTTCCACCTGACTTTAACCCAGATCATTAGATTGAGTTTGTACCTGACGAGCCACCTGTTGAGGCACCTGTTTTTCCCGGTGATCAGCTACTTGATGTACCTGCTGATCATGAGCTTGCTCCAACTGACCCAGAGCCTGAGATTGTACCAGAACCCATTCTTGCTCACGACCTTCCACCTGTGCACGACCCTATCCCTGTTGATGTACCAGTTGTCGCACCACCTCTGCCTGACCTGGTACCTGCACTTATGGACCACGCTCCTTTTGCTCCCCACATAGACCCCAGATATGCTCACACCCGCAATAGGTGGATCGAGGACGACGACTACCCTCCTTTTGTCAGACCAGTTACTCCCCCCTGCACCTGTTCATGCACCATTGGGTATCACTCCCTTACACCCACATGAGACGGACGTACACCGCACAGATTTACCAATCACTTTTCTTCAAGACATTCATTCCTCCTTCGCGTCCAGGGGAAGGACCTTCGAGTCAGCAAGACGGTCACGTACCTTTTGTGTCAACAGCCGATCATTTCATGCCACAGTTTGCACACGCTCTTTCTTCTTCTGCACCCATGGGCGAGCCATTTATGTGGTTTCCGCCCAACGACATGCCTATATCTGATCCATACCATCCCTTCCACATTGGATACTCGAGGGATGATCTGCTTTTATCCTTGTAGCTCCAGCAGGATATGTTGAGTCGTAAAATCACCGAGCTAGAGAGGATTCTGCGTCCTCCATCTTGCACCTGTCAGTCACCATTCGCGACTCCACCGGCTCCTCTCCAGTTCTACCTGGAGTTTGGCGCTCGTTTTCTTACTATGGAGCAGCAGATTGCTTACCTGCTACGTGTCGTTCATGCACTTGAGGAGGATTTAACGCATTTGCGCATGTTGCTTTTCATTCCTCCTCCTCCTCCTCCCCCATCAGCTTAGAGGTTTTTGGCTTTATGCAAATAGCATACCTTCGATGAGAGTGCAGCTATTGAGCCAGATTGCACAGCTTTGAAGACCACAGTGTGACTTTTTGACTTATTGACTTTCGACTGATGTAGCTTGTTAGACGATTCGGACAAGGGTGAGGTGACCCTTAGTCTTCCTAGATGTATGATACAATTATGAAACTTGTAAACTGTACTTGTGGTCTTGACATAGGAAAGCTCAATCGCAACATTCTCATTGTACACATTGATGAATTACTTGTTTATGCTATGATTATGATGCAATGTGCTATGATTGTGATACACGTGTTTATTTGTTATACTCTCATTAGACATGATTCCATTTACTTGCTTATACTATGAGTATGCTGCTACTTGATGTGTTGATACGATGATTTATTACGTGCAAATACATATGATCTCCAAACAACATTTTACATTTCCTGAATAGACGAGACCTAACTAACCTGAACTTCTTCCTAGAAGATGTCTCATCAAGAGATCACTCGACTGACCGAGGTAGAATGGCAAGCGCACGCCTCACGAGTCATAGCTCGGCACGAGGTTCTTCGCTACAAACGCAGCGAAGGTACCTCAAGGAATGACCCACCTAACGGTAATGTTTAAGTCATCCAAGACACATTACAACACGTTTGGAAAATCCCCAATGTGCTTTGCTAATACTTACTGTAATGATGATTGCTTGGGTACAGGTTGTACCTACAAACAGTTTCTAGAATCCAAACCCCTGAAATTTGGTGGCACTAGAGGTGCCATAGATTTTGTAAAATGGGTTGAGAATGTGGATGCTGTTGTGCAAATGAGTGGTTATACGCTAGAGCAACAAGTCCCATACGTTTCTGGATTGCTACAAGATGAGGCTCTGTTATGGTGGAACCTTAGGGTTCGAATAATGGGCGAGACTGTAGCATATGCGTTAACATGGAGTGAGCTGAAGGAAATGATGCGTTGGGAGTATTGTTCTCAGATGGAGATCCAGAAGCTGGAATTCGAATTCTGGAAGCTAAAAATGGAAGGTCCAAAAGTGGTGGAGCACGTGCAGAGGCTTTATGATTTATCGCGAGTCATTCCGTACCTGGTGGAACCCGAATTGAAGAGAATGGAGCAATCCATTTGGGAACTAGCGCCTTAAGCCTTGAGCTTGATGATAGCATCAACGCCACCAACAACTATGGTTGCATATTTGATAAGTCTGGCGCTCACTAAGGAAGCACTTAGATTGGAAAGACTTTCAACCCCCGACGAGAAGAAGGAAACTCCGATAGAGTCATCTGGAAAGAACAAAAGAAAGCTCACGGACTCCCATGAGGATACCCGAACGAATAACGAGAACAAAGACAAAAAGAAAAAGGAATACAGGGGCATCCTACCTAAGTGCAATAACTGCCCATTTCATCACACTGGGCCACGTAGGGAAGAAGGAAGTAATGTCTGCGACAAAGTAGGGCATGTCAAGGAGACATGTCAAAATGGTACGGGACATGGAAACAAAGGTCAAGATGGCGACGGAAATCACGAAGTAAACGATGGCAGCAACGACTATCGAAACGGGGCCAATGATGAACAAAAACATATTCGAGGTTGTTTTGACTATGGGGACAAAGGACATTTCAAGAAAGATTGCCCCAACAACAATCAATCCGATGATAAGATTTACTTGGGAACTAAGCCAAAATGTGAAAAGTGCAAATTTCACCATGAAGGTCGATGCAAGAAGCCTAAGTGCGGTAGATGTGGAAAGTGGAAACACAACAAGGACGCCTGTTGGGCAAAGGATCCCATAAGAGGAGGAAGTGGTGACAACTGTGGCAAAGTGGGGCACAGCAAGGAGACATGCTGGCATGAGATGAAACGAGGAAAGAAAGGTCAAGGATGTTATAACTGCGGTGACATGGGGCACTTTAGGAAGAATTGCCCAAGGGAGACCAAGCAAGAACGTGGGAAAAGTATCTAACATCAGAACTGGGGAAGCACGCCAGAATCCAAGCATGAGTATACATGTGTGAGTAGCTATAACCTTGTTTCATTTGGGGCTTAAGAGTATACATGTGTGAGTAGCAAACAGGGTAGAAACCCTATACTTGATAAAACTAACTCATGGGAGGCTAGTAAAAGCCTAGGGAAAAGACTATCCGCACCCCGATGGCGAGGGAAGAACGATCGTGATTCATGAAGTAAGATACGCCTCTCCAAATTACTAGTGGTTGGGGGCACGAGAATTTCGTGCAAAGGATGTGTTGTTTTCTTGGCTCATGTCATGGACAAGGGAGCCGAAGGACCAAAACTCGAAGATATCCCTGTGGTAAGGGAATATCCCGAAGTCTTCCCCGAAGACTTACCAGAATTATCTCCTTAACGACAAGTCGAATTTCGCATAGATTTGATTCCGGGCGCCACACCTGCTGTTAATGCACCTTGGCGACTTACACCTTCGGAGATGCAAGGATTGACAGTATAACTTCAGTAGCTGATAGAGAAGGAAGCTAACAGACCAAGTTTCCCGTTTTTGGGTAACACCAGTCCTACTCATCAAGAAGAAAGACGATGATTTTCGAATAAGCATCAATTACCGGGAGCCGAACGAGCTAACCAATGAGGATTGGCAACTCTTGTTGAGGATTAACGAATTTCTTACTTAACTAACTGTGAGAATCCGACTACTACTTCGCGTCTGAAAGTACACCGGGAAATTGTGGGACAATAACTTGTTTTAAAATATGGTGATTCTTACACGATGCACAAAACAATTTTACGCCAAATACGAAACCTTGAGAATCTAGGAAACGTGTAGTTAGGATCTTTGGGGACCCAAATCCAAACTCATAAAGATTGTTACCTAGGAACCACACCGGTTAACTCGAGCGAACCCCGTTATCTTGACATTTATGCTATCTCAGTTAACCAAGCAGAAGATATTCGAATCTCTTACATTGAAATTTCCATTTTTACTTTTAGCGAGTAGATGTTTGCATCTCTACTCCCCTTAATGATAGTTGCATCGCGTTAATTTTCTTCGCTGAGAGCGAACACACATTTGCTTTGACATTTGGCCATTTCCTCATTTTAGCAAAAACTCATTGTTTCAATACTCGGAAAACTTATATGTCACACATGCACCATTTGCTACACATGTGGTTTCATTTCGAATAAACGCTTCATTAAAATTCAAATATTATTTTGCTGTTGGTTTGTGATTCGAATGACCTACATCATTGTAGTTGTTGGTTTTTTTTTTTTTTTTTGTTACCAAGTCAACACACTGTCATGAGACTTCCTTTCTTCCAAGTTGCATTCATGGTTTATTTTTGTGACCATGCCGAGATTCTTTCGTTGATACATACGTTGATTGTCGGGTTACGCTGAAACCAAGTTCAATTGCTTGAACTTATCCATTTCACATATTCAGTTTAAGACATCATATGATGTATTGAGAGCATCATATTCAAGTATTTTCACAAAGATTCTTTCATTTCAAGTCGTAGTAGACTTGGTTAGTCTACAGTCCCACTAAATCGTTTATTGAATTCAACACCTTGCGGTGAAACTTTCACGAAATTGAAGCTTGCGCTAATTTGGTTACGCACCTCCTACACGGATTTAATTGTTTATTCATTGACTTGCCCTAAATCCATTTTGTTTATCACAATCAAAGCAGTCTCAACACGGTTATGTGTTAAGGAAATGGTACATAGATTCATTTCATGGCACGATGTACCTCCTAACGATTCTTTCGTTACAAAATAAATACCTTGCAGTATTCATTGTTTTCCATCTTCAATCAGAGACAGTAATACCTTGATGTTCCGTATTCAATTGAAAACTCTATGACATTGTGTAAATCAAAACTGCAGGCTTGTTTTGGTACATTTTCATTTGACTTCAAACACGGTGAACTTGTTCAGTCACCACTATATTTGAATTATGTCATTATTACACCTTGTGGTGTCATTACAAACTTGTAGCCTATGCTGATCATGGTCAACCATTCCATACAAAACTACACATACTTTTGTTTGACTTGTCATTTAAACATCCCAGATGTAACTACAATAATACATCAAATTCGCTTGTATTTAATTTGGCGTACTTTCGCAATTCAAGAATGTCAACACACAAATCCTTACAATTTAATTATTCAAAAGTCGATAGATCATTTCGTATTTAAGTTGTTGAGTTTGAGTTCATATAGCGGGTGCTATGGTTTGTGAAAACTCGTTTGCTTATTGTGACCGATTGTTTGAGAATTCTATTGGTCAAAACTCCACTTTTATTGAACCCTTGTGAACTAGGTTACACTAGATTATACATTTACACGTCTCGTGACCTTCGACATAAAATGCTAGAACACATACCTTTTAACCATTGGGTCCCTGCGGCGGAAATATATCCCTGGAAGTCCGCCTGTTGTGAATAAGGTTTGATTCGGTTTTGTGATTACCTACCTCAACACTATCCATATGGATATACGCATAACGTAACCTTAAGGAGATAAGATAGTATTAATTTCGAGGACGAAATTTTCTTAACAGGGGGAGAATGTGACAATTGTCAAATTTGCATGCTTCCGTACAATTATTAAATAATGATTTGTGCTTAATGACTGTGCTGAATTACAATTAATGACTTAAACTACTTTCTGAATTCTGTATCATACATACACATGCATCACATTTCATACTGTCACTCCATTTATTGCATACCAACTTTAGTGGCAAACATGATGCACAAAGCACAGTTAGCACAGTGAGCGGATAACTCAGAATTATACTGACAGTGCCAGTACATAGACAGGCAATGTTTTGAGGCCCAGTATGAGCCAGGGACAAGGTACTACACTATTATGGAGTGTAGGGAAGTAAGGACCATAAAACTGCATCACTAGGTGATAGTTTAAGTACCGGAAAGTGCCTAAAACCCACTCAAAGTGCAGAATTCTGCATTAACCAACAAAATTCAGCATTTTAACATGCTAGTAACATGCAAAAATATGGCAAAATGGTCCTGTATGCTTTCCTAAGTATCAGGAATTAAAAGTGTCACAAAAAGTTACATAAAAGACACTATACGAAATAACAAGACACTTTAACGGAACGATATCTAACCGGACAACCGGACATTACCCGGAACACTAAAATATTGCAAAAAGCATTGTTTCACTTTTTCTGAGCTAGTTATGGTTCCTGAGCACACTAACATATTACATAATACATGGTGCACACTAAACTTTAGACATTACACTTAACACCCCACTAATCAACCTACTTTACCATCAAATTACAACTTACCCCCCCCCCCATGAAGTTCACGACCCATATGTAGGCCCCACTCAAAGATTTCTAAATCTTCCTAATTATCCTCCATATCTACTTCTTGGATTTAGTGTGATCTAGTTGTACTTTGGAAAACATATAACACATTGGATATTAGAAATTAGAAGTTATAAGAACAACCATCATCTTCATCACTCACCAACACTCTCTTCCTTCTCCCTCCATACCTCACGGCCGAACACCCCTCTTTACCATCACCATTTTTCGATTTTCATGTAAGTAATCCAAGTGTATTTCAAGGTGTAACAAGGTCATCAACGAGGCTCGGTGCTCACGGAACTTGAAGGACCACCTTCGTTTGCTATTATCCTCTACATTTTCACTTGTGATCTTCCCTAGCTTTAAGCTAGTTGTAAGACTTCTTTAAACTCTTGATACTTCATGTTTTTAGTGGTTAATAGATATATTATGATGAAATCATGAGAACACTAAAAGAACATAAACTTGAATCATGAAACAAAAGCTTACATAAGATGATATATGATGAAATAATATTAGAATGATGTTGTTTTGAATATGTATGATGCTACTTGTTGATTTCTTGGTAATATGATGTTGATCATCATGTGAGACTTGTTAGATTATGATTGAAAACATGATCTAACAAGATAAGAGGTGATTATGTGCTTTCATGAAATAATCATCTTCTAGACTAACATGAACTTGAAAGTAAAAATGATTTTTCTTACAAAGTAATAAACCTAGTGAACTAGTAAACTTGTAAACCCAAGACTTGTGAATGATTTTTCTAAACAAACCAAGTTTAAAAGACGGTTTTTGAAAGATCATGATTCTTACATATACTTACACTATTTTTGGAAACAAATTAAGTGTGGGAAAGCTAGTGAAACATGAAAATATTGCAAATAAATATTTTTGTAAAATATGTTCACAAGTTGTGAACATCTAAAAATCCCGAGAATGAGATTTTAACAAAAGTAAACACACTCTGGAGGGTAACTAAACCCACTAAGCACCTTACCAAGTTACTACGCGTTTTTATAAAACATCAAGTTCATGTTTTGTTATAAATAGAATAGTTTTGCACTTGGTAAGTGTAATATTGTTTAGGCTATGGTTGTTGATTGATTTGAATGATTTTTCGAAAAGAAAATGATATGCTTATTAGCATGGACACCTCCATTTACAAAGGAAACTATGGCGAAACTTTCTAAAAATTCCAACACATAGAAATTATTTTCTAACAAGTGTTTACAAATATGTTTTAACTTTGTTTTTCAAACTAAACTTCGCCATAGGTTTTGTTACAAAAATACGAAGTATCGGAGGTTGGTTTTTACAAACAAAATGGATAAATATATATTTAGAATATATATTTTATACTAAAACACTTGTGTGAATACTTGTATGATTTGTGGAATAGTTATATTATTTTAGGGTAAAATAATATAACTTAACAATACCATGGAAATTACAACTCCAAAGTAATACCAAAAATCACAAGGAATAAATATTTAAGTTACGCGCTTGATATTGTGAAACCGAACGCCAAAACGTAACTTATAAAATATTCCAGAAAATACTCTTACACATATATTTTTGGTAAAATTTATTTTGGAAATTAAAGAAGTGAAAATATATTATTTTGGGAAAATATATATATTTTGGACTACATTATTTTTGACAAATAAATTATATATAATTTTCTAAGTCGGACTTAAAAATATAATATTTCGGAGCTACAAAATACATGTATAAATACCCCCATCATTGGGAAGGAAATACGGAAATTAAAATATTTGAGAAGTATTAATACAAAATATTGTTTAATCAATTAGTCCAAAACGAAATATAATTTAAAGTTAAAATAATTTATTTTAACAAATAATTATAACTTGGAATAATATTCGGAGACATAAGAAATGCAACTCAAAACATTAAACTCAAAGCCAAGGCAAGGCCTGTTCGTCTAATAGACGTTAGTACGTTGTAGGTTGTCGTGTAGCTGACAGAGTTTGAGTTACGAGCAGAAGACGCACTACTGTGAGTTCATGTCCTCCTTTTCTTTTAACTGTTTTCAGTTTTATACTTCGGGGGTGAAATACATGTTACGATTATTACAAACGTTTATTACATGGTATGATTAGCTTAAGGAGGGTTTACTGCTAGATCATGTGAAGGATGGGTACGACACTTAAGGCCATTAATCCTCATTGTAGGACCAAGGGACATAAGTGATAGATTTATTTGGGTGTAGCGAGCCCAGACCCATGCGGACCAGGGTGGCCCATGTGGTGACTATGTCTTCCTCCCGGAGACAAATTTGCTAGGTTTGAGTCTTCCTGCACCATTTCACACATACCATTGGCCTTGCAAACCATTGGTTATCTCTTTTTCCTTAACTGCTACATACCGGGGACTTTCATACATACAGACATACTTTAAAGGTTTATACACACAGACATACACATGAACTTGCTCAACTTTTTGTTGATATTTTTTTTAAATTACATGTATTTCAGGGAACTAGTGGATCTGGCAAGTGTTGCATGTGTTTCAAGCTGCGTACTAAATAAAGGATGTCATCCAGGGTCGTAGAGTTTAGGAGATGTATCCTATTCCTGGACGGGATACACGTTTCTAAACTTGGTTTTTAATTAACATCTTTTGTTGAGTCTTTATGAACTCAGTTGAACATGTTATGGTTTGTAACTTAATTTGGTGTCAATGTTTTCAAGACAAGCATGTTATGGTATTTTCTAAACTTAATTAATGGATGAACACCTCATGTTTTTATCATATAGCGTTGTTATGATTGAATGCTAGGATATTAAGAAGTCACACCAAATAACCACGCTTCCGCAAAAGTCAGGGTGTGACAGGTGGTAATTGGGACGCATACCTGCCACTTGTCGAATTCTCGTATAATAACAGCTATCATTCCAGCATCCAAATGGCACCATTTGAGGCCTTATACGGAAGAAGATGTCGGTCGCCTATTGTATGGCACGAGATTGGTCACTCGCAATTAACCGGTCCCGAGCTACTACAAGAGACAACTGACAAAATCCTCCAAATAAGAGACAACTTGCTGAAAGCTCGGAGTCATCAGAAAATTTAGGCCGATAGACGACGCAAGCCCCTTGAATTTGACGTTGGCGACCATGTACTCCTAAAGGTGTCACCTTGGAAGGGTGTGGTCAGATTCGGCAAGAAAGGGAAACTCGCGCCTCGATACGTTGGACCCTTTAAGATTCTGGAAAGGATCGAAAAAGTGGCCTACAGACTCGAACTACCGGAGGAACTTAACAACGTTCACCCGACTTTCCATGTGTCAAACCTCAGAAAATGCCTTGCTGAGCATGATATCCAAGTTCCTCTCGAGGATCTCCAAATAAACGAAACACTACACTTCGTGGAGAAGCCTGTCGAAATCATGGACCACCAAACCAAGAAGCTCAGACGCTCGCGCATTCCCATTGTGAAGGTTCGATGGGAAGGCAAACGAGGCGCAGAGTTCACTTGGGAACTCGAAAGGGACATGAAGGCGAAGTACCCGCAGTTATTTGTTACGGCCGAAGCTTAATTTCAGGACGAAATTCCCTAAAAAAGGGGAGGCTGTAACACCCCGTGTTTCGAAACTCAAAGTCAAAGTCAAGATTGAAGTCAAAGGAAGAAAAGATTGCTAATTGCGATCTGTCACTCCTTGCTCAATTCCTGTTTTGACTTCTTTGACTTATAGTTAGTCTATTTTGTGTTTACGTCAGTTGTATTATGTGGAGTATTTATTAATAATCGAGGTTTATTCGCTATTTATCGATGTTTATCGCATCTTTTACCGCCTTATCGCAAGCATTCGCAAATCGAATAATGTGTCCTGGTTATTGCTTTACATGTGTGTGCCTCTTATGTGTTACTTGTGCGTGTTTATTTATGTTATGTTGTGGTGATTAGTTGAACGCAATCGAAACGGTATCGCAATCGAATCGCAAACTCTAAACACAAGTGAAATAGGATGATTGTATATTAGATATAGTAGTTGGGATTAAAAGTAATTTGAATAGGAAACTCTATCGCATCGCAACGCTCGCAATCGCAATCGAAACTGCAAAACTTGTCGCACCAAATACTCGAATCAAGTGGCTAATCGACCAAGCGACCAGCCGATCGACCAGCCGCTCGATCGACCAGCCACTCGATCGAGCTGCCAACTCGATCGACCAGCCACATCCCACCCTTTCCTTTTTGGGAAACCCTATAAATAACCCTGTCAACATCACCACTTACCACTTTTGCACTCTCTTGTCCGACCAAGCTCTCCAACCTCACCTTTTCTCCGATTTCTCGCGATTCCGGTAAGATCTCGTCCTAAATCTTGTACTTCCTTAATCTACACGCACTCCTACACCTTTCTATCTTTTGAATCTTAACTTTTAACCGTGAAATCACCAGATTTGAGGTGTTCTAGGATGATGTCACCATGGTGTTCTTATGAACTTCATGTTTTGGCGTCAATCCACCAAGAAAAACTTAGATCTAACCGGTTTCCACACAAATAAACGAAGATCTTGCATAGATCTCAACATATTCACGGTGAAAAAGGATTGAGAGATGGTTTCTAACTTTCTTTCAACTCTTTTACACTCAATGCACTCAAAACCGATAGAATCGGGCCTTGTCCTAGCCTTCTACTCTATCTTAATGATGTGTTAGCTCAAGATCCAACCTCTATCCATGAGACCACCGATTTCGGGTTAACCAAGAACAACCATCTTGAACCGGTTAACTGGTTGAACTTGGGTGATTCCTGTTCGATCGGGCTACTGGGGTCAAGGTGGAGTTCTGTTGATTAGCACGTTGTCACGCCATCTCGATAGAACTGCAAAACTATCAAATCAGCCAAGGGAGAAGACGATCAGGCCGACCAGGTCGGAGTGACGTTTGATCGGACTGCTGTCCGAGCGGTGTGCCACCCGATCGGCTTGCACCTTGGGGTCCCACACTTAACTTTATTTCAAACTTTTGAGGATTAAACATTGAACGAGATGTCGTCCGATCAGACTACCACCCGATCGGATTGCCACTTCGACCATGTAATGTTTTGACTTCAACACTTAAACAATTTTCAACATGTTCAAATGCAATGGTTTGCCACCCGATCGAACTACAATCCGATCAAGTAACAAACTGCTGAGAACTTGTTCTCACTAAGTGTCCAACCTACTGGATTGTCGCCCGATCGAACGGTCGTTCGATCGATCGACCTGAAGGATTACACTTCTGTGTTTTCAAAATGCTACAACAAAAACTTCAAAAGTCAAGCCATCATACACAAACACATCCTTCCCAAAGGAGGAAACAATCCACTCGAAAGGTCACCCAATCGGATGGCCATCTGAGCGGATTGCCACTCGATCGATCAGGCTACCCGATCGGATAGCCATCCGATCGGAGTACTGTCCGATCCACTAACACCTCTCTTCGTTTACATATCACTTATCGTTATGCTATCATTCTGATCAGGCTAATCTCATTCTAAGCGCTCCCTTCAATCCATCATCGCTGTGAGTATACTCGAACCCTTTTTGCTTTCGCACTTTTGGGTGTTACATACGTTACCTATATTCAAATCACATCAATCTCACAACACTGTTTAAACGCTACTGCATGTTATACGTGACTTAATGAATGCTTGTTTGTTATGTTTACACATGGAATGCTGTCTACCTGCCTTAGCAACGATAATACTATTAGTTTGGACTCAGCACATGTTCGCTCAGGGGTTGTTAAGGACAATTAAATACATGAGTCACAGTGGTGATCATGCATTACGAACTGCCTTGGGCAGTCAACCCGCAGTCATTGGTATCGATAGGTTCATGTCGATAACTAACATGCCTCATTTTACACTGTGTACATGCTGGTTATGCGTAACGATTTCGAACTCTACTATATCTATTAAACTTGTATGCTCACCTTACACTATGTGTATTGACTTTTATTTTAACGTATGTGACAGGTGCTTAGGATGCTTATTTGCTTTGCTTGCTGTGAAATCGAGGCTAGGAAAGGTCTAGAAACCAATAAACAATTGTCTGTACTTAAAAATCTGAGTTGTTGGAACAGAACAATTTGACTGGATTTTGCCTGTAATAATTATATTATCTTTTATGACATTGTATGGGACATGTTGCTATAAATAATTGGTAAATATAGTGGTTATGGAAACTTCTGGACAATCTGTTTCGCTCAGTGCCACGCCCTTGTGTTTCCGCCACCGGTCGGAGTGTGACAGATTGGTATCAGAGCCATAACTACAGGGAATTAGGCCAGACTCTACCTAGTCCGGGTCGATGTCTGACCTAGTCTATAGTTAGGAACCAACATACCGACTTGTACAAATCCCTAGGGGTTTGGTACAAGCTTACTTGCTATATCTCGCCTGCACTACACTATCACTGCACACTACTATTCAAAAATAAACGAGTAATTTGGTCTAGATTAGGTGTAAGAACCGCAAACTCTCGATTAAATTGCTTATTTGATCTGTATTTATCTATAAAACATGAGAATTTGCGTTGAATCAGGTGTGAAATCCGTACTTTAACGGGGATTTTTGTCTCTATTTTTACCAAAACAGGAACAAAGTTGTAAAGCTAGGGGTGAAACCCGAACCTTGATGACTTATTCCGCCCTATTTTGTTTTACAAAACTCTCACCAAAGTCTCGACGGACTCCAACGACTTGAAGTCGCGCTTTAACTGGAAGGATGTGTGTCGTTCGCCCAGATTCGAGGCGAGAGCACAGTTCCAAAAGCCAAAGTGCGTACCAAGAGTCTTTGTGAATAGTCGAACCACTTTGGGTAGTCAAAGTCTTTCGAGCCTGAGACAATCTATTTCTCGATTTTTATGTGTTTCAATTCTGAGCCCGCAACTGCTGACTCTGATATTCGTTGATTTTATGTGTGTTTTATGTGGATTTGCTATTTATATGCTTCGATTTTGGTGATTTATTCGCTTTTCGCTGACTCGCTTCAATTGACACACACAAACCACACTATACGAATCGCTGCTCGCTTATGCTATACGACTCACTATGTACCCGCAATCGCTATTCTCGAACGCTCGCGCGACTTTGAATGATAGGTTTCTGTATTCTGACTACTCCTATGTGCTTCTAGGAGGACTATGTGCTTATATGTTTCTGTGTTACTGTGCCTTACATGCTTACGTGCTTTTGTGCTTATGTGAATCTGTGATTTGTGTGCCTATGTGTTACGTGATTATACGAGTTCCTGAGCTTTAGTAGTATTAGGCGTGTGAGGTGAGATTCGATTATATTGAGTCCTGTGACGATGTCTGTTGTAGACAATGTCGTCATCTGGATCTCGCGCTACCCAGGCTGCTCGCCGAAAGCAAGCAGATAAACGCCTCGCCGCTATGGTTTCCAAGCAAATGGCAAAGGTCACACCCCAAGTCGTCAGTGAACTGTACGAGAACATGAGCAAATCGCCTGAAGAATCAAGGACAGACACGCCAAAATCTGGGTTCAGCTTCATGCAGTTTAAGGCATGCGGACCGAAAGAATTTACTGGCAAAGAAGGCCCTACGACTTTGTTTCAATGGTTTGATTCGATCGAGGTCACCCTGCGTCAAAGTGGATGTCCTGACAATCTCCGCACTCTGAATGCTACCGGTGTCTTCCAGTCCCGCGCTTTAGACTGGTGGACGGCCGAGAGAAACAAATGCGGAAACGACGCAGCTTATGGTCTGTCGTGGGATGAGTTGAAGAACGTCATGCTCGAAGAGTTTTGCCCTCCCCATGAGCGCCAAAAGTTGGAGGACGAATTCTGGCACATTAAGCAGAAAGATAGTGACAACGCTGCTCTCACTGCTCGCTTCAAGCAGCTCAGTATCATTTGTGTTGATCAAGTCAAGACCCCAGACATGACGATCAAGAAGTACATTCGAGCTCTGCCGGACTGTGTTGCAGATTTTGTGCACGCTTCAAAGCCAGCAACAATCGAAAAACTTACTTGCTTGCCGCTGAAATCAACAACAAGCGGGTAAAAGCTGGTTTTTGGGATGAAGCTTCGAAGAACCTGCACCAAGCTACCGCCGCACCAACCGCTGAAACCGCCGCCGCTGCCCCGCAATCGTCAAAGTCCTCTCGTCGCAAGAGGAAGAACAACAATAGTAACTCCAGCAACAACTGTGCTGTCACTACCGCTGCTCCCCTCCAAGCGGTACCAGCTCAGCAACCGCAACACCGCCAAGCTGCTCCAGTTACCTATGCGTCGCCTGCTAAGCGCGCGTATACCGGTCCTCATACTGCCTGCCCGACATGCACTTATCATCACCCGGTGGGTATTGCCTGCAGATATTGCGTTCACTGCAATATGTATGGCCACTTCACCGCCAATTGTCGAACCGGCCCCCGCAACACCGCAGCTCCTGCTCCAGCTCAACAAGCTCTTCTCACTACTCCTCAAGGCCAACAAGCGGCTCAGGCACCCGCGGTCAACGCCAGAGTCTGCTTCGCGTGGGGTGACCGCAACCACTTCGTGAACATTTGCCCGAATAGGGTTGTGAAACAAGAGCCCCAGCAGCAGCAGCCTCAGCAACAGTAGCAGCAACAGCCTCAGCTGCAACAGCAACAAGCCGCCCGCGCCAGAACTTTCAACATCAATGTGCGCCAGGCCCAGGCTGACAACAACGTTGTTAATGGTACGTTTCTCGTGAATGGTATTTATGCTTCGTGTTTGTTTGATACTAGAGCCGATAACTATTTTGTATCGTTTGAGTTTGAGAAGCTCCTTAATCGAAAGCGCTCCCATCTTCCCTCAACGTTCGATGTTGAAGTCGCCACCGGAAGAACCGTCTCTATAAATTCTGTTCTTCGTGATTGTACTCTTGAGCTCAACAATCACATCTTCCCAATCGATCTTATTCCAATGCAGCTCGGAAGTTTTGACATCATAGTAGGCATGGACTTTCTTCGCAAAAACCATGCTGAAGTTGTGTGCTTCGATAAGATGATTCGATTCTCGCTTGCTAATGGTGATTTACTGTATGTCTATGGCGAAACTGCTTTGAAGGATCTCAAGCTTATGTCATGCATCCAAGCTAGCAAGTATCTCCGCAAGGAATACAAAGCTTTCTTGGCTAACATTGTAGTAGCGGAGGAGGAAAAGAAAGGAAAGACAGAAGTGAAAGATGTCCCCGTTGTCTGTGAATTTCCTCAGGTGTTCCCTGAAGATCTCCCCGGCTTACCTCCAAGTCGTGATATCGACTTTTGCATCGACCTTATTCCTGGAGCCAACCCTGTCGCTAAAGCGCCTTACCGTCTCACTCCCTCTGAAATGCGTGAGCTCTCGAGTCAGCTCCAGGAATTACTTGATAAAGGCTTCATTCACCCGAGCACCTCTCCATGGGGTGCGCCAGTCCTTTTCGTCAAAAAGAAGGATGGGTCGTTCAGGATGTGCATCGACTACAGGGAATTGAATAAGCTTACCATCAAGAATTGCTATCCCCTGCCTCGAATTGATGACTTATTTGATCAGCTACAAGGTGCCTCGTGTTTCTCGAAGATCGATTTACGCTCAGGCTATCACCAACTTCGCATCCAAGAGGAGGATATACCCAAAACCGCTTTCCGCACTCGATACGGCCACTATAAGTTGGTTGTTATGCCTTTTGGTTTAACCAACGCACCCACGGTTTTCATGGATCTGATGAATCGCGTATGTAAGACATTTCTCGACCGCTTCATCATCGTGTTCATCGATGATATCCTGATCTATTCAAAGTCGAATGTCGAACACGCGCAGCATCTACGTTTGTTTCTCGAGCTACTCCAGGGGAATCGACTCTAGCCAAGTTCTCCAAATGTGAATTTTGGCTGGAGGAGGTTCAATTCCTCGGTCACATTGTCAATAGTCAAGGTATTCACGTCGATCCCGCGAAGATTAAAGTAGTTAAGAGTTTGGTTACGCCTAAGAACCCGTCTGAAGTCCGTTCTTTTCTCGGACTAGCGGGCTATTATCGTCGATTTATCGAAGGATTCTCTAAAATCGCTGTGTCGCTTACCTCTCTCACGCATAAAGACAGATCCTCTGTTTGGGGAACTGAACAAGAGACTGCCTTCCAAACCCTCAAGAACATGCTTTGCAATGCTCCCGTCCTGGCTTTACCCGACGGAAATAATAACTTCTTTGTCTTTTGCGATGCCTCGAACCTTGGTCTTGGTTGTGTTCTTATGCAACGGGACAAGGTTATCGCTTACGCGTCTCGTCAGCTCAAGATTCATGAGAAGAACTATACAACCCATGATCTCGAGCTAGGCGCAGTTGTTTTTGCGTTGAAAATTTGGCGACACTACCTTTATGGTACAAAGTGTACGGTCTTCACCGACCATAGGAGCCTACAACACATCTTCAGCCAGAAAGAACTTAATATGCATCAACGCCGATGGGTAGAACTTCTCAATTATTACGACTGTGAGATACGTTATCATCCTGGCAAAGCAAATGTCGTTGTCGACGCTCTCAGTAGACGGAGTTATCTGCATAGCACCCACAACGTTCCCGCCCAGCATCACCTCGAGTCTCTCATTCGCGAAGCCCAGCATGCATGTTTTACCGAGCGTACTTTGAAGATGAAAAGAATTCATCACGATGGAGCTCAGCTAGTGAATAAATTGAATGGGATATTCCACTATCTGGACCGAATTTGGATCCCTAAGCGGAACGATTTGCGACAGATTCTGATGGACGAAGCCCACAAATCCCGATATTCTATTCATCCCGGTGCTGACAAAATGTACCAGGACCTTCGCTACAAGTACTGGTGGCCGGTCATGAAGAGGGATATCGTTCTCTACGTTGGAAAGTGCCTGACTTGCTCGAAGGTCAAGGCCGAGCATCAAAGACCCTCTGGTTTGCTTGAACAACCCGTGATCCCGATGTGGAAATGGGAAAGCATTGCCATGGACTTCATAACTGTTTCACCAAATCAGCTCACTTCCTGCCAATACGAGAAGACTACAAGGTAGAAAAGTTAGCCCGAATCTACACAAACGAAGTTATCTGTCGACACGGTACGCCTCGCGACATCATTTCTGACCGTGATGGTCGGTTTACCCCGCGTCTGTGGGAAACGTTTCAAGCTGCACTCGGTACTGAGCTTAATCTGAGTACCGCATTTCATCCACAAACCGATGGTTAGACTGAAAGAACGATCCGTACTTTGGAAGACATGCTTCGCTCATGTGTCATAGACTTCGGTGGTAATTGGGACGCATACCTACCACTTGTCGAATTCTCGTATAATAACAGCTATCATTCCAGCATCCAAATGGCACCATTTGAGGCCTTATACGGAAGAAGATGTCGATCGCCTATT
Source organism: Helianthus tuberosus (assembly GCA_030545235.1). Classification (NCBI taxonomy): domain Eukaryota; kingdom Viridiplantae; phylum Streptophyta; class Magnoliopsida; order Asterales; family Asteraceae; genus Helianthus; species Helianthus tuberosus. Next base: position 62,843,169 of record CM060385.1, on the reverse strand, counting down.
GTATGGCACGAGATTGGTCACTCGCAATTAACCGGTCCTGAGCTACTACAAGAGACAACTGACAAAATCCTCCAAATAAGAGACAACTTGCTGAAAGCTCGGAGTCGTCAGAAAAGTTACGCCGATAGACGAATCAAGCCCCTTGAATTTGACGTTGGCGACCATGTACTCCTAAAGGTGTGACCTTGGAAGGGTGTGGTCAGATTCGGCAAAAAAGGGAAACTCGCGCCTCGATACGTTGGACCCTTTAAGATTCTGGAAAGGATCGGAAAAGTGGCCTACAGACTCGAACTACCGGAGGAACTTAACAACGTTCACCCGACTTTCCATGTGTCAAACCTCAAAAAATGCCTTGCTGAGCATGATATCCAAGTTCCTCTCGAGGATCTCCAAATAAGCGAAACACTACACTTCGTGGAGAAGCCTGTCGAAATCATGGACCGCCAAACCAAACAGCTCAGACGCTCGCGCATTCCCATTGTGAAGGTTCAATGGGAAGGCAAACGAGGCGTAGAGTTCACTTGGGAACTCGAAAGCGACATGAAGGCGAAGTACCCGTACTTATTTGTTACGGCCGAAGCTTAATTTCGGGACGAAATTCCCTAAACAAGGGGAGGCTGTAACACCCCGTGTTTCAAAAGTCAAAGTCAAGATTGAAGTCAAAGGAAGAAAAGATTGCTAATTGTGATCTGTCACTCCTTGCTCAATTCTTGTTTTGACTTCTTTGACTTATAGTTAGTCTATTTTGTGTTTACGTCAGTTGTATTATGTGGAGTATTTATTAATAATCGAGGTTTATTCGTTATTTATCGATGTTTATCGCATGTTTTACCGCCTTATCGCTTATCGTAAGCATTCGCAAATAGAATTATGTATCCTGGTTATTGTTTTACGTGTGTGTGCCTCTTATGTGTTACTTGTGCATGTTTATTTATGTTATGTTGTGGTGATTAATCGAACGCAATCGAAACGGTATCGCAATCGAATCGCAAACGCTAAACGCAAGTGAAATAGGATGATTGTATATTAGATATAGTAGTTGGGATTAAAAGTAATTTGGATAGGAAACTCTATCGCATCGCAACGCTCACAATCGCAATCGAAACTGCAAAACTTGTCGCACCAAATACTCGAATCAAGTGGCTAATCGACCAAGCGACCAGCCGATCGACCAGCCGCTCGATCGAGCTACCGCTCAAGTATTTTAACTTCGTATTTTCCTTCCCAAGGGTGGGGGTATTTCATACATGTATTTTCGTATTCGAAAGTGTATACCTTGCCATGTAATGGCGTCGTATTTCGGTGTATTGTTCCAAATAAAATATGTTAATATATTCCCAAAACCATATATTTCAAGTCTCACTTAAATATATATATAAACTTATTTTGTTCAATCATGTATTGTCCTAGAAAATATATATTTTTCTCTAAAATTATATATCTTCTAAATATACTAGGAAAATATATTTTTAACTCCCAAAAATAATATATTTTCTCGTTGTCAAAAGAAATATGATATACTTGGTAATATTTACGAAATCATATTTTCACTTCTTTCATTTCCAAAATAAGACTTACCAAAAATATAGTGTAATGGTATATCCCGAAATATTTCAAAAGTCACGTTCTTGTGTTCGGTTTCACAATATTATGTGTGTAACTCAAATATTCATTTCTTGTGATTTTTGGTATGATTTTGGAGTTGTAATTTCCATGGTATTTTGTATGTTATATTATTTTACCCTAAAATAATATAACTAGTTCACATAATAAACAAACAATCACACAAGCGTTTTAGTATAAAATATATATTCTAAATATATATTTATCAAATTTTATTTACGAAAATCAACCTCCGGCACTTAGTATTTTTGTAATAAAAATCATGGCGAAGTTTATTTCGAAAACCAAGTTAAAAATATATTTGTAACACTTGTTAGAAAAATATTTTCTAAGTGTTGAATTTTTAGAAAAATTTCGCCAGAGTTTCCTTTGTAAATGGAGGTGTCCATGCTTACTAGCATATCATTTTCTTTTGTAAAATCATTCAAACAATTAACAACCAACAATATACAATCTCTAATCACCAATCTTGACAAAAATAAGCATAAACCATAAACTTATGAACTTGAAAAATTTATAAAAGCAAGTAGTAACTTACTAGCATAATTATTGAGTCTTGTTACCTTTAAAAATGTGATTAGTTTCTTAAAAACTTCATTTTTAAATGATTTGAACATTTACAACTTCTATTTATGATTTCTAAAAATATTTCTTTGTGAAATTTTCTTTTTACACAAGTGTTCCTACACTTGTTTATCCCTTAAAAATGCGTAAATTTTATGTAAGATCCAAGTGTTATCAAAACTAATATTTTTCACTTGGTTCTTTCGAAAAACCACCCATAGATCTTTAGATCTACAAGTTTACAACCCATTTTGATCATTATTTTTCAAGAAAACATGTATGTAATCAAGTTCATAGCTTATGTGTGGATGATTTCATCATCCTACACATCTTTAACCATCACATCTTGCTAGTTCATGTCTTTAAACATGATCTAGCAAGTTCATGTGATGAACCATACCATTTTATCTAGTAAACAACAATCAACAAACATAATAACACAAGAACAACATGATTTCACCTTTACTTTAACACTACTTCATCACTTGTTAGCTTTTGTTCAAGACTTTGATTATGTTCTTTAAGGTTCTTAATATTTCACCATTCTTTTCACTATTAGCCAACAAAAATATGAAGAATATGAAGATCTAAGGCACTTACTACTAGCACAAGGCTAGGGGAGTTTCAAAGCGTAAAAGTGATGGATAAAAGAAAACAAGAGCGGTCCTTGAGCTTCCGAACACACCAAGCTTACTTGTAGGGTCTCTTGCACCTTTGGATGAGTGTAGATTGTATGAATGAAGTTTGATGGTGGTGGTATGGTGGTGGTAAGGTGGCGGCCGAACAAGGAGAAGAAAGAGAGAAGATGAGTGAAGTTTTGATGTTGTGAATGAAATGGTCATGATCCTCAAGTCTTACTTATAAACCACTAATCAACATTAACCATTGTATATAGTGTTCTTTTATCCAACAACAACATCAAATATAATAATAAAAAAAATCATGGGAGTGTCCCCACTCCACACAACCGGTTTGAGGGGGGGTATGGGGTTGGTTTCTAATGATAAAGTTACAATCTAGTTAGGATTTAAATGTTTAGTTAGTGCTTTAAGGTGTGTTGTTAATTATAAAGTGTGTTAGGGTGTTCGGGGACCCTAACTAGCTCAGAAAAGTAAAAACAATGTGTTTGGCAATATTTCTGTGTTCCGGGTAAAGTCTGGTTGTTCGGTTGGGTGTTGTTCCGTTAAAGTGCTAAATAAATCTTTAAAGTGTCTTTTATGTTACTTTTAGTGACACATTTAATTCCCAACACTTTGGAAAGTATCTAGGACTAGTTTTTTGCACTTTACTACCATTATTAAATACTGAATTTTGGTTATTTAGTGCAGAATTCTGCATTTAAAGTATGTTTTAGGCACTTCTCGACACTATAACTATCACCTAGTGACGTAGTTTTATGGTCCTCACTTCCCTACACACTACCCTAGTGTGATACTTTATTTATGACTCATACTGGGCCTCAAAATACTGTATGTCTATGTGCTGGCATTGTCAGCATGTATCTGGGTTATCTGCTCACGGTGCTAACTGTGCTTTGTGCATCGGATTTGTCACTAAGAGTCTGTATGAAATAAATGGAGTGACAGTATGTAATGTGATGCACATGTATGTATGTAGCATAAATCAGTAAGCAATTTAAATTAACAGTTGTAATTAAGCACAGTCATTAAGCATAAATCAATATTAATTAAATGTACGAATGCATGCAAATTTGACAGTTGTCACATTCTCCCCCTGTTAAGAAAATTTCGTCCCCGAAATTTGTACTACCTTAACTCCTTATGTACACGTCACACGCGTGTGTATATGAATAATACCGAGGTAAATAATCACTAAACCGAATCAAACCTTACTCACATCAGGTGAGTCCAAGAATATATAACAACCCGAATTCTATGGGTAAAAGGTGTGTGCCTTTAGCATTTGATGTCAAAGGCGCAAGGCGTATTTGATGTATAGTCTAGTGTAATCCAGCTAGTGGGGGGGAGTTCAACAAAAGAGGAGTTTTGTCTAATAAGATTCTCAAACGCTCGATCGGAATATGCAACGAGTTTTCGCACACCCTAGCATCCGCAATATGAACTCAAAATCAACAACTCAAATGTAAAAGTAAAATGATCTGTCAACTCCGAATAAATGAATGGTAAGGTTTGGTGTGTTGACATTCTTAAATTTTGAAAGTAGACTGAAAGGAATACTAGCGAATCTGGTGTATCATTAGCTTGCTTCGTAGTTGCATCAGAAATGTTTAAATGACAAGTCAGACGAAAGTATATGCAGTTTTGTGTGAAACGGTTGACCCTGATTAGCAAAAGTTTCAAGTTTGTAATGACACCACAAGGTGTCGTACTGACATAATTCAAGTATAGTGGTGACTGAACAAGTTCACCGTTTTGGAAATCAAAGGAAAGTGCACCGAAGCAAGCCAGAAGATTTGATTTACATAATGTCATGGAGTTTTCAGTTGAATATGGAACATCAAAGAGCCACTGTTTTCGGTCGAAGGTGAGAAAGCAATAAGTGTAGGATCGTGAAACGACCTAACGAGTCGATCAGAAGAGTGCTCAGACAGAATCAGAGGCGGAATTCATTGATTCTGTCTTTGTTTAGCTTGAATTCACTATTAACTGTCTCGTTTATTGATCTGGAAGCAATTTACAGCACGTAGACACTTCGACGGAGCTTCGCCGTCGGAAACAAGATCGTTACAATTGATTTCGCTCGGAAGATATATATAGGCATGTGATTCCGCTTGAAACAACTTCAAGCAGAATCACATCTCAAGCGGAATCTCAATCATATATCAAAATCTTGATTTCGCTTGAAATGAATTGCTTGATTTCGCTTGAAATGACTCCATGTCGTTTCAAGCGGAATTACCTATATATTCCATTTCCTCGTTTTGCATGCACTATATAATCAGTTCTAATCTAAGACTCGAACGAAGATGAAGTCGACAGACAACTGCACCAACAGACTCCCCCTTGAATGTTGACGGAATCTTCAGTGAGAGTCTTCAACATGACGACTCTTCAATCTTGATCGGTCTTCTTTCTTTTTTAGCATGTACCAGGATATTCTCTTTAGCTCTAACCTCGTCAGACTCCCCCTTGCATCATGCTGGGATCGCTGTCTGGAATTAGTTATCACCTTGAGATTAATCCCTGGCTTTATCTCTGATTAAACTCTTCACAGGTTCTGAATTGCATCCTGGCTTTTCGTAGCAACAGGATCAGAAACCTTTCTTTTACCTACACACATCTCAACCATTCATAAACCAATTTTCTCATTTGAAAATCCTATCAAATTTGAAACATTCTAAAATCTGATTCAAATTAAAGAATCATTTTAAACATTTCAAATCAATTATCCAAACCAATTGTTCATCATGTTTAGCCTTTGAATTTTGAAAATCAACTCTTCATCATCAGTCATCGAAAATCTTTTTGGATTTTTCAAAATATGAAACATAAATGCAAGAACAGAATTTAAACGCAGAAATGAAATATGTACAAACATAATTTTTGTGAGTTTGTGAAAGAGGATCATATCAGTTTTGAGACACATCACAAGCACCGTTAAGCTTTTAATCGTTTTAAGTTTTAAACGATTCACATTGATTGACGATATTGTTGTCCACTTAAACTCAATCTAAAAACTTTCGAAATGCTTACCGATACGTTTAGATATATTAATTTTGCACTAAGTTCTTATGGATCCCACGATCTCACATATCCCCTCATCATGCAATACACTGACTCAATTAATGCCTTTAAACTTTGATCAACTGTGATTTGTGCGAAAACAAAGCAGAATGTTTAAACATTAACAATCAGGTCGATATTTCCGTATACGCAAAGAAATTCCAATGTTTAAACAAAATAAAGCAACTAAAAAACAAGTTGAAATTGTTTAGGCTTTAACCACCAGTTCGATACTCACGTATACGCAGAGGTGATCCAAAGCTTAAATGAAACACCAAAGAAAATAAAGCAGAACGTTTAGGCAATAACATCCAGGTCGATACTCACGTATACGCAGAGGATGTCCAATGCTTAAACAAAATAAAGAAATAAAACAAGTTTAAATCTTTGCAAAAGAAATACACAATCACAGTGTCATTTTTAGCAAAGTTGTGAAAGCTCACAAACTTAACCAGTTTTTATGCTTTTTGGCATTCAGCGATTACTGAGCAGGCACACAATCAAGAAGGACAAAACTAAGTACTATGCTTTTAATCATGTTTCCCACTAGAACTAGGCTTTATCATTTATGTTTGTATCGTTATCGCAAATCTACTAGTCTAGCTGAGCCTATCGTCACATCTTTAGTGAGACCGTTTATCACTTTTAGACTTTACATTTCTTTAGCATGCTGTGATAGTCCACTGATTTACTATCATTTCCTCTTGTATCAACAAAAACTCAATTTTTGAATTTTTAATGTTTTTGAAATTTTCAAATTTTCTAATATTTTTAAAAATTTTACTCCCCCTAAAATCAAAATATATTTCAATTTTGATTTTCTGGGAAAATTTGAAACAAACTGTATAAACTTGACAACTTGATGAGAATCACTTCAATTCTCCATCCACATGGCGTAAACAATCAGAACTCTCCCTCACAACAAACTATTTTCCCATTATGATTTCAAAACACTTAAGTTTGTTTTAACCAAAATGGTTTTTCCGGAAAACTTAGTTTGTTTACCAACCATTTGTAGGTTCGGGGTCACTTCATCACTTTGTTTTCTTCAAACACATGACGGATTTATCATTTCCAATTTTAAACCTCAACACCACTTTGTAGAAAATCAATTACAATTTAATGTCCTTGATTAACCACTTTTCGATCGAAATATCAAAAAATGTGCCGATTCATGTTCCACGCTTATCAACCTGGGAACTCCGGCAAGTCAGGTTTTTCTATTTGAAAAGTTTCACCCAAGCCTGACTGTCCTTGGGTGATTTTGAATTCTTACTCAAAAATGGTGGAAATTTTTCATCATCCATTGTTAAACCAGAATTCTCCATTTTTACCTTAACACATGGCTCTTCTGGCTTTACCACACCAGAATCATTGCCTGAATGTAGCTTGTCTGACTTTGATGAGCCAGATTCATCGCCGACATGTGGCTCCTTTGTTTCCGAAGAAACAGATTCATCGCTAGGAAGTGAAAACTTCACTTTCTTTGTCTTGTTAATCTTTTGATTAACAACTTTATCTTTCTTCAAAATCCCTTTCACTTCTGTCCTCAGATTTGTATCTGATGAATTCGTTTTGCAAGATTTGTCATTCTTTGGAAAGCAAGACGATTTATCAGAACTGCAGTTTGGTTTTCCTGATGTACCCGAGGACAAAATCCTTTCGAGATACTCTCTCGCTTTCTTTCTCTTTTTCCTCAGCCTGTCTTTCTACCCTTGAGAAAGCTTAATTCTCTTTTCTTGAACTTTCAGTTCTTGAACTTTTGGTTCTTGAACTTTCTGTTCTTTGGGCTTGACACTGACTGGTTTCTTTGCCATTTTCTGAGATTCAGCCCTCGATCTTCCCTTTGATCTCACTGGGCAATCTCTGGCAATGTGACCTTTGATATTGCAGTTAAAGCATCTTCTCGTCTCATAACTCCAACTCTGGCAGTTAACAGCAATGTGTCCTTGAACACCACAAGTGTAACACATTCTGTTATCATTCACCACTTTCACACCAAATACTTAGATCATAGCATTGTTTGGCTTGGTGATAATCATTCCTCCTAAAAGCTAGATTTGGCTTTGAAGCGCTGTGGTCAAACCTGCACCACTCATTACCAACTATTTTTGAGTTTTGATTTTTTAATTTTTTTTAATTTTTTATTTCGATTGGATGATTGATCTGATGAACTTTTAATTTCTTTTTGAACATTTTTCAAATTTTTCTCTTTTTGTTTTTGATTTACATTCTTTTCCAAAGGTTTCTGTTTTGAACATTCACCTTTTTTTGTATAATGCAAATTAGTTTTCTGAAACTTTTCTTTTAATTCCAAAAATAATTTCTTTTTCTTAATTTTTTCATTTTCATCATCAGATTTCTCATCACAATCTTCAATTTTGACTTTGTCAAAATTTGTGACATTGTCACTTATTGGAACAGAACTGATCGGTTTTGGACAAGGATGATTCAGAAATTCTGATGAGGTCACAAAACCCTTCAATTTCTTTTCAAGCTCATCAATTTTAGCTTTTGAATTCTCAGCTTCATTTTCAAGCTGAGATATTCTTTCAAAATGAGACTTGATTGACTTTTCATTTTCAATCTTAATGTTTTCAAGAACAGACTTTTCATTGTCCAAAACTTTTATCTGTTCTTGAAATTTTGTTTTATTTGCTTTCAAATTTTTGTTTTCAAGCTTTATCCAGAAATCTTCATTTTCTGAAGATTTCTTTTTGCTTTCAAACTCTTTTTCTTTCTCTTTCAAAACCTTGTTTTCTAATGTCAAACTGTTCAAGTCACTTAACAGTTTAACATTTTCAGATTTCAGCTTCTCACAATTTCCTTGCAAAATAAGAATCTGTTTATCATCAGATTGCTTCTCATCTTTCAACTTCTTGACTTCCAATGTCAAACTTTCCGCATCCTTCAAGAGTTTGCCATTTTCAGTCTCAAGTTTGTCATATTTAGAGCACATTGATTCAGAAATTGAGGATCCAATCTTCACAGATTCTTCATTCTTTTGAACTTGCTCTGTGACACCTGTGTCACTCCAACCATCAATCAAATGCCAAACCAATGAAATATTGTATTTCATACTTGGGATTTGTAAAAAATATGTGTATCGATTGCACATATCAACTCTTGTTCGATTTCAAGCTCTAAATCGCTTTCTGGAAGGTTATACACGCACCGATGCGTAAATATAACCAGTTTAATGCAACGAACACTCCGGAATAGTGAAATAGGCTTAACATACCTTATATAACCTTTACATAAATTAGATATAAGTTTTGGAAGGTTTGGTGTGGTGAAATCAAAGTTAAATCGCTTACAGGGACTAAAGTTGACAAACTGCGAAAGTATGCCAATTTGAACTGTAACAGACATTCCGGAACATGACCATAAGTTAAACATACCATAAATATCCTTTACATAGCTTAGAAATAGGCTTTGAGGTGTTCGGTATGCTAAAATAAACTTTTGTGTCATTCAGGGACTAAAAGCGTCAAAAAGTGCACAAGTTTGCACTTTCGCGCATAACTTACGTTCTGAATACATCTGGACATCCAAAAATTTATGTAAGCATGACTATATTATGCTTTAGTGTTTGGCTTGCCAAAAATCCATTCGTCACGTCATTTGGATCGTTTTTCGCGCTTATGCGCATTCCGTCGTAATTAAGCGAACATCGCGTTCGTACGGCCAAACGAACCAACTTCCGGCATATTTTTGAGCATGTTTTGAGTTCCCTATACTTTAACTTCATTTTAGAGCCTTAAAATGAGGTTAACGGGGTTCAAACGCATCGAAAAAGGCCTTAAACACGTGCAGGGACCATTTCTGACAACTTTGAAACATTGCTGAAACATGGGGGCAGTGGCGTAGCGCGAGCCCTAAGGGCCTATGCAGTCGCGCTACGCGAGTGCCTTAACTGGACAGAAAACTCAGTTTTGCATTTTCGGGACCAGATTCGATGTATTAACCGTTGTTTAATTCACAACCACACATTCTAACTTGCTTAGTCAGCGGATAAGAACCAAATTTTAGTCACCATAACTTTCCGACACTTGTACGGATACGATTAAGGCACGATATTCGACAAGCGATCTTAACGGTTCGGGTATTCCTATAAATACCTATTCACCCCCATTGCTAAAATCACTAGAATCTTGATCTTAGGAACTCTAAGTTGAAACCATTGTTTCATACCTGAGATTCTTGGATCGAGATTAGCATTCGGGGACCCTTCGTAAGTATTCTTTCGTTCTTTTATTGCTTTTCGAGTCTTTTGACTCTGAAAGTCAAACTTTGTTTGACTTTCTACATTGACCAGTTATGGTCAATGCGAAGTTCGTTTGAACTTCGCAACGTGAGTGTAATCACGTTGGTTATAGTCCCTTGGGACTATGCCTACTGATTACCACGTTGTCTAGGGTCGTAGGGTAAGCGATCTAATAAATCGCTTATACCTCGAACCCGACCCATTTGGTCGATCATTAGGATCCGACCAAATACATTAGGTGACCATAGTAAGTAGGGAATAACCTTCCGAGGTTATACCCTATGGTCGCATCGTTTAAGTAGTTGTATGATAGGTAGTTTATATGCCTTAGGTAAATTACCAGAATACCCTTTTCATGTATAATTGGTAATTAAACATATGTAACCTAAACTTTTGTCACATAACTGATTATGTAACATGTTTAGGCATATAACACTTGTCATAGGACTAGTTAGACGGTCCGAACGCGTTTGACGCGAACGACGCGTTAAAGTAGCATAAGCTACCTAAACGGGTCGTAACGGGTCGAAAGCACTTAGATTAAGGTTTCATTTAGTATGTAGGCTTCGTTAAACCATATGACACGAGTCTCTATACTCGTTTGGTTTACGAACCCTCATTCTATCAGATCTTCCGATTTAGGTCCGGTTAATTAACATAGTTACCTATATTAGGTGCCGTTTGATTCCGTGATCTCTAGCATTGCTTGGTGGTTATCCTAGGACTTCTGAGCAATCTCAAGTGAGTATATAGACCCCTCTTTTACTGTTTTCCAAACTGTTTTGGGGTGAAACACATGTACCTACTTGTTACTTTCATGCTTTCCTGTTTTCACATCATATACCTGCTATGTTCATTAGTACATTATAGTACATGATTTCATTGTGTTTATGCTAGGTGTGCCCATTTGTGTGCATTAGTTAGTACAGTTCACATGCTATGTATGTCTGTTGTTGCATACTTAGTACAGATATTTCAGTTCACATACTATGTATGTCTGTTGTTGCATACTTAGTACAGATATTTCAGTTCACATGCTATGTATGTCTGTTGTTGCATACTTAGTACAGATATTTCAGTTCACATGCTATGTATGTCTGTTGTTGCATACTTAGTACAGATATTTCAGTTCGCATACTATGTATGTCTGTTGTAGCATACTTAGTACATTTCATATTCATCATATGCTTACATTTTGGTAGGACAATTGGTTTAAACATAGACATCTTACATTGTTGGTTTGGTTTGTGTAAGTGATTTAAGTAACGAGGCGTGTGTAATATGATACAAGCATGGTGGATACGCCGCTGGTACTTCCTATATATAAGTGTTTGTATGGTATTACATATTGTAGCGTTATCTGAATCATTTCAAGTTGAGACATAGAACATTTTATACAAATAACATATTTTTCACAAGACATTGATTTACAAACAACTTATCTAATACAAACTCATTTTACATGGTTATTCATTTAACCATACATTATTTATACATATCATCTGATCTTATCGATTTTCAAATGATTTACAAAACAAAGCAAATAACAAGGTTCATGACTAAACATTTTCTCAAACATAAGTCATGAAACCTATTTTCACAAAACCTATGTATCTCACCGGCATTTTTATGCTGACGTACCTATTTTCACATGTGTTTTTCAGGAGCTGTTGCATAAGATGATCAAGATACACATAGGCAGACTTGGGCTTTAGTGACAATAAAAGATGCAAGACTAATTAATTATGTTGTATTTCTTTGTTTGTTAAGACATTGTAACACTTTTAATCAATAAAACGAAACTTCAATTGCCATGGATTTGAAACATTAATTCTGTTACAACACTCCCCGATGTTTCCGCCACGTTTTGTATGTTCTACGTGGTCGGGGTGTGACAGAAAAGATGGTATCAGAGCCAATGGTTATAGGGAATTAGGTTATTAGTAATGCTTTGACCTAGTCTATAACCTTCTTAGGACCCTAACGCGAGTTTACTTGCGTTTAGTCATAAAACAATACTGTCACCTATCCTTAGGTGACGACCACAACAAGAACATAAATTTCAAAACCGCTTCAAAAACTAATCATCTGTTCTAGGATGATTAATTACTAGGTTTTGAACCCTCTGTTATATGGTTTTGAACCCCTTTGAATTTTCAAAATCTCGTCAAGGTTTTGGGTTTTAAATAATGTGAACACGTGCAAACTGGAAGGGTGAATGCCTGTATTCTGGGTTTTCTGTCTAGGCAAGCACTTCGTATACATCTCATCAGACGCGAGACCAGTTGTGCTTACCTGGGAATTCTTGGGATGAGTGTTCACTTATAGGCGAGCATGTCTTCGCGATACATTATTTTTGATCCATTTACTTTAATTTAGTCACTGTGTGTCGTTTGTTGCTTTGTAGTAACAAACAAATGACCACTACCCTTGCTTTCATCAGATTTGTTCATCTCATTCTTTTCGTCTAATTCTCTCACTCGTTTCCTTTCATGTTCTTCTCTTTTAGAATGCCTCCACTGTCACACCCCGACCACGTAGAACATACAAAACGTGGCGGAAACATCGGGGCGTGTTGCAACAGAATTAATGTTTCATAACCATGGATATCAAAAGTGTTTCGTTTTATTAATCATTGAATAATTACATCGTTTGGAAATCTAAATACACAATTTAAACGTAATCTATCATTGTTATTTAGTCACTAAGGCCTTGTCCAGTCCTATGTAAGCATGCATCTTATCAATCGATAACATTCAACAATACCTGAAACATATGTGAAAACGAGGTCAGCAAAGAAATGCTGGCGAGTACATAGGTTTTGTAGGAGTGTCGAAATCATGGCTAGTTTAGATGTTACAATACTTTATTTAAAAACCTTGTTTTGGAAAAGAGTATAATATTGCAACTTAATTAACCAACTCAAATCAAGCGGGTTATAATTTGTAAAACCTCGTAGCCATGACTCCTAACCCGAAAACATTTGTTTTAGTAAATTATTTGGAAAAACAATGATAAGTTCAGGTGATATGTATAACTAAGAGAATAATGCATGATTAAATGAATAACCATGTAAAAATGAGTTTGTATAAGATAAGTTGTTTGTAAATAAATGTCTTGTGAAAAGTATGTTACTTGTATAAAATGTTCTATGTCTCGAGCTGAAATGATTCAAATAACACTACAATATGTAATACCATACAAACACTTATATATAGGAAGTACCAGCGGCGTATCCACCATGCTTGTATCATATTCCACACGCATTGTTACTTAATCACTTAATCCAAACCAAACCACCAAAGTAATGTTCATGCCCAATATAAATCATGTAATATGTAACCAAAACCCAATCGTATATCGCTTTGAAGCCAATCGTTTACCCAATCGTTAAAACATCGTGTGAAAACCAATCGTAAATCGTTTAATTCGTTTTAGGTCGTGAAACTACTTATGTGGTCGTCTCGCTAATAACATTCAAACCTTCGTGACTCATCAATCGTCGCTTCTCGTTTTCGTCGCTTCTCGTTATCGTCGCTTCTCGTTTTCGCATTAACAAACCTCCATAGGGTAAGTTAATGATTTCAGATTCAGTCGCTACCCACCACACCCACACATAACCACGGGTGTAGTAAATAACGGGATTAGTCAGATCCTATGGTACCATAACCTAATACTGGTCGGCTTGATCATTGCTAATGAATGTCATTTGGTTATGTAACCATAACCAACAAGTTTGTTCACTTTTTGAAATCGTTATTAGTTTTGTATAAATCGTCTTAATCGTTTTTGAAACCATTTGTTATAACATCGAAAACATTTAGCACATATGAGTCACCCCAAAACAATTGAAAGCAGTAAAATAGGGGAATAATGTACTCGCCTGAGAATGCTTGGAGGTCTTGAACAACAACCAAACAAAGCTTGAGGGAGCACGGAATCAATCGGCAATCTAAAACTATTTAAATAAACCGGACTTATATCGGGAGATCGGATAGGATGAGACTTGGTAAACCAAATGAGTGTTGGAACTCATATAATATGGTTTAACAAGGCCTACATACTACAATGAAACCAAACCTAAGTGCTATCGACCCATCGCGACCCATTAAGGTAACTTATGCTACTTTAACGCGTCGTGCGCGTGAAACGCGTTCAGACCATCTAACTAGTCCTATGATAAGTGTTATATGCCTAAACATGTTACATAATCAGTTATGTGACAAAAGTTTAGGTTATATATGCTTAATTACCAATTATACATGAAAAGGGTATTCTGGTAATTTACCTAAGGCATATAAACTACCTATCATACAACTACTTAAACGATGTGACCATAGGGTATAACCTCGGAAGGTTATTCCCTACCTACTATGGTCACCTAATGTGTTTGGTCGGATCCTAATGATCGACCAAATGGGTCGAGTTCGAAGGTATAGGCGATTTATTAGATCGCCTACCCTACGACTCTAGACAACGTGGTAATCAGTGGGCATAGTCCCAAGGGACTATGACCAACGTGATTACACTCACGTTGCGAAGTTCAAACGAACTTCGCATTGACCATTACTGGTCAACGCTGAAAGTCAAACAAAGTTTGACTTTCTGACTCTAAAAGCAATAAAATAAGGAAAAGAACGAAAGAATACTTACGAAGGGTCCCCGAATGCTAATCCCGATTCCAAGAACTCAGGTATGAAACAATGGTTTCAACTTAGAGCTCTCAAAATCAGAATTCTTGTAAGAAATGCAATGGGGGGTATGGGGTATTTATAGGAATACCCGAACCGTTAAGATCGTTTCATGGAAAACGTGCCTTAATCCCATCCGTACATGTGTTGAAAAGTTATGGTGTTTAGGTGTTTAAATTCCATCCATACATGTGTTGCAAAGTTATGGTGTTTAGGTGTTTAAATTCCATCCATACATGTGTTGCAAAGTTATGGTGTTTAGAATGTGTGGTTGTGAATTAAACAACGGCTAATACATCGAATCTGGTCCCGAATGTGAAAAACGAACCAAATGACGCGACGAATGGATTTTTCTTATGGCGAACACTAAAATAAAATATTTTAGTGCTTACATAAATTTTTGGATGTCCGGATGTATTCAGAACGTAAGTTATGCGCGAAAATGCAAACTTGTGCACTTTTTGACACTTTTAGTCCCTGAATGACACAAAAGTTTATTTTAGCACACCGAACCCCTCAAAGCCTATTTCTAAGCTATGTAAAGGATATTTATGGTATGTTTAACTTATGGTCATGTTCCGGAAGGTCTGTTACAGTTCAAATTGGCATACTTTCGTAGTTTGTCAACTTTAGTCCCTGTAGACGAATTAACTTGATTTTGCCATACCAAAGCCTTCAAAACTTATTTCTAAGTTATGTAAAGGTTGTTTAAGGTATGTTAAGCCTATGTCACTATTCCGGAGTGTTTGTTGCATTAAACTGGTTATATCTACGCATCGGTGCGCGTATAACCTTCCAGAAAGTGATTTAGAGTTTGGAATCGAATAAGAATCGATATGTGCAAATGATACACATATTAATACAAATCCAAAGTATGAAATACAATATTTCATTGGTTCGGTATTTGTTTGATGGCCGTGGAGGCACAGGTGTTACAGTCTCCCCTACTTTAGGAAATTTCGTCCCGAAATTTATTTAGAGGAAACTTGTGAGAGCTTGAAAATATGAAGTTGAAAAGATCAAACAACATTGGTTAGGGTTCTGAACTTCTAGTAACCTTAATAACATTATGTTTGCAATGTAAGAGGGATAATTATATACAAGTATATGAAGCGTCATTGGTGCGTCCACCGTACCTCCATTACATCGTTCTCATTTCGTTATTGTTGTTACTATCGGTTCTTACACATAATAAATCTTACTGGGTTTACTGTGCACTGAATCTCATAATTATGTGCGCTTCCATAATTAGACAATTCCTTGCATAGTTCACACAGTCTTTTTTTTTTTTTATAATGTGTAGGGGAAAACCAAATGAACAATCCTGTGATGAGTGTGACTAGACCGCCATAGAGTCCTTTTAATTAAATCATTAAATGATCTAAATAGACTATCAAGGAGTCTGTCCAGCTACATCACTAGATGTCATTCTTTAACCAGATTGCGAATCAATCTTTTTTACTAGACCACCAAAAGGGTCTCTCATGAATCATGGAGTGGTACTATATAATCCAAGGGTCTTAACTACCAGGTAGAAGCCCATAAGGATTTAAGGTAGTACCTTTTGAATATCCTACTATGAATCCCTCATATGAAGATATGAAAGATTCTATGAGGATTTGAAAATCGGATCACACAAAAAAAAAATCATAGAGGAGAACACATAAACACATATCACATAACCACAAAATTGTTCGTTAATTTGTCTTGTAAATTGCGTACATGCATTTAAAGCACACTTGGAATCCATTCCGTGGATTTCATTTGGTACTTTAAACGTTATCAAGAATCCAACTATAAAGATAGAAAGATTCAAAAAGAAAATTCGATTTCGATTACTAGGAACCGAAGTGTTCGAATTAAGGTACATAAGGAATCCAATTAAGGACTCTGATTTGAACGATAATCATCCACAAGGATCTAATTGTAAAGATAAAAAGATCCCATATGAATTTTAGAAGTTGAAGATGTTTTGAAACCTTGCACTGGATGTGCTTAGGTCAAAACATGATGTAAAATGCTTATGAAGTTGAGATGCTTGATATGTCAAGGCGACATATGAAGCAGAATTTTGAAGGTTAAGTCAATGTATGAGGAAAATATTTTTGAAAACTATGCATGGGGTTCTTTTAAGAAAAAAAATGTATTTAACGTTTTTGAAACCTTATATATAATACTTTTTGAAAACATAAAGTAGGTGTATTAGGTAGATATATTTACAAAAAAATGTTTTAAAATCATGCGAGATGAATTTTTGAAATTATGTATAAGGTTTTTGAAAGACATGAATGATGCTTTTCGAAATCATGCACTTGATCAGAAAATGTATTGTGTTAATATTGTCTTCAGACTATATGAAATATTTTGAAATTAGAAAGGTTGGTTTTGATAACATGGCCAATGTTTTTGAAATAACATAGACAATGCATCTACAAAAATTGTTTTCAAACTATATGAAATGTTTTGAGATCATGAAAATTGTTTTGAAATACTGGTACTGTGTATGTTGAAAAATCAAAACGTAATGGGTATGAGATTTGAAAATACCCTTAGTTATCTAACCAAGGATTTAAAGGCACAGATGTGCGAAAAGCACGATTACTCATAATGTCACTTAATTTTCTGTACTTTGTTTCTTAGAGTGAAACGAGTACTTAAAATTTTCGAGGGAATCATGAGCAATCATTTGAAAGAGAGAAATCACAAGAGTAGTTTGTAAGGTACACAGTTCCTTGATGTAGGTATCATAGGAAAAGCCATACACACCTAGCAGGGGTTAAGCTGGTTGGTTGGGGACTGCTTTACCATTGTGAGCAACCATGGCGAAGTTCTGAGAAGCCTTTCGCTTCTTTGACTTCTTAGGGGATCGTTCATCCATGGTCTTTGATTCCTCGATTGGTTTCTCGGCCGGTGGTGTTGTCGCCTGACTAGGTCCTGCCTGTCTTGGTGATTCTTGAGTGGCTTCATCCTGGAGATGATACATCGCCTATTCGCTGAGCGAATTTGGCTGCTTGCTCAGATATCTGGGCGTCATCGTGATGAAGAGACATTCTTGAAGAAAAAGAAAGGCATAGGGAGAAACAGGTGAAAGATTATTGGACAATCAAAACGGAATGATAACGCATGAAGATTGCGATCATTTGTTTGTTACCTAAGGCAAACAAATGAGACGGTGACTGATCAAAGTAAATGGGTCAAAAATAATGTATCGCGAAGACATGCTCGCCTATAAGTGAACACTCATCCCAAGAATTCCCAGGTAAGCACAACTGGTCTCGCGTCTGATGAGATGTATACGAAGTGCTTGCCTAGACAGAAAACCCAGAATACAGGCATTCACCCTTCCAGTTTGCACGTGTTCACATTATTTAAAACCCAAAACCTTGACGAAGTTTTGAAAACTCAAAGAGGTTCAAAACCATATAATAGAGAATTCAAAACCTTACAATAGAGGGTTCAAAACCTAGTAATCAATCATCCTAGAACAGATGATTTGTTTTCAAAGCGGTTTTGAAATTTATGTTCTTGTTGTGGTCGTCGCCTAAGGATAGGTGACGGTATTGTTTTATGACTAAACGCAAGTAAACTCGCGTTAGGGTCCTAAGAAAGTTATAGACTAGGTCAAAGCATTACTAATAACCTAATTCCCTATAACCATTGGCTCTGATACCATCTTTTCTGTCACACCCCGACCACGTAGAACATACAAAACGTGGCGGAAACATCGGGGCGTGTTGCAACAGAATTAATGTTTCATAACCATGGATATCAAAAGTGTTTCGTTTTATTAATCATTGAATAATTACATCGTTTGGAAATCTAAATACACAATTTAAACGTAATCTATCATTGTTATTTAGTCACTAAGGCCTTGTCCAGTCCTATGTAAGCATGCATCTTATCAATCGATAACATTCAACAATACCTGAAACATATGTGAAAACGAGGTCAGCAAAGAAATGCTGGCGAGTACATAGGTTTTGTAGGAGTGTCGAAATCATGGCTAGTTTAGATGTTACAATACTTTATTTAAAAACCTTGTTTTGGAAAAGAGTATAATATTGCAACTTAATTAACCAACTCAAATCAAGCGGGTTATAATTTGTAAAATCTCGTAGCCATGACTCCTAACCCGAAAACATTTGTTTTAGTAAATTATTTGGAAAAACAATGATAAGTTCAGGTGATATGTATAACTAAGAGAATAATGCATGATTAAATGAATAACCATGTAAAAATGAGTTTGTATAAGATAAGTTGTTTGTAAATAAATGTCTTGTGAAAAGTATGTTACTTGTATAAAATGTTCTATGTCTCGAGCTGAAATGATTCAAATAACACTACAATATGTAATACCATACAAACACTTATATATAGGAAGTACCAGCGGCGTATCCACCATGCTTGTATCATATTCCACACGCATTGTTACTTAATCACTTAATCCAAACCAAACCACCAAAGTAATGTTCATGCCCAATATAAATCATGTAATATGTAACCAAAACCCAATCGTATATCGCTTTGAAGCCAATCGTTTACCCAATCGTTAAAACATCGTGTGAAAACCAATCGTAAATCGTTTAATTCGTTTTAGGTCGTGAAACTACTTATGTGGTCGTCTCGCTAATAACATTCAAACCTTCGTGACTCATCAATCGTCGCTTCTCGTTTTCGTCGCTTCTCGTTATCGTCGCTTCTCGTTTTCGCATTAACAAACCTCCATAGGGTAAGTTAATGATTTCAGATTCAGTCGCTACCCACCACACCCACACATAACCACGGGTGTAGTAAATAACGGGATTAGTCAGATCCTATGGTACCATAACCTAATACTGGTCGGCTTGATCATTGCTAATGAATGTCATTTGGTTATGTAACCATAACCAACAAGTTTGTTCACTTTTTGAAATCGTTATTAGTTTTGTATAAATCGTCTTAATCGTTTTTGAAACCATTTGTTATAACATCGAAAACATTTAGCACATATGAGTCACCCCAAAACAATTGAAAGCAGTAAAATAGGGGAATAATGTACTCGCCTGAGAATGCTTGGAGGTCTTGAACAACAACCAAACAAAGCTTGAGGGAGCACGGAATCAATCGGCAATCTAAAACTATTTAAATAAACCGGACTTATATCGGGAGATCGGATAGGATGAGACTTGGTAAACCAAATGAGTGTTGGAACTCATATAATATGGTTTAACAAGGCCTACATACTACAATGAAACCAAACCTAAGTGCTATCGACCCATCGCGACCCATTAAGGTAACTTATGCTACTTTAACGCGTCGTGCGCGTGAAACGCGTTCAGACCATCTAACTAGTCCTATGACAAGTGTTATATGCCTAAACATGTTACATAATCAGTTATGTGACAAAAGTTTAGGTTACATATGCTTAATTACCAATTATACATGAAAAGGGTATTCTGGTAATTTACCTAAGGCATATAAACTACCTATCATACAACTACTTAAACGATGTGACCATAGGGTATAACCTCGGAAGGTTATTCCCTACCTACTATGGTCACCTAATGTGTTTGGTCGGATCCTAATGATCGACCAAATGGGTCGAGTTCGAAGGTATAGGCGATTTATTAGATCGCCTACCCTACGACTCTAGACAACGTGGTAATCAGTGGGCATAGTCCCAAGGGACTATGACCAACGTGATTACACTCACGTTGCGAAGTTCAAACGAACTTCGCATTGACCATTACTGGTCAACGCTGAAAGTCAAACAAAGTTTGACTTTCTGACTCTAAAAGCAATAAAATAAGGAAAAGAACGAAAGAATACTTACGAAGGGTCCCCGAATGCTAATCCCGATTCCAAGAACTCAGGTATGAAACAATGGTTTCAACTTAGAGCTCTCAAAATCAGAATTCTTGTAAGAAATGCAATGGGGGGTATGGGGTATTTATAGGAATACCCGAACCGTTAAGATCGTTTCATGGAAAACGTGCCTTAATCCCATCCGTACATGTGTTGAAAAGTTATGGTGTTTAGGTGTTTAAATTCCATCCATACATGTGTTGCAAAGTTATGGTGTTTAGGTGTTTAAATTCCATCCATACATGTGTTGCAAAGTTATGGTGTTTAGAATGTGTGGTTGTGAATTAAACAACGGCTAATACATCGAATCTGGTCCCGAATGTGAAAAACGAACCAAATGACGCGACGAATGGATTTTTCTTATGGCGAACACTAAAATAAAATATTTTAGTGCTTACATAAATTTTTGGATGTCCGGATGTATTCAGAACGTAAGTTATGCGCGAAAATGCAAACTTGTGCACTTTTTGACACTTTTAGTCCCTGAATGACACAAAAGTTTATTTTAGCACACCGAACCCCTCAAAGCCTATTTCTAAGCTATGTAAAGGATATTTATGGTATGTTTAACTTATGGTCATGTTCCGGAAGGTCTGTTACAGTTCAAATTGGCATACTTTCGTAGTTTGTCAACTTTAGTCCCTGTAGACGAATTAACTTGATTTTGCCATACCAAAGCCTTCAAAACTTATTTCTAAGTTATGTAAAGGTTGTTTAAGGTATGTTAAGCCTATGTCACTATTCCGGAGTGTTTGTTGCATTAAACTGGTTATATCTACGCATCGGTGCGCGTATAACCTTCCAGAAAGTGATTTAGAGTTTGGAATCGAATAAGAATCGATATGTGCAAATGATACACATATTAATACAAATCCAAAGTATGAAATACAATATTTCATTGGTTCGGTATTTGTTTGATGGCCGTGGAGGCACAGGTGTTACATCCACGACGCGAAAATCCAGTATCTGTTGACGAGCTGGCAGCTGTCATTACACAGCAAATGACTGCTGCAATCCCGATCATCGTTGCCCAATGTCACCAAGCCATCAACAACAATAATGCTCTCTGCAACTTCAAGACGTTCAACTCGGCTAAGCCATCAAAGTTTTCTGGGTCTCAAGGAGCGACTGCACTTCTGCAATGGTTCGAGAGTCTAGAGAGCACCTTCAGGCATGTTCAATGTCCAAATGAGCGAAAGGTATACTTCGCATCTAGTGTCTTTGAGAAACGAGCTTTGACGTGGTGGAACGGTGTGGTGAGAGATAGGGGTGCCGAAGTGGCACTGGCCCAAACTTGGGAAGAACTTCGAGCACTGATGATGAAGGAATTCTGTCCTCGTCACGAGATCAGGGCATTGGAAAGGGAATTTGACGATCTTAAGCAAGACAGCGGTGAACATCGAGCATACACTGATCGATATGAGGAGCTGAGCCTGTTGTGTCCTACCATGGTTACGCCTTTGGATAAGGCGATCGAAAAATACATTGATGGTCTCCCTGACTCAGTTCAAGACATTGTTACCGGTAGTAACCCCACTACAGTTAGGCAGGCCATTGAGCTATCTGCAACTTTGACTGAATCTCAGATCAGGAAACGTAAGCTTTTCCGAAAGGGTGACAAGAAACCGGTCGAGGAATCGAAACCAATCGAGGAATCAAAGACCATGGATGGTCAGACTGGATCCCCTGAGCAGTCAAAGAAGCGAAAGGCTTCTCAAAACTTCTCCATGGTTACTCACAATGATCAAGCCGTCCCCAACCAACCAGCACAACCCCGTACTAGGAAGCCATACAATGGAACTTCGCCCTTGTGCAATCAATGTGGCCTACATCATCATGCCAGTATGAAGTGCCGCGAATGCCAAATTTGTGGACGTAAAGGCCATGCGGCAAAAGTTTGCGTAGCAGCAGTTGCACCAAATCAAGCTAACAACAAACCTGCTCGAGCTCGCTTTCCACCAGGTTCTTGCTACAAGTGTGGCGAGATGGGACATTTCCGAAGAAATTGCCCAAAGCTTGCAAATGCTAATCCAGCACAGAGATGAGCATCTGATCGACTAGAAGACAACACCCTTTAGAAATAATCATGTCTTATGTATTATTTTCTTTTGTTGTCAATGTCCGTGAAACAGTTGTTATCATTGTTTATAAATAAATCTTTTATTTACATTGTAATGTATTTATGTGATTGTATGTATAAACAACATATCCCTTACAATACCGACAATCGGGGAACCGCATTCCTTGAAGAACAGACAAACCCCAAAATTCTTCCATTTTACAATCTCTTGCGTTTTACACAAAGATCCTAAGTACCCATCTCTTGCAAAGAGACGAAGTACAAGGTGCAAGTTATAATTCTGTACGAATACCCCAAGTACCACTATAAATTCTTAATAGGGTACCCAAGGGTATTTCCGTATGTCCTAAATTATTGTGTACCTTAATTCGAATATTGCGTTTTCCTGAAAACGAAAATCGAATTTTTGGTAGATCATCCTATCTTCATGAATGTATTCTTGAAATGATTAAAGTGCCAAATGAAATCCACGAATTGGATTCCTGGCGTGCTTTAAGTATCCGCGTCCAAAGACAACAACTTAAAGGTTAAATTAAACAACTATGTGATTATGTGCTTATGTGTTTCCTTTTATGATTTTGGTGTAATCCAAGTTTTTGTTATCCAAATCCTCGTAGAATCTTCCATATCTTCGTATAAGGGATTCATAGTAGGATATCCAAAGGTACTATATTAAATCCTCAATGGGCTTCTACGTTGTAGTAAAGACCCTTGGATTATATAGTACTATTCCATAATTAGACCCCTGAGTGGTCTAGGTAAACAGATTGATCCAAAAATCTGGTTAGGAATATCATGTGATGATATAGCTGAAAGGACTCCTTGGTGGCCTAATTAAAAGGATCATTTGTCGATCTAATTAAAAAGACCCTATGGTGGTCTAGTCACACTCATCACAGGTTTGATTTTCCTCCCCCTTCACATTACAAGCAAATTGTGCGGACTATGCAAGGAATTGCGTAATTATGGATGCATACATAATTATGGAATTCAGTGCACGGAAACCACAGCTAGTTTGGTCGTGTGTCTGGAAAAATGACTTTTCCGTTCATTTTTGTTTCTGAAGATATTGTGAAAAATGACCTTTTCCGTTCATTTTTGTTTCTGAAGATGTTGTGAAAAATGACTTTTCCGTTCATTTTGTTTCTGAAGATGTTGTGAAAAATGACTTTTCCGTTCATTTTTGTTTCTGACCGTTCATTTTTGTTTCTGAAGATATTGTGAAAAATGACCTTTTCCGTTCATTTTTGTTTCTGAAGATGTTGTGAAAAATGACTTTTCCGTTCATTTTTGTTTCTGAAGATATTGTGAAAAATGACCTTTCCGTTCATTTTTGTTTCTGAAGATGTTGTGAAAAATGACCTTTCCGTTCATTTTTGTTTCTGAAGATGTTGTGAAAAATGACCTTTCCGTTCATTTTTGTTTCTGAAGATGTTGTGAAAAATGACTTTTCCGTTCATTTTTGTTTCTGAAGATGTTGTGAAAAATGACTTTTCCGTTCATTTTTGTTTCTGAAGATGTTGTGAAAAATGACTTTTCCGTTCATTTTTGTTTCTAAAGATGTTGAGAAAAATGACTTTTCCGTTCATTTTTGTTTATGAAGATATTGTGAAAAATGACTTTTCCGTTCATTTTTGTTTCTGAAGATGTTGTGAAAAATGACTTTTCCGTTCATTTTTGTTTCTGAAGATGTTGTGAAAAATGACTTTTCCGTTCATTTTTGTTTCTGAAGAATATCCATCGAGGGAAATGAATATCCTTGTTTATTCCTTCATGTTCCATTTTCTAAAGAATGCCTGTTGAAAATAACTCCGTTCATTTTTCCTTTCTGAAAAATGTCCGTTAAAGAGAAATTACAAGATTATGCCTTACATATCTCTGGTGGTTATTTGACAAAAAGTCACAGATAGACTCCTACGAATTAATTTCGGGACGAAATTTCCTAAAGTAGGGGAGACTGTGACACCTGTGTCACTCCAACCATCAATCAAATGCCAAACCAATGAAATATTGTATTTCATACTTGGGATTTGTAAAAAATATGTGTATCGATTGCACATATCAACTCTTGTTCGATTTCAAGCTCTAAATCGCTTTCTGGAAGGTTATACACGCACCGATGCGTAAATATAACTAGTTTAATGCAACGAACACTCCGGAATAGTGAAATAGGCTTAACATACCTTATATAACCTTTACATAACTTAGATATAAGTTTTGGAAGGTTTGGTGTGGTGAAATCAAAGTTAAATCGCTTACAGGGACTAAAGTTGACAAACTGCGAAAGTATGCCAATTTGAACTGTAACAGACATTCCGGAACATGACCATAAGTTAAACATACCATAAATATCCTTTACATAGCTTAGAAATAGGCTTTGAGGTGTTCGGTATGCTAAAATAAACTTTTGTGTCATTCAGGGACTAAAAGCGTCAAAAAGTGCACAAGTTTGCACTTTCGCGCATAACTTACGTTCTGAATACATCCGGACATCCAAAAATTTATGTAAGCATGACTATATTATGCTTTAGTGTTTGGCTTGCCAAAAATCCATTCGTCACGTCATTTGGATCGTTTTTCGCGCTTATGCGCATTCCGTCGTAATTAAGCGAACATCGCGTTCGTACGGCCAAACGAACCAACTTCCGGCATATTTTTGAGCATGTTTTGAGTTCCCTATACTTTAACTTCATTTTAGAGCCTTAAAATGAGGTTAACGGGGTTCAAACGCATCGAAAAAGGCCTTAAACACGTGCAGGGACCATTTCTGCCAACTTTGAAACATTGTTGTAACATGGGGGCAGTGGCGTAGCGCGAGCCCTAAGGGCCTATGCAGTCGCGATACGCGAGTGCCTTAACTGGACAGAAAACTCAGTTTTGCATTTTCGGGACCAGATT
Organism: Helianthus tuberosus; assembly: GCA_030545235.1. Taxonomy (NCBI): domain Eukaryota; kingdom Viridiplantae; phylum Streptophyta; class Magnoliopsida; order Asterales; family Asteraceae; genus Helianthus; species Helianthus tuberosus. The sequence goes on along the minus strand of CM060385.1, from coordinate 62,817,498 downwards.
CGATGTATTAACCGTTGTTTAATTCACAACCACACATTCTAACTTGCTTAGTCAGCGGATAAGAACCAAATTTTAGTCACCATAACTTTCCGACACTTGTACGGATACGATTAAGGCACGATATTCGACAAGCGATCTTAACGGTTCGGGTATTCCTATAAATACCTATTCACCCCCATTGCTAAAATCACTAGAATCTTGATCTTAGGAACTCTAAGTTGAAACCATTGTTTCATACCTGAGATTCTTGGATCGAGATTAGCATTCGGGGACCCTTCGTAAGTATTCTTTCGTTCTTTTATTGCTTTTCGAGTCTTTCGACTCTGAAAGTCAAACTTTGTTTGACTTTCTACATTGACCAGTTATGGTCAATGCGAAGTTCGTTTGAACTTCGCAACGTGAGTGTAATCACGTTGGTTATAGTCCCTTGGGACTATGCCTACTGATTACCACGTTGTCTAGGGTCGTAGGGTAAGCGATCTAATAAATCGCTTATACCTCGAACCCGACCCATTTGGTCGATCATTAGGATCCGACCAAATACATTAGGTGACCATAGTAAGTAGGGAATAACCTTCCGAGGTTATACCCTATGGTCACATCGTTTAAGTAGTTGTATGATAGGTAGTTTATATGCCTTAGGTAAATTACCAGAATACCCTTTTCATGTATAATTGGTAATTAAGCATATGTAACCTAAACTTTTGTCACATAACTGATTATGTAACATGTTTAGGCATATAACACTTGTCATAGGACTAGTTAGACGGTCCGAACGCGTTTCACGCGAACGACGCGTTAAAGTAGCATAAGCTACCTAAACGGGTCGTAATGGGTCAAAATCACTTAGATTAAGGTTTCATTTAGTATGTAGGCTTCGTTAAACCATATGACACGAGTCTCTATACTCGTTTGGTTTACGAACCCTCATTCTATCAGATCTTCCGATTTAGGTCCGGTTAATTAACATAGTTACCTCTATTAGGTGCCGTTTGATTCCGTGATCTCTAGCATTGCTTGGTGGTTATCCTAGGACTTCTGAGCAATCTCAAGTGAGTACATAGACCCCTCTTTTACTGTTTTCCAAACTGTTTTGGGGTGAAACACATGTGCCTACTTGTTACTTTCATGCTTTCCTGTTTTCACATCATATACCTGCTATGTTCATTAGTACATTATAGTACATGATTTCATTGTGTTTATGCTAGGTGTGCCCATTTGTGTGCATTACTTAGTACAGTTCACATGCTATGTATGTCTGTTGTTGCATACTTAGTACAGATATTTCAGTTCACATACTATGTATGTCTGTTGTTGCATACTTAGTACAGATATTTCAGTTCACATGCTATGTATGTCTGTTGTTGCATACTTAGTACAGATATTTCAGTTCACATGCTATGTATGTCTGTTGTTGCATACTTAGTACAGATATTTCAGTTCGCATACTATGTATGTCTGTTGTAGCATACTTAGTACATTTCATATTCATCATATGCTTACATTTTGGTAGGACAATTGGTTTAAACATAGACATCTTACATTGTTGGTTTGGTTTGTGTAAGTGATTTAAGTAACGAGGCGTGTGTAATATGATACAAGCATGGTGGATACGCCGCTGGTACTTCCTATATATAAGTGTTTGTATGGTATTACATATTGTAGCGTTATCTGAATCATTTCAAGTTGAGACATAGAACATTTTATACAAATAACATATTTTTCACAAGACATTGATTTACAAACAACTTATCTAATACAAACTCATTTTACATGGTTATTCATTTAACCATACATTATTTATACATATCATCTGATCTTATCGATTTTCAAATGATTTACAAAACAAAGCAAATAACAAGGTTCATGACTAAACATTTTCTCAAACATAAGTCATGAAACCTATTTTCACAAAACCTATGTATCTCACCGGCATTTTTATGCTGACGTACCTATTTTCACATGTGTTTTTCAGGAGCTGTTGCATAAGATGATCAAGATACACATAGGCAGACTTGGGCTTTAGTGACAATAAAAGATGCAAGACTAATTAATTATGTTGTATTTCTTTGTTTGTTAAGACATTGTAACACTTTTAATCAATAAAACGAAACTTCAATTGCCATGGATTTGAAACATTAATTCTGTTACAACACTCCCCGACATTTCCGCCACGTTTTGTATGTTCTACGTGGTCGGGGTGTGACATGCTCTGTCTTCATCTTGTATGTTCCTGCACAAAAGAGCTTAACGAAATCAAAAGGATTCATACTTTCATCGATATAATATTTCCTTTTAATATCATATTTCAAAATACTCTTTGTTGCAAGACACACACGAATTCTTCTATCTATTTCAACAATTACATCCAACTCCAATTTTTGTAAATTCTTTTCCATTTCATTCATCAATTCCTTCTTTTTCTTATATTCCTTACGAAACTCTGCATTAACCTCATTGAAGAACTGTTTTGGATAAAGTTCTTAAAAAAAATCTTTTCTTTTTAGTTCAATCAAGAATTCATCCCATTTAGCAGGTAATGCATTTTCCAATTTCAATATCAGTTCTTCATTTGAAATTCTAATATCATTTTTTTCTCAAATTGTCTCTTAAAATTTCAAAACGTCTCTCCAATTCATCCAATGTTTCTTCTTTTTGACACATGAAATGATCAAAACTTTTAACCCAAGTATCCACGTTTACATTTCTATAACTACTATCCACAGTTCTCATATACCAACTATTTAACCTTTCAAGATAATCATTTTCTTTTTCATCAAACATTTCTGCCATATTTCAAATAATCCCGACAATTTTCACACAAAACACACTTTCAAGCAAAATTAGGGTTTTCAAGCGAGATAACGTGTTGAAGCGGAATCACATAAAAAATTTCAAGCGGAATAGTAATTTGAAACGGAACCACTGATTTTGAGCAGAATTGCTGATTTCGCTTGAAACTTCTCAAGCGGAATCACCAGTTGAAGCGGAAACAGTTGGTTTCAAGCGGAATCAAACTGATATTCAAGCGGGATATCTTATTTAGCTTGAGATTATCAAGACTTTTCAAGCGGAATCAAAAAGGCTCGTTCAAGCGGAATAAGGTTTTCGGTTGATTTTTGTCTGTTTTAGGCTGAATTTTGATCTCAAACTCTCTAGGGTTTGTTAAAATACTGTTTTACACCATATATAAAAAACTCAGACCATTTTAACCGTGAAAACTTGATTAATTGTGAAAAGAAGGTGTAGAAATCAGAATTTTCCAGCGAAAACGAGCTAAACGGTAAGAACTCTTCCTCCTGAGCTCTGATACCACTTGTAGGATCGTGAAACGACCTAACGAGTCGATCAGAAGAGTGCTCAGACAGAATCAGAGGCAGAATTCATTGATTCTGTCTTTGTTTAGCTTGAATTCACTATTAACTGTCTTGTTTATTGATCTGGAAGCAATTTATAGCACGTAGACACTTCAACGGAGCTTCGCCGTCAGAAACAAGATCTTTACAACTGATTTCGCTCGGAAGATATATATAGGCATGTGATTCCGCTTGAAACAGCTTCAAGCGGAATCTCAATCATATATCAAAATCTTGATTTCGCTTGAAATGAATTGCTTGATTTCGCTTGAAATGACTCCATGTCGTTTCAAGCGGAATTACCTATATATTCCATTTCCTTGTTTTGCATGCACTATATAATCAGTTCTCATCTAAGACTAGAACGAATATGAAGTCGACATACAACTGCACCAACAATAAGTACCGCAAGGCATTCGATCGATCGTAAAAGAATCGTTAGGAGGTACACCGTGATATGAAATGAATCTATGTACCTTTGCCTCAACACACAACTATGTTGAGACAGATTTCATCGTGATAAACAAGACGGATTTAGGGAAAATTATCAAATAATCAATTAAATCCATGTATGAAGTGAGTGACCAAATAAGCGCAAACTTCAGTTTTGTGAAAGTATTCCCCACAAGGTGTCGTAATCAACAAATGATTTAGTGGAATTGTAGACCAGACAAGTCTACCACGACTCGAAACGAAAGAATCTTTGCAAAATATTTGAATATGATGCCCATCAATACATCATATGACGTCTTAAACTGAATATACGAAATGGATAAGTTCAAGCAATTGAACTTGGTTTTAGCCTAACCCGGCAATAAACGTATGTATCAATAAGGGAATCTCGGCATGGTTGCAAAGATAAACCATGAATGTAACTTGAAATGAAGGAAGTTTCAAGAAGTGTGCTGACTTGATAGCAAAAGAGTCAATAGTCACAATAATGTAGATCATTCGAATCACGAACCAGTAATTAGATTTAGCGTCATAATATTTGAACTTCAATGAAGCGTTTATTCGAAATGAAATTGCATGCGTAGCAAATGGTGCATGTGTGACAAATAAGTTTCCAAGAAAGGAATAATGAGTATCTTGTTAAAATGAAGAAATGACCAGATATCGAAGCAGACATGTGTTCGCACTCAGCGATGGAAATTAACGTGATGCAACTACCATTAAGGGGAGTAGGGATGCAAGCGTCTACTCGTTAGAAGTAAAAGAAATTCAAGTACTTTTTGTTTGGTCAACGGAACTAGCATATATGTCAGGTTAATGGTGTTTGCTTGAGTTAACGGATGTGGTTTCTAAGTAACGACCTTTGTGAATTTGGACCTGGTTCCCGATGGTCCTAAGTACATGTTTCCTAGACTCTCAGAGTTTCGTATTTGGTGTAGAATCATTCTGTGCATCGTGTAGGAAACGCCATTCTTGTGTACGCTTAAAATAAGTTATTGTCCCACAATTTTCCCCGGTATACTTTCTTCCTGAAGTTACAGCTATTCGATCATTGATCGGTCGGGAAATACGGGTTGGATCCTCGCAGTTGGTCTAATAAGTAGTTCGTCAATCCTTAGCAAGAGTCGCTGACTCTTGTTGGCTAGCTCGTCCGACTCTTGGTTGTTTGATGTTCATTTGAAAGTCATCGTCCTTTCTTTTGACGAGCAGAACTGGGGTAACCCAAAACAGAATTTTTGGTCTGTTATCTTCCTTCTCTATCCACTACTGAAACTACACTGCCAATCCTTGCATTTCCGAAGGTGTAAGTCGCTAAGGTGCATTGACTGCAGGCGCGGTGCCTGGAATCTAATCGATGCGAAATTCGACTTGCCATTGAGGAGGTATTTCTGGAAAATCTTCAAGGAAGACTTTAGGATATTTCCTTGTCACAGGAATATCTTCGTGTTTTGGTTCTTCGACTCCCTTGTCCACGACATGAGTTAAGAAAACAACACATCCTATTCGCAAACAACTTTCGTGCCTTCAAGCAATTTGTAAATTGGTAGAGGCGTCCGAGTCGAGATTGTTTCTTCGTTCGGCATCGGGACGCGGATATCAATCTCCGCTTGATCACTTGACAACCCATCCATCCAATTACCTTGTCGAAGCTCCCCAATTCAACTGGCAGTAGCTCAAGCGTAAACTCACGCTCTCCGGGTTCTATCATGCCATTTCCAGTTACTTCGTTGGCTTCCACTAGCTTTTCCATTAGCTAGTACTTTCATGTGCGGATTATCTAACTTACTTGTTACTAAACCAAGTATACTCTCAAACTCTAGAGATGCGAAGCTAAAATTTGCAACAGTATCTAGCAGCACGGATGCATAACGTTGAGTAATATGGGAGTACCGATACCCACACTTGGATTCCTGGTGTGCTCCCCTAGCTCTGCTACTGAGCTTTTATCCTTGTGCCTGATTCTTCTTAGGGCAGTATTTTCTGAAATGCTTCTTGCTTCCACAGTTAAGACAACCTTCAGCACGTTTTTGTTTGTCACTCGTCCTGCCTTCGTCGTTGTCGTTGTTTCCTCCGTGATTCTTGCTATCATATTGACCTTTATTTCCACTTTCAATACCTTGTCTACAAGTCTCCTTGGGATGCCCCCTCTTACCACAGTTATCACATTTTCCATATTTACATCGCCCGACATGATAAGGTAGACAATTGTCGCACTTAGGTAGGATACCCATGTAGTCTTTTCCCTTTTTGGCCTTCTTCTTGTTACTCGCCCGAGTAATCATTTTGAAATTTGTGAGCTTTCTCTTGTTATCTCCAGATGACTCTACAGGAGTCTCCTCTTTCTCTTCCATACTAAAAAATTTTCCTTGTCTAATTGCTTCTTCAGTGAGTGCCACGCTTATGCTGATAGCCTCGGTGATCGTTGAAGGTTTAGATGTTGTTACCAGGCTTAGAATCTGAGGTGCCAATCCCCCGATGAAACGTTCGATCTTCCTAGATTCTGGTTCCACCAAACGCGATGCAACTTGTGATAATTCGCCAAATCTCTGCACATATTCAGCTATCTTTGGACCTTCCATTTTCAGGTTCCACAATTCAGTTTCCAACTTCTGGACTTCCGCCCTAGAGCAATATCTCTTGCGCAAAAGTTCCTTCAGTTCGTCCCACGTCAAAGCATACGCAGTAGTCTCGCCCATTGCCTGAACCTGAAAGTTCCACCATGACAAAGCCCCATCTATTAATAGCCCAGCTACGTACGTGACCTGATGTTCTGGGGCACATTTGCTCAATCGTAAGACAGAATCTGTCTTCTCAACCCAGCGCACGAAGGCTAAGGCACCCCTAGTGCCATCAAATCCTCGAGGTTTGTGGTTCAAGAACTGCTCGTAGGTGCAGCCGCTGGGTGGGTTATTTCCTGAGGTACCTCCGTCGTGTTCGGAGCGAAAGGCCTCGAGTTGTGCGATGGCTCGTGAGATGCGATCTTGTAGTTCTGACTCTGCTGTTGTCGGCAGAGGGTTGTTGGTATCGACGTTCCCTTGTGTCGACATCTTCTGAGAAGAAGATCGGTTAGGTCAGGTCTTATTATACAGGGAGTGCATATAGTTGCTTAGAGATCATATGCACATACACATACTAGGTTATCATACCAACCAATCAAGCAATAGTATAATCATAGTATAACCAAGTAATTTGGTAATTATGTTCAATGAGAGCATAGCAAGTAAGCACGTAGCATTATAATGATAGCACACACATATAGGTCAATAACGCGCTTAACGAAGACATAGCGACTGAGCCTTCGTTGGTCATTGGTTACAAAGTATTGTCGCATGCTTAATGATGATTGGCTTCTTATTATTCCCTGGCCACAATTGTGTTGTCTTCCAAAATGTATCACATCAACAGGGACACAGAGTCACCCTTCCCTTGTCCATTAAATCTATTAGTGTATCGAAATTACGTAGTCAGATGTGGTCTTCAAAAGTCTCCACAATCTTGGCTTATCATTAATGTCCTACCCAAATGTAATGCAATCCGCATAATCCATAAACCAACTATACTGGTGACTGAGGTGGAGAAGGAAAGAAAAGTAAACTGCTAACATGCTTGAATTCCTCCTCGAGCTTGTATGTACGTCGAAGTAAGTATCTGATCTGCTGCTCGGCAGTAAAGAAACGAGCATCAAAACCTGGGAAAGGTATAATAGCAGCAGGTGAGAGCGCAAAAGGAATCTTGATGAAAGTATACTGGCAATAGGCAGGGTGGAGGACGCGTTGTCAGCTCAAGCTCCAAAACTCTGCGACTTATATCCTCAAACTGTAGCTGATGTTATAGGAGCACCCATTCCATGTGTAGCCTCCATAATGTGAGGGATGGTAAGGGTCTAAAATTAGTATAGTGTATGATAGGAACCATCGAAACGGTTCGTCCAGTGATGTAGAAGTGAATGTATCAGGTGGTGCGGCCTGTGAGGTCGTAGAAAATGCTGCTGTAGCAAGAGGAATCGTTACGCGGGTGCTGACCTGGAGTACCTTCCTAGGGTGCGGGTATTGTGACACCTGTGTCACTGTGACCATCAAACAAATACCAATTCAATGAAATATTGTATTTCATACTTTGGACTTGTATAAATATGTGTATCTTTTGCACATATCAACTCTTGTTCGATTTCAAGCTCTAAATCGCTTTCTGGAAGGTTATACGCGCACTGATGCGTAGATATAACCAGTTTAATGCAAAGAACACTACGGAATAGTGAAATAGGCTTAACATACCATAAATAACCTTTACATAACTTAGAAATAAGTTTTGGAAGGTTTGGTGTGGTGAAATCAAGGTTTAATCGCTTACAGGGACTAAACTTGACAAACTGCGAAAGTATGACGATTCGTACTGGACCAGACATTCCGGAACATGACCATAAGTTAAACACACCTTAAATATCCTTTACATAGCTTAGAATTAGGCTTTGAGGGGTTCGGTGTGCTAAAATAAACTTTTGGGTCATTCAGGGACTAAAAGTGTCAAAAAGTGCACAAGTTTGCATTTTTGCGCATAACTTACGTTCTGAATACATCCGGACATCCAAAAATTTATGTAAGCCTGACTATATTATATTTTAGTGTTCTCCATAAGAAAAATCCATTCGTCGCGTCATTTGGATCGTTTTTCGCGCTTATGCGCATTCCGTCGTAATTAAGCGAACATCGCGTTCGTACGACCAAACGAACCAACATCCGACATATTTTTGAGCATGTTTCATGTCCACAATGTTTAGGCATCATTTTAGGGCCTTAAAGTTGGCTGAAACTGCCATTTCTGAAAGTATGTGCAGATCAGACAAGCCCAGGCGGCCCGCCTGAGCTTTGGGTGATCCTGAAGCGGGACGCTTCAGCCTTCCTGGCCAGATTAAATGTTTCTAACAGCTGTTTGCAGCTGTTTTGCACTCCCTAATCCCTTGCCATGTGTCCAATTCTTATGGTGGTGAGCATTTTGAGGCACCACAACATTCCAACACATGTACGGCCTTGATCGTGCCCTCATTTACATGAAACGATCTCAACGGTGGCCCGAAAACTATAAATACCCCACCCCACAACTTCAAAAATCACTAGAATTTTGATCTTAGAAACTCTAAGTTGAAACCATTGTTTCATACCTGAGATTCTCGGATCGAAATTAGCATTCGGGGACCCTGGGTAAGTATTCTTTCGTTCTTTTATTGCTTTTCGAGTCTTTCGAGTCTGAAATTCAAACTTTGTTTGACTTTCTGCATTGACCAGTTTATGGTCAATGCGAAGTTCGTTTGAACTTCGCAACGTGAGTGTAATCACGTTGGTTATAGTCCCTTGGGACTATGCCTACTGATTACCACGTTGTCTAGGGTCGTAGGGTAAGCGATCTGATAAATCGCTTATACCTTCGAACCCGACCTATTTGGTCGATCATTAGGATCCGAGCAAATACATTAGGTGACCATAGTATATAGGGAATAACCTTCCGAGGTTATACCTTATGGTCGCTTCGTTAAGTAGTTGTATGATAGGTACTTTATATGCCTTAGGTAAATTACCAGAATACCCTTTTCATGTGTAATTGGTAATTAAGCATATGTAACCTAAACTTTTGTCACATAACTGATTATGTAACATGTTTAGGCATATAACACTTGTCATAGGGCTAGTTAGACGTTCCAAACGCGTTTCACGCGAACGACGCGTTAGAATAACATAAGCTACCTAAACGGGTCGTAATGGATCGTAACCACTTATGTTAGGTTTCATTTAGTATGTAGGCTTTGTTAAACTATATCACATGAGTTCCTACACTCATTTGGTTTACAAACCCTCATGCTACCCAATCTTCCGATTTAGGTCCGGGTTATTAACATAGTTACCTATATTAGGTGCCGTTTGATTCCGTGATCTCTAGCATTGCTTGGTGGTTATCTTAGGACTTCTAAGCAATCTTAGGTGAGTACATAGACCCCACTTTTACTGTTTTCCTAACATTTTGGGGTGCAACACATGTGCCTACTTGTTACTTTCTTGCTTTCCTGTTTTGACATCATATACTTGCTATGTTCGTTAGTACATTATAGTACATGATTTCATTACACTTTATGCTATGTATGCCCATTGTGTGCATATTTAGTACATTGTTTTACGTTACAATTTGTTGCATATGCTCATCCAGCATATGAACACATTATACTACATTTTGAACCGTTGTGACTATTTGACTATGTGAACCGTCGTAACCTTTTGATTATATGAACCGTTTGTAACCGTTGAACTGTGTGAACCGTTTGTAACCGTTGAACTGTGTGAACCATTTGTAAACCGTTGAACCGTGTGAACCGTTTGTAACTGTTGAACCGTGTGAACCATTTGTATCCGTTGACATGATTTACATTTGACAATAGACATTTGACTATACATAAACATTTCTACAATTGTAAACATTACATCTTGGTGGTTTGGTTTGAGTAAGTGATTAAGTAACGTGATGTGTGTAATATGATACAAACATGGTGGATACGCCGCTGGTACTTCCTATATATAAGTGTTTGTATGGTATCACATATTGTAGCGTTATTTGAATCATTTCAGTTTGAGAAATATAACATTTTATACAAGCAACATACTTTTCACAAGACATTGATTTACAAATAACTTATCTAATACAAACTCATTTTTACTTGGTTATCCATATAACCATACATTATCCTCTTATTTATACATATCATCTGATCTTATCGTTTTTCAAATGATTTACAAGACAAAGCAAATTACAAGGTTCATGACTAAACATTTTCTCAAACATAAGTCATGAATTCTGTTTTCACAAAACCTATGTATCTCACAGGCATTTTTATGCTGACGTACCTATTTTCACATGTGTTTTTCAGGAGATGATGCATAGGACTTATCAAGACATACTTAGGCGGACATGTGCCTTAGTGACTTAAAACGAGACAAGAACTAGTTAATTTATGTTATGTACTCTTCGTTTCTTGTTTAAAACAATGTAAACTCTCGTGTTTGTTTAATAAAACGAAACTTTAATTTCCATTGTTGTGAAACATTAATTCTGTTACAACACTCCCCGACGTTTCCGCCACGTCTTGTATGTTATACGTGGTCGGGGTGTGACAGAAAAGATGGTATCAGAGCCAATGGTTATAGGGAATTAGGTTATTAGTAATGCTTTGACCTAGTCTATAACCTTCTTAGGACCCTAAGGCGAGTTTACTTGCGTTTAGTCATAAAACAATACCGTCACCTATCCTTAGGCGACGACCACAACAAGAACATAAATTTCAAAACCGCTTTAAAAACTAATCATCTGTTCTAGGATGATTGATTACTAGGTTTTTGACCCTCTATTGTAAGGTTTTGAACCCTCTGTTATAAGGTTTTGAACCCCTTTGAGTTTTCAAAATCTCGTCAAGGTTTTGGGTTTTAAATAATGTGAACACGTGCAAACTGGAAGGGTGAATGCCTGTATTCTGGGTTTTCTGTCTAGGCAAGCACTTCGTATATATCTCATCAGACGCGAGACCAGTTGTGCTTACCTGGGAATTCTTGGGATGAGCGTTCACTTATAGGCGAGCATGTCTTCGCGATACATTATTTTTGATCCATTTACTTTGATTAGTCACCGGGGTCGTTTGTTGCTTTGTAGTAACAAACAAATGACCACTATCCTTGCTTTCATCAGATTTGTTTCATCTCATTCTTTTCGTCTAATACTCTCACTCGTTTCCTTTCATGTTTCCTCTTTTAGAATGCCTCCTCGACGCGAAAACCAGATAGCGACTGCCGAACTGGCAGAAATCATAGCACAAGAGATGGCTGCTGCCTTCCCAAATTTCATTGCTCAAATGAACCAAGCCAACAACAATAATCATGCTCTATGCAATTTCAAGAATTTCAACTCGGCTAAACCACTCAAGTTTAGTGGTACTGAAGGAACAACTGGGCTTCTTCAATGGTTCGAGAGCATTGAGAATACTTTCTGCCACGTGCAGTGTCCTGACAATCGCAAGGTCGAGTTTTCTTCGAGTGTGTTTCAGAAGAGGGCCCTTACGTGGTGGAACAGGGTTATGAGAGATCGTGGTGCAGAAGTTGCTCTAGCACAGACATGGGCTGAACTTAGGGCTCTCATGATGAAGGAGTTTTGTCCTCGTCATGAAATCAGGGCATTGGAAAGGGAATTTGATGATCTTAAGCAAGATAGCGGTGAGCATCGAGCCTACACGGACCGTTATGAGGAGTTAAGTCTGTTATGCCCAAACATGGTCACACCTTTGGATAAGGCAATCGAAAAGTATATTGATGGCCTTCCCGACTCAATACAAGACATTTTGACTGGTAGCAACCCTACTACTGTTAGGCAGGCCATTGAGCTATCTGCAACCTTGACCGAATCCCAGATCAGGAAACGTAAGCTTTTCCGAAAGGGTGACAAGAAACTGGTCGAGGAATCGAAACCAATCGAGGAATCAAAGACCATGGATGAACAGACTGGATCCCCTAAGAAGTCAAAGAAGCGAAAGGCTTCTCAGAACTTCGCCATGGTTACTCACAATGATCAAGCCGTCCCCAACCAACCAGCTCAACCCCCTGCCAGGAAACCCTACAACGGAACTGCACCCTTGTGCAACCAATGTGGCCTACATCATCATGCTGGTGTGAAGTGCCGCACATGCCAAGTTTGCGGACTTATAGGTCATACAGCGAGGGTTTGCCCAACAGCAGCTGCACCAAATCAAGTTAACAACAATCCTGCTCAAGCTCGTTTTCCACCGGGGTCTTGCTACAACTGTGGCGAGATGGGCCATTTTCGTAGGAATTGCCCAAAGCTTGCTAATGCAAATCCAGCGCAGGGATGAGTATCTGACCGACAGAAGATAACGCTGTTTAGAAAATAATCGAGCCTTGTGTATTATTTTCTTTTGTTATCACGATCTATGAAACAGTTGTTGTTATTGTTGTTATAAATAAATCTTTCATTTACATTTTAATATGTTTATGTGGTTGCATGTATAAACATATCCTCTACAATACCAACAATCAAGGAACCATATTCCTTGAAGAACAGACTACCCCCAAATTTCTTCCATTGTATGATCTCTTGCGTTTTCCACGAAAATCCTAAGTGCCCGTTTCTTCCAAGAGAAACGAAGTACGAGGTGCCAAGTTAATAGCAATCAATAACAAGATAATAACAATTGAACAATTATGTGATTATGTGCTTATGTGTTCCCTTTTATGTGTTATGTGATCCAAATTATGTTATCCAAATCCTCGTAGAATCTTACATATCCTTGTACAAGAGATTCATAGTAGGATACCCAAAGGTACTACCTAAAATCCTTAATGGACTTCTACGTTGTAGATAAGTCCCTTGGATTATAAAGTACTACTTCATAATTAGACCCCTTTAGTGGTCTAGTTAAACAGATTGATCCAAAAATCTGGTTAGGGATATCATGTGATGATATAGCTTAAAGGACTCCTTAGTGGCCTAATTAAGAAGATCCTCTGTTGATCTAATTAAAAGGACCCTATGGTAGTCAGGTCACCGTCATCACAAGTTTTATATCCTTCCCCACAACATTACAAAACGAACTGTGCGGACTGTGCAAGGAATTACGTAATTATGGATGCATACATAATTATGGAATTTAGTGCACAGAAATCACAGCAAGTTCTATCATGTATCTAAGTTAACCCAATTCATTTCCAATTCTGATGAAGCATCCGTTGAGGAAAAAATGAACTAGCTATTCATTTTTCACTTCTAAGGAATATCCGTTGTGTAAACCTTCATTTCCAACTCTGAGGAAGCAACCGTTGAAAATGACTCCGTTAGTTCATTTTCGTTTCTGAAGATTTATCCGTTGAGGAAATGAATATCCGTTGTGTAATCTTTCATTTCCAACTCTGAGGAAGCAACCGTTGAAAATGATTCCGTTTGTTCATTTTCGTTTCTGAAGATTTATCCGTTGAGGAAATGAATATCCGTTGTGTAATCCTTCATTTCCAACTCTGAGGAAGCAACCGTTGAAAATGACTCCGTTAGTTCATTTTCGTTTCTGAAGATTTATCCGTTGAGGAAATGAATATCCGTTGTGTAATCTTTCATTTCCAACTCTGAGGAAGCAACCGTTGAAAATGATTCCGTTAGTTCATTTTTGTTTCTGAAGATTTATCCGTTGAGGAAATGAATATCCGTTGTGTAATCTTTCATTTCCCTTTCTGAGGAGACAACCGTTGAAAATGATTCCGTTTGTTCATTTTCGTTTCTGAAGATTGTCCGTTGAAGAAATGAATATCCGTTTGTTTATCCTTATCATTTCCCGTTCTGAGGAGGCAACCATTGAAAATGATTCCGTTTGTTCATTTTCGTTTCTGAAGATTTTCCGTTGAGGAAATGAATATCCGTTTGTTTATTCCTTCATTTCCGTTTCTGAAGAATACTCGTTGAGGAAAATGACTCCGTCTGTTCATTTTCATTTCTGAAGAATGACCGTTAAGGAAATGTCAGGATTATGCCTTACATATCTTTGATGGCTATTTAACACAAAGTTACAGACAGACTCCTACGAATTAATTTCGGGACGAAATTTCCTAAAGTAGGGGAGACTGTGACACCTGTGTCACTGCGACCATCAAACAAATACCAAATCAATGAAATATTGTATTTCATACTTTGGACTTGTATAAATATGTGTATCTTTTGCACATATCAACTCTTGTTCGATTTCAAGCTCTAAATCGCTTTCTGGAAGGTTATACGCGCACTGATGCGTAGATATAACCAGTTTAATGCAAAGAACACTCCGGAATAGTGAAATAGGCTTAACATACCTTAAATAACCTTTACATAACTTAGAAATAAGTTTTGGAAGGTTTGGTGTGGTGAAATCAAGGTTTAATCGCTTACAGGGACTAAACTTGACAAACTGCGAAAGTATGACGATTCGTACTGGACCAGACATTCCGGAACATGACCATAAGTTAAACACACCTTAAATATCCTTTACATAGCTTAGAATTAGGCTTTGAGGGGTTCGGTGTGCTAAAATAAACTTTTGGGTCATTCAGGGACTAAAAGTGTCAAAAAGTGCACAAGTTTGCATTTTCGCGCATAACTTACGTTCTGAATACATCCGGACATCCAAAAATTTATGTAAGCATGACTATATTATATTTTAGTGTTCTCCATAAGAAAAATCCATTCGTCGCGTCATTTGGATCGTTTTTCGCGCTTATGCGCATTCCGTCGTAATTAAGCGAACATCGCGTTCGTACGACCAAACGAACCAACATCCGACATATTTTTGAGCATGTTTCATGTCCACAATGTTTAGGCATCATTTTAGGGCCTTAAAGTTGGCTTTACGGGCCTTAGAAGTGTCGGAAATGGCCTTAAACACGTGCAGGGGCTGAAACTGCCATTTCTGAAAGTATGTGCAGATCAGACAAGCCCAGGCGGCCCGCCTGAGCTTTGGGTGATCCTGAAGCGGGCCGCTTCAGCCTTCCTGACCAGATTAAATGTTTCTAACAGCTGTTTGCAGCTGTTTTGCACTCCCTAATCCCTTGCCATGTGTCCAATTCTTATGGTGGTGAGCATTTTGAGGCACCACAACATTCCAACACATGTACGGCCTTGATCGTGCCCTCATTTACATGAAACGATCTCAACGGTGGCCCGAAAACTATAAATACCCCACCCCACAACTTCAAAAATCACTAGAATTTTTATCTTAGAAACTCTAAGTTGAAACCATTGTTTCATACCTGAGATTCTCGGATCGAAATTAGCATTCGGGGACCCTGGGTAAGTATTCTTTCGTTCTTTTATTGCTTTTCGAGTCTTTCGAGTCTGAAAGTCAAACTTTGTTTGACTTTCTGCATTTACCAGTTTATGGTCAATGCGAAGTTCGTTTGAACTTCGCAACGTGAGTGTAATCACGTTGGTTATAGTCCCTTGGGACTATGCCTACTGATTACCACGTTGTCTAGGGTCGTAGGGTAAGCGATCTGATAAATCGCTTATACCTTCGAACCCGACCTATTTGGTCGATCATTAGGATCCGACCAAATACATTAGGTGACCATAGTATATAGGGAATAACCTTCCGAGGTTATACCTTATGGTCGCTTCGTTAAGTAGTTGTATGATAGGTAGTTTATATGCCTTAGGTAAATTACCAGAATACCCTTTTCATGTGTAATTGGTAATTAAGCATATGTAACCTAAACTTTTGTCACATAACTGATTATGTAACATGTTTAGGCATATAACACTTGTCATAGGGCTAGTTAGACGTTCCAAACGCGTTTCACGCGAACGACGCGTTAGAATAACATAAGCTACCTAAACGGGTCGTAATGGATCGTAACCACTTATGTTAGGTTTCATTTAGTATGTAGGCTTTGTTAAACCATATCACATGAGTTCCTACACTCATTTGGTTTACAAACCCTCATGCTACCCAATCTTCCGATTTAGGTCCGGGTTATTCACATAGTTACCTATATTAGGTGCCGTTTGATTCCGTGATCTCTAGCATTGCTTGGTGGTTATCTTAGGACTTCTAAGCAATCTCAGGTGAGTACATAGACCCCTCTTTTACTGTTTTCCTAACATTTTGGGGTGGAACACATGTGCCTACTTGTTACTTTCTTGCTTTCCTGTTTTGACATCATATACTTGCTATGTTCGTTAGTACATTATAGTACATGATTTCATTACACTTTATGCTATGTATGCCCATTGTGTGCATATTTAGTACATTGTTTTACATTACAATTTGTTGCATATGCTCATCCAGCATATGAACACATTATACTACATTTTGAACCGTTGTGACTATTTGACTATGTGAACCGTCGTAACCTTTTGATTATATGAACCGTTTGTAACCGTTGAACTGTGTGAACCGTTTGTAACCGTTGAACTGTGTGAACCGTTTGTAAACCGTTGAACTGTGTGAACCGTTTGTAACTGTTGAACCGTGTGAACCATTTGTATCCGTTGACATGATTTACATTTGACAATAGACATTTGACTATACATAAACATTTCTACAATTGTAAACATTACATCTTGGTGGTTTGGTTTGAGTAAGTGATTAAGTAACATGATGTGTGTAATATGATACAAACATGGTGGATACGCCGCTGGTACTTCCTATATATAAGTGTTTGTATGGTATCACATATTGTAGCGTTATTTGAATCATTTCAGTTTGAGACATATAACATTTTATACAAGCAACATACTTTTCACAAGACATTGATTTACAAATAGCTTATCTAATACAAACTCATTTTTACTTGGTTATCCATTTAACCATACATTATCCTCTTATTTATACATATCATCTGATCTTATCGTTTTTCAAATGATTTACAAGACAAAGCAAATTACAAGGTTCATGACTAAACATTTTCTCAAACATAAGTCATGAATTCTGTTTTCACAAAAACCTATATATCTCACAGGCATTTTTATGCTGACGTACCTATTTTCACATGTGTTTTTCAGGAGATGATGCATAGGACTTATCAAGACATACTTAGGCGGACATGTGCCTTAGTGACTTAAAACGAGACAAGAACTAGTTAATTTATGTTATGTACTCTTCGTTTCTTGTTTAAAACAATGTAAACTCTCGTGTTTGTTTAATAAAACAAAACTTTAATTTCCATTGTTGTGAAACATTAATTCTGTTACAACACTCCCCGACGTTTCCGCCACGTCTTGTATGTTATACGTGGTCGGGGTGTGACAGGTATGATTTGAAAGAAAGCGATAGGCACGTAGGCGCAATGGACGTCGGTTTTCATAAGAGCAACATCAGCGGGTGAAGGTGCAGGTACAAACGTCTCAACTGATAGGAAGATCATTAGGTGCAGGTACTGGGTCGGGTATAAGGGATGCATTGTCTGGTAAGTCAGAAGAAACAGGGTCATGATCAAGTAAGGGTGCAGGATCAGCAGGTACAACATTAGGCTGACCCCAAAAGAAACAAGGCTGTCTCAGTAGCAGGTTCTGGGTCACGTAACGGTGTGGTGCCTCGAGCAGGTGATATTTGCAGCAGTTGCAACGGCGTCGTCGTCTGTGTCAGTAGTAGAAAGCTGTAATCTGGCTGTCCGTAAGGCTGCAGATGTTACAGACTCAAAGGAGTCTGAGATCGAATGTATGCTAGACTCAGAGGATAGCTTGTTAACATGGGTCTTAAAAAGTGAAATTTGTAACAACATGCTCGTCAAACTTTCCATCGTTATAGGTGTTATCAGAAGGACCATCAATAACACGCCAATGTCATCATCAATTATTCGTTGAGTAGCCAACCTTCGGAAGGAATGTCCACAGGAGGCGCATTGCCGAAGATTGGAGTCAAGAGGTGCTCTCCACCGAAGTGTCCAAATGGCAAGGCGGTCGTGGACCGAATCAAGAATGACAGGATGACTCTCGTCAAGGAAACCATCAGCAAGGGTAATTCATCACCAAAGTCTGGCAGCACGGACAGTTGGAAATTGTCCTCGTCCTTGGTCAGCATGTCAGGGTCACTCTCAGTGTCTGTCATAGATATCTCCGGCGCAGGTATAGTCTCATCATCGGTGGCGGTGGCCGTAGGGTCATCATTATCTGACAATTGTTCCCTGAGGAAGGTGACATGTGTGCCGGTACATAATAGTCATAGCACGTATATCCATAATAATCATTAGAAATCAGCGTATGCAAATAAGAGTAATTTATCACTTAGTCATGTATTCACATTATCTTTCCTAGTCTCTCAGACAAATCTCCCAGTCTCTCAGACTAAACCACCCAGTCTCTCAGACTAACACATCCCGTCTCTCAGACTAAACCTCCCCAGTCTCTAAGACTGAACTCCCTAGTCTCTAAGACTAACTCCCTGGCCTCTAAGACCAAACATTCCCAGTCTCCTAGACTAATTCCCTGGTCTCTAAGAGCAACTCCCTGGCCTCTAAGACCAATCCTCCCAGTCTCTAAGACTAATTATCCACAGCCTCTAAGGCTAATCCTCCCTCAGCCTCTAAGGCTGAACCTCCCTCAGTCTCTAAGACTGAACCTCCCTCAGTCTCTAAGACTGAACCTCCCTCAGTCTCTAAGACTGAATTATAAATATGAATTTTGAAATATGTATTTGTGCCTTTTGTTTGTAAAAAAAAATGTTTGTTCCCTGGATCTGGACGTTTTGTGTATGCAATGAAAAACAAGTCATGAAAACATTTTCGTGAGAGCCCTAATGATCGTAGTCTAGACTCGAGAAAGAATCCTAGTTCGCTACGATCGAAGCTCTGATACCAAGCTATCACACCCTTACTTTTGTGGAAGCGTGATTGTGGTGTGACTTTCTTAATATCATTGCATTCAATCATAACATCAACTATATGATAAAACCATAGGTATGTCATCCTTTAAATAAGTTCAAAACATAACAACATTGTTTTAAAACGTAGACACCAAATTCAAGTTTTATAAATCGTACAAATTGTTTTTGAGTTCATTAAGGACTCGTCAAAAGATATTGAATAATACCAAGGTTTGGAAGACATGTCTCGTCCAGGAATAAGACACACCGTCCAAACTCAAAGACCATGGATGACATCTTTATTCTCAACGCAGCATAAAAACTTCCAACGCCCGCCAGATCCATTAAAGTTTCCTGAAATACATGTAGTTTGAAAAACATCAACAAAAGTTGAGCGAGTTCATGTGTTTGTTTGTGTGTATGTATAAACCTTTGAAAATGTTGTAAGTATGTATGTAAGTCCCTGGTATGTAGCAATAAGGAAAAAGAGATCACCAATGGTTTGCAAAGCCATTGATATGTGTGAAGTGGTGCAGGAAGACTCAAACCTAGCAGATTTGAGCGTCAGGCACATAGTCACCACATGGTCCACTCAGCGGACTCAGGAGTGGGGCTCGCTACACCCGAATAGATCTATCACTCATATCCCTCGGTCCTACAACGAGGATTAATGGCCTTAAGTTCCACCTACCCACTCACATGATCTAAGTAGTAAAAACCCTCCCTACGCTAACCATACCATGTAAGTAAAAGTTTGTAATAATTGTCGCATGTATTTCACCCCCGGAGTATAAAACTGAAAACGGTAAAGAGAAAAGGGGGACATGAACTCACTGTATTGCGTCTTCAGTATGTGTAACCCAAGTCTCCTCAGCCAACATGACTACCTACAGTGTACTAACGTCTATTAGACGAACGGGCCGTGCCTTTGCTTAGTATGAAGGTTTTTGAGTTACGTTTCTTGTATTCTCAAAATTATTCCTAGTTGTGATTATTAGTTAAAATAATTATTTTAACTTTAAATTATAGTTAATGTCTGGAATAGTTGTTAAACAATATTTCGTATTCCTACTTCTCAAGTATTTTAACTTCGTATTTTCCTTCCCAAGGGTGGGGGTATTTCATACATGTATTTTCGTATTCGAAAGTGTATACCTTGCCATGTAATGGCGTCGTATTTCGGTGTATTGTTCCAAATAAAATATGTTAATATATTCCCAAAACCATATATTTCAAGTCTCACTTAAATATATATATAAACTTAATTTGTTCAATCATGTATTGTCCCATAAAATATATATTTTTCTCAAAAATTATATATCTTCTAAATATACTAGGAAAATATATTTTTAACTCCCAAAAATAATATATTTTCTCGTTGTAAAAAAAAATATGATATACTTGGTAATATTTACGAAATCATATTTTCACTTCTTTCATTTCCAAAATAAGACTTACCAAAAATATAGTGTAATGGTATATCCCGAAATATTTCATAAGTCACGTTCTTGTGTTCGGTTTCACAATATTATGTGTGTAACTTAAATATTCATTCCTTGTGATTTTTGGTATGATTTTGGAGTTGTAATTTCCATGGTATTTTGTATGTTATATTATTTTACCCTAAAATAATATAACTAGTTCACAGAATAAACAAACAATCACACAAGCGTTTTAGTGTAAAATATATATTCTAAATATATATTTATCAAATTTTATTTACGAAAATCAACCTCCGGCACTTAGTATTTTTGTAATAAAAATCATGGCGAAGTTTATTTCGAAAACCAAGTTAAAAATATATTTGTAACACTTGTTAGAAAAATATTTTCTAAGTGTTGAATTTTTAGAAAAAATTTGCCAGAGTTTCCTTTGTAAATGGAGGCGTCCATGCTTACTACCATATCATTTTCTTTTGTAAAATCATTCAAACAATTAACAACCAACAATATACAATCTCTAATCACCAATCTTGACAAAAATAAGCATAAACCATAAACTTATGAACTTGAAAAATTTATAAAAGCAAGTAGTAACTTACTAGCATAATTATTGAGTCTTGTTACCTTTAAAAATGTGATTAGTTTCTTAAAAACTTCATTTTTAAAGGATTTGAACATTTACAACTTCTAGTTATGATTTCTAAAAATATTTCTTTGTGAAATTTTCTTTTTACACAAGTGTTCCTACACTTGTTTATCCCTTAAAAATGCGTAAATTTTATGTAAGATCCAAGTGTTATCAAAACTAATATTTTTCACTTGGTTCTTTCGAAAAACCACTCATAGATCTTTAGATCTACAAGTTTACAACCCATTTTGATCTTTATTTTTCAAGAAAACATGTATGTAATCAAGTTTATAGCTTATGTGTGGATGATTTCATCATCCTACACATCTTTAACCGTCACATCTTGCTAGTTCATGTCTTTAAACATGATCTAGCAAGTTCATGTGATGAACCATACCATTTTATCTAGTAAACAATAATCAACAAACATAATAACACAAGAACAACATGATTTCACCTTTACTTTAACACTACTTCATCACTTGTTAGCTTTTGTTCAAGACTTTGATTATGTTCTTTAAGGTTCTTAATATTTCACCATTCTTTTCACTATTAACCAACAAAAATATGAAGAATATGAAGATCTAAGGCACTTACTACTAGCACAAGGCTAGGGGAGTTTCAAAGCGTAAAAGTGATGGATAAAAGAAAACGAGAGCGGTCCTTGAGCTTCCGAACACATCAAGCTTACTTGTAGGGTCTCTTGCACCTTTGGATGAGTGTAGATTGTATGAATGAAGTTTGATGGTGGTGGTATGGTGGTGGTAAGGTGGCGGCCGAACAAGGAGAAGAAAGAGAGAAGATGAGTGAAGTTTTGATGTTGTGAATGAAATGGTCATGATCCTCAAGTCTTACTTATAAACCACTAAACAACATCAAATATAATAATAAAAAAAATCATGGGAGTGTCCCCACTCCACACAACCGGTTCGAGGGGGGGTATGGGGTTGGTTTCTAATGATAAAGTTATAGTCTAGTTAGGATTTAAATGTTTAGTTAGTGCTTGAAGGTGTGTTGTTAATTATAAAGTGTGTTAGGGTGTTCGGGGACCCTAACTAGCTCAGAAAAGTAAAAACAATGTGTTTGGCAATATTTATGTGTTCCGGGTAAAGTCCGGTTGTTCGGTTGGGTGTTGTTCCGTTAAAGTGCTAAATAAATCTTTAAAGTGTCTTTTATGTTACTTTTAGTGACACATTTAATTCCCAACACTTTGGAAAGTATCTAGGACTATTTTGCCAAGTTTTTGCACTTTACTAGCATTATTAAATGCTGAATTTTGGTTATTTAGTGCAGAATTCTGCATTTAAAGTATGTTTTAGGCACTTCCCGGCACTATAACTATCACCTAGTGACGCAGTTTTATGGTCCTCACTTCCCTACACACTACCCTAGTGTGATACTTTATTTATGACTCATACTGGGCCTCAAAATACTGTATGTCTATGTGCTGGCATTGTCAGCATGTATCTGGGTTATCTGCTCACGGTGCTAACTGTGCTTTGTGCATCGGATTTGTCACTAAGAGTCTGTATGAAATAAATGGAGTGACAGTATGTAATGTGATGCACATGTATGTATGTAACATAAATCAGTAAGCAATTTAAATTAACAGTTGTAATTAAGCACAGTCATTAAGCATAAATCAATATTAATTAAGTGTACGGATGCATGCAAATTTGACAGTTGTCACACTTACCACTTTTGCACTCTCTTGTCCGACCAAGCTCTCCAACCTCACCTTTTCTCCGATTTCTCGCGATTCCGGTAAGATCTCGTCCTATATCTTGTACTTCCTTAATCTACACGCAGTCCTACACCTTTCTTTCTTTTGAATCTTAATTTTAACCGTGAAATCACCAGATTTGAGGTGTTCTAGGATGATGTCACCTTGGTGTTCTTATGAACTTCATGTTTTGGCCTCAATCCACCAAGAACAACTTAGATCTAACCGGTTTCCACATAAATAAACGAAGATCGTGCATAGATCTCAACATATTCACGGTGAAAAAGGATTGAGAGATGGTTTCTACCTTTCTTTCAACTCTTTTACACTCTGTGCACTCAAAACTGATAGAATCGGGCCTTGTCCTAGCCTTCTACTCTATCTTAATGATGTGTTAGCTCAAGATCCGACCTCTATCCACGAGACCACCAATTTTGGGTTAACCAAGAACAACCATCTTGAACCGGTTAACTGGTTGAACTTGGGTGATTCCTGTTAGATCGGGCTACTGGGGTCAAGGTGGAGTTCTGTTGATTAGCACGTTATCACGCCGTCTCGATAGAACTGCAAAACTATCAAATCAGCCAAGGGAGAAGACGATCAGGCCGACCAGGTCGGAGTGACGTTCGATCGGACTGCTGTCCGAACGGTGTGCCACCCGATCGGCTTGCACCTTGGGGTCCCACACTTAACTTTATTTCAAAATTTTGAGGATTAAACATTGAACGAGATGTCGTCGGATCAGACTACCACCCGATCGGATTGCCACTTCGACCATGTAATGTTTTGACTTCAACACTTAAACAATTTTCAACATGTTCAAATGCAATGGTTTGCCACCCGATCGAACTACAATCCGATCAAGTGATAAACTGCTGAGAACTTGTTCTCACTAAGTGTCCAACCTACCGGATTGTCGCCCGATCGAACGGTCGTTCGATCGATCGACCTGAAGGATAGAAACACTTCTGTGTTTTCAAAATGCTACAACAAAAACTTCAAAAGTCAAGCCATCATGCACAAACACATCCTTCCCAAAGGAGGAAACAATCCACTCGAAAGGTCACCCGATCGGATAACCATCCGAGCGGATTGCCACTTGATCGATCAGGCTACCCGATCGAATAGCCATCCGATCGGAGTACTGTCCGATCCACTAACACCTCTCTTCGTTTACGTATCGCTTATCGTTGTGCTATCATTCTGATCAGGCTAATCTCATTCTAAGTGCTCCCTTCAATCCATCATCGTTGTGAGTATAATCGAACCCTTTTTGCTTTCACACTTTTGGGTGTTACATACGTTACCTATATTCAAATCACATCAATCACACAACACTGTTTAAACGTTAACCGCTACTGCATGTTATACGTGACTTAATGAATGCTTGTTTGTTATGTTTACACATGGAATGCTGTCTACCTGCCTTAGCAACGATAGTACTATTAGTTTGGACTCAGCACCTGTTCACTCAGGGGTTGTTAAGGACAATTAAATACATGGGTCATAGTGGTGATCATGCATTACGAACTGCCTTGGGCAGTCAACCCGTAGTCATTGGTATCGATAGGTTCATGTCGATAACTAACATGCCTCATTTTACACTGTGTACGTGCTGGTTATGCGTAACAATTTCGAACTCTACTATATCTATTAAACTTGTATGCTCACCTTTACACTATGTGTATTGACTTTTACTTTAACGTATGTGACAGGTGCTTAGGATGCTTATTTGCTTTGCTTGCTGTGAAATCGAGGCTAGGAAAGGTCTAGAAACCAATAAACAATTGTCTGTACTTAAAAATCTGAGTTGTCAGAACAGAACAAATTAACTGGATTTTGCCTGTAATAATTATGTTATCTTTTATGACATGGTATGGGACATGTTGCTTTAAATAATTGGTAAATATAGTTGTTATGGAAACTTCTGGACAATCTGTTTCGTTCAGTGCCACGCCATGGTGTTTCCGCCACCGGTCAGGGTGTGACATCATGTACATCAAATAAGACTCTTCATGCTAAAGTTTCAATAAAAAAATATGTATTTGTATTTGCATGCAGATCAATATGTTTCCTTGGATTCGAATGATATTTTTTGGAAGAAGCTAGATGTTTCACCATCGGTATCTTTTCAAAATGATGATGTTAGCTATGATGATGAATTACTACTTTTTAAAGAATACTTTAACAAGCAATCTAAAGATTGGGAAAAAAGTTGGTTAAGAAAACTGAAGGATATATTTCGTCCAGGTAAAACCGACATTCAGGAACCTCAAGTTCAAAAAAAAACTTATGGACGACCAAGCTTGAAGAAATCGCAACAACAAAGTGCGATAAAGGAGCCGGAACCTCAAGCTAAAAAAACTCGTGAACGACCAAGCTTGAAGAAATCGCAACAATATGATGGTTGATATTCCAAAAGTATTTCATCCATACATAACAAATATACGAAATGTTAAACCCGATGGAAATTGTGGATTTCGAGCACTAGTTGTTTGCCTTGGACTTGATGAACATGAATACTATGAGTACTTTCGACAGCAAATAAGAGAAAAGTTACAAAATCGATATCATATCTACGCGGACATTTTTGTCAGGGATGTAAATTCGTTATATCATGACTTGTGTTTCTTTGGGTCGCCTTGTCCAGAAGAACACTGGATGAAAATGCCTGAAGCAGGTGTTCTGATTGCCAATAATTTGGTGTAATCGTCCATTCTTTAAGCATGTCAGACAGTTTCACTATTTTCCCGTTTTGGAGTGGTCCAGAAGTTCAACATCACAGAGCTCTTACAATTGCCCTAGTAAATGACGAGAACCATTATGTCGTGGTGGAATTACAAGGAGGGTACCCAATGCCTACAATCATGCCTTATTGGAATTTTTGCAACATTAGCATGTATGCGGCTGGATGGGAGACCATGTATAGGTGGCGTCTAGAATTATAAACCCAACTTTATCGTCGTGAAAGTGGTTTTGTCGATCTAGGTGATTAATTGTTTTAATGTTTGCACGTTTACTTTTTTATTAGATGGACTTTTATTTATTTATGATGAACTTTTTCACTTTCGTGTTTATAATAAAGTGTCTTGATTATTTATTTATTAATATTGTTATTAATACTAATAATAGTATAACAAAATATAAAAAAGTAACAAAAGTATTATAAAATAAAATAACATAAAAAACATAATTATTACTTTTGACTTTTATAATAAAATAATGTAATAAAGTAAATAACATAAAAAACATAATTATTACTTTTGACTTTTATAATAAAATAATGTAATAAAGTGCTTAATCATTACCAAGTTTGACTAATTGGTATATTAATCCATATCTTGGGTGTATTTATCACACCCCTTCTCTAAACAGTATCTAAATGAATTTGTATTTGATGCAATTAATGTTGTATCGTGAAACTCGAGCTACAAATGCTTATTATTACATAACCTTATGTGTAATGTATGTGATCTGATATAGTTTGACCGAACAGGTCGAGTTATTTTTTATCGGACATAAATATATTATTTTAAAAGTTTTTGATAAGTACTTAAAAGATAAAAAAAATTATCACTAAAAGGCTAACAGATGTTATCTAGTAATGTAATGCTTAACTTTGTAGAGTTAAGATTTCACACAAACTTTTTCTTATTTAAAAATAGAAGAACGGATCTTGAACGTTGATTAATTGAATTAAGGTTTAAGATTTTTTTAAAGGAAAAGTTCATGAACAAACACAGGAACACCTCAAACCAAGGCAGCCAATCGCACAACAACAAACATTACATAATTACAAATTTAAACCAATCGCACCAAGTAATCGAATTACCTTTTATCCTGCTCTTAAACCACAAAAAACTCAAGGCTTTTATTTCACTAATAATGTCTTCGATCTTAGCTTCTTTGTTATTAAAAATAACCCCGTTCCTCGTCTTCCAAATGCACCAACATCCAATTTTAATCAAACCCTTGTGTGACAACCCTCACAATTACAGGTACCGTACAATTGATTAATCTTAATTATGTGCTTAATGACTGTGCTTGATTACAACTGACAATTTAAATTGTTTTATGATTTTTGTATCATACATACACATGCATCATATCACATACTGTCACTCCATTTATTGCACACAAACTTTAGTGACAAATTTGATGCACAAAGCACAGTTAGCACACTGAACGGATAATTCAGAAACATGCTGACAATGCCAGCACATAGACAGACAATGTTTTGAGGCCAGTATGAGCCAGAGACAGGGTACTACACTAGTATGGAGTGTAGGGAAGTGAGGACCATAAAACTGCGTCACTAGGTGATAGTTAAAGTATCGGGACGTGCCTAAAACACACTTTAAGTGCAGAATTCTGCATTTTCAGCAAAAATTCAGCATTTAATAAGCTAGTAATATGCCAAATATATGGCAGAATGGTCCTGTATTGTTGGACCGTTGTGTGAGCCTAAATAGTCAGTATAAGTAGTTCATCATCAAGTACAAAGGCGGAATCAATGTAAAAGATGTCAACACAGCTTGTTCCTTCCTAATTATCTCTTTACTGATCAATCCTGAGCTTTTACACGTTCAAATGACAAACGGACAGCACCTCGACTCAGAACATATGACCTAATTCCGCTCCAAATGACACAATAACATGGCTATATATAGTTGTGGTGATTTCGCTTGAACATGACATGGCTGTTTCAAGCGGAATAAGTAATTTCGCTTGAACATGTCAATGTTCATTTCAAGCGGAATTAACTTCATAATTTCGCTTGAAATGCACATAGCCACTTTCAAGCGGAATTACCCAATTTTACACATAAAACCCTATATTCAACCCTGTTGTGTGCTCGTTTATCCTATCTAGACATAAGACTCGATTAAGACGAAGTTAACAGACACTAGATGCACCAACAGACTCACCCTTGGATGTTGACGAAGTCTTCGGCGTCAAGTCTTTAGTCTTTATCTCTTTCCAAATTGTCTTGACATTGTAAAAGCTTCCTTCAAACTCCAATCTTTAATCTACAATCTCCCCTTTGAATGTTGATCCAGAATTCTGACTCCCCCTTTCACAGACTCCCCCTCTCGGTATACTGGGACTCGAATTTCTGGTTCAAACTTTAACATTTTGCTGCCATGGGGATGTTGAATCCTGTTTCCTGTTTCTCAAACATATAATATTACAATCTATACACACTTAAAAAATTTTCAATTGTTCATCAGTTTTAGAAATCCACTCAAGTATTCAGGTCCAAGTTAATGACCCTGATTACTCAATTAATCTACCAAGTCCAATTTAATGACCTTGGTTGATCTGTGACAAAAACAAACTGATTTTTGTTCAAGTATTTTCAAACATTTTCTAAAAATTACAAGTTTCAAGTTAATAAACTTGTTTTAAACTTTCCAACTTCTCAAGTTTAAAATATGAAGCTCCCAACTCATCATCCAGCTAGAATCTTTCTGCATTTGCTCCAACGTTCTGAATCTGAAGATAAAGCAGAAATGAAAAATCTTTTTGAATTTTAACAAAGTTTCTAAACTAGAAAATGAATTACAGAAATTAAAATGTAGAATGTAATGAAAGTAAACTATTTACAAACATATTTTTGGTGAGCGTGTTAGGGAATCATATCAGCTATCAGACAAGTCACTAGTACCATTAAGCTTTAATTTCATACTCAGAATTAAACAATTCACTTAGATTGTCGATATGCTGATCCACTTAAATTCTCACACAATTTTCAATCTGTTCAGGATACGAATTAGGTGGATTAAGAACTTAAACTCATTCATGTGTCCCACCTCTTGAATATACTCCCATATCCAGATCCCAATATTTAGTCTTACAGGTGAGTATACCACAGATGATAGAGCTCAGGTCAGAACTTCCGTTCAGCAGAGAGATGACGGTTCGACTTAAGGTGTGTTCCCTTTAGAGAATCTTTTTTACAACAGCACATGATTAACATTTTTCAATGATTCATCATTTTTTATGCTGAGGGCGATGCTATGTTTCAAGCAATGCATAAAGTATTATACGGGGACTAGGCCATTGCTTTCGCAAAATCAGAAGTCCCGGGATAATACCCTAGATATCACTGAGCATAAAGACCTAATATTTCAGAAAGAGGGACCTTTTAAACAAGATTTGAGGGGTTACCTATATATCCAAGTAGTGTTCCCCACTAAATAAGCAAGTTTAAATTTTTATGTTTATATCCTGAACAAACCTATTAAATGTGTAAAAACCTATCGGCACATCATCAGCGAGACTGTTTAACACTATTAAACTTTACAAATCTTTAGCATACCATAACTGTCAAGCTAATGTACTATCATTTTCCCTTTTTACGCAAGCTCTTTTTCAGTTTTCTATTGTTTTTGGATTTTGAAATTTTCTCATGTTTTTGGATTTTGAAATTTTATCATGTTTTTGGATTTTTGAATTTTTTACTGTTTTTGTATTTTCTGAAAATATTTACTCCCCCTAAATACCAAAACAAGTAAAAAAATCAACAAACCATTGCAGATTGTTTCTCAACATCATCATCTACAATGTTATCCTCATCAACACCAATAATCCCATTCGACACCGAGAGAAGCTTCATACCATTTAGTTTTAAAAGATATTTAAAACGAGTTTTGTCAAAAGCTTTGGTATGTAAATCAGCTTTCTGTTCGTCAGTGTGGATTTTCTCAATTCGTATCAACTTATTCTCGAAGCAATCTCGGATGAAGTGATGACGAATTTCTATATGTTTAGTTTTAGCGTGATGTACTGGATTTTTCGTTATACTTATTGCGGCCTCGTTATCAACAAAGATAGGGGTGTTAAGAAATTGCAAACCGTAGTCGCGCATCTGTTGCTGGATCCACAAGATCTGAGAGCAGCAACTGCTAGCAGATACATACTCAGCTTCACATGTGGATAGAGCCACAGAGGTCTACTTCTTACATTGCCAGGTGACCAAGCGTGGTCCAAAGAACTAACAACCCGCTGTTGTTGATTTTGCATTGACTTTGCAGCTTTCGTAGTCGGAATCAGAATACCCTTCGAGCATGAAATCGCCTGTTTTTGGATACCACAACCCCAATGAAGGAGTTCCTTTTAGGTAGCGTAATATCCTTTTCACAATCACCATGTGTGAAGCTCTGGGGCTTGACTGAAACCGTGCTACGAGGCACGTTGGATACATGATATCGGGTCTTGAAGCAGTTAAGTACATCAACGATCCTATCATGGAACGATACGTCATTTCATCAACCCTGTCTCCGGTGAAATCTGGGTTTATCCCATGATTAGTCGCTAGAGGGGTTGAAGTCCCAAGAAGAATTTCATCTCCCCCATCGATGACATTTTAAACTTTTGCTTCATAACTGATTCAAAATCTTTGCACAGATTTTCATTCGTTGACCCAAATATTATGTCATCCACGTATATCTGAACGATCAGAAGATGTCCGTCGACCTCTTTGGTGAAGAGAGTGGCATCTACTTTTCCACGGATGAAGCTGTTGGCTAGTAGGTGTTGAGACAAAGTCTCGTACCAAGCTCTCGGGGCCTGGTGTAAACCATACAGCACTTTATCTAGCAAATAAACCTTGTTTTTGTGGATTGGATCGGTGAAGCCCGGTGGCTGTCTGACATATACCTCCTCTTTAACCTTCCCATAAAGAAATGCCGATTTAACATCTAACTGAAAGACTTTGAAGTTTTTCTAGGATGCAAATGCCAGAAAGATCCTAATTGCTTCTAGTCGAGCCACAGGAGCATAAACTTCTGTAAAATCAATACCCTCCTGTTGACTAAAGCCCTGGACTACGAGTCGAGCTTTGTTTCGAACAATAACTCCTCGGTCATCTCTCTTGCATTTAAATACCCATTTTGTGTTAATTTTCCTGTGACCATCCGGCAAATCTACCAACTTCCACACTCCTAACTTCTCGAACTGACTTAACTCTTCTTGCATAGCATTGACCCAAGAATCTTCAGTTAACACCTCTTTGTATGTTCTCGGTTCGATCTGCGAAATAAAACAACTATGTGAAAAATCAGTTTGTAAAGAAGCAACTGTAGAATAAAAGCAAGTAAGGCCTTGGTCAATTTGACGTCTTATGCGAACGCCTGATTGCAATTCTCCTATGATCAATTCCTCTGGATGGTATGAAAGAGTTCTTGGCATCACTTCGCTTGGAACATCTACATCGCTCTCCAGATTGGTAACATTCCGATTTGCAACTTGTTCACTGACTGGGTTTGTTTGATCTGAAATCTGAATTTGCTCCCCCTCAGAATCTGAATCACCATGATCAAATATCGGCATATTCTCAGATTCTTGATTATCATTCTGTTCCGTCTGATTATCAGGAGTAACTTCATTTTGTTGGACATCATCATGTTCACCAGCATTGCTTGGACCTACTTCATTGTCATTTGAAGTTTGTCGTGGTCGCCTTGAATACTCGGCTGGGAACCTTTCCTGCGATGACTCATACTCCCTCAGAATATCCAACTCGTCAAAGAAATCTCCTTCTTCTTCTGGTTCTTCCATCATGTCAAACGAATCCCACAAAGTGTCGTAATGGTAATGCCATGAATCTCCAGGATTCTGCGGCGGCATTGTATTACCTTGACATTCAACATTGTGAGCTTCAATAATCTGCTTCAGACTTGGAACGAAGACTCAGCGTAATGGACTTGCATAACCGATGAATATTCCCTCAATACTCTTCGGACCAAACTTTCCAAAAGGCTCTAGAACAGTACAGGGTGACCCAAACGGTTCAAGATACTTCAGATTTGGTTTGCGGTTATTGATCAACTCAAAGCACGTTTTGTTGAATTTCTTGACAGTGAGAACTCTGTTGAGCGTATAGCATGCGGCTGCAACTGCATCTGCCCAAAAGTTAATCGGTAACTTTGAATCAGTAAGCATTGTTCTGGGCGTCTCGATTAGTGTCCTATTTTTACGTTCTGCAACTCCATTCTGTTGTGCAGTATATGGAGCACTAAACTCATGCAATATACCTCTTTCATCACAAAATTCTTCCATCTTGCTGTTCTTGAATTCAGTACCATTATCACTTCTAATTCTTTTGATATGCCTTTGGTACAGATTTTCAATCTTTCTGAACAACCCCATCAAGCTATCAAACGTCTCATCTTTTGTCATCAAGAATGATACCCACGAAAATCTGGAATAATCGTCAGTAACCATAAGACAATAGTAATCACCAGTAATACTTTTGACGTTCACTGGACCAAACAAGTCCATATGAAGTCTCTCTAAAGGTCTTGAGACTGAATTGACTTGCTTTGAGGGTGTGACTTTTTCTTCTGCTTGCCTTTGACACAGCTAATGCACTCCCCTTCCAGATGAAAACCTTTAATGTGAACACTCGTAACTAAATCATTGTGCACCAGATGATTCATTTTCCTCAGATGTATATGCCCCATCTTGCGGTGCCACAACTGTGATTCTTTCTCCGTTGCTCTAGACACAAAACAATGGGCCTGACCCGTGGTTGTATTTTCTACGCTCATATCCAACACGTACAGATCATTGACTCTTGGTGCCCTCATGATAATCCATTCTTCAGGAACAACAAATCCTGGTTTCAAGATCAAACATTCTTTGTCTGTGAAGTGAGTTGTATACATCCTATCACAGATCTGAGAGATACTCAGAAGGTTGTTCTCAAGCTCGGCAATGTAATTAACTCTTTCAAACGTAACAATCCCATTTGATAACGTTCCTTCACCAACTATTCTACCACCTTGATTACCTGCGAATCCTACATAACCTCCATTGAAATTTCTAACATCGTACAACAATGTTGTCTTCCCTGTCATGTGCCGAGAAGCTCCACTATCCATAATCCATCGTGAAACGGATCTTGGAAGCTCCTGCACAAACCACAAACACTTTAGTTAGATTTGGATGCTACCCAAGCCTCTTTTGACTCAGGTAACTCAACTTTGATGTGAGATTTTGTAGTGTAAAGTGGTGGAAAATTTTTGTCATTCATTTTTAGTCTTTCTTCAGACCCAACCTCAACCTTTTTGTATAAGAAAAACTCATCTTTCTGAGGTTGACCAGATGATTGGTCTTTCTTTTGAACATTTTTCTTTTCAGAAACCATGGATTTTGATTTTTCAAGTTTCTCATAGTAATCCAAAGGTACATCCAACTTTACCGGTGTGGTAGAAGATGATTGTTTTTCAATCTCAGAAACCTTTGGGTTTGAAGAACTTGTCTTCTTTTCAGTAACTTTTGGCTTCCATGTTTGTTGAGATGATGCAATCCGTTTGTAAAATTTGTCATTTTTAGTTACCACATTCTTAACAGGTTCAGTTTTGATTTTAATGTTTTCACTTTTCAAAACCTTTTTCTCAACAATCAATGGAGCCTTTCCCTTCACATCATCTTTCTTTCTTGAATTTATCACAACGTCAGTCTTAGGCTTCAATATGTCCAACTTGATTACATTTAAAGCATATTCGGGTGTCAACTACCCGACTTGTGCCTTCAGACTGAGGCTGTGAAGCCTTCTTCTCAAAGAATTCTTCATTTGATTTCAAAAAAATCTCAGATTCCTCATCAGTGAGTGAACTTGAACTGTTCACAAACACTTTCTTCTCAACAAACTTCTTGTTTTGAACATTTTTCCTTTGATAATTCTTACCAACCTGATAACCACCCGACCATCTGTTTCGATTGTTGTTATAAAAACGTGGTGGAACAACAGGTTTTTTATAGTAAGCCTTATCTTTCTCAAAATTTATTTGCCTTTTTGTTTGTTTTAAGCTTTTCACTTCAGACAAGTCAATTTCAATCAATTTGAACACGTTTGTCAATTTAGCAACATTTACATTCTCCAGGGGAAACTCAGAATCCGAATACAACTTATCCAATCCCGACATCTTGTACATGAGAAGATTAGGTTCTTCATTTAAGTTGTTTTTGGACTTTGATTTCGGAATGTATTTGTCCAAGAAACATTCATCTTCCTCAGTAGTGTCACTTTCAGATTTTAGAACATTTTCAACCACACTTTTCACCACTTCAATTTGAACACTATCGTCATCGGAAGATGAAGTAAATGTGACATCAATCGTGTCCGGAAGTTTCACTTCATTATTATCTTCAACATTAACCAACCCTGATTGTTTTTTCGAATAATTGTTTAGAACTGGTGGTGGAACTTGATGATAACCCACCCCAGTTCCATCCGAAAAAACATCTTCGCCTGCTTTGTTTTTCCCGATGGGTTTGGGAACAATGTGTTGCAAAACAAAGCTTGCGGAGTTGTAACTTTTTAGTTTCAACTGGATGCGTTCATTTTCAATTTCAGCTTCTTGAAATTGAAGCTTCAACTTTGCAATTTCATCCAGTTGCTGGTTGATTAACTCTTCTTTTACCCGAAGAACTCCCGACAGATGAATATTTTCCTTAGTTGTCTTACCATTTCTTTCATCAACATCTTTAACCGTTCGTTTAAGCTTCTCAAATTTTTCTGAAATCTGACGATTTTCAAGAACTAACTGCTCATTTTCTTTCCTAACTCTTTCTTTGTCATTTTTATCATTTTCAATTTTGTCAGTTAATTCTTTTAATCTGTCGTTTGAAGCTTTCAACAATTTATCACGGTTAAGGATCTGTTCTTCCACACTTCTGACTCTACCAGTCAGATCTTCAACTTTCTTACCATTGAGGTAAGTGATTGTACTACAAACTTTACACTCTTTGATGCAATTTTTGCAGTCACTGTCACATTTGAATTTCTTACCTGACTCACATGTTGACGCATTTGAACTAACCTGGCTTTTAGACTCAGATTCAGACTTAGAGTCTACCTCAAGTTCCTTAGCAGCCAGCACCTTGTCAGCCATTTTTCCCAAGTTTTCAGCTGTCAATTCCTGTGACGTATCAATGATCCCTTCATCTATCTTCTTTGGCTTTTCCTCTTTTTCTTTCTCTTTTTCTTCTTTTTTCTCTTCTCCACTTCCCCACCATAATCTTTGCCAACCCTCTTCTTCTTCAATAATTTGTTGAATCATGGTATCAAGATTGAGGGTCTTTGAATCAATAGCAATGTTTCCCATGGGGTCAAGATAACATTCTCTGTCTGGATCCCATCTCTTCGCCCTTTTAGCTTCAGTGAATATACCAGATATTCTGATCATCCTGGTTTGAGCTTTCATCTTTCTGTTGACATACTTCTCTTGTTCATTTCTGTTGTCTTTAAAAGGAACAGGCTCAACAGACTTTGCCATAAACGCATATCCAACCGCATCCTCCTCTGGTAACAACTCGCTCCAGTCAAAACCTTTGTCGTCATGAATTACAGCGAGAGCTCTGGATTTCTCTTTGGATGTATCCTCAAGCTGCTTCATTCTTGGCGGTTCTGATTTGTTCTGATGATAAATCGCTCTCTTGTAATAATCTTCTCTGAACGGATTTTCAGAATCATCAGCATAAGCATTTCGGCACTCTCTTTTAAAATGACCTTTCTGTTTACACTTGAAACAAGTAACTTTTGACTTGTCAAAGCCTAACTTGGTAGATGGTCCACCAATAGACTTTCTTCCTGTAATCTCCATAAAACGTTGTGCTCTTCTCACTGCACTGGCCATACACCACCTTATGTCGATCAATTCCATCTCCTCAGGGTCTAATTGATCATAGTCTTCCTTTGTTAGGTTGGTGTTGCCTATTTTGCCTGCCACAAGGCTCTCATACGACTCTAGCACAGAAGCTAAGAATACCATCTGCTGCTTTGCAGATTCCTCGCTGAAGTTTTGAGCATTCTTTAAATCCACAGCGATGTTGCATTGAAATAAGTTCTTTGCAGCTGATTGGCTTGAAGTTGACGAAGAACCACTGTGAAATCCACTGCTTGAACTCTCTTTGCTGGATGTGTTGGAATTTTCAGCAGAGAAAGCTGTCTTGGGAGACGCATTCTTGGGAATCATGCTTTTTGGATAGTACAGCTCCAAGTTCTGCTGATACGAAGAATGATTTACTTTGTGTGATTTCTTTATCTCCAGCTCGTGACTCTCCAGTCTTTCAATCAACAAATCAACTGTAAGCTTCTCCGACTCGATCAAATTCTTCAACATCAATGCAAAGTATTGCCAATCCATCTCATCTGGAAACGAGTCAAACAATTTGTCGACTAATTCTTCTCGAGAATATATAATTCCATGTCTAGCCAGCTCTAACTTCAAGTGTCTAAACCTCTCAATCATCTTAGAAACAGATTCATTTTTTAAACAACTAAATAAATCAAACTCTTTTCTCAACAATTTCTTTTTGTTTTTTACTATTTCAGCAATTCCCAAGCATTTCACTTCTAACTTTTTTCAAAGATCTGTAGCATTTTTGTACTCGATCAATGATATTATATCTTCTCTGACAGACTGAAACAGCAATGCGACGCACTTTTGCTCGGCAACAAAATTCTCTATATCCTCAGTTTGTGTCAGATTTTCACCACGTTGTCCTCCATCACTGTATCCATTCTTTAGACTTTTCCAGCTGGGATATGCAAATGCCTTTAACCACTCTTCAAATTTCTTGGCCCACCGACTGTACTCTTCAATTGCCATCAACTTTGGAGGTTTGTTATATGTGCTGTATGCACTTTCCACGCTTAAGGTGTCAGACACAATTTTCTTCGTGTTCGGAGTGCTCTCATTGGTGTTGCTAGAAGTATCATCTCTAGAGTTTCCAGCAAAGGCATGCATATCACTAAAAGGATTCATGAATTCGTCCATCTTTCACGTACCTGAAACAGTCAACAAACACTGAGAAAATTTTTGAAATTTTGAAAACAACAACTTCAAGCGGAATCAGTTGAAGTGAAATAGCTTCAAGCGAAATCAGATTTTAAGCGAGATAGCTTTTCAAGCGGAATACTGCTCAAGCGAAATCAGGTTAGAAGCGAAATCACTTATTTCGCTTGAACTTTCAAGCGGAATCTGATTTCGTTGGAAATCAATGGCAGTTTCAAGCGGAATCAGTAACTCTAAAGCGAAATCACTTATTTCGCTTGAATTTTCAAGCGGAATCAACCAGAAAGGCTAATTTCGTTTGAAATCACACATACTATTTCAAGCGGAATTAGTATGACATCAGCATGTTCGAACAATTTTTCAAGCGGAATTACAAGTTTTTATCAGAATTAGTTCGAATTTAGGTCCAATACTTTCAAGGATTAGTTAACACTATGTTTCGCTTGATATATGTGAGTTTTAAGCCATTTTGACCGTTAAATTTTGTTCAAATCAGAAAAGAAAGAGTAGAAGTGTGAGAATTCGATGAAATCAAGCTGAATTGGTATGAACTCCTCGTCCTGAGCTCTGATACCACTTGTTGGACCGTTGTGTGACCCTAAATAGTCAGTATAAGTAGTTCATCATCAAGTACAAAGGCGGAATCAATGTAAAAGATGTCAATACAGCTTGTTCCTTCCTAATTATCTCTTTACTAATCAATCCCGAGCTTTTACACGTTCAAATGACAAACGGACAGCACCTCGACTCAGAACATATGACCTAATTCCGCTCCAAATGACACAATAACATGGCTATATATAGTTTTGGTGATTTCGCTTGAACATGACATGGCTGTTTCAAGCGGAATAAGTAATTTCGCTTGAACATGTCAATGTTCATTTCACACGGAATTAACTTCATAATTTCGCTTGAAATGCACATAGCCACTTTCAAGCGGAATTACCCACTTTTACACATAAAACCCTAAATTCAACCCTGTTGTGTGCTCGTTTATCCTATCTAGACATAAGACTCGATTAAGACGAAGTTAACAGACACTAGATGCACCAACATGTATGCTTTCCTAAGTGTCGGGAATTCATTGTAACATAAAAAGATATATAAAAGGCATTATACGGAATAATTAAGCACTTTAACGACACGGTATCTAACCGAACAACCGGACATTACCCGGAACACTAAAATTTTGCCAAACACATTGTTTTAGTATTTCTTGGCTAGTCATGATCCCCGAACACCTTAACACCCACTAAATTCTCTAGTAACTAATATATGTAAACATGTACTTGGATTTTGACTATCATTTACCAACAATCATCAAAATTACATCTAGACCCCCTCCCCCCTACATCTAATCGGCCATCACCACCACTCCATGCACCATACTTCCAAGATTTCATCTTAATATTTTATTGGATTGATTGCTTATTGTTTTGAACAAAATATAATGAAAGATCATTATAAGTATGGCCAAGATCCCTCATATCTTTCATCTTACACTTCACAAGATTCACCCCACTCTCTCACTCACTCTCCTCTCTCCCTCTCGGCCTCACTATAACCGCCACCACCACCATATCACCACCACCATATCACCACCACATTCTTCCATTTTTGAGCTTCATTCAAGTGCTAGAAGGAGGATCTAAGGAGCTTGAAGTTGTGGATCATCTGTGACAACTGTCACTTTTCCGTACATTCCGTACACTAAATGAACAGTGATACGTGCTTTAATAAACGTACATGATCTAGTTTACAAGACAAATAAAATTTTGAATTCCATGCAAGTGAATTCATGCACGTTCTATACTACCAAATATTGCTTTAAGCATTAACGAGAGCGTCGCGTCAGAAATATTAGTAAACTCACCAGTAAGACACATCGTGTCAACAGAACTGCAGAAAGCGGTCAGACATTAGAATTGGAGCCTAGGTGTAGGTCCAACATCAAGAATGCACTAAAACCCAAGAATACATACAAGGGTTTACATATATACCATCCGGAACCTAAAATACGCACTGAAAAGCACCCGAAACGCACTTTAAGTGCAGAATTTATTAAATTCAGCACAATTCAGCTTTTAACAACATAAATATTGTGCAGAAATGTCATTTTATCATTCAGAATATTTCCCTAAGTGACGGAAATCGAAAATATTACAAAAAGGTACTTAACGACACTTTAAATGCTTATTAGGCACTTTAACGGATCAGTATCCAACCGAACAACCGGACTTTACCTGGAACATAAAAATATTGACAATAACATTGTTTTCCTTTTCTGAGCTAGTTAGGGTCCCCGAACACCCTAACACCCGTCACAAAACACTACAAACTAGTAATTAGTTTAAACTCCTAACCAAACCAACTACTACTTAACCAATTGGTTGAAATCCAACTAGATAACCCCCCCCCCAACAATCGGCCCCCCAAGAGGAGACACACTCTTACAAATTTGATTATTTTAATCCCATTTGTCTAATATCTTGTTGACATATTGCTTAGTGGGTAATACATATACATGGTCTATAAATAAGACCATAAGAACATCCATCACATTCATTCACTTCACAACATTTCACACACTCTCTCCCCTTCTCCTTCTTTGAAATCGGCAGCCACCACCACACCACCCTACAACCTCCTTCAAGTCACCTTCTTGCCATTTTCCATCCATACAAAGGTGCAGTGGCGGATCTAGGATTCCGACCAAGCGGGCGGGAACGTTTTATAAATAAGCGGTAACGAAATCGAAAAAAACGTCAAATTTTTCCAAAATTTACACTAAAAACGTCAAAAATTTTCCGACCAAGCGGTAGCGGAGGCTACCCCTTGGTCTAATATATATCCGCCCCTGCAAAGGTGCAAGAAGGTGAACAACGAAGCTCGGTGCGTTCGGAAGTTGAAGGACCGCTCTCATTTGCTTTTATCCACCACTTTTCTACACTCAAACTTCCCTAGCCTTGAGCTAGTAGTAAGTGCTTCTAATCCTCATCTTGATCTTGTTTTTTATGGTTAATAGGTGATTTAATGGCTAAAAATTAAGAACCCACAAGAACATAATGTAAAGTCTTGAATATAAGATGAATATGTTGGATAAAGAGAAGATATATGTGTAAAACATGATAAATCTGAGTAATACAAACACTAATCTGCTGTAAATAATATATGTTATGATATAAATCATTATTAGGACAAATGGTGTTCGTATGCGTGCGTTTTAGTAACCTTTAAACTAAAAACAGCTTGCTGAGTTGTATTTTCAGCCGACTTTAACTAGCTGTAACAGGACCATAACTCAACGAAAAATGTATTTTCTGAAGCCTAGATTCATGTATTATGAAATACGGTTCTAATGGCACTAGAATCATAATTTTTAGACTTCGTTTACTATTTTTAAAGTGTCATTCTGTAACGGCAGCTAGAGCTGCATTTTTCTGCTGAAAATATACGTTCTGTTTTCTGCAATAACATGAGTTCTGTGTAGAGTTAGATCATGAAATTGGTACTGTAGATGGATACTGATGTCGTAGTAATTTTCCCATTGGAATTTCCTCAATCCGACTTACAATGAATTTTTAGTGAATTATTCCGTAGGCTGCAGTCAGAAAATAATGAATCTGATTGCAGTCCGGAAAATGGTTTTGTTATAAAATATTGGCAATGAACTGGACCCCGATATTTTTACACAATAAAATTTGGATCG
Organism: Helianthus tuberosus; assembly: GCA_030545235.1. Taxonomy (NCBI): domain Eukaryota; kingdom Viridiplantae; phylum Streptophyta; class Magnoliopsida; order Asterales; family Asteraceae; genus Helianthus; species Helianthus tuberosus. The sequence goes on along the minus strand of CM060385.1, from coordinate 62,777,018 downwards.
TTTGAGATATTTTGTAAAAATTTGGAAATTTTTGGAATAAGTTAACTATTTTATTAAAATGCTCGAAAACAGTCCAGTTTTGGATATTTAAGTTGAAAAGACATAAGTTGTAATTTGCTTGTCTAAATGTCGAGTATGTTACCTGAGGAAAAATATATATATTTGTTGATTACTAAACTTTGTGCTAAATGTATGTGGTATGTATAATACGTGCTAATATATTAGGACTTGCAAATACACATACAACATATTTAGATAAAATACATAATTGGGTGCAAAGTGCAAAATACAAAATACTTATATTTATTTTTGAGAAAATAATATAAGTAAGGCACTTAGTTAAAAATATAACTTATTTTTAACACAAGAATACGTACACAAAAGATAGTGACTTGTACTTGTGCGACACAAGTCTAGTGACTAACGTTAATAAAACACGTTTAGGTCACGACGCTAGCAAAGCAAATCCGGTGAAGTTTACGACGCAAGGAATGCAAAGTTGTGAGTTCATGCTCCCCCTTTTCTATAACTGTTTTTGGTTTTATAACTCTCGGGGGTGAAATACATGTTACAAATATTACAATTTTTACAAGTGATAAAAATACAAGAAGCACTCTTGGTGAGAACGAGTACCGAGTGCAATACGAATTGAGAATACAAAAATACGAGAAGCACACTTGGTGAGAACGAGAACCGAGTATGGTGTGCTTTAAGAAATGCCTAAAAATACTAGATCATGTGAGCATAGACTTAATACTTAAAATGCCATAAGGTCTTGGTGAAAACTAGTACCAAGCCGTTAAAAACATTCAGTAATTAGGGACGAGGGTTAGATCTAACGGGTACGGCCGAACCCCACTCATGGTCAAAACTAGTACCTAGTAGTGCTTCGGAGTCCCAGTCGAGGGTAATCGACACAGTCGAGGTAAATCGACTCAGTCGAGGGAAATCGACACGGTCGAGGTTAATCGACACGGTCGAGGTTAATCGACACGGTCGAGGTTAATCGACACGGTCGAGGTTAATCGACACGGTCGAGGGTAATCGACACGGTCGAGGGTAATCGACACGGTCGAGGGTAATCGACACGGTAAAGGAGCCAACGCTAATGCTCCATATGTTCTCACATGCCTTAAAGGAGCCAACACTAATGCTCCATAAGTCCTCACATGCCTTAAAGGAGCCAACACTAATGCTCCATATGTCCTCACACGCCTTAATGTCCTTGTACAAACATTCACTTAGTACATGGTGTACACAAGAAAACTTGATTTATACAAGAATACTTTATTTATACAAGATACATACCATGTTTTCATACACGGTATGCAAAACGCATGAACTCGCTCAACTTTATGTTGATGTTTTCCAAAATTACATGTATTTCAGGTGACAGGATGGATCTTGGGCGCAAGTGTCGTAACTAGAAGTAGAAGACAAGTTTAGATGTCATCCACTTTTGTTGAATTGTAACCTAGATGAAGGTTGTGTTTTAAAACTTAAATAACAAGTGTTTGTAATACTCAAAATTTTCCGAATGGATTAACATCGTTTTAAATCATGTAGTTGTTTATTATGATTGAATGCAATGATAATAAGCTAGTCACACATCATACGCTTCCGCAAAAGACAGGGTGTGACAGTTTGGTATCAGAGCTTCGATTGTAATGAACTAAGATTCTTTCTCGAGTCTAGACTACAATCACTAGAGTTCTCTCACGAAAACGTTGTACAAAAAGGTTTTCATTGCATTCACGTAAGCGCTAAGATCCACGAGTCGAACACTTTTCAAAGAAAAGACATGGCAAGGACATCAGTGAGGAACACCTTTAAGATAAGGTGCCGACCAAGGCATAGTCTGCATGAGTTAGACTTGCCAAAGACAAAAATGAACCCCCCAAAAACGAGAGTTATACGTGATATGATACATTAAATTGCTTGATTACGCTATATAGCATATGTGTTATTGATATACATACATACAGATAAGTGTACGGAATGATTATTGACGTGAATAAGATACTTTCGACTCCGACTCCTGTTACTATACGTAACTCGCACGATGAAGCTACCGACCTCGCGTTCATTGCAAAACTCATAGCTAGAGTGATTACCAGACGAGATTCTGAGCTCGCTTCCGTAGGAAATGGCTACTCTTCTCTCTCGATCGCGAAGGTGCCTGACTACGATAGTGACGACGAGGCAGAGGCGGCAACCTTGAACGAACTCTTAATCAACGGGACGAGATCCCTGCGGCTTATGTGAAGCAAGATTGACGATATACTTGACCAGAAAAGGGAGATGAAGTATTCATCACAAAGGTGCCCCTCCAACTACTAGGAATTCTCTCTATTCCTATCCCATCTAATCATCGTGCCCATACGCGCGTAACGATAACAAATGTTAGCGCATGGACCACCGCAATGGTCCTTTCCATGACAAGAGGTATAAGGACAGTAGTGTCCCCTCCTAGATCGATCATCTGCTTGGACGAGAGAAAATTTGGGGTAACTGTGCAAGACAATTTATTATTACGGGGGCCCACGTAATAACGACTTGTAGTGCACAGAAATCCTAGTGGACTCTGCGGGTCGAGCTAATGAAAACCACACCAAATTCAATCTATAGGTGTCCTCACCTTCATCTGGTAGAACAACACATAGATCAGTGCCTTAGCACGTTAGGAAGTAGGAAGCATGTCTCAGCCTACTTCGTGACTGACACTTCTACCTGGGTACGAGACGTTTGAGGAAAACGACATTTAAGCAAGTGAAGATGAGTAACATTCAAAAGATTCAGCGACTTTACACTCTCTATCACCCCTACATGAGCAACCCCCTCTAAGGGAAAATATACGCACCAGTAAAGCTAAAGACCTAAGAAAACCAATGTAGCGGGAAATAACTAAAACTTGAATGACCAAGGCAATGTAGCCTCAAGTTCATTTTATTACAAACAATAAGCCAAGTTGGCAAGCCTATGTGAAGGCTCAGTAACTGTTTCCTCGCTCATACATTGATTATATATACATGTGAAATTGGGTGATTACATGATGGCTTATGGTGCTATGTACCTCATAGACAATCGGAATGTTGTCTAACCTACTTCATACCATGTTGGCAGAAGAGAATGCCACCCAGGCGAGACACCAACACCAGTACGCTACCAAGAACAGAAGCCGAGCTGCAAGAATGCATCTCGCAGGCAATTGCACGACATGAAGCCCTCCGCTCTAAGCACAGTACGTGCACTACTGGAAATAACCCTCCAACTGGCTGCACCTATAAACAGTTCCTAGACTGCAAGCCTTTGAATTTTGATGGCACAGGAGGTGTCGTTGCATTTGTACGTTGGACAGAAAAGACTGACTCCATTCTAAGAATGAGTAACTGTTCGCCCCAACAGAGTGTTACCTATATCTCAGGGTTATTCTTAGATGGCGCACTCTCCTGGTGGAACCTTCAGGTTCAAACCCTTGGTGCAGATGCTGCTTATGCACTGAGCTGGGACGAGCTCAAGGAAATGATGGAAAAGAAATACTGTCCTAGGGCTGAAATCCAGAAGCTTGAGGTGGAGTTTTGGAATTTGAAAATGGACGGACCGAAGATTCCTGAATACGTCCAGCGATTTCACGACTTGTCTAGAGTCGTCCCCTACTTAGTCAAACCGGAATTCAAAAGGATAGAACGATTCATTTGGGGACTTGCACCCCAGATTAGGGGCATGGTTACTACCTCAAAACCCTCAACCATTGCAGAGGCTACGATATGAGTGTCACTCTTACTGAAGAGGCTCTACGTGCGGGAAAATTTTCGAAATCTGAGGGTAACAAGAAAGAGACTCATGTGGAGTCATCAGGCAACAAGAAGAGGAAGTCCTCAAATCTAAAGATGAGCACCCAAGTCAGCTGTGGAAGCTCTAAAGCAAACAAAAGAAAGAAAGTGAACCCGCCGCATGACAGGAATGCTTCTGGAACCACTAATAAGGTTGGTGATAAGATTTACTCGGGAACTAAGCCGAGGTGCGAGGAATGCACTTTTCACCATAAAGGTCGATGTCTGAGGCCTAGGTGTGGAAAGTGTGGAAAAGAAGGGCACAGCAAGGACGCCTGTTGGGCGAAGGACCCAGATGGAAGAAATAATAGAATACCAGGTTGCTACAGATGTGGTGAAGCAGGGCACTTTAGGAAAGATTGCCCTAAGAAGAAACAAACAAGGAAGGGTTTTCACGATTGAAACTCGTGAAGCACGCCAGGATCCAGATGCGGTTACGGGTACGTTCCCTATTACCCAACCTAATGCATCTACTTTTAATTAATACTGGCATCAACTTTAACCTTACATGCTTAGAACTTAAGAAACTGCTTGGCCTAGTTTCAAGTAAAATAGACGTCCTGTTTTCTTTAGAAATGGCCATATAGAAGGCTAGTTTAAACAGTCGAAACAATTAAGGATTGTAATTAGGGACTCAGAAGGCTGGAACTTTCTATTACCATTGACTCGCGAAGTCATAATATGATAGTCAGCATGGATCGGAAATCCAGGTATACAGCTGAAGTCGTTCGATATGAGAAAATCAGACACATCCCTCTTGCGAATGATGAAACCCAACTTTCCTGCAATAGGTGCAAGGATGATAGACCCCATGAGGCAGCGGATCTATGACATCCTTCATCGGTCGAAGAGGCATAGAAACGCCTCCGAGTAGACTGCAGAGCCTGAGAACATCCCTGTAATGGAAGAAGTTCCAGAAGCCTTTTCCTAAATACTTGCCACGAACGCCACCCCCCCCCCCACAGCGTCAAGAGAGGTTTAGGATAAACCTCGTGCCAGGAGCAGCACCAGTGCCGTATGACGTCTTACCGACTAGCTTCGACTGTAAAGCATGAGCTTCGGACATAACTGCAAGAGCTGCTAGATAGAGGAAATTAAGGACATAACATCCTTAGTTAAGGGCACAAGGAGAAAGTTGATAGACTCCACTTTGCATAAATTCCAGAGAATTGAGAATCAGAATCCTTAGCCAAGGACTGATGACATGAAACAGACAAAATCGTAAGATCCTAGTTGCCACTCAAGGATCAACCTGAGGACAGGATGTCCTCAACTGCGAATACCAGAAGGAAATATCCCTAAAACGACCCTCAGAACTCGCTTCGAGCATTACGAGTTCCTTGTCGTACCATTAGGCTTAACACATGCATCGACAATATTCATGGACCTCATGAATCGAACGTGTAAGCCATACCTAGATAAGCCATATACTTATTGACTACATTCTCATATGGCCAATGACCAAGGAAGGTCGTGAGTAACAGCTGCAATTTACCTTGTAACTCTTAGAGAAAGAACAGTATGCGCTATGATAACGAAAAGCGGATTTCGAATTCGTGAAGTTAGAACTTTAAGATACATGATGGATAAAGAATGAGATTCATGCCAACCCTGCAACCAAGAGCTAAGGAGCTAGAGTTGCAATTATGTGACGCCTCTCGACAAAGTCTCGATTGTACGCCGATGCAACGAGACCACAACATTGCATACGTGGCACATTGATTAAGGGATCATGAGAAGAGACCTTGAGATGGATACAGTAATTACGCGCCGCAAACTGGACGTTATTACCTGAAAGAAAACGCTGCACGATCTTTACTGATCACAAGGAATGCAGCACACCGATGATCGTAAGAACTCGAATATGAACTGAGCTGTTGAACGATGCAGACTGTATAAACATGATACGTGCTTGTGTGATAAACTTCAATAAAAAGTTGGAACACTCACTTACCCTTAGTAGAGTCTTCCTACAACAGTATTTATCACACCGCCGTCTAAACCGCTTTATGTGAAGCCTTAGATGGAACGTAATACTTTAACCCCCGTCATGTTGGGCGGAGACCAGAGATGAACAACCTACTGACCCGCGTTAGTTCAGGAAAATCTAGAGGCAAGGTCATTCAGATATGTGATCATATCGAGACAGCCCGTAAGATACAGAAAGGTTACGCCGATGAGTGGCAGAAGCCGTAAGAAATTGAGACAAGAAGCATGACTAAAACGAGAGCCTTGCCTAGAAAAGGCGTAGTGTGATTGGAAAACAAAAAGGTTGAATCCCCGGTGTAGGGATCAGAACCATTGCGCACAAGATGAAACTTCCAGGAAAGATCAGTAGTGATCGCGACACATTCATGTGTCTAGTCTTTAGAGGAGTCTGACCCAAGGGACAGTCATAGTTCCCACAAATAAGATTCACGTCAATGACATACTATAGAAACCTGTTAAGGTTTTGGACCAAGAGTCCACAATACTATAGAACCTGTTGAGGTTTCGGACCAAGAGTCCACAAGATGCAGAAAAGACATGATTGATTTACTTGAGTACGATAAACTACATGACATGAGAACACGAAGACGTGTTTCAAATATAAGTGACCACGTTTGATCCACAACTCCCCTGCGACCGATGGCATCGCTTGAATTTCGGGACGAAATTCTTTTAACGAGGGGAGACTGTGACAACCGTCACTTTTCTGTACATTCCGTACACTAAATGAACAATGATCTGTGCTTTAATAAACGTACATGATCTAGTTTACAAGACAAATAAAATTTTGAATTACATGCAAGTGAATTCATACACGTTCTATACTACCAAATATTGCTTTAAGCATTAACGAGAGCGTTGCGTCAGAAATATTAGTAAACTCACCGGTAAGACACATCGTGTCAACAGAACTGCAGAAAGCGGCCAGACATTAGAATTGGAGCTTAGGTGTAGGTCCAACCTCAAGAATGCACTAAAACCCAAGAATACATACAAGGGTTTACATATATACCATCCGGAAGCTAAAATACGCACTGAAAAGCACCCGAAACGCACTTTAAGTGCAGAATTTATTAAATTCAGCACAATTCAGCTTTTAACAACATAAATATTGTGCAGAAATGTCGTTTTATCATCCAGAATATTTCCCTAAGTGACGGGAATCGAAAATATTACAAAAAGGTACTTAACGACACTTTAAATGCTTATTAGGCACTTTAACGGATCAGTATCCAACCGAACAACCGGACTTTACCGGAACATAAAAATATTGACAATAACATTGTTTTCCTTTTCTGAGCTAGTTAGGGTCCCTGAACACCCTAACACCCGTCACAAAACACTACACACTAGTAATTAGTTTAAACTCCTAACCAAACCAACTACTACTTAACCAATTGGTTGAAATCCAACTAGATAACCCCCCCCCCCCCCCAACAATCGGCCCCCCAAGAGGAGACACACTCTTACAAATTTGATTATTTTAATCCCATTTGTCTAATATCTTGTTGACATATTGCTTTGTGGGTAATACATATACATGGTCTATAAATAAGACCATAAGAACATCCATCACATTCATTCACTTCACAACATTTCACACACTCTCTCCCCTTCTCCTTCTTTGAAATCGGCAGCCACCACCACACCACCATACAACCTCCTTCAAGTCACCTTCTTGCCATTTTCCATACATACAAAGGTGCAAGAAGGTGAACAACGAAGCTCGGTGCGTTCGGAAGTTGAAGGACCGCTCTCATTTTCTTTTATCCACCACTTTTCTACACTCAAACTTCCCTAGCCTTGAGCTAGTAGTAAGTGCTTCTAATCCTCATCTTGATCTTGTTTTTGATGGTTAATAGGTGATTTAATGGCTAAAAATTAAGAACCCACAAGAACATAATGTAAAGTCTTGAATATAAGATGAATATGTTGGATAAAGAGAAGATATATGTGTAAAACATGATAAATCTGAGTAATACAAACACTAATCTGCTGTAAATAATATATGTTACGATATAAATCGTTATTAGGACAAATGGTGATCGTATGCGTGCGTTTTAGTAACCTTTAAACTAAAAACAGCATGCTGAGTTGTATTTTCAGCCGACTTTAACTGGCTATAACAGGACCATAACTCAACGAAAAATGTATTTTCTGAAGCCTAGATTCATGTATTATGAAATACGGTTCTAATGGAACTGGAATCATAATTTTTGGACTTCGTTTACTATTTTTAAAGTGTCATTCTGTAAAGGCAGCTAGAGCTGCATTTTTCTGCTGAAAATATACGTTCTGTTTTCTGTCATAACTTGAGTTCTGTGTAGAGTTAGATCATGAAACTGGTACTGTAGATGGATACTGATGTCGTAGTAATTGTCCCACTGGAATTTCGTCAATCCGACTTACAATGAATTTTTAGTGAATTATTCCGTGGGCTGCAGTCAGAAAATAATGAATCTGATTGCAGTCCGGAAAATGGTTTTGTTATAAAATATTGGCAATGAACTGGAACCCGATATTTTTACACAATAAAATTTGGATCGTTTGAGATATTCTGCAAAAATTTGGAAATTTTTGGAATAAGTTAACTACTTTATTAAAATGCTCGAAAACAGTCCAGTTTTGGATATTTAAGTTGAAATGACATAAGTTGTAATTTGCGTGTCTAAATGTCGAGTATGTTACCTGAGGAAAAATATATATATTTGTTGATTACTAAACTTTGTGCTAAATGTATGTGGTATGTATAATACGTGCTAATATATTAGGACTTGCAAATACACATACAACATATTTAGATAAAATACATAATTGGGTGCAAAGTGCAAAATACAAAATATTTATATTTATTTTTGAGAAAATAATATAAGTAAGGCACTTAGTTAAAAATATAACTTATTTTTAACACAAGAATACGTACACAAAAGATAGTGACTTGTACTTGTGCGACACAAGTCTAGTGACTAAAGTTAATAAAACACGTTTAGGTCACGACGCTAGCAAAGCAAATCCGGTGAAGTTTACGACGCAAGGAACGCAAAGTTGTGAGTTCATGCTCCCCCTTTTCTATAACTGTTTTTGGTTTTATAACTCTCGGGGGTGAAATACATGTTACAAATATTACAATTTTTACAAGTGATAAAAATACAAGAAGCACTCTTGGTGAGAACGAGTACCGAGTGCAATACGAATTGAGAATACAAAAATACGAGAAGCACACTTGGTGAGAACGAGAACCGAGTATGGTGTGCTTTAAGAAATGCCTAAAAATACTAGATCATGTGAGCATAGACTTAATACTTAAAATGCCATAAGGTCTTGGTGAAAACTAGTACCAAGCCATTAAAAACATTCAGTAATTAGGGACGAGGGTTATATCTAACAGGTACGGCCGAACCCCACTCATGGTCAAAACTAGTACCTAGTAGTGCTTCGGAGTCCCAGTCGAGGTTAATCGACACGGTCGAGGTAAATCGACACGGTAGAGGTAAATCGACACAGTCGAGGGAAATCGACACAGTCGAGGTTAATCGACACAGTCGAGGGTAATCGACACGGTAAAGGAGCCAACGCTAATGCTCCATATGTTCTCAAATGCCTTAAAGGAGCCAACACTAATGCTCCATAAGTCCTCACATGCCTTAAAGGAGCCAACACTAATGCTCCATATGTCCTCACACGCCTTAATGTCCTTGTACAAACATTCAATTAGTACATGGTGTACACAAGAAAACTTGATTTATACAAGAATACTTTATTTATACAAGATACATACCATGTTTTCATACACGGTATGCAAAACGCATGAACTCGCTCAACTTTATGTTGATGTTTTCCAAAATTACATGTATTTCAGGTGACATGATGGATCTTGGGCGCAAGTGTCGTAACTAGAAGTAGACGACAAGTTTAGATGTCATCCACTTTTGTTGAATTGTAACCTAGATGAAGGTTGTGTTTTAAAACTTAAATAACAAGTGTTTGTAAAACTCAAAATTTTCCGAATGGATGAACATCATTTTAAATCATGTAGTTGTTTATTATGATTGAATGCAATGATAACAAGCTAGTCACACATCATACACTTCCACAAAAGACAGGGTGTGACATCATCAAGGAGCTTCATTACTTGCTTCTCCACACCACTTTCCACCATCTTTTCACTAGAGATCCTTCCCTAGCCTTTGAGCTAGTTTTAAGTCTTTGATCTACCTTAGTTTACTTCCATTTTGAGTAGTTAAAAGTTATGGTATGTTGGAATTTACAAGAACACTAAAAGGGTTTAAACAAGAAACTTGAACATAAAAGTTTACATGAAGATGAAATGTTGTTAGTAGGATGTTGTAGTGATTATGTTGTTGATTGCATGTTGATTCTTGGTTATGTGATGCTAATCACCATATGGAGCTTGTTAAATGATGTTTAGAAACATGATTTAACAAGACTAGGAAGGTGATTATGTGATACATGAAATAATCACCTTCTAGTTTAAACATGAACTTGAAAGAAATAGATTTCTTGAAATATGAGTGAGCAAAGTAAGTTGACGATCATGTAGATCCGAGTTCTACAAAAGACTTTTCTAAATAAACCAAGTTTAAAAATCGATTTTTAAAAGATTACGACTTTTACATACACTTACACATTTTTGAAAATGAAATAAGTGTAAAAACCATTTATTTACAAGAAGAGTTCAAAAGGTTATTTTTTGTAAAAATTGTTTACAAGTTGTAAACACTAAATTATTTTAAGAAAATGATTTTTAAAGAAATAAATACGCTTTGGAAGGTAACTAAGTCCACTAAAAGCTTTACCAAGTTACTACGCGTTTTCGGGATGTATCAAGTTCATGATTAATATGTAACGCATGCGGTTTTGCTCTTGGCGATGTAAAATTGTCTAAGGATTGGTTGTTGATTGATTTTGAAAAGAAAATGATATGCTTAATAGCATGGACACCTCCGTTTTTAGGGGAAACTCTGGCGAAATTTACTAAAAATCCCAAGACTTAGAAATTATTTTCTAACAAGTGTTTACAAATGTGTTTAACTTTGTTTTGGAAGTAAACTTCGCCATAAGTTTTGGTTACAAAATTTCAAAGTGTCGGAGGTGGATTTTCGTAAATAAAAGCGGGTAAATATATATTTAGAATATATTTTATACTAAAACGCTTGTGTGAATATTTGATTGACTTGTGAACTAGTTATATTATTTAGGGCAAAATAATGTAACTTAGCAAAATACCATCACAATTATAACTCCAGAATAATACCAAAAATTTCGAGAAATAAATATTTAAGTTACATACTTGGTATTGTGAAATCGAACGCAAAAACGTAGCATACGAAATATTCCGGAAAATATTCTTACGAAGATATTTTTGGGTAAATATTATTTTGGATACAAAGAGTGAAAATATATTATTTTTGGGAAAAATATATATATATTTTGGGAATACAATATTTTCGACAAATGTGTTAAATATATTTTCTAAGTGGAACTTAAAAATATATTATTTTCGGAACTACCAAAATACATGTATAAATACCCCCATCCTTGGGAAGGAAATACGCATATAAAATACTTGAGAAGTATGAATACGAAATAGTATCTAACTATTATTCCAAAACCCTAAAAGTATAATGTAAGTTAAAATAATTATTATTATTTTAACAATAAGTTATAACTTGGAATGATATCAAAGTAACGTAACTCAAACCCGTAATACGAAAGCAAGGCACGGCCCGTTCGTCTGATAGACATTAGTACGATGTAGGTTATCGTGTAGCGGACAAGGTTTGAGTACGAGCACAGGAGACGCAATAGAGTGAGTTCATGTCCCCCTTTTCTCTTAACTGTTTTCAGTTTTATACTTCGGGGGTGGAATACATGTTACAAATAATACAGACATTTTTATACATGGTATGGTGAGCTTAAGGAGGGTATACTACTTAGATCATGTGAGTGACAGGCGCGACACTTAAGGCCATTAATCCTCGCCGTAGGACCGAGGGACATGAGTGATAGATCTATTTGGGTGTAGCGAGCCCACACCCATGAGGCCGGGGCGGCCCATAGTGGTGACTGTGTCTTACAGCCGGAAGCCCGGTGCAACTCCGCTAGGTTTGAGTTTTCCTGCTTCACTTCACACATACCAGTGGCTTTGCAACCCATTGGTGATCTCTTTTTTCCTTATTGCTACATACCAGGGACTTTCATACATACAGACATATTTTAACGGTTTATACTCACAGACATACACATGAACTCGCTCAACTTTTGTTGACTTTTCAAACTACATGTATTTCAGGGAATTGAATCGGATCTGGCAAGTGTCTGCATATGTGTCAAGTTGCGTACTAAATAAAGATGTCATCCAGGGTCGTAGGGTTTGGGAGGTGTAACTCTTTCCTGGACGGGTCACATGTCTCCAAACCTCGTTTTATTTAAAGTCTTTTGTTGAGTCTTTGAGAACTCATTTTAAACAAGTCATGGATGTAACTTATTTTGGGTTGATGTTTCAAGACAAACATGTTATGGTATTTCTAAACTAAATTAATGGATGAACATCTTGTATTTTATTCATATAGCATTGTTATGATTGTTGCTATGGTATTAAGAAGTCACACCAAATAATCCACGCTTCCGCAAAAGCCAGGGTGTGACAGCTTGGTATCAGAGCCTCGATCATAGCGAACTAGGGTTCTTTCTCGAGTCTAGACTATGATCACTAGGGCTCTCACGAAAACATTTTACATTGCATACACAAAACGTCCAGATCCAGGGCACAAACATTGTTATAAACAAAAAGGGGCACAAATACATATTTCAAATTTATATTCAGTCTTAGAGACTGAGGGAGTTCAGCCTTAGAGGCTAGGAGGTTCAGTCTTAAAGACTGAGCCGTTCAATCCTAGAGATTGGGGAGAATTTAGTCTTAGAGACTGGGAGGTTTGGTCTTAGAGACCAGGGAGTTGGTCTTAGAGACCAGGGGATTAGTCTTAGAGACTGGGAGTTGGTCTTAGAGACCAGGGAGTTAGTCTGAGAGGCTAGGGAGTTCAGTCTGAGAGACTGGGAGGGATAGTCTGGGGAAGACTAGGATGATCAATTACATACATTATCGTGACTTACATGCTTATTTGATTTCATGTTGATATATGTGCATATGTGTGGTTGTGTTACAGACACTATGTCTTCTTCTTCCGATACTGGAGTATCAGACACGTTGGATCCCATGGCGATTGTATCGGACGACGAGATACTGTCTGAGAGCGAGGTTTATACGTCGGATACCACGAGCACTGATGAGGACGACTTCCAGCCATTTGCCCTGCCGGACGATGCGCCTTTAGCTGATGGTCCTTTCGACGGGGATCTACCTCTCGTTCCGATCCCCGCTCCTATCCCCCTCGCTGCGTTTCCCTTAGAGGATTTACCTCTCGATGCGTTATCAGATGACGATATCGACCTTTTCATAGAGGGTCCCCCAGAGGGTGACCAGGATGGTGGGGCCCCTATGGAGGACGATATCCCGGTTGACGACCCTGTAGTTCCTATTGCTGAGGCTCCTTCTGATTCATCTGGTCCAGACTCGTTTGAGTCTGTGGCATCCGCTTCTTTTCATGACTGGGGCGTGCAGCACTACTCTCCTGACACTGACTCAGACATGGCGATGTCAGCTGCACCTGTTGTCCCCCAGGACTTTGGCCCGGAGCCTAAAGTCGAGTTTGTACCAGCTGAGCCTGCTCCAGTTGGTCCAGAGCCTATCACTGCTCACGACCCTATTGATGTTCCAGTCGTTCCACTTTTGCCTGATCCTCTACCAGAGCCTGACCACGTTGATCCACCAGTCGTGGCACCACTTGCTGTCGATGCACCCGTTATTGCACCACCTGTTGTCGACCATGCACCTTTTGCCACACATATTGATCCCAGATATGCTGACACCCTTAATGGGTGGATTGATGATGATGAAAACTACCCTCTGTTTGTTCTCCCTGTCACACCACCTGCTGCACCTGCTTTTGCACCTCTTGATATTCCCCAGTTCCACCCACACACATCTGATGTCCATCGCACAGACTTACCCATCACCTTTCTACAGGACATACCCCCTCCCCGTCCAGGGGAAGGACCTTCTACTGGGCCACACGATCACATGCCACTCACGACAGCAGCTTTTCCATTTATACCCTCTTTTACTCCGGCTGCACACACTACATCTCCCTTTGTACCATCGGGCGAGCCATTTTTGTGGTCATCGCCCAATGTCATGCCCTTATCTGACCCGTATCACCCTTTCCATCTCGGATATACCACGGAGGACATACTTATATCCCTGCAGTTACAGCAGGATGCGTTGAGCCGACGAGTCCAGGAGCTGGACAGGATTCCACGTCCTCCCCCATGTCATTGTCAGTCTCCTTTTGCTACACCACCAGCTCCTCTTCCACTACACCCAGATTCTGATGTCCGCTTCCTCACCCCGGAGCAGCAGATTGCTTACCTGCTGTGCGTTGTCCATGCACTTGAGGAGGATTGGGTGCGTATGCGCCGGTTGCTTTTCTTCCCTCCTCCTCCTCCTCCCCCACCATCAGCTTGAGGACTTTTGATCTGTTGCAGGTAGCACTACTTTTGATGATAAGACAGCGATTGAGCCAGACCGTACAACATTTTTGAAGACCACAGGATGACACTATGACTTTTGATATTTGATTTTGGTTGTTGTATACGGCTAGACAGTTCAGACAAGGGCAATGTGACCCTTAGTCTCTTTTGGGATGTATGATACCTTTGTAAAACTTGTAAACACTGTATTTGTGGTCTTGATTTTATGACAGCTCAATCGCAGTATTCTCATTACATGCATTGTTGATTTATTTGTTTATGATTATGACATGAGATGTTATGTGTTATTGAGTTGATGGATGTTATTACGTACGCGTATTACTTACTTACCGTACTTACTATGACCTGACCAATATGATCTTCTTTTAGAAGATGCTTCCACGACGAGACACACGTTTGCCTACTACTGAGGCAGAACTACTGGAACGTATTTCAAAAGCGATAGCTGACTATGAGGCCTCCCGAGCGGAGACTAGCGGAGGTTCCTCAAGAAACAACAACAACCCACCCAATGGTAATGTCAAGTCGCTTGAGACACATTACGTTATATTTGGATACGTCTTACACATCCACTAATGCTTATTGTTAATGATATTGCCTGTACAGGCTGTACCTACAAACAATTTCTGGATTGTAAGCCCTTAAGTTACGACGGCACTGGGGGTGCTGTTGCGTTCGTCAGGTGGACAGATCGAAAAGACGGATTCGGTAATAAGAATGAGCAAGTGTGCTCCTAAAAACCAAGTTACTTACGTCTTAGGACTCTTTCTTGATGGTGCTTTATCCTGGTGGAACCTGCAAGTTCAAACCTTGGGAGAGGCGGCGGCGTATGCACTGACATGGGCTGAGCTGAAGGAGCTCATGAGGAAGAAATATTGTTCACGGGCAAAGATACAGAAGCTGGAGACGGAATTCTGGAACCTAAAAATGGATGGCCCAAAAATTGCTGAATATGTCCAAAGGTTCCACGACTTGTCACGTGTTGTGCCATATATGGTTAATCCTGAATTTAAACGCATTGAGCGTTTCATCTTGGGATTGACATCCCAGATCATGAGCATTGTAACAACGTCCAAGCCTCTAACGATTACCGAAGCCATTGATCTCAGCATAGCACTTACAGAAGAAGCAATCAGACTGAACAAGTTTTCAATTTCTAAACCAAAGAAAAAGGAGACACATGTCGAATCCTCAGGAGAAAACAAGAGAGAGTTCTCGAACTTTAAGAAAAGTACCGGAAGTGCCAGCAAGAAGTGGGATACAAACCCGCCAGCTAAAGTAAAGACTGGTAGTGAACACAAAGGGAAAGGATACATGGGCACTCTGCCCAAATGTGAATTTTGCCAGTATCATCATGCTGGCCGGTGCAGTGTTAGAAAATGTGAATCCTGTGGGAAGATTGGTCACTTAAAGGACACTTGTTGAGTTGGTACTGGCTGTGGTGGCCAAAGGGGATTTGGTAACAACAACCGTGGAGGTAACGAGAATGGGAACCGCAACGGCGGAAATGGTAATCGCGGTAACTTCGGGAATCAAGCAGGAAATGGTAACCGCAATCAAAACAACAATCAAGGCGGTAATGGAGATGGTAACAGTCGCGGACCGGGATGTTTCAACTGTGGAGACACCGGGCACTTCAAGCGTGAATGCCCAAAACTCAATCAAGCTCGTGGAAGGGTATTCAACATTGGAGCGAGGGAAGCACGCCAGGACTCGAATGTTGTCACTGGTACGTTCCCTATAAACCAACGCTTTGCATCTGTACTATTTGACACTGGTGCCGACTATAGTTTTGTATCGCTAGAATTTAAGAATATGCTTGGGTTAACTGCTAGTAAGTTAGACATTCCATACTCAATTGAACTGGCTAATGGAAAGCTAGTGGAAACAAATGAAGTCATCAGAGGATGCGTGATAGAGCTGGGAGAACGCGAGTTTGCACTGGATCTATTGCAAGTCGAGTTGGGAAGCTTCGATGTGGTAGTAGGGATGGATTGATTGTCAAGCATCAGAGCCGAAATTGTATGTCACGAGGAGACCATTCGCATCCCAGTGGCGGATGGAGAAACGATTGTGGTTCATGGAGAAAAGCGCGATATGCCCTTAAGGATCATTAGCTGCCTGAAAGCTAGAAAGTGTTTGAAGAAGGGATGTGTTGCCTTCTTGGCACACATCGTGGATAAGGAGGCCGCTGAACCAAAGATAGAAGACATCCCAGTCGTAAAAGAATATCCTGAAGTCTTTCCAGAAGACTTGCCAGGATTGCCGCCACAAAGACAAGTCGAGTTCCATATTGACTTAATTCCAGGCGCCGCGCCTGTGGCCAAGGCACCTTATAGACTTGCACCTTCGGAAATGCAAGAGCTGTCAACGCAACTCCATGAGCTGTTAGACAAAGGATTTATCAGACCAAGCTTCTCGCCTTGGGGAGCACCAGTTTTGTTTGTCAAGAAAAAAGATGCAAGAGCTGTCAACGCAACTCCATGAGCTGTTAGACAAAGGATTTATCAGACCAAGCTTCTCGCCTTGGGGAGCACCAGTTTTGTTTGTCAAGAAAAAAGATGGTAGTTTCCGCATGTGCATCGACTACCGGGAGCTGAACAAGTTGACAATCAAGAACAGATATCCCTTGCCAATGATCGATGACCTGTTCGACTAGTTACAAGGTTCAAGTTTTTACTCAAAGATCGATCTACGATCAGGTTATCACCAGTTGACGATTCAAGAAGAAAGTATCCCAAAGACGGCCTTTAGGACTCGCTACGGGCATTACAAGTTCCTGGTTATGCCATTTGGGTTGACAAACGCACCAGCGGTATTCATGGATTTAATGAACAGAGTCTGCAAGCCCTACCTTGATAAGTTTGTGATCGTGTTCATTGACGACATCTTGATCTACTCAAAGAGAAAAGAAGAACATGAGCATCATCTAAGAGCCATTTTAGAGCTGCTTAAGAAGGAGAAGTTGTACGCGAAGTTCTCGAAGTGCGAGTTCTGGTTACGGGAAGTTCAGTTTCTTGGTCATGTGGTTAACGGAAATGGAATTCATGTGGATCCCACAAAGATCGAGGCGATCAAGAACTGGGAAACTCCAAAGACGCCAACCGAGATTCGACAGTTCTTAGGCTTGGCCGGGTATTATCACAGATTCATTGAGGATTTCTCGAAAATCGCTCAACCTTTGACCTCTCTCCCCTAGAAAGACAAGAAGTTTGATTGGGGAGACAAACAAGAAGAGGCATTTCAGTTATTGAAAAACAAGCTTTGTGACGCACCAATTTTATCTCTACCCAAAGGCACGGACGACTTCGTGGTATATTGCGATGCCTCGCGTCAAGGTTTGGGATGTGTATTAATGCAACGATAGAAGGTTATAGCATATGTTTCTCGTCAGTTAAAAGTCCATGAGAAGAACTACACCACGCATGACTTGGAGTTAGGCGCAGTGGTTTTTGCTTTGAAAATTTGGCGACACTGTTTATATGGCACGCGGTGCACAATCTTCACTGATCACAAGAGCCTGCAGCATATCTTCGACCAAAAAGAGCTTAACATGAGACAAAGACGCTGGGTTGAATTGTTGAATGACTATGATTGTGAAATCAAGTATCACCCGGGGAAGGCGAATGTAGTCGCCGATGCCTTAAGTCGGAAAGAAAAGATTAAGCCCATAAGGGTTAGGGCTTTGGAGATGATTGTTCAGACAGACCTCTCGTTGCGCATCCGTACCGCGCAAAGAGAAGCTCTCAAAAGGGAAAACCTGGTGACTGAATACCTCCGTGGGATGGAGAAGCAATTGGTACCAAAGGAAGATGGAACATTATGTTTCTTGGGAAGAATTTGGGTTCCTTTCTTTGGTGGTCTGAGAGACGTTATTTTTGACGAGGCTCACAAGTCACGGTACTCGATCCACCCAGGATCGGACAAAATGTACCAAGATCTAAAGGATTTTTATTGGTGGCGAAGGATGAAAGGCGATGTTGTGATATATGTTGGCAAGTGTTTGACTTGCGCCAAGGTAAAGGCCGAATACCAGAAGCCTTCAGGCCTCTTGCAACAACCTGAAATACCCCAATGGAAGTGGGAACAGATTTCCATGGATTTTATAACAAAATTGCCAAGAACGCCCAGAGGTCATGATACGATCTGGGTAATTGTAGACCGCTTAACGAAATCTGCACACTTTTTGCCAATCAAGGAAAAAGACAACACGAGCAAACTTGCTGAGATATATCTGAGAGAGATTGTTGCACGACATGGAGTGCCACTCTCAATCATCTCTGATAGAGATGGAAGATTCGTGTCAAGGATTTGGCAATCCTTTCCAGAAGCTTTTGGTTCTCAGTTAAATCTGAGTACTGCCTTTCATCCACAGACAGACGGACAGAGCGAACGAACGATTCAAACGTTAGAAAACATGTTGCGAGCTTGCGTAATGGATTTAGGTGGAAGTTGGGACACTCACCTACCATTGGTTGAATTTTCTTACAATAACAGTTATCATGCAAGCATTCAAGCCGCACCGTTCGAAGCTCTTTATGGATGCAAGTGTCGATCACCGCTATGCTGGGCAAACGTGGGTGATAGACAGCTCGTTGGTCCGGAATTGGTCCAGGAAACGACAGACAAGATTTTCCAGATCCGAGAACGCATCAAAGCAGCTCATGATCGTCAAAAGTGTTATGCGGATCGAAGGAGGAAACCTCTAGAATTTGAGGTGGGAGATATGGTTTTGTTGAAAGTTTCACCCTGGAAGGGTGTGGCACGCTTTGGGAAGAGTGGGAAGCTGAACCCCAGAGACATTGGTCCATTCAGAATTCTGGAACGGATTGGTCTCGTAGCATACAAATTGGATTTACCTGCAGAGCTAAATGGCGTTCATGATACATTCCATGTATCAAATTTGAAAAAGAGTCCAACACAAGAAACAGTGGTCATTCCTGCCGACGAAGTTCATGTTGACGACACACTCCACTTTATTGAAGAACCAGTTGAGGTTACGGATTGGAAGGTTAACAAAACACGCAGGAGTAGTGTCAAGCTCGTCAAGGTTCGGTGGAATGCACGACATGGTCCAGAATTCACATGGGAACGTGAGGATCGAATGAAGGAAAAATACCCACATTTGTTCCCCAAGACCCCTGCAACTAGAAGCAGAACCTAAAATTTCGGGATGAAATTTTCTTAACGGGGGGAGAATGTGACAACTCTCACAATTACAGGTACCGTACAATTGATTAATCTTAATTATGTGCTTAATGACTGTGCTTGATTACAACTGACAATTTAAATTGTTTTATGATTTTTGTATCATACATACACATGCATCATATCACATATTATCACTCCATTTATTGCACACAAACTTTAGTGACAAATTTGATGCACAAAGCACAGTTAGCACACTGAACGGATAATTCAGAAACATGCTGACAATGCCAGCACATAGACAGACAATGTTTTGAGGCCAGTATGAGCCAGAGACAGGGTACTACACTAGTATGGAGTGTAGGGAAGTGAGGACCATAAAACTGCGTCACTAGGTGATAGTTAAAGTACCGGGACGTGCCTAAAACACACTTTAAGTGCATAATTCTGCATTTTCAGCAAAAATTCAGCATTTAATAAGCTAGTAATATGCCAAATATATGGCAGAATGGACCTGTATGCTTTCCTAAGTTCCGGGAATTAATTGTCACACAAAAAGATATATAAAAGGCATTATACGAAATAATTAAGCACTTTAACGACACGGTATCTAACCGAACAACCGGACATTACCCGGAACACTAAAATTTTGCCAAACACATTGTTTTAGTATTTCTTGGCTAGTCATGATCCCCGAACACCTTAACACCCACTAAATTCTCTAGTAACTAATATATGTAAACATGTACTTGGATTTTAACTATCATTTACCAACTATCATCAAAATTACATCTAGACCCCCTCCCCCTACATCTAATCGGCCATCACCACCACTCCATGCACCATACTTCCAAGATTTCATCTTAATATTTTATTGGATTGATTGCTTGTTGTTTTGAACAAAATATAATGAAAGATCATTATAAGTATGGCCAAGATCCCTCATATCTTTCATCTTACACTTCACAAGATTCACCCACTCTCTCACTCACTCTCCTCTCTCCCTCTCGGCCTCACTATAACCGCCACCACCACCACCATATCACCACCACATTCTTCCATTTTTGAGCTTCATTCAAGTGCTAGAAGGATGATCTAAGGAGCTTGAAGTTGTGGATCATCAAGGAGCTTCATTACTTGCTTCTCTACACCACTTTCCACCATCTTTTCACTAGAGATTATTCCCTAGCCTTTGAGCTAGTTGTAAGTCTTTGATCTACCTTAGTTTACTTCCATTTTGAGTAGTTAAAAGTTATGGTATGTTGGAAATTACAAGAATACTAAAAGGGTTTAAACAAGAAACTTGAACATAAAAGTTTACATGAAGATGAAATGTTGTTAGTAGGATGTTGTAGTGAATATGTTGTTGATTGCATGTTGATTCTTGGTTATGTGATGCTAATCACCATATGGAGCTTGTTAAATGATGTTTAGAAACATGATTTAACAAGACTAGGAAGGTGATTATGTGATACATGAAATAATCACCTTCTAGTTTAAACATGAACTTGAAAGAAATAGATTTCTTGAAATATGAGTGAACAAAGTAAGTTGATGATCATGTAGATCCGAGTTCTACAAAAGACTTTTCTAAATAAACCAAGTTTAAAAATCGATTTTTAAAAGATTATGACTTTTACATACACTTACACATTTTTGAAAATGAAATAAGTGTAAAAACCTTTTATTTACAAGAAGAGTTCAAAAGGTTAATTTTTGTAAAAATTGTTTACAAGTTGTAAACACTAAATTCTTTTAAGAAAATGATTTTTAAAGAAATAAATACGCTTTGGAAGGTAACTAAGTCCACTAAAAGCTTTACCAAGTTACTACGCGTTTTCGGGATGTATCAAGTTCATGATTAATATGTAACGCATGCGGTTTTGCTCTTGGCGATGTAAAATTATCTAAGGATTGGTTGTTGATTGATTTTGAAAAGAAAATGATATGCTTAATAGCATGGACACCTCCGTTTTTAGGGGAAACTCTGGCGAAATTTTCTAAAAATCCCAAGACTTAGAAATTATTTTCTAACAAGTGTTTACAAATGTGTTTAACTTTGTTTTGGAAGTAAACTTCGTCATAAGTTTTGGTTACAAAATTTCAAAGTGTCGGAGGTGGATTTTCGTAAATAAAAGCGGGTAAATATATATTTAGAATATATTTTATACTAAAACGCTTGTGTGAATATTTGATTGATTTGTGAACTAGTTATATTATTTAGGGCAAAATAATGTAACTTAGCAAAATACCATCACAATTATAACTCCAGAATAATACCAAAAATTTCGAGAAATAAATATTTAAGTTACATACTTGGTATTGTGAAATCGAACGCAAAAACGTAGCTTACGAAATATTCCGGAAAATATTCTTACGAAGATATTTTTGGGTAAATATTATTTTGGATACAAAGAGTGAAAATATATTATTTTTGGGAAAAATATATATATTTTGGGAATACATTATTTTCGACAAATGTGTTAAATATATTTTCTAAGTGGAACTTAAAAATATATTATTTTCAGAACTACCAAAATATATATATAAATACCCCCATCCTTGGGAAGGAAATACGCATATAAAATACTTGAGAAGTATGAATACGAAATAGTTGTCTAACTATTATTCCAAAACCCTAAAGTATAATGTAAGTTAAAATAATTATTATTATTTTAACAATAAGTTATAACTTGGAATGATATCAAAGTAACGTAACTCAAACCCGTAATACGAAAGCAAGGCACGGCCCGTTCGTCTGATAGACATTAGTACGATATAGGTTATCGTGTAGCGGACAAGGTTTGAGTACGAGCACAGGAGACGCAATACAGTGAGTTCATGTCCCCCTTTTCTCTTAACTGTTTTCAGTTTTATACTTCGGGGGTGGAATACATGTTACAAATAATACAGACATTTTTATACATGGTATGGTGAGCTTAAGGAGGGTATACTACTTAGAATGTGAGTGACAGGCGCGACACTTAAGGCAATTAATCCTCGTCGTAGGACAGAGGGACATGAGTGATAGATCTATTTGGGTGTAGCGAGCCCACACCCATGAGGCCGGGGCGGCCCATAGTGGTGACTTTGTCTTACAGCCGGAAGCCCGGTGCAACTCCGCTAGGTTTGAGTTTTCCTGCTTCACTTCACACATACCAGTGGCTTTGCAACCCATTGGTGATCTCTTTTTTCCTTATTGCTACATACCAGGGACTTTCATACATACAGACATATTTTAACGGTTTATACTCACAGACATACACATGAACTCGCTCAACTTTTGTTGACTTTTCAACCTACATGTATTTCAGGGAATTGAATCGGATCTGGCAAGTGTCTGCATATGTGTCAAGCTGCGTACTAAATAAAGATGTCATCCAGGGTCGTAGGGTTTGGGAGGTGTAACTCTTTCCTGGACGGGTCACATGTCTCCAAACCTCGTTTCATTTAAAGTCTTTTGTTGAGTCTTTGAGAACTCATTTTAAACAAGTCATGGATGTAACTTATTTTGGGTTGATGTTTCAAGACAAACATGTTATGGTATTTCTAAACTAAATCAATGGATGAACATCTTGTATTTTATTCATATAACATTGTTATGATTGTTGCTATGGTATTAAAAAGTCACACCAAATAATCCATGCTTCCGCAAAAGCCAGGGTGTGACACCTTGAGAGCTTCCTTCTTAGAACTAACCAGACTAACATGTTCATGGATACGCAGCAAATCCTTGAACTTGAAGAAGTACATGTTGGGAACCTTACACCATCTACTAACATGATTCCAAACCATATTTGCAAAGTAATACGAAGTGAAAATATGTTATACAGATTCTTCTCCCTCACTGCATAACTTGCAACTATCATCTTCTAAAGAAATGTTCCTGATCTTCAAAGCTTCAGCAGTTGCGATTCTGTTCATGCTGGCCCTCCAAACAAAAATGTTGCATTTCGTCGGAAACCATTTGCACCCGCTGTCTTCGACTATATCAGTCCGAACCCTGCTACTGTCGAGCACATGTTTCACCGCCCCGACACTGAACTCCTCGTCTTTACTGCCAATCCACGTCCAAGAATCCCGGTTAGTCATAAGAGAAACGCTATAGAGCAAACTGCACAACCCAATCAGTTCGTCAACTTCTAGGCCAGCGGTGATCAGCCTCTTCCAAGCCCAACGTAACTATACCCACTTGTTCCGGTCTTAACTCACTCATCAATCCTGCACCTCTTCTCTGATTCCAACTTAAAGATCTCCGGGAATGTGTTTTTGAGAGGTTCATTACATAGCCACGGATCAAGCCAGGATGCAGTATCTTCCCCATTTCCAACAACACTTCTAAAAAAATTCCTTAACGGCGTACCTTCAATTTTTGTTTTGGAGAGAACACAGACAATGTTATTCCACACTCCACCCATGGATTTTCTAACCGGAATAAATTCCCAGCATAACCTTGTGTTTGAATAGTTCAATGACTTTTGTCCATAACTTACCCTTATCCGATTTGAACCTCCAACCCCACTTCGCAAGTAAGGAGATATTAATATTCCGCAACTTGCTTAGCCCGAGCCCTCCATTTTTAAGATTGATTACACATCGTTACTAACAATAACTATACTATTTAATGACATTCAAGAGTGTTTTAGTCAATTTCTCATTTTCCATTAACAACTAATAGATTTATGTCCGATAAAAAATAACTCGACATATTCAGTCAAACTATATCAGATCACATACATTACACAAAAGGTTATGTAATAATAAGCATTTGTAGCTCGAGTTTCACGATCCAACATTAATTGCATTGAATACAAATTTATTTAGATACTGTTTAGAGAATAAACCGATTAATCTGATCGTTGACCATACATTTTCGTACTTTTAGACAAACTTTAATGACTATTTATTATCACTATCGTAATTCAATTCTTAAGATTTTTATAGTACATTTTAAATTTTAAATAATGCATCTATTTTCAATAAAACAAATAATGCATCCATCTATTTTCAATAAAACAAAAAGGAAAAAGAAACAACTTTTTCACTCTCTGGTAGACCCTTAAAATTCCAATCATTTCGGTCTTCCCCAACGAACCATACATTTATAAATTATGATTTTTTCCTGCAATTAATTAAATTTGTCTTCACAGGGGCTGAAGTGGGAAAAATCGAAAGGGAAAGTTACAAAATTTTTCTTTCATTTTAATCGAATGAAAACAACCTGTTGATCACATACAATCAATCAACTGATCATACATCACCAAAAGTTCTCATTGTTATCAGCTTACAATCGACTGTTCGTAAGTTGTAATCAGGTTCGTAATCAGTTTTTAAATTTAGGTTTTTTTTTTTTTGTTTGTTCTTAGATTCTTTTTTTGGTTACTGTCATTTCATGTGTTTAATTGTTGGTATGATTGTACAAAGAACACGATGATTAATAATTTTATTTTTTTAATCATATTTTATGTGTAATTACTAATTAGTCTTTGTTTTTTCTTCAGATCTTTGATTTTAATGAATTTCATTCGGTTAGATTGTTTTTAGGTTTAGATTTTGATCTATGGTTTTTGAATTTGGGCGGAATTCATGAAGAATTGTGAAAATTGAATGTTTGAAAATGCTAATTTGATTTTGATTTTGCATTAATTTGGTTTACTCACTTTATTTGGGTGATTACTTTCGGTTGATTGTTTACCGAAAGTGGAAATATTAGGTTCATTTGTTTTTATTGTGTTATGTGTAAATATTGGTTTTGTTTTGCCTAAAGTGAGCAAAAGTTTATGATATAAGAGGTGCATTTTTTAGTTTGTTTACTATAATTATCACTGAACAGATTTTATGTTATTTTAGTTGAAGTAACTGCTAGCATTGGACATTGATGGGTGGTTTTGATGACCATGGTGGGATAATTGGAGATTGGATGCCCCCTAGTCCTAGCCCACAGTCTTTATTCGCGGCTATGTTGGGTGATGAAATGGGTTCATGGTCAGGGCCTGTAAAGTATGATAACAGTAATGATGGTGGGTTCACCTTTCCTGGGCCAGATAGGCCCATTGATGGTGAGGATACTCAAAGGGGACAAATGGTTACTCCAGTGGGTGAACTTGGGGACCAGAAAGCAGGCCCACGGGCTGGTCTTGGTGAAAGGATTGCAGCTAGAACTGGTCATAATGCTCCTCGGTTGAATACCGCTATTATTAAGCCTGCGTATGGTGCACAAAACCAACAATTTCAGTCACCATACTTGACAGTGTCACCTGGTCTCAGCCCAAGTTCTTTTCTGGAATCACCTGTTTTTCTGTCAAACTCACTGGTAAGCTGTTTGAAAAAGAATACTTTTTGGCGGCTTACGTGTCTTTTTCTGATGCCAAATGATCTCAGTTGGTTCTTTTGTAGGGTCAACCATCTCCAACAACTGGGAAATTCCAGTTTGCTTCAAATGGCAACAATAATGATAATATGAGTAATGATAACTTCTTTAAGGATTCTAATAGCATTTCCTTTGCCTTTAAACCTTTCCTAGACTCGGCTCCAATACCCTCTAACCATGTAAGTGAAGTTACATACATTTATAATTTTTATCTTATATTTTGTGTAGAGGTGGCACGGTTGCTTGTACATGAGTCAGTTTTATCTCAAACGGGTCAAATTAAAAATAGCTGAAAAGCTGAAGGTGAAATAGGCTGAAACTCACCCTACATTGTTTTTTTTTTTTTATGATTTGTGTAATTATTTTATGATGTTGTTTTCTAGTCATAATTAACACGCTAATTTTTCCATGAAATCGAACAAAAAAGTATTTGTGGGTCAACACAGCCTGTTCTGACACGTATTAAAGATGATCGTTTAAACCACCCGAAGTCGGTTGACTCGTTAACTATGTTTTATGTATTAAGTTTCCTAGATACCTTATCCACTTTACAGTCTTCAACTGTTAATGATTTTTCGCTTCTGATTATTTAGGTCAATCCACCTTTTATGTCTGCACAATCTTTCCAAAGTGATGAAGCTTTAATCCAAAAGAGTGAACCGGCCCAAAATCACTCAGGTTTTACTGAAAAGAAGAACCTTTCTCTACAAATGGCTCCAATCGAAGCTCGTAACGGCAATTCTGGTCTAACTCAGCAGCATCATGACGCAGATCAGATTACAAACGGAGATATTACTAATGCTAACAGTGCATCATCTGAGGACGGATATAACTGGAGAAAATATGGTCAGAAACAAGTAAAAGGAAGTGAGTATCCTAGAAGCTATTATAAATGCACTCACCCAAATTGTCCTGTGAAAAAAAAAGTTGAGCGTTCTTTTGAGGGTCATATTACGGAAATTATATACAAAGGGGCACACAATCACCCGAAACTTGCTCCTGCACGTAGATCGGCAATTGGGTCTTCAAGTGTGTTGAGTGATATAAGTGAGCAAACTGGGAATCGGGTTGATGGTGGTCCACTTTCGGGGCAAGAAAGTAATTTCGAGGTGACATCATCAGCGATGGTTATGCAGGGTCAGAATGGTCAATTCGAATCTAGCGATGCCGTTGATGGGTCTTCCACTTTTTCAAATGATGAAGAAGATGACCGTGCAACACATGGCAGTGTATCACTCGGGCATGATGGTGAAGGAGATGAATCTGAGTCAAAAAGAAGGTTTGACTATCTTTTTTGTGCTTTTTTAAAGTGATTATAACTGTCATCCATTTCTGGTGTTTGAGTAACCTACTTCTACTTATCATTATCTAATTATATAATCCTCAGATGGTCAGATTGATTTTAGCTGCAATAAAATTTGATTAGACGGGTTATAACGGGTAAATTGTTGTTAGGGCTGAAACACGTTGGGATGACCGGATTTAGTTTGTTCAAACTGTGTAATCTTTCTGTATAAATAGTTAGTTTATCATTTTTTTTAAAATACACTATTATTATATTATAATAATGACCAAATCTATTGATTCAAATGATTTAGGGAGGTTTATGTGATAAAAATACAGTTTGGGCAACTTTTGACCCATTTCTGTTTCTGCGGTTTTTTTACTTATTTGACCCGTTAAAGAGAAAAATACCCGAAAGCGAGATTGCCATCTCTAGAATTGGTTAAGTAAAACTATTTATATACTCTTATTTTGTCTTTTACTAAAATAATCAGATCCGTCAAAAGTCAATACACATACACTCAACACCTCGGTGGTAATTATTATTTATTACAAGTACAGCTTTAAGACACACACCCAAACATGATTTATTGCATAACGATTTTGTTACGGATTACTCTTTGGTTGTGATTATACAGTTTCATGAAATCACTTTCAAGACGCATATCCAAACACTTCCTAATTCTTAATTGTTTGATATTCTAGAAAAGTTGAAGCATATGCAGCAGATGTAAGTGGGGCAACCAGAGCCATAAGAGAACCTAGAGTTGTTGTCCAGACGACCAGTGAGGTTGACATTTTGGATGATGGGTATCGCTGGCGCAAGTACGGGCAGAAGGTCGTGAAAGGAAACCCAAATCCAAGGTCATAGTTTTGTGTATGAGTAACTTTTAGTTTCAAGTTCTTAAACCGGGCCCATCTCATTGGATAAATTCATGACATAATTTTTATGGTACAGGAGTTACTACAAGTGCACAAGCGCAGGCTGCACAGTGAGAAAACATGTCGAAAGGGCATCACATGACCTTAGATCAGTTATAACAACATACGAAGGGAAGCACAACCATGATGTCCCAGCTGTGCGTAACAGCAGCCATAACAACAGTGCAAGTCAGCCTCAAGTTCAAATGCCTGGGGGGGTATCTCGTGGTCAAAACACCATGCCTCTGCTCGAAAGGCCTCCCTATGGTTTACCCAATGGTCAGCACCTGGGTTCTGCTTCAACCCATGGCTATGGTTACCCAATGAGCCAACAAGGACCAAGAGGGCTAGCTCATATGGCCATGGCTAACCAAGGGAAAATTCCTGTTCTGCCGCTTCATCATTATTTGAATCAACCACAACAAGTGAATGAAATGGGACTGATGGTGCCAAAAGGCGAGCCGAAGGTGGAGCCCATCGCTGATCCTGGCCTGAACCTAGCCAGCAGTGCAGCGATTTACCATCAGATGATGAACGGGTTACCGCTTGGGCATTAGATGTAAAGTTCGATAAAAGTATGCATTCTTTTTGGCAAAGAGTAGAAATATTTAAACTTGATATCACATTATATTTTTTGTTACAACTTTTAGGGGTTTTCTTTTTTTAAGTATTTATTTCAAGAATTTGAAGTTACATTGGGGGAAGGTTATTATCATTTATACAACAATTTAACTTTTTTAGAAATTATACGACAGTTTTAGCATGACTGCATGAGTGTCTGTTGATAAAGGCACTTGGTTTATCCTTCACTCTATCCTCCACATCAGTCGCCTTTCTTCTCCATATTGGCATCCAAACTCTAGTGATTCCACATTTGATAGTTATAGAATTCCATCTTCTTAGGTTGCTATGGATAGAGCGTATGATTATTGTCCATTAACCACAAATGGACGTAAATCGGGTGACATGTGAGGACTGAGGTAGTTATATTGATTTGGTTGTACTAAAATCACATAAAAGACAATTTGATAATTATCCTACTGTTTTCGCTTATCATCCTGCTGCTGACATTTGTTTAGATTTCTCTTCTTGTGCCTTGGTCCACCTTGAATCATGTGTGTCTCAGCTTGCTTCAACTTTTTATTGCTAGGTGATATGCACCAAATATAACATAAAAATTATATCAAATAAGGTATAAAATAAACATTTTTTAGTACTAATGTTGGAAAAATTGTGTTTTTTTTTTTTTATGCTTTTGATTTTCAGGATTAAAAGAGCTTAAATGTACAAAAGGAGCAAATTAATGGCAAAAACCAATATAAATACGAAAGAAGAGATGTTGATACATCATACCGACCCTCCAAGTTTCACTGTGACAACCGGTAATTTTCAGCTTACAATTACGTTCAAAACAAACATTAAGACGATTATAAGTAGTGTTTTAACACGTAAACTAACTTAATTAGGCCTTTGAAATGTCTAGGAACGTCTATCCGGCTTTACAGTGCGCGAAAGGTGATTTACGGGAAATCCGCCGAACGTTAAACGGTAATGAACTGACACGGGACGAAATACTGTCAACGCCGACAAATACGAATTTTATACATATGAATTTGGTTTTACGAATTTATCGTGCTTCCGAACGTCACAAAAAGCAAACGTGAACAAAAAACGCGACTGCGGGAATGCACCGACAACGAAACGGAAGAATCGGACTCGTGTATTACCTTAAAAAAACGAAATATAATAATAAATTCAGCTCCGTAATCGAATTTTAACATCCGCGGTCGAAATCGGATCGAAAACGGATTAAAAACGACAAACGAAGCATTTTACGCGATTTTAACGCAACCGACGAACGAACGCGCCAACGATGACTACCGTCAGTATTTTTGCATACTTATTACCCTAAAATTATATCCTACGACATTTTACAGAGTGCGGGTGGGAAAACGGGTCTCGTAGATGGAGTTTGGCCGCCTAAAACCCACTTGAAAACCCTAGACAGATATAAACTAAGTTATCCTTATCCTTTTCATTTTCTTTGTGAAACCCTAACCTCAAACACAGCCGCATACCCTTATCCCTTTCTCTCTCCCCTCACTAAATCCGGCCACCGGATTTATTTCTCAGGCGCCGATTCCGGCCGGCCACACACACCCCGACCCCCCTCGTACAAGAACACACACCTACACAACCCTACCATTACACATTTACCTCTCAACTCCCTGCTCCCTCTCTCTAAAGAACCAGCGATGGCACGGTGGTGTTGGAAGAACCCCGACGACTTCAAGTGGCAGTTCACGACGACAAGGATGGGCGGCGCTGGTATGTTTTTCCGGTGCCATTTTTGCCGGCAAACTTCACCCTAACCCGAGTGACACCCAACCCTTCCTTCATTGTCCCGTAACCCACATATCGACGGAGAGAGAGAGAGAGAGAGAGAGAGCGGTTGTGGTGATGATTGGCGGGGATGATAACAACAACAAACAAGACGGCGGCGGCGCTAGGGCCGGCCGGCGACAGCGGCAGGGACGGTGGTGGTTTTGGGGCCGGGACGACGACAGCCGTGGTGGGGTTTGGTTGGTTATGGTCAGCGGCTCAAATTCAATTTCGGGTTCGAGTTACAAGGAAATGAGCGGACGTGGTCTCGGGTCAGATTTCGTGTTAGGTTCTGATTTGGTTTGGGTTCGGGTAAAAAGTAGTCAACCATGGTCAAAGCTGGTCAATACGGGTCAACGACAGTCAACGAGTAGCTTTTGATTATGTTGGCATATTAATATATATATGTGTTCATATATATATATTTTAAGATTTTGAGAATTGAATGATTTTATTGGTGACCCTTAATATGTTATATCCATTAACACTCCCATTTATACGTAATATATCTACGATTTGCGCGTCGTAATATATATACATAAACGTGCACATATACTCAATATCATAACATGCGAAATCTCGTTAACTTATACACTTTATCATTTTTAAAGCATTTATACATGAAATAAATTATCAAGTTAACCTACGTATCAATTTTCATGCTCGACAAATAAGTTACACATTTAAAGCGATTTTACCGATTTTGCCGTTTTAAACATACAAGTGTACATGCATAGTCTAAATTCCCGCTATCATGTCAACACTTAACATATTATCATATACACATATCTAAATCACATAACACATTTTAACACATAAGGTTCACACATGAACAACCCATTCTAGTGTACATTGTAAAACACGTATTTTAGTGATTCGGTAACGTTTTCGGGCGTCGAAAGTCACGTATGACTAACCAAACACCAAGTAAACTTAATATAAATTAAGATACTTATATTTATACCAAAAATATCAGTTTACTTACTTATCTAAAACAGTTTTGTAAAAATCATTCGAAAAGCCGATTTTTAACCGTTTTACAGCATAGTTTTGCATCAAACGTTACCATAACCATCCCAAATCGTAACGACTTGATATTTTAACATAATCCATGTTATTTACTGATTAAAATGATGGTTATAATGAGATTAGTGCAGTTTTTATGTAAGTCACATAAATCATGCGATTTCACATATTTTACAACTTTTTATGCTACATGTACCACATGTAAAGCTACCAAACTCATGACCAAGTTTCATGCTATTATAACACTTCAAACATCAATATTTTTAGTGTTTATAACCTGATTAAAATCATCTTTATCATACCATATCTTATTCATCATTTCATGACCATAAATCAACATGCATGCTTAAGTACAAGCATCTAATGCACCCATATCACATCATTATCATCTTGCATGAACTTGAATGCATCCAAATATTCATTTAACTCAAATAATCAAGAACATCATAATCTTCATATGATAATCACCTTATCATTTGTCATAAATGCAAGACTTATATACTTTCTACACATTTAAGATTTAACAACAAAAATTCACATGCATGCATATATATACATACATACACGGCACACATATATATATGCACACATGATTCCAAATTTCTACTTTTACATGTCCATTTCAATGACCAAAACCCTTTAGAAATTTCTCTAAATTACACATGTATCACTTTTCAAGCATCATGTCTAACAAGATTCAATCAAAAGTCAAAACTCAAATCTCATACATGTATATACATACATATGGCCACACATATACATACATACTCATCCATTTTTATTTTCCTTTAAAAACATTTGTTTTAGTTTCAAGTTTGTGTTTAAATCCAAGAACAAGAGAAACCTTCCACTATCATCTTCATCACCAAGAATCAAGAACATGTTTAAAAGAAATGATTTTATACCTTCAAGATTCAAGTGGGTTTTTGATAAAAATGATGATATGAAGCTTGGTTCTTGCTTGAAACTCCTTGGAATCTTCAAATGGACTTGAAGTCACCTTGAAATGGATTTGAATCTCCAAGAACAAAGTTGAAATTTGAAAATTTGATGAATATAGGGGGTGTTCGGCCGAGTATGTTAGAGAGATAGTGAGAGTTGTTTGATTGTGATTTTGTGTCTTGGATATTGTAAGATTTGAGAAGATTGCAAAAGGTATAATCATCATGTGTAATCTCCTAGGCCAACAAGTGTAAGAGAGAGGAGAGAGAGAGCTCTCTATGGCCGCCACCTTCATGCCCTCACACACACATCACTTATACATGCATATTATATATATATATATATATATATATAGGCTAAACACTGGTATTTTACTGGATACCAGGTATTTTATCTAGCGTTTTAATCCCGTTTTATGGCGTTTTAAATTATTTTTACCACTCTATAAAAATAAACTCGCCAAATTATTACCGAAATAATTATCAGTTGCCTTGACTGGCTGCGTTGACAGTATTTTGTCAGATACACGCAGTATCGTGCGGTATGCGCTTAAACTCGAAAAATAGAGTTTCTTAGCGTTTTAATTTATTTTTCCTTCCGAACATGATTAAAAATACCATTTTAATCATAACGAATTATTTTTAGGATTTTAACATTGATCGGGCGGTCACCGACGTTCGTTTCGCATTTTGTTCGTTACACGATAAGCGTTTATCTTATTATTGCCAACATAATTTTTAATCATGTTTGGATTTACCAACACATCAAATATCACATATAAACACCAATATCAATAAAATACAATCTATTATTTATTTACTAGGATATAACCCCGTGTATTACACGGGTTGAATAAATGAATTTTATATACTAAATAATAAAACAATATATCTTTAAAAACCTCCTTTGTTGCACGGGTTAAACAAATGTAATTTTATATATTAAATAATAAAAAGTTATATCTATAAGAACCATATTGTACGGGTTGAATAAATGTAATTTTATATACTAAATAATAAAAAGTTATATCTTTAAAACTATATGTATTACACGGGTTGAATAAATGTAATATTGTTTACCAAATAATAAAATCCAAACATCTAATTTACTTTATTTTTTCTATCAAACATTTAGATGAAAATGGCAAAAAAATCCCAAATCTCGGGGACGATTTTGGCAAAAAAAAGTCAGACATTTTGATGAAAATGGCAAAAAATCCCAAAAGTGAAGGATTATATGGTACAAAAAAGTTGTTTTGGATGAAAATGACAAACATACCCAAACCTCAGGGACGATTTTGGCAATTTACTCTAGACTAAATAATAATTATCTATAAGATATTAATGTAAATAATATTTATTAGGAGGGTTATCTATAATTAATTAGAAGAGATTAAACTAAAAATAATAATTATCCATAAGAAATGGCCTAATATAATGACAAGTGTCCCATAAATGGTTTCTTTTATTATATAGTACTAGCGGTAAGACCCGTGTGCAAACACAGATCGTTTCTTAGAAAACCATGCATAACAAATATAAATGATGAATATAGTTATATTTATATAGACTTATAAATAAAATAAATAAATAAGTCAGTTGGTAAATACTTAAAGTTTAGAGTATAAAAAATACAAAAATATACAATTTATTAATCTTTTGTAAACGAAATAACATTTGCATTCAAACATGTTCCTTCAACCTCCACAAAACACTATTTTAACCCA
Organism: Helianthus tuberosus; assembly: GCA_030545235.1. Classification (NCBI taxonomy): domain Eukaryota; kingdom Viridiplantae; phylum Streptophyta; class Magnoliopsida; order Asterales; family Asteraceae; genus Helianthus; species Helianthus tuberosus. The sequence continues at coordinate 62,742,766 of CM060385.1, read as the reverse complement.
ACAGTGGTTTTAAACCACCATTTTAACCCAACAGCAGTTTCAACCATAGTTTTCTCCACAACAAATACATTTAACCCAACTGTGGTTTCAAACATCTGTTGACCAAAGTCAACAGATGTATCAACTACTGTTTTATTTTCAAGCATGTTCCTTCTCCAAAAAAACAATATTTTAACCCAACAGTCGTTTCAATCCCCTTTAACCTCCACAAAACATTATTTTAACCCAACAGTGGTTTTAAACTACCGTTTTAACCAAACACCGTATTAAGTGATATTATGAGTAATCGTGCTTTTCGCACATCTGTGCCTTTAAATCCTTGGTTAGATAACTAAGGGTATTTTCAAATCTCATACCCATTACGTTTTGATTTTTTTTTCAACATACACAGTACCAGTATTTCAAAACAATCTTCATGATCTCAAAACATTTCATATAGTTTGAAAACAATTTTTCTAGATGCATTGTCTATGTTATTTCAAAAACATTGGCCATGTTATCAAAACCAACCTTTCTAATTTCAAAATATTTCATATAGTCTGAAGACAATATTAACACAATACATTTTCTTATCAAGTGCATGATTTCGAAAAGCATCATTCATGTCTTTTAAAAACCTTATACATAATTTCAAAAGTCATCTCTCATGATTTTAAAACATTTTTGTAAATATATCTATCAAATACACCTACTTTATTTCAAAAAGTATTATATATAAGGTTTCAAAAACGGTAAACACATTTTTTTTTCTTAAAAGAACCCCATGCACAGTTTTCAAAAATATTTTCCTTGTACATTTACATAACCTTCAAATTCTGCTTCATATGTCGCCTTGACATATCTAGCATTTCAACTTCATAAGCATTTTACTTCATGTTTTGACTTAAGCACATCCCGTGCAAGATTTCAAAACATCTCCAACTTCTAAAATCCATATGGGATCTTTTTATTAGACCCTTGTGGATGATCATCATTCAAATCCGAGTCCTTAATTGGATTTCTTATGTACCTTAATTCGAACATTTCGGTTCTTTATAATCGAAATCGAATTTTCTCTTCAAAAAAAAATCTTTCTATCTTTATAGTTAGATTCTTGATAACGTTTAAAGTACTAAATGAAATCCGCTGAATGGATTCCTAGTGTGCTTTAAATGCATGTACGCAAGTAACAAGACAAATTAACAAACAATCTTTGTGGTTATATGACTATGTGTTTATGCATCTTGAGTTTTCATTTAAGTATTTTGTGTTTTTATACTCTGGATAATTCGTTATCCAAATCCTCGCAGGATCTTTCATATCTTCATATGAGGGATTCGTAGCAGGATAGTCAAAAGGTACTATCTTAATTCCTTAATGGGCTTCTATGTAATAGTTAAGACCCTTGGATTTTATAGTACTACTCCATGATTCATAAGAGACCCTTTTTAGTGGTCTAGTCAAAAGGATTGATTCACAATTTGGTTAAAGGACGACATCTAGTGATGTAGCTGGACAGACTCCTTGATAGTCTATTTAGATCATTTATTGATTTAGTCAAAAGGACTCTATGGCGGTCTAGTCACACTCATCACAGGATTGTTCATTTGGTTTTACCCTACGCATTTTAAAATAGACTGTGTGAACTGTGCAAGGAATTGTCTGATTATGGACGCGTACATAATTATGAAATTTAGTGCACAGAAACCCAGTAAGATTTATTATGTGTAAGAACCGATAGCGACAACAATAACAAAATGAGAACGATGTAATGGAGGTACGGTGGACGCACCAATGACGCTTCATATACTTGTATATAAGTATCCCTCTTACATTGCAATCATGATGTTATTAAAGGTTACTAGAAGTTCAGAACCCTAATCAATATTGTTCGATCTTTTCAACTTCATGCTTTCAAGCTCTCACAAGTTTCCTCTAAATAAATTTCGGGACGAAATTTCCTAAAGTAGGGGAGACTGTAACACCTGTGCCTCCACGGCCATCAAACAAATACCGAACCAATGAAATATTATATTTCATACTTGGGATTTGTAAAAATATGTGTATCATTTGCACATATCAATTCTTGTTCAATTTCAAACTCTAAATCGCTTTCTGGAAGGTTATACGCGCACCGATGCGTAAATATAACCAGTTTAATGCAACAAACACTCCGGAATAGTGACATAGGCTTAACATACCTTAAATAACCTTTACTTAACTTAGAAATAAGTTTTGAAGGCTTTGGTATGGCAAAATCAAGTTAAATCGCTTACAGGGACTAAAGTTGACAAACTGCGAAAGTATGCCAATTTGAACTGTAACAGACATTCCGGAACATGACCATAAGTTAAACACACCATAAATAACCTTTACATAGCTTAGAAATAGGCTTTAAGGGGTTCGGTGTGCTAAAATAAACTTTTGGGTCATTCAGGGACTAAAAGTGTCAAAAAAGTGCACAAGTTTGCATTTTCGCGCATAACTTACGTTCTGAATACATCCGGACATCCAAAAATTTATGTAAGCACTAAAATATTTTATTTTAGTGTTCGCCATAAGAAAAATCCATTCGTCGCGTCATTTGGTTCGTTTTTCGCATTCGGGACCAGATTCGATGTATTAGCCGTTGTTTAATTCACAACCACACATTCTAAACTTGCTTAGTCAGCGGATAAGGATGGAATTTAAACACCTAAACACCATAACTTTGCAACACATGTATGGATGGAATTTAAGCACCTAAACACCACAACTTTGCAACACATGTACGGATGGGATTAAGGCACGTTTTCCATGAAACGATCTTAACGGTTCGGGTATTCCTATAAATACCCCATACCCCCCATTGCTATTTCTTACAAGAATTCTGATTTTGAGAGCTCTAAGTTGAAACCATTGTTTCATACCTGAGTTCTTGGAATCGGGATTAGCATTCGGGGACCCTTCGTAAGTATTCTTTCGTTCTTTTCCTTATTTTATTGCTTTTAGAGTCAGAAAGTCAAACTTTGTTTGACTTTCAGCGTTGACCAGTAATGGTCAATGCGAAGTTCGTTTGAACTTCGCAACGTGAGTGTAATCACGTTGGTCATAGTCCCTTGGGACTATGCCCACTGATTACCACGTTGTCTAGAGTCGTAGGGTAGGCGATCTAATCAATCGCCTATACCTTCGAACTCGACCCATTTGGTCGATCATTAGGATCCGACCAAATACATTAGGTGACCATAGTAGGTAGGGAATAACCTTCCGAGGTTATACCCTATGGTCACATCGTTTAAGTAGTTGTATGATAGGTAGTTTATATGCCTTAGGTAAATTACCAGAATACCCTTTTCATGTATAATTGGTAATTAAGCATATGTAACCTAAACTTTTGTCACATAACTGATTATGTAACATGTTTAGGCATATAACACTTGTCATAGGACTAGTTAGGCGGTCCGAACGCGTTTCACGCGAACGACGCGTTAAAGTAGCATAAGCTACCTTAATGGGTCGCGATGGGTCGATAGCACTTAGGTTTGGTTTCATTGTAGTATGTAGGCCTTGTTAAACCATACCATATGAGTTCCAAAACTCGTTTGGTTTACCAAGCCTCATCCTATCCGATCTCCCGATATAAGTCCGGTTTATTTATATAGTTTTAGATTGCCGACTGATTCCGTGCTCCCTCTAGCTTTGTTTGGTTGTTGTTCAAGACCTCTAAGCATTCTCAGGCGAGTACATTATTCCCCTATTTTACTGCTTTCAAATTGCTTTGGGGTGACTCATATGTGCTAAATGTTTTCGATGTTATAACGATGGTTCCAAAAACGATTAAAACGATTTATACAAAACTAATAACGATTTCGATAAAGTGAACAAACTTGTTGGTTATGGTTACATAACCAAATGACATTCATTAGCAATGATCAAGCCGACCAGTATTAGGTTATGGTACCATAGGATCTGACTAATCCCGTTATTTACTACACCCGTGGTTATGTGTGGGTGTGGTGGGTAGCGACTGAATCTGAAATCATTAACTTACCCTATGGAGGTTTGTTAATGCGAAAACGAGAAGCGACGATAACGAGAAGCGACGAAAACGAGAAGCGACGATTGATGAGTCACGAAGGTTTGAATGTTATTAGCGAGACGACCACATAAGTAGTTTCACGACCTAAAACGAATTAAACGATTAGGTAAACGATTGGTTTTCACACGATGTTTTAACGATTGGGTAAACGATTGGTTTCAAAGCGATATACGATTGAGTTTTGGTTACATATTACATGATTTACATTGGGCATGAACATTACCTTGGTGGTTTGGTTTGGATTAAGTGATTAAGTAACAATGCGTGTGGAATATGATACAAGCATGGTGGATACGCCGCTGGTACTTCCTATATATAAGTGTTTGTATGGTATTACATATTGTAGCGTTATTTGAATCATTTCAGTTTGAGACATAGAACATTTTATACAAGTAACATACTTTTCATAAGACATTTATTTACAAACAACTTATCTTATACAAACTCATTTTTACATGGTTATTCATTTAATCATGCATTATTCTCTTAGTTATACATATCACCTGAACTTATCATTGTTTTTCCAAATAATTTACTAAAACAAATGTTTTCGGGTTAAGAGTCATGGCTACGAGGTTTTACAAATTATAACTCGCTTGATTTGAGTTGGTTAATTAAGTTGCAATATCATACTCTTTTCAAAACAAGGTTTTTAAATAAAGTATTGCAACATCTAAACTAGCCATGATTTCGACACTCCTACAAAACCTATGTACTCGCCAGCATTTCTTTGCTGACCTCGTTTTCACATATGTTTCAGGTATTGTTGAATGATATCGATTGATAAGATGCATGCTCACATAGGACTGGACAAGGCCTTAGTGACTCAATAACAATGATAGACTATGTTTAAATAGTGTATTTAGATTTCAAAACGATGTAATTATTCAATGATTAATAAAACGAAACACTTTTGATATCCATGGTTATGAAACATTAATTCTGTTGCAACACGCCCCGATGTTTCCGCCACGTTTTGTATGTTCTACGTGGTCGGGGTGTGACAGAAAAGATGGTATCAGAGCCAATGGTTATAGGGAATTAGGTTATTAGTAATGCTTTGACCTAGTCTATAACCTTCTTAGGACCCTAACGCGAGTTTACTTGCGTTTAGTCATAAAACAATACCGTCGCCTATCCTTAGGCGACGACCACAACAAGAACATAAATTTCAAAACCGCTTTGAAAACTAATCATCTGTTCTAGGATGATTGATTACTAGGTTTTAAACTCTCTATTGTAAGGTTTTGAACTCTCTATTGTAAGGTTTTGAACTCTCTATTATATGGTTTTGAACCTCTTTGAGTTTTCAAAACTTCGTCAAGGTTTTGGGTTTTAAATAATGTGAACACGTGCAAACTGGAAGGGTGAATGCCTGTATTCTGGGTTTTCTGTCTAGGCAAGCACTTCGTATACATCTCATCAGACGCGAGACCAGTTGTGCTTACCTGGGAATTCTTGGGATGAGTGTTCACTTATAGGCGAGCATGTCTTCGCGATACATTATTTTTGACCCATTTACTTTGATCAGTCACCGTCTCATTTGTTTGCCTTAGGTAACAAACAAATGATCGCAATCTTCATGCGTTATCATTCTGTTTTGATTGTCCAATAGTCTTTCACCTGTTTCTCCCTACGCCTTTCTTTTTCTTCAAGAATGTCTCTTCATCACAATGACGCCCAGATATCTGAGCAAGCAGCCAAATTAGCTCAGCGAATAGGCGAAGTAGTCCTGAAGACTGTTGAATTAGCTACTGCCATGTATCATCTCCAGGATGAAGCCACTCAAGAGTCACCAAGACAGGCAGGACCTAGTCAGGCGACAACACCATCAGCCAATAAACCAATCGAGGAATCAAAGACCATGGATGAACGATCCCCTAAGAAGTCAAAGAAGCGAAAGGCTTCTCAGAACTTCGCGATGATCGCTCACAATGGTAAAGCAGTCCCCAACCAATCAGCTCAACCCCCTGCTAGGTATATATGGCTTTTCCTATGATACCTACATCAAGGAACTATGTACCTTACAAACTACTCTTGTGATTTCTCTCTTTCAAATGATTGCTCATGATTCCCTCGAAAATTTTAAGTACTCGTTTCACTCTAAGAAACAAAGTACAGAAAATTAAGTGATATTATGAGTAATCGTGCTTTTCGCACATCTGTGCCTTTAAATCCTTGGTTAGATAACTAAGGGTATTTTCAAATCTCATACCCATTACGTTTTGATTTTTTTTTTCAACATACACAGTACCAGTATTTCAAAACAATCTTCATGATCTCAAAACATTTCATATAGTTTGAAAACAATTTTTCTAGATGCATTGTCTATGTTATTTCAAAAACATTGGCCATGTTATCAAAACCAACCTTTCTAATTTCAAAATATTTCATATAGTCTGAAGACAATATTAACACAATACATTTTCTTATCAAGTGCATGATTTCGAAAAGCATCATTCATGTCTTTTAAAAACCTTATACATAATTTCAAAAGTCATCTCTCATGATTTTAAAACATTTTTGTAAATATATCTATCAAATACACCTACTTTATTTCAAAAAGTATTATATATAAGGTTTCAAAAACGGTAAACACATTTTTTTTTCTTAAAAGAACCCCATGCACAGTTTTCAAAAATATTTTCCTTGTACATTTACATAACCTTCAAATTCTGCTTCATATGTCGCCTTGACATATCTAGCATTTCAACTTCATAAGCATTTTACTTCATGTTTTGACTTAAGCACATCCCGTGCAAGATTTCAAAACATCTTCAACTTCTAAAATCCATATGGGATCTTTTTATTAGACCCTTGTGGATGATCATCATTCAAATCAGAGTCCTTAATTGGATTTCTTATGTACCTTAATTCGAACATTTCGGTTCTTTATAATCGAAATCGAATTTTCTCTTCAAAAAAAAATCTTTCTATCTTTATAGTTAGATTCTTGATAACGTTTAAAGTACTAAATGAAATCCGCTGAATGGATTCCTAGTGTGCTTTAAATGCATGTACGCAAGTAACAAGACAAATTAACAAACAATCTTTGTGGTTATATGACTATGTGTTTATGCATCTTGAGTTTTCATTTAAGTATTTTGTGTTTTTATACTCTGGATAATTCGTTATCCAAATCCTCGCAGGATCTTTCATATCTTCATATGAGGGATTCGTAGCAGGATAGTCAAAAGGTACTATCTTAATTCCTTAATGGGCTTCTATGTAATAGTTAAGACCCTTGGATTTTATAGTACTACTCCATGATTCATAAGAGACCCTTTTTAGTGGTCTAGTCAAAAGGATTGATTCACAATTTGGTTAAAGGACGACATCTAGTGATGTAGCTGGACAGACTCCTTGATAGTCTATTTAGATCATTTATTGATTTAGTCAAAAGGACTCTATGGCGGTCTAGTCACACTCATCACAGGATTGTTCATTTGGTTTTACCCTACGCATTTTAAAATAGACTGTGTGAACTGTGCAAGGAATTGTCTGATTATGGACGCGTACATAATTATGAAATTTAGTGCACAGAAACCCATTAAGATTTATTATGTGTAAGAACCGATAGCGACAACAATAACAAAATGAGAACGATGTAATGGAGGTACGGTGGACGCACCAATGACGCTTCATATACTTGTATATAAGTATCCCTCTTACATTGCAATCATGATGTTATTAAAGGTTACTAGAAGTTCAGAACCCTAATCAATATTGTTCGATCTTTTCAACTTCATGCTTTCAAGCTCTCACAAGTTTCCTCTAAATAAATTTCGGGACGAAATTTCCTAAAGTAGGGGAGACTGTAACACCTGTGCCTCCACGGCCATCAAACAAATACCGAACCAATGAAATATTATATTTCATACTTGGGATTTGTAAAAATATGTGTATCATTTGCACATATCAATTCTTGTTCAATTTCAAACTCTAAATCGCTTTCTGGAAGGTTATACGCGCACCGATGCGTAAATATAACCAGTTTAATGCAACAAACACTCCGGAATAGTGACATAGGCTTAACATACCTTAAATAACCTTTACTTAACTTAGAAATAAGTTTTGAAGGCTTTGGTATGGCAAAATCAAGTTAAATCGCTTACAGGGACTAAAGTTGACAAACTGCGAAAGTATGCCAATTTGAACTGTAACAGACATTCCGGAACATGACCATAAGTTAAACACACCATAAATAACCTTTACATAGCTTAGAAATAGGCTTTAAGGGGTTCGGTGTGCTAAAATAAACTTTTGGGTCATTCAGGGACTAAAAGTGTCAAAAAAGTGCACAAGTTTGCATTTTCGCGCATAACTTACGTTCTGAATACATCCGGACATCCAAAAATTTATGTAAGCACTAAAATATTTTATTTTAGTGTTCGCCATAAGAAAAATCCATTCGTCGCGTCATTTGGTTCGTTTTTCGCATTCGGGACCAGATTCGATGTATTAGCCGTTGTTTAATTCACAACCACACATTCTAAACTTGCTTAGTCAGCGGATAAGGATGGAATTTAAACACCTAAACACCATAACTTTGCAACACATGTATGGATGGAATTTAAGCACCTAAACACCACAACTTTGCAACACATGTACGGATGGGATTAAGGCACGTTTTCCATGAAACGATCTTAACGGTTCGGGTATTCCTATAAATACCCCATACCCCCCATTGCTATTTCTTACAAGAATTCTGATTTTGAGAGCTCTAAGTTGAAACCATTGTTTCATACCTGAGTTCTTGGAATCGGGATTAGCATTCGGGGACCCTTCGTAAGTATTCTTTCGTTCTTTTCCTTATTTTATTGCTTTTAGAGTCAGAAAGTCAAACTTTGTTTGACTTTCAGCGTTGACCAGTAATGGTCAATGCGAAGTTCGTTTGAACTTCGCAACGTGAGTGTAATCACGTTGGTCATAGTCCCTTGGGACTATGCCCACTGATTACCACGTTGTCTAGAGTCGTAGGGTAGGCGATCTAATCAATCGCCTATACCTTCGAACTCGACCCATTTGGTCGATCATTAGGATCCGACCAAATACATTAGGTGACCATAGTAGGTAGGGAATAACCTTCCGAGGTTATACCCTATGGTCACATCGTTTAAGTAGTTGTATGATAGGTAGTTTATATGCCTTAGGTAAATTACCAGAATACCCTTTTCATGTATAATTGGTAATTAAGCATATGTAACCTAAACTTTTGTCACATAACTGATTATGTAACATGTTTAGGCATATAACACTTGTCATAGGACTAGTTAGGCGGTCCGAACGCGTTTCACGCGAACGACGCGTTAAAGTAGCATAAGCTACCTTAATGGGTCGCGATGGGTCGATAGCACTTAGGTTTGGTTTCATTGTAGTATGTAGGCCTTGTTAAACCATACCATATGAGTTCCAAAACTCGTTTGGTTTACCAAGCCTCATCCTATCCGATCTCCCGATATAAGTCCGGTTTATTTATATAGTTTTAGATTGCCGACTGATTCCGTGCTCCCTCTAGCTTTGTTTGGTTGTTGTTCAAGACCTCTAAGCATTCTCAGGCGAGTACATTATTCCCCTATTTTACTGCTTTCAAATTGCTTTGGGGTGACTCATATGTGCTAAATGTTTTCGATGTTATAACGATGGTTCCAAAAACGATTAAAACGATTTATACAAAACTAATAACGATTTCGATAAAGTGAACAAACTTGTTGGTTATGGTTACATAACCAAATGACATTCATTAGCAATGATCAAGCCGACCAGTATTAGGTTATGGTACCATAGGATCTGACTAATCCCGTTATTTACTACACCCGTGGTTATGTGTGGGTGTGGTGGGTAGCGACTGAATCTGAAATCATTAACTTACCCTATGGAGGTTTGTTAATGCGAAAACGAGAAGCGACGATAACGAGAAGCGACGAAAACGAGAAGCGACGATTGATGAGTCACGAAGGTTTGAATGTTATTAGCGAGACGACCACATAAGTAGTTTCACGACCTAAAACGAATTAAACGATTAGGTAAACGATTGGTTTTCACACGATGTTTTAACGATTGGGTAAACGATTGGTTTCAAAGCGATATACGATTGAGTTTTGGTTACATATTACATGATTTACATTGGGCATGAACATTACCTTGGTGGTTTGGTTTGGATTAAGTGATTAAGTAACAATGCGTGTGGAATATGATACAAGCATGGTGGATACGCCGCTGGTACTTCCTATATATAAGTGTTTGTATGGTATTACATATTGTAGCGTTATTTGAATCATTTCAGTTTGAGACATAGAACATTTTATACAAGTAACATACTTTTCATAAGACATTTATTTACAAACAACTTATCTTATACAAACTCATTTTTACATGGTTATTCATTTAATCATGCATTATTCTCTTAGTTATACATATCACCTGAACTTATCATTGTTTTTCCAAATAATTTACTAAAACAAATGTTTTCGGGTTAAGAGTCATGGCTACGAGGTTTTACAAATTATAACTCGCTTGATTTGAGTTGGTTAATTAAGTTGCAATATCATACTCTTTTCAAAACAAGGTTTTTAAATAAAGTATTGCAACATCTAAACTAGCCATGATTTCGACACTCCTACAAAACCTATGTACTCGCCAGCATTTCTTTGCTGACCTCGTTTTCACATATGTTTCAGGTATTGTTGAATGATATCGATTGATAAGATGCATGCTCACATAGGACTGGACAAGGCCTTAGTGACTCAATAACAATGATAGACTATGTTTAAATAGTGTATTTAGATTTCAAAACGATGTAATTATTCAATGATTAATAAAACGAAACACTTTTGATATCCATGGTTATGAAACATTAATTCTGTTGCAACACGCCCCGATGTTTCCGCCACGTTTTGTATGTTCTACGTGGTCGGGGTGTGACATTTATTTTCAAACATCTGTTCCCAATAACAGAGCTTTGATCATTTAAACAGACCTTTGCCAATATTACAAGCTTTTACACTCTCAAATCCATCTGTTGACCAAAGTCAACAGATGTATCAACCACTGTTTTATTTTCAAACATCTGTTCCCAATAACAGAGCTTTGATCATTTAAACAGACCTTTGCCAATATTACAAGCTTTTACACTCTCAAACCTAAATATTTATTTAGTTAATTTAAATAACAAACATGGTTAATAATTTTAACACAACTAATTATATAAAAACTACAATTGTCAAACAAAGGTAACTATATAATAAACAAAGTTCAAAACAGCAAACAACAATCAATAGAATACAGCATACTAATTCCTAATCAATGGTCGAAACAACATTCATTTAGTCATCCTTCTGTTGACCAAAGTCAACAGATGTATCAACCACTGTTTTATTTTCAAACATTTGTTCACAATAACAGAGCTTTGATCATTTAAACAGACCTTTGCCAATATTACAAGCTTTTTCACTCTCAAACATAAATATTCATTTACTTAATTTAAATAACAAACATGGTTAATAATTTTAACACAACTAATTATATAAAAACTACAAGTGTCAAAACAACAAACAACATTCAATAAAATACAACATACTAATTCCTAATCAATGGGTGAAACAGTAGTCTCAATAAGTAAAGCTCCTTTCGGACCATTGTAGTTGTCAACATGTTGGAGGTATTTCAGAAGTTTGTTGCTCAGATCAACTTCAACCATATCCCCCAGATGCATGTTATCAGCCACTTGTTGTCTTCAATTATATTAGTCCTTCGGCGCCTATCTACATAATCAACTCCACGAGCATTATTGAAAACAAACACCTTCATCCAGCCTTCTTCTTCATATCTGAGCAAATCAGCAGTTAGCTCAGCAGACTTTCCAATAACAATCTAATGCAGCCTCTTTGCGATGGTCAAAAAATGCCCTTGGCAAGGATTGACCACAATACTCTGTGGAAAACGAAGCATTCTGAAAGTCTCACTCAGAACATCAAAAGCAACGATGTTCCTCTCACCTAGTGGATACCAATAATTTGAAACCATAAAATATATGGTTTTATCAGCATAAACTCCTGTAGACCATGAATAACCACTTGAACCATAATTGTTTACGCTATCGAAATTTATTGTTCTCCATGACTCACGACGTCATGAGTAAACACGAGCAACAGCTACATTACGGTAACATCTGATGTTCAGCACTTTCAGATCATTGAATTGATCAAAATAAATTCCACCAGTATCAGAGTTTCGATCATGATTGTAATTGAAGTAGTCATCAGACAAAACCTTATAGCGCCTGGTAGTTGGATTCCAAAGAATCAGCTTACAGCAAATCCCTTCATTGCAAACTAACAACAAACCATTAAATGACGATAGAATACGTAAGAAGCTAGGGTGGACATTGTTAGGAAAACTTAAGGTTTTACTTCTAACAACATCCAAATTACCAGCAACTACGTCGTCAACGACAATTGACGTGTCTTTAAAGGAGAGTAGTTTCTTTTGTAGTGAATCTCCACTTCGGAGAGCATGCATCATCTGAAATCCATGACTTGACAATTCCCTATAAAAATTATTGGAAAGACATTTGAAACGACCAATATCATCTTCAGAGAGCCTTGTGAAAATTTCGTCAACAATCACTTGAAACCCAATGTTTTCCATTTTGTAGTGAACCAATGCTTCTTTGAAAGTAAAAGAAATTGTAATGATATTGATAAACAAAAAACTTTTGAAGATGATTGAGTAGATGGATGAAAACGGTAATGATCAAAACCTCTGCCCAATGTATTTTATATACCCAATGACGGCGGTTATGACTAAATAAATCGTCAGATGAAGGAATATGATGCGACACTCGTTAGGCTTTTAATGCATTTCCATGGGAAAAATATAAAATTAAACACGTTATTATAATTACAATTAACCTCTTCATTTACCATAAGACGCCTTTACCATAAGACAGAACTGAGTGAGTGACGTGCATTAATTGCAAAGTACATATCCCCAGGCATTTTGAATTTGAAATTACCGGCAATTTCAAAACCACTGCTAAGGTATATGTTTGCCAAGTACATATCCCCAGGCATTTTGAATTTGAAATTACCGGCAATTTCAAAACCACTGCTAAGGTATATGTTTGCCAAAGGAAACATCTGCTAAGTTATACTTTCTTGGCGATGGGCAGTAGTTTGCCCTCTTGAATGTGGGCCAGACCTTTGACATTTAAATATAGAGCAGTAGTTTGAAATTAAATGTATTTTAACTCAGATAAAAAATCTCAGATAAAAAATCTATTCATTTAAAGACCAGTAATACAAAGATATTGCGAACATCTGTTAGCCAACAACAGATATTGCCAACAGTAGCAAGTCAAACAGCCGTTAGATTAGCAGAAGATCACCACTAAACAAATGTTCTCTTTGGGCAGACTTTACCCTTGACAGAGAGTTAAAGTAGGAGATGCATCAGTATTTACAATTGAGAGGAGGAAATTCTTCAAAAAGCTCTATTAGGCAACAACAGATGTTGACAACAGTAGCAAGTCAAATAGCCATTAGATCAGCAGATGATGATTTACAGCAGATGTTCTCTTTTGTCAAACTTTAACTTTGACAGATCTATACACTAACAGAAATTAATACAACATCAACATAATCTAATTAAACTCAGAGACAATTTCACTTCTACATCAAAAGTACCGATCTGCAATAATCAGATGATATTAAAAATTAACAGAAGGTCACCACTAAACAAATGTTCTTTTTGGGCAGACTTTACCCTTGACAGAGAGTTAAAGTAGGAGATGCATTAGTATTTACAATTGAGAGGAGAAAATTCTTCGAAAAGCTCTATTAGGCAACAACAGATGTTGGCAACAGTAGCAAGTCAAACAGCCATTAGATCAGCAGATGATGATTTACAGCAGATGTTCTCTTTTGTCAAACTTTAACTTTGACAGATCTATACACTAACAGAAATTAATACAACATCAACATAATCTAATTAAACTCAGAGACAATTTCACTTCTACATCAAAAGTACCGATCAGCAATAACCAGATGATATTAAAAATTACATAATAATACTTTTTCAGCTTAAAATTAGTAAAAATAAAATGCTCCACAAACATTATGAAGATTAAAAGATCAACAATTACATCGAGTACTGAACAACAAAACTTTAAAATCTAACAACAACACCAAGAAATTTACGAATCTAACAGCAAAAATTTAGTGCTTTTAGCTTAAACTCTGTCAAGGGTACCGAACTTCTCAATGTATATCTTCGACAATCGCCATGAACTCCACGGAAGTACTGAATGCATCAACATCAGGTTTCTGGAAACCTGGTCTCTCGTGAACAGACCAAGATGCAATACATGAAAACATTTCTTCAGCTATTGAAGAGTAGCTCTATCCTCATATACTTAATCCTTAACTTGCTTCATAAAGAGTTGTTTTAAACCAAACTTTATGCTTCTTTTAATACAAAAAAGGCAGGAAAGACCATTGCTCTAGTAAGATAAAATCTTATCTTACAGCAGTAGCAGATCCTTTCTTGCGTTTAGTAGGAACTACTGTGGGTTCTACATCATCATCATCTGCCCAAAGTCATTTTAAATGTACATTTAATAATCTTTCTTTCTGTTTAATTTAACTTTATGCTTCTTTTAATACAAACCTATAATAACCCGCAACAGATTGTATGAATTTCAAACAACTGTGATTAGACTGAAATATAAAGCGAGAATTAGAGTATATCACTTCAAAATTAAAAATTCAAAATTTCAAAATTAGAGTAGCAAAAAAAACATCCTTTAAAAGATGTTGGAACAATGATGCTGGAAACAACCGTAGAACAATCATCATCATCATCTGCTCAGATCATTCACACTCATCATTTAGTCATAACTCAGATAAAAAAACTTTAGTAAAATCAAAATCAAAAACAAAAACAAAAACAAACATAATCATATATAACACATTACCATCATCAAGGCAAACCACATATCCCCAAAATTTTTCTGAAAGTGGGTCAGAGAGAGCTTCCGTTTGCTCTTATCCTTTATGAACAAATGTCGAGTATTGAGAAAAAGGGATTTGAGGGAGAGATACATTAGAAATGTGGTTTGAAAATACAAAAGAAGAGAACACGAGAATGTAAATATGAAGAGTGAAATGAGAATATAAATCAGTTTATATAAGAAGATGATTGACAGAAGTGAGTGAGTGACATGCATTAATTGAAAATTACATATCCCCATGCATTTTGAATTTCAAATTACCCGCAATTTCAAAACATCTGCTAACGTATACATTTGCCAAAGGAACCATCAGCTACTTTCTTGTAGATGGGCAGTGGTTTGCCCTTTGGAATGTGGGCCAGACCTTTAACATTTGAATACAAAAGGCAGTGCTTTGAAATAAAATTAAATGTATTTTAAAGTGATTTTTATATTAGGCTTTATGATGTAAAAATGACATAAGAAAAGCCTTGTTGGACAGCCTCTATGGCTGACACATCAGCTTTTCTTATGTCATTGGGATTTCTCCTTTTATAGAAAGTATAGATAGATGACACGTGTTACATTTGTACGGTACAACTTTAAATTGCCGGGTGTCACACCAAAGATAGAATAACAAGACTAGAACCCAAACATGGGGCCGTGCCAGCCGGGCATAGGCCATGCCCCATTCAAGATTCCCAGAGAATAAAGACAAACAGAAAAAAACAAGGGACACGTGGCCATGTCCCCTAAGCACGGGTCGGGGTTAACTCTAAGATTTGCAAATCTGGGTTCGTACAACAAGTACAGAAGACACGGGGCCGTACCATTGACACATGGGGCCGTGTGTGGAGAAGAGCTGAAACCAGCATTAAATGAAGCAGAGAAGGGAAGGACACGGGGCCGTGTAAAGCTACTGTTTTCAAGTATAAAAGGAGCTTCTTGGCTCATTTGTAAACCATCGCTTGGCAAACCACTTCTCTCACACCTATCACCACTCCACCACCATAATACTACCATCATCCACCACTTTCATCTATCATCTATCCTTAAAGTGTGTGTAGCTTCAACAAAGTATATGTCATTATATAATCTCAAGGACACGTGAATGAGAGGTGTATCACGAAACCGATGGAGGTCTTACCACTTTTTTTTTTGAAAGGAGAACTTCATAAAAACAAGCCCAAGAACAAAAACCGAACCGGGCAACTACAAGGCAACTACATAATTACAAATTTAAACCAATCCGACCACGACATCGGATTATTTTTAACCCTATGTTTAAACCACAAAAAACCCAAAGACTTAATTTCCCCGAACACTTGCTCCACCTTCAACTGAGAACCCGAGAACACAGCCTTATTACGAGCCATCCACAGGCACCAGCAGGACAAGAAGATGATACCTTGCACAACATACCTCTCACCAATTCTGATGTGCTTCGACTTATGCATCTCCAGCAGATCCTTGAACGAAAAAGCGAATATCGGGGGGAGACGGCACCACCGGCCGACCTTCTGCCATAGCACTTCGGAGAAGATACATGACGTTAATAGGTGCTCAACAGTTTCGATCTCGGACCTGCATAGGGTGCATAAACCATCGCCGACAACCAAACCCCTTTTCCTTAAAGCATCCTTAGTCGGAATTCTATTTTTCTCCGCTCTCCAAATAAACACATTGCATTTAACGGGAACCCACCTACACCAGTCCAGAATATACCTATTGGTAGTCTCAGCGGCTCTAGCCAGAACTCTCTTCGCGGAAGACACGGAGAACATCCCCGACCGATCTCCCAACCACCTCCATTCGTCGTTGCTGCTGCTAAGGGAAACTGAGCCTAGCAACTCCATTAAAGTCTCTAACTCCCTTTTTTCTTCATCTAAATCTGGGTCGTGCTTCCATAGCCACTCACCATCCAGACTATCCCGGACCGAACAGCCTTTAATGCATTCTAGCTGAAACAGATTCGGAAATACTTCGAACAGGGGCGCTTCTTTAAGCCAAGGGTCCATCCAGAATAGCACATTATCACCACGGCCCACTTTACCTAAGAAAAAATTCTGAAGATTCATGGATCCATATAATGGCTTGATGACGGTCGAAACAATGTTATTCCAAACACCTCCATACGTATTTTTAACCGGAAGAAAAGACCCACCCGAGCCTACACTATGAATAGCTTTCACCACCTTAGCCCACATATTATCCTTTTCTATTTTGAATCTCCATCCCCACTTGCTTAAAAGAGCCAAGTTAACAATTCTCAACTTGCAAATTCCAAGACCCCCTTTTTTCTTAGAAGAAGCAACCGTATCCCAACCTACCCAATGTATCTTATTACCATCTCCCGAACCTCCCAAAGGAACTTCCTAGTTAGCCCTTCCAGGTCCGTAATCACCTTCTTAGGAGCCTTATAAAGAGAAAAATAATAAGTGGGCAAACTCGCGAGAACCGAACGAATAAGCGTGAGTCTCCCACCTAACAAGAGGATAGAAGAATTCCAAAGTGTAACACCCCGAAAACGGGCTTGGTAATTAAACCCCGTTAATACAAAAGAGCGGGTAAAATACCGTTAGTGGTGAAAGTAACCCGGTAAATATTAGGATTTAAATAAATAAACCTAATATTTAATAAAACGAGAATAAATGTTTTAAGTAAATAAAGTTACGAAAGGCCCGAGTTAACGGGACATAAAATAAATAAATAAATAAATAAACAGAATCATAAATTCCCCGAACTCACTAAGTTAACTAGGAAAGTTTAACCTAGTTAATAAATGGGAATATTGTTAGAAATAAGTAGGTTGTGGCCTACTTAATAACGAACCAAACATGAGGGACCAAAATGGGATAACTAGAAAATGGTTTTATTAAACCAAATAAAATAACACAACACACACACACAAGGGTGTGTGTGGTGCGTGTGGAGATCGACCAGGGGGAGCTCCTTGGAGCCCAAACCCTAACTTCAGTAATCTTGCAAATTGAAGGTTCAATCCAAGTTCAAATCGAATTCTAAACATAGATTACTGATCCTCATCACAAAAGGATTATAAGGTATGTAAAATTTTGTGAAATCTTTCAACTTGAAATTCTCATGAATTGGGAATAATCTGAAATTCTAGTTGCATGTGTATGTTATGATGATTTAGGAACTACTATAGTGTCTAGGGACAAACCCTAGACAAATACAAGTTGAATTCATGTGAAAATTTAGTAGAATCCATAAACACCATTGTAGGTGGTTAGTGGGTTATGTAGATTTTAATAAACACTAGGAAATTGGATGATATTCTAGTGTAATTTGACAATTCTGAAGTGACTTCAGAATTATAAAAGCTAACAACTTTGTAAGAAGGTTGATTTATGAGAAATTAGGGCTAAAAGGTAAGCTAGAGACTTGATAAATAAACATGTAAAATTCTGCCCTTAAGGTGTTCGTTGAAATGCCTCAAAGAAGGCTCGAAACTAAAATTTTGAAGTTAAAACACCTAATTGTGATGTTTCGGCTATTATGCAAAAGGTGATTAAAAGAGAGTTCTAAATATGATAAACGTGGTCAAAACGGTAGTCTGAAGATAACGCCTACCGGCTAATCAAAGAATGCTAAAACTAGATGATAAACTCGAATATGCAATTAGCGTACTAATGGGCATTTGACTTTTAAAAAGGTCAAACTGAACTATAATACGATAAATAGTAATTTTGATATGAAATGCATAAGGTGGAATAATCGTATTAGATTATGATTAAACTAACCACCTTGAAAACAATGATGATAGTTTGACGCGTAACAAGCTAGGTGGAAGCTTGAAGAGGGAGCGGGTCAAACGAAGCAAGAATGACGGAAAAAGCATAATTCGGATGTAAGGTAAGTATAGCTTACACTAGTCTCAAATTGTGGAATATTTTCTTATCATATAAATTATGAATGAGATATCTAAACGATTGAAATATGATGTTCCGTCGTGTAGTCGAACGGAACAAGAAAATCAAAGATGAAAGAAACCATAATAATGGTTAAAAAGAAGTAAATCGATAATTTGGTCATATTATGTCGAAAGCAATAAACGGTTTACAAGTAAAATGACCGTACGGTGTTAAACGGAACGAGTCATGTAGATGAGATGATAATAAATATCATCTCGCATAGATAAACGACCATTTCGGCCAAACGGGTCAAAAGGTGTAGACATCACCTTTTGACAATATCGACTAATAATTCTTTTGTAGAGTTATATGCTTACAGGAATAGATATCCAATGGATATTCGCATCGTTCTAAATCAGCGAATATAAAGCAAAGTATTAAAACCGGGTTAATAAGTTGATCCGGGCCAGGTATGTATAATAGATAAATTCCGCATTTAGAACTTGGGGATCTATGAGTTTTAGACAAGGTAAAAAGGGACATTCGGTTACCTTAATAGGTAACCGAAGGATTTAAATTATAGACAAAGTGTTTTGAAAATAAGATTTGGTTAAAAACGAGATTTTGGGCGTACATGGCTTAAGCAAGCCCTTCGTTGTAAAAGAAGGGTTAAAAATGACCAAAACGCCCTTGTAAGCAAAATTAACCAAACAACTCTTAGAAGTCGCTTGAAAACGAGTTTTATAATCAAGTTAATACTTAGAATAAGTCTAATAGCGCAAGATGTAAATCCTTGGTCAAAAGACTCTATATGAGTCTTTGTCGTAAATTGATAATCCAAAGGGTAAAACTCGGATTTGATAGATTGTCACATTAAAATCATCACAAATATAGATGTGATGGAAGGTCACTTGATAACTAATATGGAAATAAAATGCTAGAAAGAAATGGGTGTGATTTATGCGTAAAAGTTGCTTAAATGTCCTTAACGGGTCAAAATAAGCACTTGAGTATAAGTGGGTTTAAAATGCGTAGGAAACCCATGGTTTGAGCCAAATATGATAGACAATATAGAACTTAGATGGTTCACGAGAATTTGGTATCAAACAAACAAGTTTGTTTGATAAATACATGAATGGGTTAAAGTGGGTAAATTCTAGTTTAAGCCGAAAGCTTAAAACTCTATAGATTTGTTATTCCGGAAGTCGGGTTTTAACTCCATTTGATGGAGAATTAAATTACAATCATGTATGAAGAAACGGTAGGTCAAACGGATAAGCGGTTTGAAAGATACGAAAGATTTCGTGTCAAAAACGGCAAAATGGAAGAAGCTGATGCAGAGTCCACCGTAATTTACGGTGGTACCGTAAATTACGATGGGGATTAAAACATGTTACGGTGGTTTGCTTCTGATTTACGGTAGGAACAGAACCCAGGGGCCACCGTAAATTACGGTCCCACCGTAATTTACGGTGGAGAGTTATTTTCAATTCTTGTTTTTCTTTTATGAAAACCAATTGTTTCCCGGACTCGTTTAGACACATTTTAATCTCCGTATGACTAAAGCATTTCATGTTTATGAAATGTAGGTGCATTTTGGATGCCGGAAGACGATCAAGCTCAACGAAGAACCGAACACGATATAAATACACGCTTCCGCACTTTGCCACGTTGTAAATTTTAAACAACGAATTCAACCACGTGATGTAGAATAACTTATGATTTGTAAAAGTTTTAACAAACCCGTATTTTTATAGCATGTGTAGTCTTAACTACACATCTAATCGTGGGTAATTACATACAAAATTGTTAATTAGTAACCAGGGTGTTACAAGTTGGTATCAGAGCCTTGGTTTAAGAGATTCGAGTATGGTGGGGAGGAACCATGCTTGGACTTAAACCTTATGCTCTTGACAAAGAATAGTGTTCGGTTCGAGGCTTGATCGCAAATCCGGTAAGTACATGTATGCTAAAGTTTTGTAAACAACACATAGGGCTATCGTGTGATACACGTTACCCCGATTAAAATGATTGATATAGTTGACAAAAATACGCGCGTTGACGCGTATAGTAGAAAAAATCCTTGTATTATAATACGGGCGATTATTGAAGTTGATGTTACTAACTTTTGTGAATGTTTTAATTGAAGAACACTCGCGTTTGAAGACGACGAGAGTCGACGAATTGTGGATATGATGATGGAACGGTCCGAGATATGACAAGAAGAGCACGCTCATCAAGGACCTAAATCGCGTAATGGTCGGAACAAGGCTAATGGCAAGAAAAGCCCGTTAGGGCAAGCATTTACCAGGTGCACGTTTAAATTATTGCATGAATATAAACATGCAACCAATACGTAGAAATTGAAAGTTGCATATGTAGATTAAAAACTTGGAAAAACCCGAATGGAAAATGTATTCGGGATATTGTTTCCAAGAGAAACAAATAGACGTTACTTACATAGGGCGTGATGTGAAAACTATAAAAAGGTCGTGTATGTCATGTGTTAAATCGCTTACTCTGGCCAAGTAAGTAGTGGCATATGATACCACGAGTTTCTTATAGCGGACACATTTACATCCGATGTAGTAAGGGCGGAGTAAATGGGACTAATTAAAAAGTACCCCATTTGAATCAGATAAGCAAAAAATGTTTGATAATAATGTAAACGCACAACCGAGTGACGTAAGCGTATTACATTAGGATGATGAGCCCGAGTGAAGGGACAAGCAAACATGAAAAGTGATTTAGACAAGTATTGGGAGGGAGTGTACTTACACTCGAACCCAGAAAAAGCAAGCATGTAAAATGATTTAGACAAGTATTGGGAGGGAGTGTACTTACACTCGAACCCAGAAAACGCAAGCATGTAAAATGATTTAGACAAGCATTGGGAGGGAGTGTACTTACACTCGAACCCGGAAAAATGCAACTATGTCACTTAACGGGTTGTTTTTGTAAAACGTCAAACTTAAGGACAAAGTCAGAATGTAAAAAATGAAGCCTTAGACTACGGTCAAGGTCAAATGAAGTTCAAGGGTGAAAATAAACGATTCCAAACATAATAGGAGATGCCTGGAAGCTATATATGTATATATACATTTGAATATAGACCAGAATAAAAGATGATCTACGGGATCATCATAACCTACGGGATTAAACACAGCGTTAAGGTCTACGGACCAAAAAGACCCTCGGGTCATAAAGAGAAGGAAATGAGTTGTTAATATCTCACCTTAAAAAGGTGAAAAACTTAAAGAAATAGCCTATAAGGCTAAGTGATAAAACCTACGGGTTAAATTAGATAAAGCGAGGAAATCAGTTAAGAATCTCCGCATAAAACTAGGACTGTAAGAGATTAAATTATAGACTGTCAATATCCTGGCATGGATAATGGACAAAAGTTAATGAGAAGATCCAAAAACTAAAACTTCGGTTTTAGTAAGAAATAACGTTTTTACAAACATAAATCCTGATAGGAATTTAAATAGTAAGCATGAAAGATACAAGTCTTAACACTGATTAGCACAAGACAATATATTCGAAAAGTGATATTCTCGAAGATGAAAAGGTTGATATAAATTAAACATGATATGACATGATTACGGTCAAGAGGTACAATGTGAAGTAAAATCACATTATAACCAAGCGAGCGGTAAAAAGAAACCGGACTAATAAGTCTAGTTAGTGAAACCAGTTAAGGTCAGTAATTCAAGTTAAGAAATTTGGTTTGCTTGTAAGTGGTAAATTCGGTATAGCTGAACCGAATAAGTAAATTTGAAAATAAAAAGATTTGTTGCTAAAAGTGAAAGATCTCACTAAAGACCTTTAAACGGGTCAAAGTAACGGGTTCATAAAGAAATCCGATAGCATATGAAAGCATTGAATATCGCTAAGTTAACTAAACTAGTGGAAATAACGAGATTACGTTATTTTAAGTTGCACTATGTCGTATGAGATACGTAGACAATTAGTGACCAAAAAGATGTTACCATACCTTTCTGGTAAATACTAACACTTGATTAAAATATGAGCGATGCTCAATTAATTATCGAGAGCAAGTGCATTGAGGTTAAACTCAATAAACTATGTAAGAAAGGTTTCGGGGACGAAACCTCTTTAAGGGGGGTAGACTTGTAACACCCCGAAAACGGGCTTGGTAATTAAACCCCGTTAATACAAAAGAGCGGGTAAAATACCGTTAGTGGTGAAAGTAACCCGGTAAATATTAGGATTTAAATAAATAAACCTAATATTTAATAAAACGAGAATAAATGTTTTAAGTAAATAAAGTTACGAAAGGCCCGAGTTAATGGGACTTAAAATAAATAAATAAATAAATAAACAGAATCATAAATTCCCCGAACTCACTAAGTTAACTAGGAAAGTTTAACCTAGTTAATAAATGGGAATATTGTTAGAAATAAGTAGGTTGTGGCCTACTTAATAACGAACCAAACATGAGGGACCAAAATGGGATAACTAGAAAATGGTTTTATTAAACCAAATAAAATAACACAACACACACACACAAGGGTGTGTGTGGTGCGTGTGGAGATCGACCAGGGGGAGCTCCTTGGAGCCCAAACCCTAACTTCAGTAATCTTGCAAATTGAAGGTTCAATCCAAGTTCAAATCGAATTCTAAACATAGATTACTGATCCTCATCACAAAAGGATTACAAGGTATGTAAAATTTTGTGAAATCTTTCAACTTGAAATTCTCATGAATTGGGAATAATCTGAAATTCTAGTTGCATGTGTATGTTATGATGATTTAGGAACTACTATAGTGTCTAGGGACAAACCCTAGACAAATACAAGTTGAATTCATGTGAAAATTTAGTAGAATCCATAAACACCATTGTAGGTGGTTAGTGGGTTATGTAGATTTTAATAAACACTAGGAAATTGGATGATATTCTAGTGTAATTTGACAATTCTGAAGTGACTTCAGAATTATAAAAGCTAACAACTTTGTAAGAAGGTTGATTTATGAGAAATTAGGGCTAAAAGGTAAGCTAGAGACTTGATAAATAAACATGTAAAATTCTGCCCTTAAGGTGTTCGTTGAAATGCCTCAAAGAAGGCTCGAAACTAAAATTTTGAAGTTAAAACACCTAATTGTGATGTTTCGGCTATTATGCAAAAGGTGATTAAAAGAGAGTTCTAAATATGATAAACGTGGTCAAAACGATAGTCTGAAGATAACGCCTACCGGCTAATCAAAGAATGCTAAAACTAGATGATAAACTCGAATATGCAATTAGCGTACTAATGGGCATTTGACTTTTAAAAAGGTCAAACTGAACTATAATACGATAAATAGTAATTTTGATATGAAATGCATAAGGTGGAATAATCGTATTAGATTATGATTAAACTAACCACCTTGAAAACAATGATGATAGTTTGACGCGTAACAAGCTAGGTGGAAGCTTGAAGAGGGAGCGGGTCAAACGAAGCAAGAATGATGGAAAAAGCATAATTCGGATGCAAGGTAAGTATAGCTTACACTAGTCTCAAATTGTGGAATATTTTCTTATCATATAAATTATGAATGAGATATCTAAACGATTGAAATATGATGTTCCGTCGTGTAGTCGAACGGAACAAGAAAATCAAAGATGAAAGAAACCATAATAATGGTTAAAAAGAAGTAAATCGATAATTTGGTCATATTATGTCGAAAGCAATAAACGGTTTACAAGTAAAATGACCGTACGGTGTTAAACGGAACGAGTCATGTAGATGAGATGATAATAAATATCATCTCGCATAGATAAACGACCATTTCGGCCAAACGGGTCAAAAGGTGTAGACATCACCTTTTGACAATATCGACTAATAATTCTTTTGTAGAGTTATATGCTTACAGGAATAGATATCCAATGGATATTCGCATCGTTCTAAATCAGCGAATATAAAGCAAAGTATTAAAACCGGGTTAATAAGTTGATCCGGGCCAGGTATGTATAATAGATAAATTCCGCATTTAGAACTTGGGGATCTATGAGTTTTAGACAAGGTAAAAAGGGACATTCGGTTACCTTAATAGGTAACCGAAGGATTTAAATTATAGACAAAGTGTTTTGAAAATAAGATTTGGTTAAAAACGAGATTTTGGGCGTACATGGCTTAAGCAAGCCCTTCGTTGTAAAAGAAGGGTTAAAAATGACCAAAACGCCCTTGTAAGCAAAATTAACCAAACAACTCTTAGAAGTCGCTTGAAAACGAGTTTTATAATCAAGTTAATACTTAGAATAAGTCTAATAGCGCAAGATGTAAATCCTTGGTCAAAAGACTCTATATGAGTCTTTGTCGTAAATTGATAATCCAAAGGGTAAAACTCGGATTTGATAGATTGTCACATTAAAATCATCACAAATATATATGTGATGGAAGGTCACTTGATAACTAATATGGAAATAAAATGCTAGAAAGAAATGGGTGTGATTTATGCGTAAAAGTTGCTTAAATGTCCTTAACGGGTCAAAATAAGCACTTGAGTATAAGTGGGTTTAAAATGCGTAGGAAACCCATGGTTTGAGCCAAATATGATAGACAATATAGAACTTAGATGGTTCACGAGAATTTGGTATCAAACAAACAAGTTTGTTTGATAAATACATGAATGGGTTAAAGTGGGTAAATTCTAGTTTAAGCCGAAAGCTTAAAACTCTATAGATTTGTTATTCCGGAAGTCGGGTTTTAACTCCATTTGATGGAGAATTAAATTACAATCATGTATGAAGAAACGGTAGGTCAAACGGATAAGCGGTTTGAAAGATACGAAAGATTTCGTGTCAAAAACGGCAAAATGGAAGAAGCTGATGCAGAGTCCACCGTAATTTACGGTGGTACCGTAAATTACGATGGGGATTAAAACATGTTACGGTGGTTTGCTTCTGATTTACGGTAGGAACAGAACCCAGGGGCCACCGTAAATTACGGTCCCACCGTAATTTACGGTGGAGAGTTATTTTCAATTCTTGTTTTTCTTTTATGAAAACCAATTGTTTCCCGGACTCGTTTAGACACATTTTAATCTCCGTATGACTAAAGCATTTCATGTTTATGAAATGTAGGTGCATTTTGGATGCCGGAAGACGATCAAGCTCAACGAAGAACCGAACACGATATAAATACACGCTTCCGCACTTTGCCACGTTGTAAATTTTAAACAACGAATTCAACCACGTGATGTAGAATAACTTATGATTTGTAAAAGTTTTAACAAACCCGTATTTTTATAGCATGTGTAGTCTTAACTACACATCTAATCGTGGGTAATTACATACAAAATTGTTAATTAGTAACCAGGGTGTTACACAAAGGGCCAGCCTTGATTCGAAAGTATCATACACTGGACGCCAGTTGCTGATTCGATTCATGTTCGCCCCCACCATAAGTCCGAGGTACTTGAAAGGAAGGTTGTCAGGCACACAACCCACTAAATCCGCCAACACACCAACGTCCGCACTACCCACCCTGATACCATACAAGTTAGACTTTCCCACATTAATTCTTAAACCTGAGCAAGCGTGGAAGCATCTTAAAATTCTGATAACATTGAGTGCGTTTTCTTCACTCCATTCACCAATAAGGAGGGCGTCATCAGCGAAGAATAAGTGAGATAATCTCGGACCGTCGTTCGGAAGAAGAATATCGCGGAGAACTCCCACTTCCCCAGCCTTATCAAAAAGACAAGACAAAGCTTCCATCACGACCACAAATAAAAACGGAGAGATAGGGTCCCCCTGTCTCATACCTTTACCGCACTTGAATTCGAAGGTAGAAGCCCCGTTGACCAACACAGATGCACAGGCCGAGGAAAGAATACCCCAGACCCAGCTACACCACCTCGACCCAAACCCCATTTGACGAAGGACATCCAAAACGAATTTCCAATTGATATTATCGTAGGCTTTCTCAAAATAGATTTTTAACAAAAACGCCTTCCTTTTGCACTTTTTGAGCCACGAGCACACCTCATTAATGAAAAGTGGAGCATCTAAGATAAACTTACCTTTCAAAAACGCTGACTGAGAGTTTGAAATAACCGAACCAAGCACCTTTTTAAGACGATTGGCAAGGACTTTTGATACCACCTTATTGACCACCCCAACAAGACTAATGGGCCGGTAATCGTTAAGGTTCATTGGGTCTCTTTTTTTTGGAACAAGAGTGATGAAAGACGACCCGCATCCGATGTTAATTTGACCCGACTGGAAAAATTCAGCCATGAGCCTCACGAAATCCTCCTCAAACAAGTACCAAAAAGTCTTGAAGAACCGAAAGTTAAACCCATCGGGGCCAGGAGCCCGATCGTCACCACACTCAAAGACTGCATACTTAATTTCTTCAACTGAGAACTCGGATTCTAGCCAACAAGCATCTGAATCAGAAATCTTCTTCAAGTTGGGACACAGCAGAGAAGGCCGGTCCAAACATTCTTCCTCAAATTTATCTCTAAAGAACCTATACACTTCCCTTTTAACTAGAGGAGGCTTAGAGACCCAAACACCCTCGATATTCAGCCCATGGATAACGTTACTCGCTCTCCTACAATTGATCAGGGTGTGAAAAAAATTGGAATTCACATCTCTGTCTTTAACCCATCTAGTACGAGATCTTTGCTTCAGGTCCATAACCTTGGCAAGTTTCGCCTCCGCTATGATTTTCTGGTTCTCCGCTAATTCCCATTCTTCTTGTTTCGACAATTCCCTTTGTTCAAGAAGGTCTTCTAATACTTCTAATTCTTCTTTAGCTAAACTAACTTCCTCCCTTTCCTTTTGGATCATCGCGTCCCTTCACTCCTTAATCTTAGAACGGATGAACCCGAGCTTTATAATGAGAAAAACATCCGCCGGGCACCTCGAAACCGAAAAGGTACTACACGCCCCTTCCACTACTTCTTTAAACCCCTGTCTCCCTAACCAAGAGTTAAATACTCGAAACGGCCGAGCCCCGAAATTAACTGATTTGGAGATGAGAACAATAGGGCAGTGATCGGACCACAACCTCGGTAAAGCTTGGACCCTAGCTTCCGGCCACGAATTGAAAAAGACTGAATCCACCAAAAACCTATCCAACTTACTACATTTCTTCCCATTCTCTGAACGCCAGGTAAACTGTCTGCCCCTCAAATCATACTCACACAAACCAGATTCAAATATGAAGGTGTTAAAGTTATTGGCACAAGTCGGCTTAAAGGAACACTTCCTTCTTTCCTCACGGTATCTAACCGCGTTAAAGTCACCCCTGATAATCCACTGCCCATTGAAGTTATTTATAAGCGAAGCCACAGAATCCCATAACTCCTTCTTAGCCTGAACCCCCTGGGGAGCATAAATATTCAAAACATTAAGGATTGAGTTATTACCGACCACCCTACCCCTGATGTGAAGAAAATTCCTTTATTTCGTCGAGTCCGTCACTTTGAAAACATATTCGTCCCAAATAGAAATCAACCCCCCCGAAAGACCTGTCGAGTCAACAGACTCCATACCAAAATTACCACTGCCCCAGAATTTAGCCACCTCTGATCGCGAAACAGAGCTTTGCTTCGTCTCCTGAATAGCAATAAAATTGATTCCGTGCTCACGCTTCAGAGCTTTAATCCAGCCAGGCTTGCTTAAACCCCCAATACCTCTAATGTTAATGGATAAAAAAATCATTAAATAACCTTGTTAATACCTGATTTTAGAACCGAGCTCCTGATCAAACCAACATGGTTATGGAGATTGACACCGAGCATATCCCCTACCGAAAGGGTATCATCAACTTCTTTCTCAGAGAGGTTACTGTTCCCATTGCAATTCTCCACCGGATCCAACTCGTTGAGGCCATGAGAAAAGTGGTAATAAAAATA
This sequence comes from Helianthus tuberosus, assembly GCA_030545235.1. NCBI lineage: Eukaryota > Viridiplantae > Streptophyta > Magnoliopsida > Asterales > Asteraceae > Helianthus > Helianthus tuberosus. The sequence goes on along the minus strand of CM060385.1, from coordinate 62,713,968 downwards.
ATGACCATCAAACTTTCAATCTACAAAATCACTCAAATGAGGAAGGTATCTTAAATGAGGGCTACTAAATGTACTCCCTTTTGTTACTTTTCATACCCCTTTCCATAAAATCACATTTAAACTTATCACGTATTCTTTTTCTTACAAAACAAATTCAAAAGTGTAAAACAAATATTGTAAACGCTTTTTTTTCAAAATTTTTGTTTGTTTTTATATTAATTTAAAAAAATAATTTTTTTAAAGTGTTCATTTCGATCGAAAGTCTTAAACTGGTTTTAACTTACTTATAAATATTCCTTACACTAATTTAGTTTGAACTTATATAGATTGTTAATTTATAGTTTGATAAAATTATTTTAGTACCTATTGTTTATTTTTTCACTTACATAGATGGTTTGAATGATTAATATGTGCTAGGGCTATAAACACTATTTTAAAAGAAAAACTTTATTACTTTTTAATAAATAAAAATTGTTAATTATTTTATACACACATTTAAAGTATTAAAAATTATAAAAGTAAGACCTTTAAAATATAAACTAGACGAGGGAAAAACATAATATAAACTTTTTTTAAAAAGAGAGTTCAAAACTTTTTTTATCGTTTTTTATAAAAAATGTTATAATTTATTTGTAAAGATGTTCAATAAAAAAGAATAATCAAAATACTATTTGAGAAAGTTTCTTTAAAAACAATATCCCTTTTAAAAAAAATATGTTTTTAAATAAAAATTATAAAACAAATTAAAAAAAAAACGTCTGTAATCTTTTTTTACACTTTTGAATTTGTTTTGTAACAAAAAGAATATTTTTTAAAATGATAATTTGTATAGGGAGTAAATATTACAAGTTTTAATGTGATTTTAATGAGAGGGTATAAAAAGTAATAAGATGGGGTATATTTAGCTTACCCCTCTTAAATTTACACGACGCGTTAAAAGATTATAGTATTTAGGTTACTGTTCTTCTTTTGGGTTATCTAACATCATCTATCTTAAGGTTGCATAACATATAGTCCTAAAAATAAGAATACCCATGACTAGTCAAAGATGTCCTAGCAATTGCTTGCTTGTATTCCCTCATTTTATGCCTCATCTTTAAACTGATGCGTATGGACAGCAATTAGTAGTCTTAAGCATACAGACAGGAAAGGACCATGAAATCGACCATATTTTTGTCTAATTTACATATATATTTTATATCCATAGGCATCTTCGCCTTTTTTTTTTTTTTTTTTTTTTTTGCGTATAATAAAGATAATCCAATGATAATTATTTAGATGTGTGGTTTCTTAGGGGGAGCAAAGCAAGCGAGAAATGATAACAAAGATGCTTGATCTGCGAATAACCAAATGGTTTCTATCAACTTACTGGTATGAACTTAAACTTTTTGGTTCATGTGAGGTTATGAGTGCACATCTGGCATACTTATCGGCTTATTGCACATGTTTAATTTGCATTTTTCAGAATATATTCTAAAGATTGAGTTAGCTGTTAGAATCAGTTCAATAATGTTCTATCATGAAACTGGTACTTTATAATTAACATTTTCAAAGAAAACGGTTTGGCTATAAGTTATAACATATAAATATTTTCAAAAAGGCTCAGTTGCTTTACTGGCATAGGTGAAATCTATAAAAGATAAAGACCAAACCCACTAGCATTAAAGGGATTTCAAATATGATGGTCAATCATCACCACCACCACCACTGGTCCACCACCATCTTTAATTTTGCTTAATTTCCCCTTAAAATGTACACCTTGGTCCTCAAAGTAACTTTAGACACTACTAATCAGGATATTAAATTAGTATTTTGAACAATTTGTTTCCTTGCATGGTGATATAACTTGTAAGTTATTAATATGTATAAAAAAAAAAAACATTTGTTACATGAGATTATACGTCTAATTTGGGATAGCAAAAGAAGCTGTGGTTATCATTGGGTTCCAGCTCTAAGATCATCTTAACTCTTAAGATTTAGAGATCTTTGTCTTTAAATTAAAAAGGGATTGGGTCCACTGCTAGAATAGGTTATTTATCAAACATGTAGTATGATTACCCAAACAGGATTAAAGAACATAATCAATAAAAAGAAATCAGACACAATACATTCCGATTCAACAAGGTGCGATAATGATACATGCAAAAAAGTATTGACATAAACAATCAAAGTAAGATTTATCTTGAACCAAGATTAACTTAAAGATCAAAAACATCATCTATTTGTTTTTAATCCAAATCCCGTAAATAATCACCTCGAATTCTTAAAAATCCCAGAAAATGATATTCACATTAAAACTACAGAAACAAAATAAAAAACAAATTGCAACATTTCATCAAATACCAAAAATTTGACAGAAAATAGATGCAGCATCAGAATAGGAACACAAATTCCAAATGTTAGTGAACAGCCCTTAGTCTTGACTATTGTGATCTCATATTCTGATATATTGGGCTCAGCTGTGATCACCAAGAGGATCTTTTTCTTGAGATTCATCAATCACTGAACTTTTCATGGACATTCCATCAAGAGTATCACTTCCAGAATCTTCATGAAGCTCTTTAAACATGGCCATTACCTGAATCATCGTTGGTCTTTTCCATGGCTTGTTATCGACACACTGAAACGATATCTTTAAACAGTGCAACAATTCAGATTCACATGACTTATCTGAGAGCAGTTCAGGATCCAAAATATCACGGATTTTTCTTTCTCGGTGCAACTGTTTAGCCCATCCCACAAGATTATTGTCATCCCCAAACTCCTTAGTATCTATCGGCTTTTTCCCAGATAAAAGCTCTAATAACACAACTCCATAACTGTATACATCTCCTTTTGCTGTACACCTGAAACTCTGGTAGTACTCTGGTGGGACATAACCGGGTGTCCCGGCTAAGGTACTCACACTAAGATGAGTTTCGAGTGCATTAACGAGTCTAGCCATGCCAAAATCCGAGACTCGGGCTTCAAAATCTTGGTCTAAAAGTACATTGCTAGACTTCATATCGCGGTGAATGATGTGAGGTATACAACTATGGTGAAGAAATGCTAGCCCTCTTGCTGACCCAATGGCTATCTTTTTTCTTGATGACCAATCAAGCCATGGAACGCATCCCCCTCCTTTGACTCGATCGTGTAAAACCGCTTCTAAACTTCCCCATTTCATGTACTCGTATACAAGAAGTCTTTCTTCTCCAACTTTACAGTAACCCAACAACGGTACGAGGTTACGATGTTTGATTCTTCCAATTGTTTCCATTTCAGCCATGAACTCTCTATCTCCTTGACTTGTGACATGTATAAGTTTCTTGATTGCAACTACACTCCCGTCTTTCAACTGCGCTTTGTAAACATCACCGAACCCGCCTGAACCAATTAACGTGTCAGCACTGAACCCGTTTGTTGCTTCCAGCAAGTGGCCAAAAGTCAGCTTTCGCAATGGCTTCTCGAAGGTGGATATGTTAATGCTTAAAGGCTCGGGAACGCCAGTTAGTTTCCAGCTGCTGTTTCCAGAAGTCGAAAGGCTTTCGATGTATTTATCTCTAGCTTCCACTTTCTTTTGATGCCTCTTCATTTTGAAAAGAATGAATGTCAGGATGATTATACATAGAAGAGACACCAGTATCCCAACAACGACCCCAGTAGCCATTGAACTTGTCCTCTTTGTTCTATGTTTGAGCCCGGCTCGTCGGCTTCCTGACCCGCATGGATCCAACGGAAGCCCACAAAGGCCCGGGTTGTTTTCATATTTTGATGCTGGAAAAGTAGTAAGTTGGCCTCCTGAAGGAATCGGGCCTGTGAGCTTATTGTTCGACACGTCGAAGTCATTTAGAAACGAGAGGCTCACTAATGATCCCGGAATAAAGCCCGTTAGCGAGTTATGTGAAAGATCAAGGAGCAAAGCGGTTTTCAAATTGCCTACACTAAACGGGATATCACCGGTAAGATTATTGTATCCCAGATTCAAAACTTGCAGGTAGCTTAACAAACCGTAGCTTTCAGGAATACTTCCAGTTAACGAATTGAAAGACAGATCAAGGTAGATCATGCTGCCATTAGCTTCATAATTGTACATTGTCAAACCCGAATATATTCGGGTCGATGGACAAAAATGATAATTCAAGAACCCTTCAAGCCTCTCTTTCCTTATTCCCTCAAATTCAACAAGTCCTCCAGCAAATCTGCAAGCTGTCCCCCCTTCATTCCTCACAAAAGCAAACTGTTTCCCTGAAACGGGCCCAGGGGTAACAAGCCCGGCTGAATCCGCAAGCTCTTCCGGGAGATACCCGTCCAGTAAATTGCTATTCAAATCCAGCCAAATGAGGCTCTTACACTTGCCAAGACCAACCGGAACACCACCTGTTAGTGAATTGTTTCCCAGTTGAAGAATAGCTAGATTGACAAGATTCCCGACACCGGAGGGGATCTCTCCTTCGAGTTTGTTGTTAGAAAGCGAAACCCACATCAGATTCGTGCAGCTAGCGATCGACATTGGGATTGTCCCTCTAATAAGGTTGTTGTTAAGAATCAAAGTTTGAAGATTCCCTCCTTTGACACAGATTCCTTCTGGGATTTCACCAGTGAGATTGTTAGCCCACATTATCACATCTAAGATCTGTGGAAGATTCCATATTTCAACAGGAATTGCACCCGTCAGACTATTGAAACTAAGATCAATAGTTTGCAAACTTTTGCAACCACCAAGATTATTTGGCACAGACCCTGATAAATAGTTGTTGGCCAGAAGTAACTTCTGAAGTGAATAAAATGGTGAGTTTGAAGAACACCATTCAGAAGGTATCTCCCCTGTAAATCCATTAGAACTCAAGTCCATGACTTGAAGTTGACTACAGTTGAACAAAGTCAACGGCAAACTCCCCGTGATATTATTAAATGAAGCAGAAAGATACTTTAAACTTGAAAAAGAACTCACAACCGCGGTTAAAAAGTCGCCTGAGAGATAATTGTGGCTAAGACTGAGGCTCAAGAGCGAAGAACACGAAGCATATGAAGAAGGCAGCCCGCCAGTGAACTGGTTGCCGGAAAGATCAAGCTCTTCAAGTGTGCTGCAGGCACTTCCAACTTCTGGTGGAATCTGCCCGAAAAACTGATTCGAAGCTAACGAAAGGCTTTTCAGGTATTTGAAACCTCCCAACATGGATCCCCGAATTTTCATATGCAACTCATTGTGGCTGATATCAAGATGCTGTAAAAGGTGGCAGTTTGTCAAGCTTACTGGAAACCCGCTTCCGGTGAGATCATTTCTTGACAGATTGATCACTGTAAGATTCGGACAAGTCCCAAAATCAAGATTTTGAAAGTTTCCAGTGAAGTTGTTGCTTGAAAGATCAAGAAACTGTAAACTGGATGGTATAAAACCGGTAGGTATATCACCTGAAAGCCGGTTATCAGATAAGTCTAGAACTGTAAGGTACTTGCAGTAAAACATAGAGCTGGGGAGGCTTCCGGTGAGCTTGTTGCCAGAGAAGTTAAGCATGTTAAGATTCTGGCAGTTAGAAAGAGAAGTGGACACCAATGAGGAATCTGTCAGTCTGTTGTTTGACAAACTAACAGTATGCAGACGGTTACAGGTGAGTAACAATGACTTAACATCTATAGTTTCTGCGAAACTATTTGCGGATAAATCTAGAGTTTGAAATGGACAAACCAAAGACGAGAAAGAGAGGTTGCCGGAGAAGTAGTTGCCGGAGAAAGAGACATCAGAAAGAGTAGAGACTGACATAAGATCAGAAAGGTTAAGAGTACCAGTGAGGTAAGTGTTTGTGAGATTGACGGCAATGACATGGTTGTCTTTAGAACAGGACACGCCTCGCCACGAACACGGGCTCGACGACGAATCAGAAGCGGTCCAGTCGAACAAGACGCCATTGGGGTCAGAATCAACTGATGTTTTTTTGAAAGATAGTAATCTAAAGGCATCATCTTCTTGACTTGTAACAAAGAAAGCAAAAGACTGCAGAAGCATAAAGCAAAACCAGAAGGATTTCTTCATCTGATTATAAGTTCTGAAAGTGTCTCATGGCATGAAAATGAAAAAGAAGAAAGATGTCTTTTTGAAGATCAAGAGGAGTGAAAAGAACAGGGAGTATGCTATAGGGAGTATGAATAAATTGAATAAAGGTGGTGTGGTGGTCCTTAGTAAAAGGAAAAGAGAAAAGGGTTTGGGGTAATGCAATGAGTGTGTATTTCTTTTGTGAACCAAATTATAAAAGAAAACCTTAAAAATAGAAGTCGAATTTCGGACTTTGTACACAAACAGAAACCGGTTTGGTGATTGGGAAGGGAATGCCTTTGATGAATTATCAAATATGCTTATCACTGGGTGGGTTATGCTAAAAACGCTAGAACGCCCAAGAGTTGAGATAAATTTGAAGGTGTAAAAGAAAATTATAAATATTGAGTAATTTTTTTTTTTAAATTTGAATATATTATTGTTAATTCTTTTTAGTTTTGTTTTTTTCATAGAGTGTTTAATTGATCAAGGTTATAGAAATACTTTAGTCTTAAATTTGTTTTATAAATGTCCAAAGTCTAGAATATCTTTGTAAACATTTTTGTTTTAGAAGACTTTATTTAACTTTGTAAGACTTTATTTCTAAAACATTTTATCCATATAGAAACATTGTTTATATTTCATATAACTTTGTCAAGTGATCTTTCTTTATAGACTATTAGACTCCATTGGCGTTTATCGGCGTTGTTGGTATTGTGCTTTGTCGACGATTTATTTTGATTGCAAATAACAAGGATGATCCATTGTTGATAAAGTGTGTCCCGTGGTTAGATGGCCAATTTATGATTAGACTGTGACATCGACCATGGGGTTGTTGTTTTGCTCTCAGTGGCGGATCCTGAAATATTTTTAACTGGGTTCACTTTTTTAGATACTCCAATTTTATGTGACTGAACATAAAGAATTTCGGGTCAGTTCGATAGTTCGGATCGGGTAAGGTTCATCACATAATAAAAGTACGATACAATGATGAAAAGAAAATCGTCATTAGAAATTTAAAAACACATAATATAAAATACGATAGTCTTTACAAATAAAAAAACTACCTAAAGTTGTTGACTACGAGTTTTCATCTTTTGAAAACGTTGCATTACACTCTCAACAGAAACTTGTTGTAAGAACTCCTTTTTAATGTAACAAATGCAAGAATCGTTCATGTATCCATCACCCATCCTATTACGCAATTCTGTCTTCACAAGCTTCATTGAAGAAAAACTCCTTTTAACACTAGCCGTTGCAACCGGTAAAACTAGTGACAACTTTATTAAACGATAGACCAACTAATACTCAATGTGTTTCCTTGTTTCCACCATCCTTTTGGCAAGATCACTAACCCCATTCAGGTTATCAAACCGACTATCTTTTTTCACATTAGAAATGTAGTGGCCGAGTTCATCGTTAAAACGGTTTCCAAGCTCTTGAATTTGCATGTCGAGAACTGTGTTGACATTATTGACCACAAAATGATGGCTCTTGGTGATGTTGGTCTTTCTTCTTCTATTTTTCGGGTCAACATACTCATCTTCCATGTTAATCATCTCAATATCTTCCATGAAATTGGTTTCCTTTCGGAAGGATCCCACAGAAGATCATCCAAAACGATTTTCAAGGGTTTACTAGTTGAAGATGACGATTCAATGTTAGGTGGTGGTTGCCTTTGAAAAAAACTTGAAATATTCTTCTACATAACTGATAATGCCTAAATACCAAATTCAAGTTTAAAACATACATCAAAACCTGTTTATTTTCAACTCAATAAAACATCAAAAGCTGATTTAAAACAAACAGATGGTTAACCACTTAACCGAACTGTAATAACTGATGTAATCAAAATTCAAACCAAATTTATGTATAACAAACTGAAAGATGTATAACAAACTGAAAGATGTATTCTAAATTTATGTATAGCAAACTAATAGATGGTTAACCGAACGTCCGAACTGTAATCGTTGATGTAATCAAACCCAATTTATGTAATCAACAGATTAACTGAACAAATGAGATGATGATAATCGATTAATCGTATAAAAAAGGACGCCGCGGTGTCGGCAGCAATCGGCGGAGAGGAAGGATCCGCCGCTGGTGAGTGAGCCCTGAAGGTGGAGCTGTTGATGTTGTTTCACTCTGTCTCTTCTTCGTTACTTGTTCTGTGCGGCGGGCTGTTTTGTGATATAACCCTAAATGGGTTTTATTACATTAAAGAAAAAAATTAAAAGAGATAAAAAACGGAACAAAAACCACCTCATACGGGATTCGAACTAGGGTGAGTTAGGGAGAATAACGCGGGCATAACCAGTGGAACCAAGGCTTTTTTTTGTTTATGGGTTCCTTTTATAATTTACTTATGGGTTCCTTTTCAGTTTCTTATATTTATTTACACTAAAAATTAAAAACAGAATGGGTTCCCGGGAACCCGTAGTTTCTTAATAAGTCCGCCCCTGTTTGCTCTAGTTCACATGATTTTGTTTGATCATTGGATGCATGTAACACCCTGACCACGTATAAAAACAACGCGCGGCGAAATCGTCAGGGAGTCACGTTACAAATTGCTCACAACAAACGGTACTAAAATGTTTCATTATATTAACAACATTGTTTTACAACACAAGTATACAAGTAATTTTTTTTTAAGTTTAGTAGTCTAAGGCCCGAATCTGTTCCTATGTGTAGTATACTTGAATAATCATTTACGCATAATAGCACTTGAAACATATGTGAAAATATCATCAACAATGAATGCTGGTGAGTACATATGTTTTGTTGGCCAAATTAATGGTAAAAGGTTTGGTATTGCAATGATTTGATAACTACGTGTGATGTCAATTTAAAATAGAATCTTTGAAACCAATAAATGGCAAAAAGTTTAGTATTGCAATACATTATCTTGATAATAAAACTTGTGGCAAAAGTGTTTTTTAAATGGCAATATGATTAATACTAAGTAAATTTTATGCCATTGAAAAATGTACTTTGTTCTTTGTGTCTCTTGTACTTTGTTTCTGTCACACCCTCAAATTCCACTATGCGGAGTAATACTGCGAGGCATGCGAGTGACCGAATCGTGCCACCAATCATATTGAACATACGAGAGAAATTAAAGTAAAACCAACATTTGAAATACGATTAGTGACATCACTATTAAAGTCTTAAAATAAGGTTTAAGGTATTTAGCGGAAGCACTAAACAGAAAGTCTTAAAATGGATTACAGAATGACACCACACTCCCTCAAGCAAAGGCTCCAGCGCTGCTCCTACGGACCTGCAAACATGTAGTAGAATGTCAACATAAAGTTTGCGAGTTCACGATTTAAAAATAGTTTTCTTGTTTTATCCCATAACGTTATTTGAATAAGTTACCGTTTATAAAACATGCCACGAGTAGCTACCCCATGTAAGCTACTAAACTGTGTGGTACCGAAACTGAGACATCAGTGCATTTTGCCCATGATCAAGGTCTATCATCCTCAATCGGTTTATAAGGCCATACTAGTTCACGTCCGTCCTCCTAGGTACGGTGTGAGGTTGTCAAACCTAATAGCGCTATCAATTAATACCCCGTTTGCCAATCCGGTGACTAATCGGTATAAGAGTTTGGGACTTCATGATAGAGAGTCGTTTAGTACACTAGAACATGATTTATGAGTATTTTAATATCTATTCCGTGCCCCCGGAATATTAGGTTCCGAAATCCACCGGGAATACATGCATTAAGTGATAGTGTGAACTCACCTTTGATTGCTCGGTTAGATAGAGTATTTGTCCTAAATTGGTTAACCTTGTCCTATTAAGGTTACCATTTGTTAGGATTGTAAATAAAGTAATTCACGTATATCACATGTATTTGATCAAGTAGTGTACGAGTATTATATGTAGTTATACAAATCATGCGTATGTAATATTTCAACAGTTAATAGTTTAAATACAAAAATGGTGAACAGTGGCATTGTGCGACCACAATTAAGGATTTGGGCCTTGCAGTGTGCAGTCTGCTTGAATAAGCAAAAATATCAGACTGTGCGGCCTACCTGTTAAGTGTGCGGCCTGCACTAGAGTGTGCAGCCTACATAACGAGTGTGTGGTCATGCAGTACGATGTGCAGTGAATAGTTGTACAGGATGACTGTGCGGGTTGCAAAGTGTACGACTTTGCATCTTCCTCTTGTACTTCGTGCAACAGGGGTTGCACATTCCAAGATGTGCGACCCCGTAGTAGCCCTCTTGTACCAGGTGCATTAGGGGTTGTACACTTGGAAGTGTGCGACCCCAAAGAATGTGCGGTGTACATTAGGCTGTTGTACGATATGCAGCCTGGATGGTACAATCTAGTGTGCGACCAGATTCAATCCAACAGTTGCATTCATTCAAGGATTCAGATTACACAAGCAAATTAGCCTATTATCTTTCACATCTTTCATCATAAAATCCTAAGATCTAACATACCCACACTCGTTCATTCAAACAGTGAACCATTTTGATTATTCTATTTGTTCATTATGTGGGTTCGAACAATTATCATCATCGTAACAAAGATCTAATCTTTATATCATCAATCATCAAATGCACTTATCTTAATCATATGCATAACTCATCATGAAATCATTCAATCATTTAAACATCCGCATATCATGATCCGTCCTTAACACACACATCATTAAACACAATGTCTTGATGTCACAAAATCAAAACAGTGAAGGGTACCAAGTTTATTCCTAACATTATTTGAACGATTTGGAAACATTGTATCATGCAAAATCCCAAACACTTTTTATCATACAAAAGCCCTAGGTTTCCATTATTTTACAACATATTAGCATCTCGGATTCATGTTTATTCAAGAGAAATATCACATATTTTCTTAGATTTAAGCAAAGTATCACAAACGCCTTACAATTCAATTAGAAGTAAATATAGGAGAATCATCATACAAGAACATCAAATAGTGAAGAACACCTTTCAAGAACACATTATACATCCAACATTTTATGAGAACACAAGGAGGGATTATGATTCTTACTAACCGGAGATGAAAGAAGAATCCAAAAAGAAGAGTGTGTGAGAGAATAGGGTCTTCAAGAACAATAACAAGGCTTCGATGTCGGCTGAATCTTCAAAGGAAAGAGAAAATGATGGTGGTTGTCTTGATTCTCCAAAGATGAGAGAAGGAGGATGTTTTTAGAAAAAGTTTCTAATTTGGGAAGAGAGAGAGTGTGTGTGGCGGCTGGAATGTTTGGTGTTAAAGGTTTTAGGGTTTAGGGGAATGTGCCCTTAAATAGGTACACATACAAGGCCGCACATTCAAAACAAAATGGAATCCAGCTGTCCTGCCGCACACTTGTTTGCAAATGAGTGTGTGGTCTGGATTATTCAAAGGTGTGCGAACAAAGGAGGGGCCCAGCCCAACTATTTGGGCGTTCTATGAAGTTTGGGCTCAACAGGGGACACGCCCAACAATGATGAGTGTACGGGTTTATGGGGAGTGTGTGGCTGCTTAGCTTGTGCGGCTGAGTTTTTATTATAATAATAATATACAACCACATATAATTCAAATATATATATATATATAACCCTTTTTATATTAACACCACTTATCAAATAACAAGATTACATCGCAAAGAGAAAATGTACGAAACGGAACGTGCGGGTTGTCACATTATCCCCAAGTTGAAGGAAATTTCGTCCCGAAATTTAGCGTATAGATACCAAATAACTAGGTGTTTCCACGGGGTGTCACATCATCCCCAACTTGATTGGGAATTTCGTCTCGAAATTCAGTTGTAGCTTCATTCCTGGACTCCTTGTCCTTGAATAATTGAGGATACTTGTGCATCATTTGGTCCTTTTTCCCAAGTAAACTCTAGGCCATGACGAGAATTCCAGCGTACCCGTACTGTCGGTATCTTGCTGCGCTTGAGAGATTTAATCTCTCGATCTATGACTTCAACTGGTTCCTCAATGAAACGGAGTTGATCATCGATAGTGAGTTCCTTGAAAGGAACGATGAGAGTTTCGTCAGACAAACACTTCTTCAGATTCGACACATGGAACACGTTGTGTACACCACTGAGTTCCTCTGGCAAGTTCAATTGGTATGCCACAGTGCCGATCTTTTCAGTGATTTCGAAAGGTCCGACGTAACGCAGATTAAGCTTTCCACGTATTCCAAAACTGACAACACCTTTCAAAGGTGAGACTTTCAATAACACTCGATCCCCAACTTGGAATTTCAATGGTTTTCTATGCTTATCGGCCTAGCTTTTCTGATGGTCAAGCGCTGCCGCCATCTGATGTCTAATTAGGGCAATCTTTTTCGTGGTATCGAGTACAAGTTCAAGGCCAGTGATTTGGCTGTCGCCAACTTCACCCAAACACAAAGGTGATCGATATTTCCGTTCGTATAACGCCTCGAACGGAGCAGTCTGGATGCTGGTGTGGTAGCTGTTGTTGTAAGAGAATTCCACCAACGGTAGGTGTTTCTCCCATCCTATGCCAAAATCAATAACACATGCTCACAGCATGACTTCAAGAGTTTGGATGGTACACTCAGTCTGACCATCGGTTTGCAGGTGATAAGCAGTGCTCATATCAAGACGCGAGCCGAATGATTTGTACAAAGCTTGCCACAAATCAGAAGCAAAACGCAGATCACGATCGGAGATAATGGAGACTGGCACTCCATGTCTAGCAACAACTTCCGTCAGGTAAATGCTGGCAAGTTATGAGAACTAGTCGGTTTCCTTAATTGTGAGGAAGTGCGTGGATTTAGTTAAGCGATCTACGATCACCCAGATGGTGTCGTTCCCGCTTTGAGATCTAGTTAAGCCGGTAACGAAATCCATGGAGATCTGTTCCCATTTCCATTCTGGCAATTCGGGTTGCTGAAGTAATCCAGACAGCTTCTGGTATTCAATCTTGACTCTGGCACATGTCAAGCATTTGCTAACATACTTCGCGATGATTGCCTTCATGTTCGGCCACCAGTATAGGATCTTGAGGTCGTGATACATCTTATCGGAACCAGGATGTATTGAGTAGGGAGATTTATGAGCTTCATCCATAACAAGCACTCGGAGATTCCCGTAGAATGGAACCCAGATACGTTTCATGAAGTAGTGGACGCCATCGTCCTTGCGTTCAAATTGCTTTTCCATGCCACAGAGGGATTCTGCGAGTAGGTTTTCTTCTTTCAGGGCTTCGACTTGAGTGTTACAAATCTGGTCGGGAAGGTTCGAATGAATAGTAAGCTGAAGCGCTCGAACACGCTTAGGCTTAGTGTCTTTATGGCTGAGTGCATCGACTACAACATTAGCCTTCCCTGGATGATACTTGATCGCGCATTCATAATCATTCAGGAGTTCAACCCATCGGCGTTGAGGCATGTTCAACTCGTTTTGATCTAGAATATGCTGGAGACTCTTGTGATCAGTATAAATCATACATTTGGTACCGTACAAGTAATGTCTCCATATCTTGAGTGCGAACACTACGGCTCCCAGTTCTAGATCGTGGGTAGTGTAGTTCTTTTCGTGAACTTTGAGTTGACGTGAAGCATAAGCAATAACTTTCTCGCGTTGCATCAACACACAACCTAGTCCCTGGAGACGCATCGCAGTAGACTATGAAGTCTTCGGTACCTTCTGGTAGGGAAAGGATTGGTGCACTACACAGCTTTTCCTTCAGCTGCTGAAACGCGGATTCCTGAGCATCAGCCCACTTCTAGGTGACACTCTTTTGAGTTAGAGTCGTGAGAGGTTGAGCGATCTTGGAGAAACCCTCGATGAATCTACGATAGTAACCCGCCAATCCCAAGAATTAACGGATTTCAGTTGGAGTTTTAGGCACAGGCCAGTTCTTGATAGAGTCAATCTTAGCTGGATCAACGTGAATCCCAGCTTCATTAACCAGATGTCTGAGGAAATAGACTTCACGAAGCTAAAAGTAACATTTCTAGAACTTGGCATAGAGTTGTTCGTTTCGAAGGAGTTCAAGGATGAGATGTAGGTGTTGCTCGTGTTCCTCTTGCCTCTTGGTTCATGAGATCCATGAAAACCGCAGGTGCGTTGGTTAATCCGAATGGGATAACCAGAAACTCGTAATGGCTGTAACGAGTCCTGAATGCCGTTTTAGAGATATCTTCGTTTCGGACTCTCAACTGGTGATAGCCCGACCTTAGATCGATCTTAGAGTAGAAACTTGACCCTTGCAGCTGGTCGAATAGATCATCGATGCGAGGAAGCGAATAACGATTCTTGACAGTCACATTGTTCAGTTCACAGTAGTCGATGCACATACGGAATGTGCCATCCCTCTTCTTGACAAAGAGTACTGGGGCTCCCCAGGGTGACGAGCTAGGATGAATAAGACCCTTATCTAATACTTCTTGCAGTTGCGTCGAGAGTTCCTCCAATTCGGTTGGGGCTAAACGGTACGGTGTACGAGCTATTGGTGTCGCTCCAGGTGTTAGCTCGATTTTGTCACACCCTGACTTTTGCGGAAGCGTATGATGTGTGACTTGCTCAATATCATTGCATTCAATTATAATAAGCAACTATATGATTAAAACATGATGTTCATCCATTCATAAATTTGAAAAGTTACTAACACAAGTCATTTAAGTTTCAACCAACATATCCTCAAGTTATATTACAAAACAAAAGTGGATGACATCTAAACTCGGAATTTACGTCTTGAAAACAACACCAGCGCCCAAGTTCCATCTTGTTTCCTGAAATACATGTAATTTTGAAAACATCAACAAAAGTTGAGTGAGTTCATGTGTGTCTATATGAGTTCGAATAATATTGTAAACAATTGTATGTATGCCTTTGTAAACCGGTATGAAAGCGTCTATGAACAGATCAATTAATGATTTGCAAGGTCATTAATATGTGTGCAATAGTGCAGGAAGGCTCAAACCTAGCGGATTTTGTACCGGACTTCCGGCTGGAAGACATAGTCATCACCTTCGGCCACTTCCGGCCCAGGGGTGGGGCTCGCAACACCCAAATAGATCTATCACTCATGTCCCTCGGTCCTTATACGAGGATTAATGGTCTAAGTGTTGTACCCACCACTCACATGATCTAACAGTTCATTCCTTAGCTAACCATACCATTTGTAAACGTTCGAAACATTTGCAACAGGTATTTCACCCCCGAAGTTATAAACCGAAAATAGTTAAGAGAAAGGGGGGGGGGGACATGAACTCACTTTTTTGTGTTCTTCTGTCCGGTGTAAACTCAAAGATCCTTTCTCTTGGTCGCACTACTACCTACACACGGCTATGGTTTATTAGACGGCTAGGTCGTGCCACGACTTTTAGTCTTAGTTGTTATGACTTAGAGTTCTTGGAGTTACGTTTCCGATGTACTAAATATTATTCCAAAGTATATATTTATTGGTTAAAATAATAATATTTTAACTTAAATTATATTTGTCAATTATTGGAATATTTGTTAAAATAATATATTTTAACTTGGTATATTATGTATTTATACATGTATATTCTCCCACGTATGGGTGTACTTGTACTTGTACTTGTGTATTTTGCCAAATATTGGTGGCGTATTCCGGTGTGTATTTGTACGTACGAGAATACATATTTTCTTGTATTTATTTAGTATTTTATACTTAATCTTGTATTTAATTTTTCCGGAATAATTTTTTTTATTTAAATAAAAATTCACCAATTTATAATCTTTAAATATATGCATTTTAAGAAAACTTTTATAGAAATTTATCTATAAATCTTCCTTGACAAAAATAATTATATTTTCATATAAAACTCAAAAATAATATATTTTCAAGATTAACTTAGAAAATATTTATAATTCCATTTTTCACCCAAAATAATATATTTTTAGTTTGTTTAAGAAAACATATATTTTCTTTAAAAATAATATATCTTCTAATTGTTCAAGAAAATATATATATTTTCTCTACTAAAAAATAATATATTTTCTACTTGATAAAATACGATATATTTTGTAATAATTGTAAAAATCATATTTTCCGTTTATTTGGTTTCCAAAATACCGTTTAACTCATTTGTCAAAATATAAATCTATTTTCGGAATATATATATATATATGTGTGTAGTCCATACGTTCATGTTTGGTTTGTCCAATATTCGGGTATAAATTATATATTCATTTTCTTGGAATTTTGGTAATATTTTGTATTTACAATTTTTTGTATTTTTGTAAGTTATATTATTTTCAAGTCCTAAAATAATATAACTAATACACATAATATACAAGTAGCACACAAATTGTGACTTCTAAATATATTTTCCTAAATATATACTTAGTTACTTTTATTTATCAAAAATTAACCTCCAATATCTGTAATTTTTGTAACAAAAATTATGGCAAGTTTTTATTTGAAAACCATGATCAAAATTTACTTATAAACACTTGTTTAAAAATATTTTTCTAAGTGTTTAAATTCTACAAAAATTTTGCCATAGTTTCCCCTTAAAAATGGAGGTTTCCATGCTTTAAAAGCATATCATTTTCTTTTAAAAACATCATCAATCATCAACAAATCATTCAAGACTTACCATAAGTCAAAATCATGCAATTTACACTACATCATGAACTTGAAATTTTGTAAAAACTTGTAGTAACTTAGTATGTTATTTAGTAGGTTTAGTTACCCTTAAAAATATGGTTATTTGTTTATAAATCTCATTCTTGTCAAATTTAGTCTTTTACAACTTGTAGGATGATTATTCTAAAAATGATTCTTTTGTATTTTTCTTGTTACAACCATGTTTCTAGTCTTGATTTAACACTAAAAATATGATTAGTTTCTTTAAAAATCATGAACTTGTAAATCTTGTAAATAACTTTGGTTTCTTGAGAAAACTATTTTTGAAATAATTCATTTACAAGTCTTATAACATGTATCAAACTTCATCATACACAAAATCAACTTCATTTTCAAGTTCATGTGGAACATAAAGGATGATCATCTTGATTTTCACAAGATTTATCCTCTCACTTGCTAGATCATGTGTATAATCACAATCTAGCAAGCTTCCCATGATGATCAACATCATAATCACAAGAAATCAACCATCAAGTATCATACATACACTAAAACACTTAGATTCTTATGTTAGTAAGCTTTATGTAAAAGATTATCTTCTTGTTTCTTCATGATTCTTATGTTTAACCACTTACATAATCCTTTAACCATCAAAATAAGAAGTAAAATCAAGTTACAAGAGGCTTACTACTAGCATAAGGTCTAGGGAAGAATCAAAGATGAAGAAGATGATGAACAAGGTGGATAAAAGCTCTAGGAAGTGGTCCTTCAAGCTCCAATGGCTCCAAGCTCCTTAACTTAGCTTCTTGCACCTTAGAATCACCTTGGATTGCATGAGTTTGAAGTGAAAATGGTAGTGGATTGGTGGTTGTTGGCGGTCGAGAAAAAGGAAAGAGGGAGAGGAGAAGTGAAGTTGTTTAGAGGTGATGAAATGAGCTAAGTGATGTAGTCTTATGGTTATAAACAAAGCCCTTCCAACATTTGCATAACCCTTGGATATTATGTTCCTAAAGCTATTAGCATATCAAATAAATAAATCAAGAAAATCATGGTGGTGGGACCACCATGGTAACCGTCGAAACAAGGGGGGTATGGTTAAGATGTAATGGTAAGTTAGATGTTTTGGTTAGAATCTAAGTATAAGAATTTGTGTTTATATGTGTTATATGTTTATAGGACATGTTATGATGTTTGGTGACCTTAACTAGCTCAGAAATGTTAAAACAGTGCTTTTAGTGAAAATTTGGTGTTTCGGGTAGTGTCCGGTTGTTCGGTTGGTTACCAGTTCGTTAAGGTGCTAAATTACGCAGTTTAATGTGCTTTATGTTCCCTTTTGTGACAGTTTTGATTCCCGACACCTAGGAAGGTATTCTGGACCATTAAACCATAATTCTGCATTATATTGTGTTGTTAAAATGCAGATTTTTGCTGAAATATGCAGAATTCTGCAGTTTTTGAGAGTTCTAGGCACTTTCCGGCACTTAAACTATCTCTAGGAAGGCAGTTTTATGATCCCTACTTTCCTACACACTATACTAGTGTAACTCTTGGTTTCGGGCTCATTCTGTGTCTTAACATCATGTCTGTCTGAGTACTGAACTCCTGTCAGTACTTCTAGTTTGTCAGATAACTGTGTTAACTTTGTTTCGTGCACTAATTGGATCATAATGTGTTGCATGCAATAATGATATGAAATCATGCAACATGTAATGCACTTGTATGAATATGACAATAATCAGAAAGCATTCATGTCATTAATTCAAATCAAGCACAGTCATTAAGTTACAAATTACTGTTTAATTATTGTACGGATACACGAAAAATTGACAGTTTTCACATTCTCCCCCTGTTAAGAAAATTTCGTCCTGAAACTTTAAGCTGCCTTATCAGTTGTAGGGGAGTTAGGGAAAAAATGCGGATACTTTGATTTCATTCGATCTTCACGCTCCCAAGTAAACTCTGGGTTGTGACGTGAATTCCAGCGGACCTTGACAAGCTTAACACGACTCCTCCGAGTCTTGTTAACTTTCCAGTCTGTAACCTCAACGGGTTCCTCAGTGAATTGGAGTGTGTCGTCGATATGCACTTCATCCGCAGGGATGATAACTGTTTCCTGGGTTGGGCTTTTCTTCAGATTCGACACTTAAAATGTATCATGGACACCATTTAGTTCTTCTGGTAATTCAAGCTTGTACGCGACGGTACCTGTCACACCCCGACCACGTAAAACAACAAAACGTGACAGAAACGTCAAGGAGTGTTGTAACAGAATCATTGTTTCACAACCATGGATTTAAACAATTTCGTTTTATTGAATTTAAATGTATTACATTACATTGGAATTAGAAACAAAACATGAACAAATAGACTTTCATTGTTATTAAGTCACTAAGGCCTCGTCCATTCCTATGTGAGCGAACACAGATATCATCATCAAACATCATCGACTATGGTACCTGAAACACATGTGAAAATACGTCAGCATAAAAATGCCGACGAGTACATAGGTTTTATATGAGTGTCAGTTTCATGGCTCGTTTTACATGTTGCAATACTTATTTAAAAACCTTGTTTTGAAAAGTATAATATTGCGACATAATTAACCAACTCAAATCAAGTTGGTTATAATTTGCAAAATCTCGTAGCCATGATTCTTAACTACAAAACATTTGTTTTATTAAATCAAATTGTAAAATATCTAAAAAAAACTCGTTAATAAAACTCGTATGGTTTATATTATTCAGAAAACATCCTTATGTGACATTGTTTCGAAATCGTTTACCCAAGTGATCTAGATAACGCAACGATATATAATGTGTTAAAAGCACTTATATATAGGAAGTACCAGCTGCGTATCCACCATGCTTTTAACACATTACACCCGTCCCGTTACCTAATCACTTCCCTAACCCAATGGCTCAAACAGTTACAAATGGTTCACATAAATCAAATGGTTACAAACGGTTCACATAAATCCAACGATTTCAAATGGTTCACATACATCAAATGGTTACAAATGGTTCACATAAATCCAACGATTTCAAATGGTTCACATACATCAAATGGTTACAAATGGTTCACATACATCCAATGATTTCAAATGGTTCAAAACGTAAAACAATTGTGCTAGCGTGTTAAGTTAACATACATAGCAAGACATAATGAAATCATGTACTAATAGTGTACTAATGAACATAGCAAGTATATGATATGAAAACATGGATAGCATGAAAATAACAATTAGGCACATGTGTTTCACCCCAAAACGTTTGGAAAACAGTAAAAGAGGGGTCTATGTACTCACTTGAGGATGCTTAGAAGTCTTGAATAACAACCAAGTAAAGCTAGAGGGATCACGGAATCAAACGGCACCTGATATAGGTAACTATGTAAATAAACGGACCTAAATCGGAGGATCGGATAAAATGAGGTTTCGTAAACCAAATGAGTGTAGGGACTCATGTAATATGGTTTAACAAAGCCAACATTCTAAAACGAAACCTAACCTAAGTGCTTACGACCCATTACGACTCGTTAAGGTAGCTTACGCCACTTTAACGCGTCGTTAGCGTAAAGCGCGTTCGGACCGCCTAACTAGTCCTATGATAAGTAAAATATGCCTTAACATGTCTAATATTGTTTCCAAATCAGTTTAGATATCAAAAATTATGTTACATATGCTTAAAATGAATTTTGGCGTAAAAAGGGCATTTTGGTCATTTACCTAAGGCATATAAACTACCTATCATACAACTACTTAAACGACGTGACCATAAGGTATAACCTCGGAAGGTTATTCCCTATGCAACTATGGTCACCTAATGTGTTTGGTCGGATCCTAAAGATCGACCAAACGGGTCGGGTTCGAAAGTATAAGCGGTTGTTTAGACCGCTTACCCTACGACCCTACATAAGCACTAAACCTAAAGTGACGAGCTAAACATGTTAAAACATGCTTAACGAGGTTTAAAAACAGGTTTGGTATCAAAACAAACGGTTTTGATACCTAAAAGTAGTTTGGTTACAAAATACGCTAGAATACGCATTTTGGCCGAAACTACGACTCGCCACTATGCCTAGATAACGTGGTAATCAGTAGGTATAGTCACAAGAGACTAAAACCATCGTGATTATGCTCACGTTATGAAGTTCAAACGAACTTCATGTTGACCATAAACTGGTCAAAGCAGAAAGTCAAACACAGTTTGACTTTCACGCGAAAAAGAACGAAAGAGGACTTACAAAAGGTCCAAGAACGGAAGTTTGACCCGATTATTCTCAGGTATGAAGTGAAAGCACCTCAACTTTGAGAAATATCAGATCAAATGTGAGTTGCAACAATGAGATGGATGGGGTATTTATAGTTTTTGCACAACCGTTAAGATCGTTCATCGTAAAACGAGCTTCGATCTCTTCCGTACACATGTGCCCATGGTTTTGTGAAACCATGGGAGCCCCTAGTTTCATTAAAACCATGTGCAAATGAGGGGAACAGCGGGAACAAGCTGGAATTTAGATTATCCCTTTTGGTCCCTTCCTAAGATAACTATGGCAGATTGTCAATTTTGGTCCCTAAACATGGTTTTTGATGCATTTTTGACACGTTTAAGCCCCGTTAATCCCATTTCAAGGCTCTAATATGAAGTTAGAGTATAGGGAACATGAAACATGCTCAAAATTATCTCGGATGTCGGTTCGTTTGGTCGTACGGTTGCGTTGTTCGGTTAATTACGACGAAACACGAACGAATGCGAAAAATGATCCAAATTACGCGACGAATGGAATTTTATCATGCCAATCACTAAAATAAAATATTTTAATGATTACATAATCTTTGGATGTCCGGATGTATTCAAAACGTAAGATATGCGCGAAAATGCAAACTTATGCACTTTTTGACCCTTTTAGTCCCTGAATGACCAAAAAGTTTATTTTAGCACACCGAACCCCTCAAAGCTTATTTCTAAGTTATGTAAAGGATATTTAGGGTATGTTTAACTTATGGTCATGTTCCAGAATGTTCGTTACAGTACAAATCGGCATACTTTCGCAGTTTGTCGAAATTAGTCCCTGTAAGCGAATAAACTTGATTTCGCCACACCAAACCCTCCAAAACTTATTTCTAAGTTATGTAAAGGTTATTTAAGGTATGTTAAGCCTATTTCACTATTACGGAGTGTTCATTGCATTAAACTAGTTATATTTACGCATCAGTGCGCGTATAACCTTCCAGAAAGCGATTTAAAGCTTGAAATCGAACAAGAATTGATATGTGCAAAAGATACACATATTTATACAAATACCAAGTATGAAATAAAGTATTTCATTGGTTTGGTATTTGTTTGATGGTCGCAGAGGCACAGGTGTCACAGTCTCCCCTACTTTAGGAAATTTCGTCCCGAAATTTATTCGTAGGAGTTTGTCTGTGACGCTGTGTTAAATAATTGCCTTGCATGGAATCTAGGGTGTTTATATATTTGTGTAGAATAACCCATCAAAGATTATACAAGGCATAATCCTGTCATTTCTCTCAACGGACAATCTTTAAAAAATGAAAATGAAGGAAAAATCAAGGATATTCATTTCCCTCGATGGATATTCTTCAGAAACGAAAATGAACGGAATGAGTCATTTTCCTCAATGGGTATTCTTCAGAAACGAAAATGAACGAATAATCAAGAATATTCATTTCCCTCGATGGATATTCTTCATAAATGAAAATGAACGGAATGAGTCATTTTCCTCAATGGGTATTCTTCAGAAACGAAAATGAACGAATAATCAAGAATATTCATTTCCCTCGATGGATATTCTTCAGAAACGAAAATGAACGGAATGAGTCATTTTCCTCAATGGGTATTCTTCAGAAACAGAAATGAAGGAAAAATCAAGAATATTCATTTCCCTCGATGGATATTCTTCATAAACGAAAATGAACGGAATGAGTCATTTTCCTCAATGGGTATTCTTCAGAAACGGAAATGAAGGAAAATCAAGAATATTCATTTCCCTTGATGGATATTCTTCAGAAACGAAAATGAACGGAATGAGTCATTTTCCTCAGTGGGTATTCTTCAGAAACGGAAATGAACTGAGTCAACTCTAGACACATGACAAAACTTGTGGTTTCTGTGCACTAAATTCCATAATTATGTATGCATCCATAATTACGTAATTCCTTGCACAGTCCGCACAGTTTGTTTTGTAATGTGAAGGGGAAAGAAAATCAAACCTGTGATGAGTGTGACTAGACTATCATAGGGTCCTTTTAATTTGATCGACAAATGATCTCTTTAATTAGACCACCAAGGAGTCTTTTCAGCTATATCATCACATGATATTCCTAACCAGATTTTTGGATCAATCTGTTTAACTAGACCACTCAAGGGGTCTAATTATGGAATAGTACATTATAATCCAAGGGTCTTTACTGTTACGTAGAAGCCCATTAAGGATTTAAGGTAGTACCTTTGGATATCCTACTATGAATCCCTTATACGAAGATATGGAAGATTCTACGAGGATTTGGATAACAAAAACTTGGATCACACAAAAACATAAAAGGGAACACATAAGCACATAATCACATATTTGTTTAATTTGACCTTTAATTTGTTATCTTTGGACACATATATTTAAAGCACACCAAGAATCCAATCTGTGGATTTCATTTAGCACTTTAATCATTTTCAAGAATCTATCTCTGAAGATAGGATGATCTTCCGAAAATTCAATTTTGTTTTCAAAGAAACGTATTATTCGAATTAAGGCACACAACAATTTTAGGATTTACGGAAATACCCTTAGGTACCCTATTAAGGATTTATAGTGGTACTTTGGGTATTCGTCCAGAGTTGTAACTTGCGCCTTGTACTTCGTTTCTTTGGAAGAAACGGGTACTTAGGATTTTCGTGGAAAACACAAGAGATCATAAAATGGAAGAATTTTGGGGGTAGTCTATTCTTCAAGGAATACGATTCCCTGATTGTCGGTATTGTAGGGGATATGTTGTTTATACATGCAACCACATAAATATATTGCAATGTAAATAAAAGATTTATTTATAAACAACGATAACAACTGTTTCATGGACCTTGACAACAAAAGAAAATAATACATAAGACGTGATTATTTCTAAACGGTGTTGTCTTCAAGTCGGTCAGATGCTCATCCCTGTGCTGGATTTGCATTAGCAAGCTTTGGGCAATTTCTTCGGAAATGACCCATCTCGCCACAGTTGTAGCAAGAACCTGGTGGAAAACGAGCTTGAGCAGGATTGTTGTCAGCTTGATTTGGTGCAACTGCAGCTCGGCAAACTCTTGCTGTATGACCTATAAGTCCACAAATTTGGCATTTGCGGCACTTCACACTAGCATGATGATGAAGGTTACATTGGTTGCACAAGGGTGCAGTTCCGTTGTATGGCTTCCTAGCAGGGGGTTGAGCTGGTTGGTTGGGGGCAGCTTGATCATTGTGAGCAACCACGACAAAGTTCTGGGAAGCTTTTCGCTTCCTTGACTTCTTGGAGGATTCAGTCTGTTCATCTTTGGGTTTCGATTCCTCGATTGGTTTCTTATCACCTTTTCGTAAAAGTTTACCTTTCCTGATTTGAGATTCAGTCAAGGTAGCAGGTAGCTCAATGGCCTACCTAACCGTAGTGGGGTTACTACCAGTCACAATGTCTTGTACTGGGTCAGGGAGGCCATCAATGTACTTTTCGATTGCCTTATCCAAAGGCGTAACCATATTCGGGCATAACAGACTTAACTCCTTATAACGATCCGTGTAGGCTCGATGCTCACCGCTATCTTGCTTAAGATCATCGAATTCCCTTTCCAAGGCCCTGATCTCATGACGAGGATAGAATTCCTTCATCATTAGAGCTCGAAGCTCTTCCCACGTTTGAACCATTGCCACATCGGCACCCCTATCTCTCATCACACCATTCCACCATGTCAAAGCTCGTTTCTCAAAGACACTAGATGCGAATTCTACCTTTCGCTCATTTCGGCATTGAACATGTCTGAAGGTGCTCTCTAGACTCTCGAACCATTGCAGAAGTGCAGTTGCTCCTTGAGACCCATAAAACTTTGATGGCTTAGCCGAGTTGAACGTTTTGAAGTTGCAGGGGGCATTATTGTTGTTGAGAGCTTGGTTACATTGAGCAACGATGTTCGGGATTACAACAGTCATTTGCTGCGTAATGACAGCTGCCAGTTCTTCAGTAGGTACCTGATTTTCACATCGTGGAGGCATTCTAAAAAGGGGAAACAAGAGAGAAAACAAATGAAATGGCATTGGGTAAGAATAGGATGTTACAATTACCGACCAAAATCATGGGTGATGGTCATTTGTTTGAACCACGAAGCAAACAAACGACGCACAAAGGCTGAATCAAAGCAAATAGGTCCTCATAATGTATCGCGAAGACATGCTCGCCTATAAGTGGACACTCACCCCAAGAGTTCCTAGGTAAGAGTGACTGGTCCGATATTGCGGATTTGTACGAACACTCTAGCCTTAGACAGAAAGCTCAGGGTACAGGCACCCACCCTTCCAGTTTGCACGTGTTCACATTATGTAGCCCTAAACTTTGACGAGAATTTGAAAACTTTGAAGGTTCGAAACCTTATAACAAATCATCCTGGAACAGATGATTAGTTTTCAAAGCAGATTCGAATTTTGTGTTCTTATTGTGGTTGCTGCCTAAAGATAGGCAACGGTATTGTTTTATGACTAAACGCAAGTAAACTCGCGTTAGGGTCCTAGGAAGGTTATAGTCTAGGTCAAAGCATTACTAATAAGCTAATTCCCTATAACCATTGGCTCTGATACCAACTTTTCTGTCACACCCCGACCACGTAAAACAATAAAACGTGGCGGAAACGTCGGGGAGTGTTGTAACAGAATCATTGTTTCAAAACCATGGATTTAAACAATTTCGTTTTATTGAATTTAAATGTATTACATTACATTGGAATTAGAAACAAAACATGAACAAATAGACTTTCATTGTTATTAAGTCACTAAGGCCTCGTCCATTCCTATGTGAGCGAACACAGATATCATCATCAAACATCATCGACTATGGTACCTGAAACACATGTGAAAATACGTCAGCATAAAAATGCCGGCGAGTACATAGGTTTTATATGAGTGTCAGTTTCATGGCTCGTTTTACATGTTGCAATACTTATTTAAAAACCTTGTTTTGAAAAGTATAATATTGCGACATAATTAACCAACTCAAATCAAGTTGGTTATAATTTGCAAAATCTCGTAGCCATGATTCTTAACTACAAAACATTTGTTTTATTAAATCAAATTGTAAAATATCTCAAAAAAACTCGTTAATAAAACTCGTATGGTTTATATTATTCAGAAAACATCCTTATGTGACATTGTTTCGAAATCGTTTACCCAAGTGATCTAGATAACGCAACGATATATAATGTGTTAAAAGCACTTATATATAGGAAGTACCAGCTGCGTATCCACCATGCTTTTAACACATTACACCCGTCCCGTTACCTAATCACTTCCCTAACCCAATGGCTCAAACAGTTACAAATGGTTCACATAAATCAAATGGTTACAAACGGTTCACATAAATCCAACGATTTCAAATGGTTCACATACATCAAATGGTTACAAATGGTTCACATAAATCCAACGATTTCAAATGGTTCACATACATCAAATGGTTACAAATGGTTCACATACATCCAATGATTTCAAATGGTTCACATACAAAACAATTGTGCTAGCGTGTTAAGTGAACATACATAGCAAGACATAATGAAATCATGTACTAATAGTGTACTAATGAACATAGCAAGTATATGATATGAAAACATGGAAAGCATGAAAATAACAAGTAGGCACACGTGTTTCACCCCAAAATATTTGGAAAACAATAAAAGCGGGGTCTATGTACTCACTTGAGGATGCTTAGAAGTCTTGAATAACAACCCAGCAAAGCTAGAGGGATCACGGAATCAAACGGCACCTGATATAGGTAACTATGCAAATAAACGGACCTAAATCGGAGGATCGGATAAAATGAGGTTTCGTAAACCAAATGAGTGTAGGGACTCATGTAATATGGTTTAACAAAGCCAACATTCTAAAACGAAACCTAACCTAAGTGCTTACGACCCATTACGACTCGTTAAGGTAGCTTACGCCACTTTAACGCGTCGTTCGCGTAAAACACGTTCGGACCGCCTAACTAGTCCTATGATAAGTAAAATATGCCTTAACATGTCTAATATTGTTGCCAAATCAGCTTAGATATCAAAAATTATGTTACATATGCTTAAAATGAATTTTGGCGTAAAAAGGGCATTTTGGTCATTTACCTAACGCATATAAACTACCTATCATACAACTAATTAAACGACATGACCATAAGGTATAACCTCGGAAGGTTATTCCGTATGCAACTATGGTCACCTAATGTGTTTGGTCGGATCCTAAAGATCGACCAAACGGGTCGGGTTCGAAAGTATAAGCGGTTGTTTTACCCTACGACCCTACGTAAGCACTAAACCTAAAGTGACGAGCTAAACATGTTAAAACATGCTTAACAAGGTTTGAAAACATGTTTGGTATCAAAACAAACGGTTTTGATACCTAAAAGTAGTTTGGTTACAAAATACGCAAGAATACGCATTTTGGCCGAAACTACGACTCGCCACTATGCCTAGATAACGTGGTAATCAGTAGGTATAGTCACAAGAGACTAAAACCATCGTGATTACGCTCACGTTATGAAGTTCAAACGAACTTCATGTTGACCATAAACTGGTCAAAGCAGAAAGTCAAACACAGTTTGACTTTCACGCGAAAAAGAACGAAAGAGGACTTACAAAAGGTCCAAGAACGGAAGTTTGACCCGATTATTCTCAGGTATGAAGTGAAAGCACCTCAACTTAGAGAAATATCAGATCAAATGTGAGTTGCAACAATGAGATGGATGGGGTATTTATAGTTTTTGCACGACCGTTAAGATCGTTCATCGTAAAACGAGCTTCGATCTCATCCGTACACATGTGCCCATGGTTTTGTGAAACCATGGGAGCCCCAAGTTTCATTAAGACCATGTGCAAATGAGGGGAACAGCTGGAACAAGCTGGAATTTAGATTTTCTATTTTCCATTTTGGTCCCTTCCTAAGATAACTATGGCAGATTGTCAATTTTGGTCCCAAAACATGGTTTTTGATGCATTTTTTACACGTTTAAGCCCCGTTAATCCCATTTCAAGGCTCTAAAATGAAGTTAAAGTATAGGGAACATGAAACATGCTCAAAAATATCTCGGATGTCGGTTCGTTTGGTCGTACGGTTGCGTTGTTCGGTTAATTACGACGAAACACGAACTAATGCGAAAAACGATCCAAATTACGCGACGAATGGAATTTTGTCATGCCAATCACTAAAATAAAATATTTTAATGATTACATAAAGTTTTGGATGTCCGGATGTATTCAGAACGTAAGATATGCGCGAAAATGCAAACTTATGCACTTTTTGACACTTTTAGCCCCTGAATGACCAAAAAGTCTATTTTAGCACACCGAACCCATCAAAGCCTATTTCTAAGCTATGTAAAGGATATTTAGGGTATTTTTAACTTATGGTCATGTTCCAGAATGTTCGTTACAGTACAAATCGGCATACTTTCGCAGTTTATCGAAATTAGTCCCTGTAAGCAAATAAACTTGATTTCGCCACACCAAACCCTCCAAAACTTATTTCTAAGTTATGTAAAGGTTATTTAAGGTATTTTAAGCCTATTTCACTATTATGGAGTTTTCGTTGCATTAAACTGGTTATATTTATGCATCAGTGCGTGTATAACCTTCTAGAAAGCGATTTAAAGCTTGAAATCGAACAAGAATTGATATGTGCAAAAGATACACATATTTATACAAATCCCAAGTATGAAATACAATATTTCATTGGTTTGGTATTTGTTTGATGGTTGCAGAGGCACAGGTGTCACAGTACCAACCCTTTCCAAAATCTTGAAGGGTCAAATGTATCAGGGATTCAACTTACCACGTTTCCCGAATCGTGCTACACCTATACAAGGTGAGACTTTCAACAAAACCATGTCTCCTACTTCAAATTCTGAAGGTTTCCATCTTTGATTTGCGTAGCTCTTTTGTCAATCACGAGCCGCCTTGATGCGCTCTCGGATCTGCATGATCTTGCCTGTTGTTTCTTGAACCAGTTTGGGACCAACCATCTGTCTATCTCCTGCATCTACCCAATACAACGGTGAGCGGCACTTAAAGCTATAAAGAGCTTCGAACGGTGCGGCTTGAATACTCATATGGAAGCTATTATTATAGGAAAACTCAACTAGCGGTAGATGAGTATCCCATCTGCCACCTAAATCCATCACACATGCATGAAGCATGTCTTCCAGTGTTCGTATAGTTCATTCGCTCTGACCGTCTATCTGCGGGTGAAAGGCCGTACTCAGATTCAACTGAGATCCAAAGGCTTCTTGAAAGGATTGCTGATGCTTGTGAAGTGTGTATATAAGTTTAAGTATATTTTAAGCCCTTTTTACACTTTTTTAGCCAAGTTTTAAATTTACAAAACACGATATTTACTAACACTAAACACACATATGGGCAAGTGCACCCATCGTGAGCGTAGTATAGTGTTGGTAAGATACCGAGGTCGTCCAAGGACACAAGAGCTTTTAGTACCAGTTTATCCTCAACGTCTAATCAAATCAGAAATTAGAAAATAGGGTTTTTAAACTAGAAAAATAAAAACTAACTAAAATGCTGAAAAATAAAATAAAAATAAAAACAGATAGACAAGATGAATCACTTGGCTCCGACTCGTGTATAGTGTAACCTTTGATTATTTCCGCAATTTTGCACTTTTTAAGAGATTATCTTAGTTATTGTAGTAGGCACCTCTTTTGAAGATGACGTTACCCTCAACCCAGTAGTTTGAGTCAGCAAGGATACAATCCTAAAGGGTCGGATTATTGAAAGATAATTAATTAAGTTATTAATGCATATTATGGTAGGCCCCTCTTTTGAAGGTGACGTTACCCTCGGCTAAATAGTCTGAGTCAGCAGGGATACAGTCCTAAGTAGCCGGATTAAAGTATTAATAGTAGCTTACATAGGAGGGGGTCACAGAGTTTGGACCCCCGCCATCCAATACCGTTAAGTATTGAAGGAGGTCCTACTAAATTTGACCCAGGTCCTTGCAGAATCTATACACTGAACAAGGCAAGACTCTTACCAAACCGTTCCCTTAACCCCCGACCAGGTAGCCAACATACCTCCATATAGACCGTGGAGATATGAATGGTGAAAATCTTTTATTTTATATAGACAGTAAAATAATGCCAAGACACCACGGACAAACGATAAGGAAAAATCACCTTCAACATAAGAAACTAGTTATTAAAGTCATTAATACAAAACCAAGTAAAAAGTGCGAAAAGATTAAAAATAAAAAGTATTACACTAGACACTTTGTCTTCACCAAGTGATGTAAGGGATTTAGGCAAACATGGCCTTGATTGTCAAGAACTCTTACGATCAATCTTGGATCCTGAGACGACTCACACACTCTATGATGGACAATGGATGATGGTGTTATGTTGGTGGTGGGTGGTGGGTGAAGTGTGAGAGAGGTGGTGTGCCAAGGGATGATTTGCACTTGAGCTAAGCACTCCTATTTATAGGCTGAACTGAAGCTCAGGCACGGCCCCGTGTCCATCCACTTCTCTGTCTTCATTAATTACAGTTTGTCTGCATTAGTTGACCACGCCCCCGTTTCCGCTGGGCACGCCCCCGTGTGCTGAAGCATATCTGTACTATCAAGATTTGCCTGGATTCTGCGAATCTTATAGTTGACCACGGCCCCGTGTCTGCTGAGCATGGCCCCGTGGTGGGCGATAGAAGCTTCTACAGCTTTGTCTTTTCTGCTGGGACTTGGGCACGCCCCCGTGTTCACTGAGCACGGGGCGTGTTCAGCCTTCTGTTTTCTTGTTTTGCTTGGGAAGATGCTGTCGTGGGGTCGGGCATGTCACGTTTGTTCCTTTTCTTGTATTTATGTTAGATTTAGCTGTCTTTTTGCTTCTTTTGTTAATTTGAGCTCATTTAATCCTGAAAATACAAAAGGAAGACAAAAGCACACTTTTTCCAACATTAGTACTAAAAAAGGGTTAGTTTTATGCCACAATTGATGTAATTTATATGTTGCATTTTGCACACATCAAATACCCCCACACTTGAATCTTTGCTTGTCCTCAAGCAAAACTCTTTATAATGTGGCTTTACACTCCCAAATGGAATGGGTAGAAGAGAAGGTTTTTGGGCTTGTCATAGAGTGTCGGGATTTCCAAGATTCTTTATTAAGTTTTATTTTTTTATTTATTTACAATCCTATTCGTCATGATTTATTTAAAACTTTTCATAAGATAAATTACTTATTAGGGCATAACATGCCTCTTTAAAATTCCATTTATATACAAGTTCACATACCTCACGGAGATCACTCAACACTCGGATGAAAATGTATTTTAGTGAATCACTCGAGAGCGGCATGGAACTTACTCCTACCATAGGCTTGCCAAGCAATCAATCCTCCTCCTTTTTAACTATATACCTTTGAAAATATCAAGAGGACTTTTGGGGTGAAGGGTTAGGCTTGGGTTAAAGGTAGGTGGTTGGGTTAGTGGTTAGTGAAAGGGCGAAAAGCGTAACAAGCGTCGGTTTTCGTAAGACTTTTGATTTTTGCAACTTTTATTTTGATGAAGCTTTTATTCAAACAAAGTTATTTTTGATAAACTTGTTTGTTTATTTCTTTTTTGCTTCATCATCAACATTTTTTTTTTTTTGAAAAGTCATACGAAAAACCAAGCTTGTTACTAAAACAAAAGGTTAAAAATAAAAAGGGTTTTGGTGGGTGAAAGGGTGTTTGGTTTGGGTTATGAAATGAAAAGGTTTAGGCTCAAAGGGGCTAACTAGGGGGATTTTGGGTAGGTGGTAAAAAAAAAGAAAAATAATGGTGTAGAAATAAAAAGGGTTAGTCCTAATGCCTCCATCATTTACTTACTCGGGTTTAAGTTGGTAAGGACTGGGAATGTATCGTCGTGGCAAGTTCTAGAGTCGTAAGAACCAAGCGGCTATTCACACAAGAAACGAAAAACGAGCATTTAGTTTAAAGATATATATTTGTATGCTCAATAAAGGCTCAAAACTCACTTTTGTGGGAATGGGTTCTTATGTGATCAAGTATATATAATCAAATTTTAACTAAGCTTGTCATGCCGTTTCATAATTTTCTTATGTTGGTTCTTTTTATCACGACGCTATCGGTTGTAAATTTATAAAAATATAACCTTTTTAGAATTTGAAATTCCCAAGTTAAACCTAGACAAGAAAAAAAAAATATGAAAATTTTTGAAAAAAAATTTGGGGTGATTAGCGGTTCCAATAGAGTTTTGTGTAAGGCTTGTAGTTAGGACTTGCAAGATTCAAGGTTTTAGCATCCCCCACACTTAAATTACACATTGTCCTCAATGTGTCCCAAAAATAAGTTTTTAGGTTGATTGAATGTGTAAAAGGGTGTGAAAAAGCAAAAATTTGTGTTACTGGGCGTCTGGACACGGCCCCGTGGTGTCCGGGCACGGCCCCGTGTTCAGTCGCCAGTAACAAAATTGAAAAAGAGAAACAGAAGCCTGGACACGGGGCGTGTTGGGTGAACACGGCCCGTGTCCAGTTTACCTGAACTGGGTATTTTCTGCAGACTGTGCAGCACGGGGC
Source organism: Helianthus tuberosus (assembly GCA_030545235.1). Classification (NCBI taxonomy): domain Eukaryota; kingdom Viridiplantae; phylum Streptophyta; class Magnoliopsida; order Asterales; family Asteraceae; genus Helianthus; species Helianthus tuberosus. Next base: position 62,681,575 of record CM060385.1, on the reverse strand, counting down.
CGTGTTGGGCGGACACGGCCCGTGCTGAACTTGCTGTAACGAAGAAAATTTTGTCGGATGGCCCTGTTTTCCTGCATGGGGTGCTGGTTCAAGTTTCCCTTGTTTCCTTTGCCATCCGAGTGTGTTTTATTCCTGAAAATTAAAACTAAACTAGAAAACATAAAAATTAATCTAAACTAAACTAAGGATAGTTCCGCGGAATGCCTCCGTGGTGCGCCACGTTTATAAGGGTCCTTGGCTAGACCCAAAGCCTGGTCATATGTTACCCAAGTGGGATGTTTTGCATCCCATGCTACACCGTCGGAGAGCATCATCCAAACTTGAGTCAATGACCTTCATGTAGTTGACCGGGTCTTCGTCTTCTACTCTTTTTCCGACTCCAAATTTTACTTCCTCGTCCCCAACCCTCAATGTTAGTGTCCCATCATTCATATCTACCACTGCTTGGGTCGTAGCTAGGAATGGCCTCCCTAGGATGAGTGGTACTTCGGTATCTTCCTCCATATCTAGTATGACAAAGTCGGCCGGAAAGATAAATTCGCCGACCTTGACCAATAGATTTTCAGCGACACCTTGTGGATATTTGACGGATCTATCGGCGAGTTGTTTGCTTATTTTTGTAGGACTTGTTTTTCCTAAGCCGAGTCGATTGAACATTGATGAGGGCATGAGGTTGATGCTTGCCCCGAGATCGGCTAGTGCATTACGAATGGGGGATTCCCCAATCGAGCAAGGAATTGTGAAGCTTCCAGGGTCAAGCTTCTTTTGCGGGAGTTTGTTGAGTAGTAAGGCGGAGCATTCTTCGCCTAAGTTAACTAATTGCAATGATTCAATTTTCCTTTTATGAGTGAGGAAGTCTCTCATAAATTTTGAATATTTAGGCATTTGAGTTAGGACTTCGATAAATGGAATATTAACATGCAATTGTTTTAGTAAATTTTTGAACTTTGCGAATTGCTCATTGGTCTTTTGACGAATTAACCGACCGGGGTATGGAACCGGAGGAGTCTTAGTAGGCTCTTGAACTGGTGGAGAAGCCTTTTCTTTTTGGGGCGCGGGTGGAGTTGTGGTTTGGCTAGATGGCTTCTTTCAGTTGGTGGGAGTGGAGCCTCTTCGGGACCCACGGTACGGTTTCTCAATGTTATGAGATGTACTTGCGCCTTTGGGTTGGTCTCGGTATTACTTGGTAACGCGCCTTGTGGTCTCTCGGAGAAATTTTGAGCTATTTGATTTAATTGTTTTTCAATGTTTTGAATGCTAGCTTGTTGATTTCTAAAATTCGATTCCAATTGCTGAAATCGATCCGAGTTTTTCTTTTCGGTGTCGGAGATGAGGCGAGATACAGTATCTTCAAGCCTTTCTCGTCCACCTTGTTGTTGAGAAAAAAATTGTGGTTGTTGAAAGTTAGTTCGTTGGTTTTGTTGGTTACTACTATTGCCGGGATCTCTCCAACCAAGGTTAGGGTGGTTACGCCATCCTTGGTTGTAGGTACCCGTTGGAGGACCCGACGGCCTAGGTCTATTATCAATGTAGTTTACCGTTTCCGTTTGATCATCTAATTCTTTCATACAACTCCAATTTTCATGTGGCCCACCACATCCTTCACAAACCATAACCGAGGCCGTTTTTGCCATTTCTAACTTTTTGATTTTTGAAGAAAGGGACTCGATTTGGGCTTGTAAAGAAGTGCTTTCATCAACCTTATGGGCGCCCGGGGCAATAGATTTATTGCCTCGGGGAGTGTGCCATTGAAAATTGGTTTGAGCAATTTCCTCAATTTGATTATATATTTCATTTGGGCGACGATTACCTAAAAGTCCCCCGGAGCTAGAATCAAGTGTTTGTCTTGTGTGTGGCAACAACCCATTGTAGAAAGTGGATACTTGTTGCCATACCGCAAGACCGTGATGAGGACACTTTCTTAGTAGCTCCTTGAACCTTTCCCAAGTTTCATACAAGGATTCCCCATCCTCTTGTGAATATGTATTAATTTCAGTCATTAGTTTAGCCGTTTTAGCAGGAGGGAAATACTTATATAGAAACTTTTGGGCTAGTTCATCCCAGGTGTTTACCGAGCCAACTAGGAGGGTGTTAAGCCAAGCCTTTGCTCGGTCTTTTAGTGAAAATGGAAACATCCGAAGGCGGATGGCGTCGTTTGATGCTCCATTGATCCGAAAGGTATCACATATTTCTAAGAAATTAGTAATATGTAGATGGGGATCCTCGTCCGCAAGCCCATGGAAGGTTGCGGAGTTTTGAAGCATATGTATCAAATGTGGCCGAAGTTCGAAGTTATTGGCTTCGACATTCGGTGCATTGATAGCGGCGCCGAGATTACCCACAGTGGGTCGTAGGTAATCCATAAGGGTACGTTGGTCCGCCATTGGAAGTGGGTCCACCGAAGCTTTCTCTTGATTTTTAGCTTTAAGTCTTTTTCTGAGAAAGCGTTCGGGTTCTTCTAGAGGTTCTTTTATGTCTCTACTAGAACTGCAGCTCATACACTACGTAGGAAGTTTAAATGTGGCGCCTGGGTTCCAAGTCATGCAATAAAAACAGAAAAGAACGTTGGTCAGAAGGTTCACCACGGCCCCGTGCTCAGGTGAACACGGCCCGTGGTCGGAGATACAGTGATTGTTTTCCGGATCCCTGTTACTGGGGAGTTGGACACTGCCCCGTGTTGCACCGACACGGCCCTGTGCTCAGCTCTCTGTAACTCGGAAAATAAAAACTGCCAGTAACAACGCTGGGCACGGCCCGTGTCCGACCAGGCACGGCCCGTGCTGAGCTCTGCACAAAAACTAAGAAAAATCTAAAAAAATAGAAAAATAAGAAAAAACGATTAGGCCGTTGATTCCTAACTTTCTTAAAATCCTTGTGTCCCCGGCAACGGCGCCAAAAACTTGATGCGTGTGAAGTGTGTATATAAGTTTAAGTATATTTTAAGCCCTTTTTACACTTTTTTAGCCAAGTTTTAAATTTATAAAACACGATATTTACTAACACTAAACACACATATGGGCAAGTGCACCCAGCGTGAGCGTAGTATAGTGTTGGTAAGATACCGAGGTCGTCCAAGGACACAAGAGCTTTTAGTACCAGTTTATCCTCAACGTCTAATCAAATCAGAAATTAGAAAAAAAGGTTTTTAAACTAGAAAAATAAAAACTAACTAAAATGTTGAAAAATAAAATAAAAATAAAAACAGATAGACAAGATGAATCACTTGGCTCCGACTCGTGTATAGTGTAACCTTTGATTATTTCCGCACTTTTGCACTTTTTAAGAGATTATCTTAGTTATTGTAGTAGGCCCCTCTTTTGAAGGTGACGTTACCCTCAACCCAGTAGTTTGAGTCAGCAAGGATACAATCCTAAAGGGTCGGATTATTGAAAGATAATTAATTAAGTTATTAATGCATATTATGGTAGGCCCCTCTTTTGAAGGTGACGTTACCCTCGGCTAAGTAGTCTGAGTCAGCAGGAATACAGTCCTAAGTAGCCGGGTTAAAGTATTAATAGTAGCTTACATATGAGGGGGTCAAAGAGTTTGGACCCCCGCCATCCAATACCGTTAAGTATTGAAGGAGGTCCTACTAAATTTGACCCAGGTCCTTGCAGGATCTATACACTAAACAAGGCAAGACTCTTACCAAACCGTTCCCTTAACCCCCGACCAGGTAGCCAACATACCTCCATATAGACCGTGGAGATATGAATGGTGAAAATCTTTTATTTTATATAGACAGTAAAATAATGCCAAGACACCACGGACAAACGATAAGGAAAAATCACCTTCAACATAAGAAACTAGTTATTAAAGTCATTAATACAAAACCAAGTAAAAAGTGCGAAAAGATTAAAAATAAAAAGTATTACACTAGACACTTTGTCTTCACCAAGTGATGTAAGAGACTTAGGCAAACATGGCCTTGATTGTCAAGAACTCTTACGATCAATCTTGGATCCCGAGACAACTCACACACTCTATGATGGACAATGGATGATGGTGGTGGATGATGGTGTTATGGTGGTGGTGGGTGGTGGGTGAAGTGTGAGAGAGGTGGTGTGCCAAGGGATGATTTGCACTTGAGCCAAGCACTCCTATTTATAGGCTGAACAGAAGCTCGAGCATGGCCCCGTGTCCATTGGGCACGGCCCCGTGTCCATCCTCTTCTCTGTGTTCATTAATTGCAGTTTGTCTGCATTAGTTGACCATGCCCCCGTGTCCGCTGGGCACGCCCCCGTGTGCAGAAGCATATCTGTACTATCAAGATTTGCCTGGATTCTGCGAATCTTATAGTTGACCATGGCCCCGTGTCCGCTGAGCACGGCCCCGTGGTGGGCGATAGAAGCTTCTACAACTTTGTCTTTTCTGCTGGGACTTGGGCAAGCCCCCGTGTTCACTGAGCACGGGGCGTGTTCAGCCTTCTGTTTTCTTGTTTTGCTTGGGAAGATGCTGTCGTGGGGTCGGGCATGTCACGTTTGTTCCTTTTCTTGTATTTATGTTAGATTTAGCTGTCTTTTTTGCTTCTTTTGTTAATTTGAGCTCATTTAATCCTGAGAATACAAAAGGAAGACAAAAGCACACTTTTTCCAACATTAGTACTAAAAAATGGTTAGTTTTATGCCACAATTGATGTAATTTATATGTTGCATTTTGCACACATCAATTGCCAAATCCTTGATACAAACCGTCCATCTCTGTCTGAAATTATCGAGGTAGGCACTCCATGACGTGCTACTATCTCCTTGAGGTAAAGCTCAGCTAGCTTTCCAGTGCTATCCTTCTCTCGAATCGGTAGGAAGTGTGCAGACTTTGTCAAGCGGTCCACTATTACCCATATCATATCATGTCCTCTAGGAGTCCTGGGTAATTTTGTTATGAAGTCCATAGAAATTTGTTCCCATTTCCACATGGGTATTTCTGGTTGTTGCAGAAGACCTGAAGGTTTCTGATACTCGGCCTTAACCTTAGCACAGGTTAGGCATTTCCCAACATAAATAACAACATTACTCTTGAGCTTTGGCCACCAATAAAAGTCTTTCAGATCTTGGTACATCTTGTCCGATCCTGGGTGAATCGAGTACCTTGACTTATGAGCTTCATCAAAAATAATCTCTCTAATACCGCCATAGAGCGGAACCCAAATGCGTCCCATGAAGTATAAGGTTCCTTCCTTATTGGGCACTAATTTCTTCTCCATTCCTTGAAGATATTCAGCCTTAATGTTTTATTTCTTAAGAGCTTCCTGTTGTGCATCACGTATACGTGAAGTGAGATTCGTCTGAATAGTCATTTCTAAAGCTCAAACCCTTATGGGCTTAACCCTTTCCTTTCGACTTAAGGCGTTGGATACAACGTTCGCCTTACCGGGGTGATAACCGGTCCCACAATCATAATTATTCAACGACTCCTCCAATCTACGTTGTCTCATAATCAAATCCTTCTGATCAAAGATGTGTTGCGAACTCTTATGGTCTGTAAAGATCGTGCAACGAGTACCTTACTAGAAATGACGCCAGATCTTCAATGCGAAGATCACAGCACCTAGTTCAAGGTTGTGCGTCGTGTAGTCCTTTTCATGCACCTCTAATTGACGTGATGCGTAAGTGATGACTTTGTTCTGTTGCATCAACACGCAACCAAGACTTTGTCATGAAGCATCACAATAGATGACAAATCCATCGGTACCGTCAGGTAAAGATAAGATAGGTGCATTGCAGAGTTTATTCTTCAATGTCTGCAAATCTGTTTCTTGTTTCTCTCCCCAATTAAACTTATTATTCTTTTTGGGTTAGGGACATTAGTGGCTGAGTAATACTTGAAAAATTCTCAATGAATCGTCTGTGATAGCCTGCTAACCCCAGAAATTGTCGTATCTTAGTTGGCGTCTTCGGGGTTGAAGGGGTAAGGTCCCAAAAACCTCATAATAAGTACTTGGGACCATACCACAACCTCGTCCTTCAGCCCTTTTTACCTTGCGCGGCCGCGCACTGGTTTTACAAAAGAAAGGCTTAAGAGACAGATAGCCGACAACACTCGCGCGCCAAAAGGAAATCATAAATCCTTGCGCTTTCATAAAGGATGAAAATCCTAAGTCAAACACTTCCGCTTAATAATATCCAGACTTGGATATTATTTGCTTAACCGATACCACACGATAAAGAGTCACACCAGATTACAGCAGTAATCTTCTGGAAGAATTCAATCGTGCACCACTAAGATGGTTATAACCGTCTGGACACGTGTCATCACCACAGGCATCCCTGAAATCACAATGATAGCATGTAATTGGAGAGAAACCTCCACTTGATCACTTTCCACGTGGTAAACCCCCAGCCATAGATCTGAACAACGATCCGTGTGCACCCACGACGGATCGAGAAACTTAACAGAAGGAAATGTAACCGCTTACAGGGTTAACATCTTCCGTCAACATTTCACCAACAAGTTTTCCCGCCCAAAACTCTCAGCTATAAATATGAGAACAATTCAGGTATGAAATTCAAGTTACACACACTTCGTCAATACTTCTTCTTCTTCATAAACACATACTTATTCTCACGCCGGAGTCGGGTCAAGGAGAGAACTCCTTTCTCCCCTTCACGAGGCTAACGGTGCTTTGTTTTGCAGAGTTTATTGGAGAAGGAAATCTGTGGCAATCGAATCAAACGAGAGAGAACAACCCCTTTTTATGCAGATCCAAACCCCCTAGATAATTCGATTCCGATCAATTATTTAGTGTTTCTTCATTGGCGCCCACCGATTTCTCTGTCTCATCCAAATTTTCTCTCGTTTTTAGATTCACCCTGTTGAATCCATTTGTACATGGAAGAAACGTCGTCTCATCGACAAACCGGCCCTCGGCCGAATGTCGGAAACAACTTTCAAGTTGAAGGAATTCCAGAGGATGCCTCGGATGACAATGAGGTTCAATCCAATCGAGTGAACGAACCTGTCACTCTAGGAGTGCTACCAGAGAACCCTGTGCACTCAATTTTACCCCCAGGAGAAACTCCAATTTCCTGGTACGTCAGGTCTCAAGGGGCACTAAATGCAGTATACACACAACTGTGTGCACAGACTGCTCCCTTAACTCAATCACGGAGACCAGGATCTCGTGCTAGCGATTCTCAACGCGAGGATCCATCTTACGAAAACACAGAAGTTTACTCTAAATCTACATCAAGATATGAGTACACCCAATCCGGAAGTCATCAGAGAGAATATCAAGATGAATCACACCCTTACCGAAGACAATCAGTTCACACTAGGTTGGGTCCTCAACGGAACACTCACACCGATGAATCTGATCCAACTTACCGTGTGGGTGAAAGTACCAGCGTGTTTAACCGATTGCAACCCAATTACAACAAGTGAAGACCTCGTGCGGTTTACAACCCTGAGGCTGAGCACAATTACAATTTGATTTACCGCCCTGCAGAAGCAGTGGAAAATTCAAAATTCATCATGGAAATAGCTTTGGCTCCGCTTGAGAAAGCTAAACTACCATCCAACGTGGGTAAATTTAATGGGCTGACAGACCCCGATGATCACTTGAGGGTTTTTACAAGCGCAGGTCTAGTAGGTGGTTGGACTCTACCATTATGGTGCCATCTTTTCGTACAGACCCTTACTGGCGCTGCAAGAATCTGGTTCGATAACTTACCCATTGGAAACATCACATCATGGAAAGACCTGCGCAAGAAATTTCTGACTCATTTCAGTCAACAGCGACGATCCATCCGAGTCACGTCAGATGTGATGAACATTTGGCATCATGACGACGAAAGTCTGGAGGACTTTATCACCCGATAAAATAAAGAAGTGCTGGAGATCGGGGGAGTCCACGAGCAACTGATCCGCGCACAGTTCAAATACGCGGTCAGATGCGATGATATGATCAAGGTCCTGTCTGGGACGGAAGGCCTCCCAAAGAGTTGGGAGAAAGTGATGGCAGCCGCTAAGGTTTATGCACAAACAGAAAAGAACCTTACCACTGATAGGCCGCCGCCACCACACAACAGACCCTTCGACTTAGGTTCGAATGGTGGAAGGAAATTCAAAAAGGGATGGCGCGACTCTGGCTCGGGAAACCATTCCTCTGAAGATGCTCGGTCAACGATCAATAAACTTGCCGCGCAGAGGGAACTCAAACAGGAGAACATGGAGAGGCAATGGACTCCCTTAATTAAAACCCCCGCGGAAGTTTTGAGCACTGAAGATTATCAGTTCAAACCACCAATCCCCATGAAAAACAAGCGTGGACAAGATCCAGCCCAATATTGCGAATATCACAAAGACAGTGGTCATACCACTAACAACTGCATTTCACTGCGCACAGAGATTGAGAAAGCCCTGAAAAGCGGTGAACTCACACATCTGCTACAAAACGTGCGCAAGGAAATAAAGCAGATAACTCGAGGCGAGGAAGGCCCGAGCAAAAGGGCGAAAAACTAAGAAGAAACTCTATGGTCTCCGCGCAGAAAGACATGATCTATTAAGACATAGCGGAAGAGTAGAGTAAGTTAAGTCTCATATATTTATTAAAAAACTTTGTAATGGCCCTTGTGCCCTATCCAGAAATAAACAGCAAAGTTTCTATTATTCTTGTGTTTTTCTTACAAAGTGCATGCAATTTCTTTTAGTAAGCGCAAAAACATTATGGTAACTACAAAACAAAGCCTCATGAACGGTCAGTGATTACGTCACAAACGGCCATAAGTTCACACATGAAGCTTTATACCAACTTCATTCGCCTTACTCAATAAAAGTAATTGTATTCATGCAAGATATTGTACACTAAAAAACATGACATACTATTCTCGGCGTACAAATACGCCTTAAAAACTATCAAACACGGCAGTGTTTTAGTTACTTGCGCAACAGCGCACCAACAAAGAAAGGGATATACATCCCAAATATTACAGAAAATTGTTCAATACAATTTCAAAGGAAACTACACTAAATCTTCACCTTCATCCGGAAAGATTTCTTTTAGTTGTGCCACGTGATCACCAGACTGCAGCGCAACATTTATAAGACCCATAACGGGAAGCTGCAGGTTGTTGAATTCTGTCTTCAAAGCTGTAAGCTCAGCACCAGTGTTAACGCCGTAAGTTGCGGACCTACTAGTGTCCCAATCAACCTTCAAAGCGCTATTCACATGCTGAGAACACTCAGCGTATCCTTGGGTATACCCGTCCTTTCGCGCAGCAACAACTAAACGCGCAACGGTTTTGTCAAACTCTTCAGAATTCAACACTGATTCAGCAACCTACGAAAATAAGAAAGGGTAAATAACAAGAAGACACAGAAACATTCCCACAACAAAAAATAAAAGGCAACTTACACAGGCAATTCCACGATCTTTCAACCATGCCATATCATTCTTTAAAGGATCAAGCTCGCTTTCCGCTGTGGCCCGCGCCGTTTCTGAATTTTCTAATTTTTCTTCGGTTTCAGTCAAACGGCGAGAAGTTTCAGCCTTTTCAGAATGCGCAAATTCCAGATCCTTTTTAAGTTGTTCCTGGTCAGAAAGCAAAGCAGTAAGTTCCTCTAACTCTCTATCTCTAAGAGCAAGAGTGGCGCAAGCTTGTACCTCTCGTTGCTCACTGCGCTCCCTATGAGAACGCGCTTCTTCTAGCTCAGCTTCTGCATCAGCTTTATCCTTTTTTAACTTTTCTACCTCCGCATCATGTTTCTTCAATTTTTCAATCTCAGCCTTGAGATTATTGATGACATTGCGAAAATTTACCTTCTTAGCATTATCTTTTTCGCAAATTCTCTTCCAGTTTTTGCGTTCTTCGGAAAGGAGGGCAGCTTCGGCTTCCGCTTTCTTCTTCCAACCTGCAACGGACCACTCTTCAGTCTTACGATCAGCCTCAAACTTGGCTTGATCAGCTTCCAATTTAGCTTTCAACTGGGCAACCCGGTTTTCATCCACAGCAAAATTCTTCTTCGACACCTGAAAAGCATCCCATTCCTTGTGCATGCTGTGCCATTCGCGTACTATACGATGAGTGGTCGATGCATGAGAAGCAGTTTCCTCAAGATAAGCATCATAAGTTTGCTCGTAAGACCGGCTTTCTTGAAACTTGATCTCCCCAGGTGGAAATATCCCCTGCAACCAATCTTGGCACACGCGCCAGTCCGAGAAAGTATCACCTTTCTTTAAATTCCAAACAGGGGCATGAAGCTCGGAAGCATCTTTCTCCGAATAAGTCCTGTAATAATAATCCCCCAGGGTTTCCTCTGGGCGGATTGGAGAACTTTTGCCTGCATCAGAAAATAAACCCTGATCTTTAGTAGAAAGTTTCTCAGGCATAGAACCAGAAACCTTGGAAGGAGAAGCTATAACAGGAATTTCTTCCTCAATTTTCTCCTTATCACGGGCAGCAGGTTCAAAAGTTGAGGGGTTACCAGCATCATCCATCACCGCTGGGCTTACAAGCTTTTCAACTTCCGCAGCAACTTCAACAGGCTTGTCGGCCTCAACAGTCTTTTCTACACCACCGTCAGGAACCTCCGTAGTCTCTAACTGATCAGCGACGGAAGCACGCGGAGGAGAGGGTGGGAGTCCTTTGTTAACCACAGGTTGCGGCTCTGTGGGAATAGGAGAAACAGGGACTTCTAAAAAACAACAAAGTCTGTAAATATCCAATGCGCATAAGGAAAAGAAGCAAAGGCAACGCTTACCAGGAACAGACTCAGAAATAAAAGCATCCAGATTGACTTTCTTGGTAATTTTCTTCCTTTGGATCTTCTTTGAGGGCTGACCCTCAACATCAGCATCAGTCTGCTTCCTTTTACTCGCCTTCTTCTGCACCAAGTGTTCGGGACTAGATTCCAAGTCAATGGGATCATTTGGGTTGGATGAAGGGATATCAGCAGTATCTCTCGGTTCAGGCTTTGGCCTCCTAACAGTAACTGCAGGTGCAAGACTCTCCAAAGAGTCAGAAACCACCACATAATCACACCAGGAGTCAGAGGAACGGTGCATACCTTTCTTCTCTCCTCCAACATTTTTAACTTTGGAAGTGTGAGTTTTTTCAGCATCGCCCTTTTTAAGCGCAACATTACTGGTCGTCGCGCGTTTCTTCTTCTCAGGGCCTATGCCCAAGTTCGACAACTCACCTACAGAAGTGCAAAAATAATTTACTCAGAAGCGTAAAAAAAAAAAGAGAGCAAACAGTAAACCAAAATGCACATAGCTTACCAGCGCCAGCAGCAGGCTGAACAGACAGATCCGCATCTCGCGGAAGAACAAAATTCTCACAATTCGATGGTACCAAAGCTCTTCATCAGGTTTCTTCTTAATGGTACCCATTTTTCCGCCTTCTCTCTTGTATGCTATAACATACAATGAAATAACTGCAAAAGAGAGAAAAAAAAAAGAAGTGGGAGAAAAAGCAAAAAGGGGGAAAACCCCAATCTTACCATGACCTTCCTCCGTATACACCGGCTTGTCGTCACGGTCCATTTTCCAATTCAAACTCATACTAGCACCGACAAGGGCTTTCTCCGGCAAGGCAATGTTAGGAATTTCCTTCAGGTCTTGATACCAATTCTCGTCAACAGGGGTCCGAGGCGTTTAAGTAGGGACGTCTTCTTTTCCCCTTAGAACCATCCTCATCGGAATCACCCCTGCCTTGATGAAAAAGAATTTTTGTTTCCAGTCATAGAAAGATTTTGGAGGATGCTGTAAAATCTTCTTCGCAGACGACCTTTGGACGAACGAGTAAAACCCTTGGGTACAGTGCATTTGGTGAAAAACCCTAAATCGAAGGACAGTCGGCTCAATATGCATTGACCGGCACACAAACTCAAAATGTCGAACCCTAACCATGCCAATAGGGTGCAGTTGGGAAATATGCAACTTATAATACTCATGGATTTCAAGAAAAAATTTTGTTGCAGGCAAGCGAAAGTTGCCTTCACAGAAAAAATCCCAAAAAGGGTAATATACCCAGCCGGAGCATCTGCTGCTGTCTGACCCTCCTCAGGATACAGGGCACCCCAGTTCTCCGAGAATTTAAGATTCCGAACCAAACCATCAAAAGTTGCTCTGGGCCACTTTAACGGTGGAAGTTCAACAGACATTTCTTCGGATAAGTCTTCTTGGTGTTCTCCGGTTGACATAAGGGGAAGAAATGACAAATTTCTCGGATAATGAAGAAAGGAAGGGGAAAAGTTTTCAACAAAGCAATGATTAACATAAAGGGGCAACTCAAACAAACTTATATACTCACCACAATAAATAGCATCGGTAACTGCGATAGCACCTTTTTCGGATATCACAGTTACCCAAGCGACAGGAGCGAGTGAAAATCAACACAAACGCGAGTTCACGCGCGCGTGCAAAACACGGACAATAAGAGACAACTGACAGTGACAGCCTGTCACTCAATCCTTACTGTACCAGCCCCATTTAAAGTCAAAGATTTTCAAAATCTTTATAATAAGCAAAATAAATCTTCTCCTAGAAGATTCCCCATTTTCGCGCCAAAAAGCATTTCCCTCTCATAAGTCCAGTGCTCCACTTACTTGCATAAGAGCAGCACTAGACTGGGGGGACTTGAAGGGGTAAGGTCCCAAAAACCTCATAATAAGTACTTGGGACCATACCACAACCTCGTCCTTCAGCCCTTTTTACCTTGCGCGGCCGCGCACTGGTTTTACAAAAGAAAGGCTTAAGAGACAGATAGGAGCCAACACTCGCGCGCCAAAAGGAAATCATAAATACTTGCGCTTTCATAAAGGATGAAAATCCTAAGTCAAACACTTCCGCTTAATAATATCCAGACTTGGATATTATTTGCTTAACTGATACCACACGATAAAGAGTCACACCAGATTACAGCAGTATCTTCTGGAAGAATTCAATCGTGCACCACTAAGACGGTTATAACCGTCTGGACACGTGTCGCCACCACAGGCATCCCTGAAATCACAATGATAGCATGTAATTGGAGAGAAACCTCCACTTGATCACTTTCCACATGGCAAACCCCCAGCCATAGATCTAAACAGCGATCCGTGTGCACCCACGATGGATCGAGAAACTTAACAGAAGGAAATGTAACCGCTTACGGAGTTAACATCTTCCGTCAACATTTCACCAACGAGTTTTCCCGCCCAAAACTCTTGGCTATAAATATAAGAACAATTCAGGTATGAAATTCAAGTTACACACACTTCGTCAATACTTCTTCTTCTTCTTCTTCTTCATAAACACATACTTATTCTCACGCCGGAGTCAGGTCAAGGAGAGAACTCCTTTCTCCCCTTGACGAGGCTAACGGTGCTTTGTTTTGCAGAGTTTATTGGAGAAGGAAATCAGTGGAAATCGAATCAAACGAGAGAGAACAACCCCTTTTTATGCAGATCCAAACCCCCTAGATAATTCGATTCCGATCAATTATTTAGTGTTTCTTCAGGGGTTTCCCAATTCTTGATCGCTCCGACCTTGGCAGGGTCAACATGTATTCCATTCTTATTCACCAGGTGACCTAAGAATTGCACCTCGCGAATCCAGAATTCGCACTTCGACAACTTTGAATTTAACTGTTCTTTCTTCAAAAGCTCCAAGATAGCTCGCAGATGTTGCTCATGACCTTCCTTGGTCTTTGAGCAAATAAGAATGTCGTCAATAAATATAATCACGACCTTGTCCAGGTACGACTTACACACCCGATTCATGAGGTCCATAAATACTGCCGGTGCATTTGCTAAGCCAAACGGCATGACAAGGAACTCGTAATGCCCAAAGCGAGTCCTAAAGGCCGTTTTAGGGACACTTTCTTCTTGTGTCCTCAACTAGTGATATCCTGTCCTTAAGTCAATCTTGGGATAGTAGCTGGAACCTTGTAGTTGGTCAAACAAGTCATCAATTCTCGGTAAGGGGTACCGATTCTCGATAGTTACTTGTTTAACTCCCTGTAACTTATGCACAATACTTCTTCCTCACCAGTTCCAATTTCAGGATTTCCGACCTGAACAATACCCTTTCCTCATCAGTTCTTTGATTTCCTCCTAGATCAGGTGGTATGTACATACGAAAACTGTTGTCCTTCTTCCTTTCCAATAACACTGGAGCTTCCCAGGGTAAGAAGCTCGGCCTGATAAGTTCCCTTATCTAGCAGCCCTTGTAGTTGAGTCGAAAGTTCTTGCATCTCGGGCGGAACTAGTCGGTATGGTGCCTTTGCCACTAGTGCCTCTCCTGACACTAGATCTATACAAAACTCCACTCGTCGCTGTGGAGGTAGCCCAGGAAAATCTTTGGGAAGACTCCTGGAAATTCCTTCACAACGAGGATGTCTTCTAACTCGGGCTCCTTGGTCTCCTCGTCGACGACATGAGCGAGGAAGGCTATGCAGCCTTTTCTGAGACACTTCTGCGCTCTTATAACCAATGTGAAATGTCACAGTCTTCCGCCTTATGAGGCCTAGCGTCCTCGCTTCAACTGCATGAAGGTCGTGTACTATATGTGTTTCATCATTCGCAAGAGGGATGCGAATGATTTTCTCATGACAAACAACTTCAGCTCTGTTCTTGGATACCCAATCCAAGCCGACTACAACATCAAAACTTCCTAAACCAACTGGTAGTAGGTCAATAGAAAACTTTCATTCTCCAAGTTTGAGTGTACAACCCTTAATAACTCCATCCTCTTCGACTACTTTCCCATTTGCTAATTCTATTGAGTAGGAGGGGTGTCTAGCTCACTTGCTCCTAGACCATGTAGGTTCTTAAATTCTATAGATACAAGGCTAAAGTCGGTGCCAATATTAATCAAAATGGATGCATGGTGTTGGTTAATAAGGAACGTACCCGTCACAATATTCAGGTCCTAGCGTGCTTCACGAGCTCCTTTCGTAAATCTCTTCCTCGTGCTTGGTCCTTCTTAGGGAAATCTTTCCTAAAGTGCCCCGTGTCACCACATTTGAAGCAACCTGGAACTCTATCATTACTGTTTCCGCCTTGGTTGTTGTTGTAATTGCCATCTTGGTTGGGATACCTTGCCCAACAGATATCCTTGCTGTGTCCCGCTTTTCCACATCTGTCGCACTTGGGTCTTTGGCATCGACCTTCGTGGTGAAACTTGCATTTGTCACATCTCGGCTTAGTCCCCAAATAAACCTTTCCTCTGGCCTCATTGGTGGCTCCAAAAGCTTTCGTGCCATGAGGCGGGTTTGCTTTCCTTCTTTTTTTTGCATTTGGGTTGTCATGACTTGCTGGGGTGCCTTTCTTCAGGTTTGAAAACTTTCTTTTACTTCCATCCGATGAAGACTCCACATGCGTCTCCTTCTTCACTGATCTTTCATTCGCTTTCCCCATCGCCACCTCGTCCTTGGCAGGACTTAGGGCAAGAGTTATTGCTTGAGCAATTCCCAACATGGTTCTTCTCATTCTGCCGCTGTTTGCAGTGCTGCTTGTTTCGTATTGGGCGATTGCTTTAGCGACTTGCTGGTTCACTAGGGCTTCGAGTTCAGCTATGGTTGCAGGCAAGGGTTCTGGTTGGGTTTGTTTAACGTTCCTTCGTTGTGGTTCCATGAGCTTCACATGCATAAAACACCTCGATGAGATTAGTCATTTATTTCAAAATAAATATTATCGTCGATAAGTGAAAGCAAAGCTCACTTGTTGTGCACTATAAGCATAAGGGTAAGGTAGTTCCTAATGAGGTCTATGCAAATCTTCCCACCATAATCATCTCATCATTGAAATGAATCACAACAGAATCTTGCTAAGGGACAACGACTTTTACATACACCATATCAACTTGTTGCAATTAGGCTTGCGTAGAAAACCTTCTCGGAGTCACCTTACTCCGATTGATGTAAGTCATCTAGTGTTAAACACAACACGGTGAGGCCTTCCCTTCACCCTGTTTCTTATTTATCCCTCAAGTTTCCGACTCTTCCATAGTCCTTACTTTTACAAACGTAGGCATACTTCCCAAAGGATGGGGTTGTGCATTATTACCATGGGTAGGAGGAGATAGTGTAAACGCAGAGGTAAGGTTGTGAGGGTACTTGACTTCATCCTTGTGACCGATTTGTGTTTTTGCAGCAAACGTAGAGTGGTTTCCAGGGTGTGAATGCACTACCCTAACGATGGGGTGCACTACAGGATAGAGAGTACGGAGGTACTGATAGGGGTGTAGATCGAGAAGGATCTTCTTGCATGTGTCTTCCATGCGCCTAAATGGAATGGGAATCTATTGAGAAGGGGAGAATCGAGTGGTCGTTTTCGTCCTTATAATAGGTATTCCATACTTCATGGACCTCGACTGTCCGACATGGGGAGGACCCCTTTGTCACACTAGGCTGTGTGACGCATACATTGATTTTGCTCGGGCTTCCTGAGTCCCAATATGGTTGGCCTAGTCTTCCTAACTGCCGATTAGAGTGAGGTAAATAAGTTACACTACAACTTGTGCCATGCTACCTCCATGGGGCAAAGTGGATGTCAGAGGTTGGAGTCTTATCATAGCATCTACAATGGACAGGTTTGGGGGCGTTGTAAGTACCCTACAAATTCATACATAAGAATCTTGCAGTGTTGAGGTAAATCTTTCCTGAGTGTTAGCCATCTTCACTTACTTAGATATCGGGTCCAAAACAACTCGTACTACCGGTAGAAGTGTTCAGTGCGAAGTAGGCAAAGATAGACTTCCTACTTGTAGAGTGTTATAGTAATTATCTTGGTTAGTGTTCTACTCGGTTATTATTCTACTGAGTGGGGATTTGGAACAACATAGTAATTCCAAATAGATAGTGATCATTTGCTTGACCCGCAGAGTCCACCAGGATTTCCATGCACAACAAGTTGTTATTACGTGGACCCCCGTAATAATAAATTGTCTTGCACGGTCACCCTAATTTTCCCTCGTTCAAGCAGATGATCAGCCTAAGAGGGGACATTACTGTCCTCATACCTTCAACATGGTATGGACCTTTATGATGGTCCATGAGCCAACGTACGTTGTTGTTACGCGTGAAATGGCACAATGCTTAGACAGAATAGGGAAAAGGAGGATTCCTAGCAATAGAAGCTGGAGGGGCACCTTTTAGATGAGTACTTCATTCTCTTTGTCTGGAAAAGAGTGTCGTCAATCCAGTTTCATAAATGCCTCAGGGACCTCGTCCCACTAATAAGGTTGATGTCCAAGGTTACCTTGTAACGACCCCAAAACCCCTTTTTATTAATTGGTGTATTTTATCATCTTAGCTCAAGAAATAAAAACATAAATAACTAGGTTATATAACTTCGTTAGAATGTAAACTAAATATGAAGGGATGAAGTTTTGAACAAAAGGGGTAGCAAGAATACATGAGGGACTGAAATTGCTATCATAGAAAGATGATTTATACAAAAGAAAATAAAAACTCCATGTTTAGTGTTTTTGAGATGAGTGTGTCGACACACACTAGAAGGAGAAAAAGGGGAGGCTCAACATTGATGAAATTAGTCCAAATTGAAGAAGGATTTCAGCCTAAACTAATGCATGAACTCGTTTTCTTGATGATCTAACCCTAGCAAACATGTGGTAAGTTGTAATATATGATTTGATGATCTTTCTATGGAGTGATGAAATTGATCATGTATATGTGTTAGAATCACCATATAAAACATGAACTATGCAAGATTCTAAGTAATTTGATGATTTTGGATGAAATCCACTTGTAGTAGTGAAGATGATGATATGGATAATCATATATGTTCAATAGTTGTGTAAAATTGATGTATGATGTTGTATGTAATGAGTAATTGTTAGTTAATTTGGGTATAGTATGAAAAGTATATGATTCTAGTTGGATTTGATGATCTATGTTATGAACTAGGAAGATTATGCAATAAATACTTGTACATTATGCTTAGAAAGTTGTATGCACACCAAGTGTTTGATAAAATGCATAGGTGAGATTTTGGAAGAGATTTGATGAAAAAGAATCTGTCCAGAAAGTTACAGCCGAATTTAATCGGATGTAACCGGGTCAAATCTTATCAAAAACTGATATTTATTGAGTTTATGATGAACTTCCAGGGAAAACCTTTCAAACCCAACTGGAATTGCATTTTTTCGACGAAAATTGAACGTTTTATGAAATTTTCCGTATCGAAGGTTCAGGCTGCGTTTTCTGGCAGAATTTGCAGCCTATTACGAATGTCATAACTTAATTTAGTAATTGAGTTATGATCTCAAATTTTTACTGTAGGTTGCTTCAGGATGTCATAAAAATCTTCAACTGGAATTATGTCAATCGGATAATCGAGGATTTTTAAATAAATTTTTCCGTGGGTTGCAGTCAGAAAGTGACGAATCTGATTTCTGCTTAGTAAATGAACTTTTATAAATTTTTGGTAGAGAGTTAGACTCTAAAAAATTAACACAGTGATAACCCCTCCGAGGGGCACATCACATAAAAAAGATCGTAATTTTTGAAAGCTCATAAGTATAGTAAACGGACGTCCCAAAACAGCCTATTTTTAGTGAATTGAGCTATGCATGTTAGTGAATGATTGATTGACTAATGAAAGTAATGCAACTAATGTCACACCCCGACCACGTAGAACATACAAAACGTGGCGGAAACGTCGGGGAGTGTTGTAACAGAATTAATTGTTTCAAATCCATGGCAATTGAAGTTTCGTTTTATTAATCAAACATGAAAGTTTACATTGTTTTAACAAGAACCAAAGAGTACATAACATAAATTAACTAGTTCTTGTCTCGTTTTAAGTCACTAAGGCACAGGTCCGCCTAAGTATGTCTTGATAAGTCCTATGCATCATCTCCTGAAAACACATGTGAAAATAGGTACGTCAGCATAAAAATGCCTGTGAGATACATAGGTTTTGTGAAAACAGAATTCATGACTTATGTTTGAGAAAATGTTTAGTCATGAACCTTGTAATTTGCTTTGTCTTGTAAATCATTTGAAAAACGATAAGATCAGATGATATGTATAAATAAGAGAATAATGTATGGTTAAATGAATAACCATGTAAAATGAGTTTGTATAAGTTAAGTTGTTTGTAAAACAATGTCTTGTGAAAAGTATGTTATTTGTATAAAATGTTATATGTCTCAAATTGAAATGATTCAAATAACGCTACAATATGTGATACCATACAAACACTTATATATAGGAAGTACCAGCGGCGTATCCACCGTGCTTGTATCATATTACATACGCCTCGTTACTTAAATCACTTACTCAAACCAAACCAACAATGTAAGATGTCTATGTTTTGTGACAACTGGCACAAACCGGTAATTTCCGTACACTTTAATTATTGCTTCATGACTGCAATTATGAGTTTAATTGTCAGCAATGTCTGAACACATGATTAAACAAGTGAATTCATGCATGTTGTATACTACAAAATATTGCTTTATGCATAAACGAGAGCGTTGCGTCAGAATAATAGTAAACTCACCGGTAAGACACAATGTGTCAACAGAACTGCAGAAAGCAGTCAGACATAAGAATTGAGGCCTAGGTGTAGGTCCGACGACAAAAGTACATTAAAACCCAAGAGTATATGTAAGGGTTTAATTTATGGACATTTCGAAAGCAAAAATATGCACTAAAAAGCACCCGAAACGCACTTTAAGTGCAGAATTTATACAAATCAGCAATAATTCAGCATTTGAACATATAAATATTATGCAGAAATGTCGTTTTATTACCCAGAATATTTCCCTAAGTGTTGGGAACCGATAGTGTTACAAAAAGACACTTATTAGACACTAAAAGGTGTAATTTAGCACTTTAACGAATCGGTATGTAACCGAACAACCGGACTATACCCGGAACATGAAAATATTGTTAATAACATTATTTATCTTTTTCTGAGCTAGTTAGGGTCCCTGATTACCCTAACACTCGCCGTAACACGCAATACGCAAGTAACTAAGTTAATTACCTATTTAACTTAACTAACTCCCTAACTACCTAGTTGAGTTCGAACCAAGACCCCCCCCCCCCCATTCCTAACCGGCCCCAACCATAGGGGAACACAATTGTACTTGTGATCTTGCTAAATCTTCTATGTTTAGTATCTAACCTACATAGAGACCAATGGATAATAACTCTTGATCTTGGCCTATAAGTTTCCCTAATTACCCACCATTCATTTCATCACAAACTCAACACTCAAAAACTCCTCTCTCCCTCTCTCAAAGGCTACGGCCAAACATCCCTTGAACACACCACCATTTCCAAGCTTTGATCTCATCATTCCAAGCACACACAAGTGTTAAGGGTCACATATTAGGAAGCTTGGTGCAAACGGAAGGCGAAGGACCTCTCTACTTAGCTTTTATCCACCTCTTTTGCGCATAGATTCTTCCCTAGCCTTGAGCTAGAGGTATAATGCTTAAAACTCATATTTGAACTTATCTAAAGTGGTTAAAAGGATTTTTACCGGATAAATCTCGTTAAAATGCAAGATGATGCACAAAAGTCTACTAAAAGCATGAAAAATGGTAGTTAATAGCACATAAGTTGTGTAAAAGTTGTAGTATTTGAAATATATGGTTATCTAGACCCGATCTATGATGTGGTAGCTCGGATCATCGTTTAACCCGGTTTGGTAAGATCATGGATCTTAACATAAAGCTATTTTAGAATTAACAAGGGTTAAAAGGTGAAACACTACCACACATAAACCATGAACTTGTGTAAAAATGCTTTAACTTGTACAAAAGTGTTTAAAACTAGTAGATCTATGTATCTGCAAGTGGTATTTTCAAAAGACCAAGCATCAAAAGAAATCACATGTTCTAAACCGGATCTTACACAAACAAAAGTGGTTTTTGTGAACAAACAAGTGTGTGGATGCTTGTGTAACAAAAGTTTTAACGAAGAAATAGTTTTCGTAAAAACCGACTAGAAGTTGTAAAACTTCATATTCTTTAAAAATAAAGTTTTTAAGAAATTAAACTTATTTTTAAAGATAACAAGACTTACTAAATGTGCTAGTAAGTTACTACACATTTTTGTAAATATGCAAGTTCATGAAATTAGTGATTATTGTTGACGATTATTGTTGATAATTGTTGTTGATGATTGATGATGATTTAAAAGAAAATAAACACACGTTTTGAAAACGTGGGAAACCTCCATTTTTAGGGGAAACTCTGTCAAAATTTTTATAAATTTTGACACTTAGAAAAATGTAAGTTTTTGAGAAACTTATTCCCTAAAAATGTGTTTAAAAGCATTAACAAGGTTTCCCTAACTTTTGATGATAAGAAATGGTGATTTCTTGAAGAATAAAAATGGATAATAAGTATATATTTTTGAGAGAAAAATATATATTATTTTATCACCAAATTTTGTGCTAAGTGTATATAGTATGTGTTATACGTGCTAGTGTATTAAGACTTAAAAATACACTAAATACTCATGAGGAGTAGAAATATAGAAATACACATACAAAACACAAGATACATAATTCGGGTGCAAAGTGCAAAACATAAAAGACTTATATTTATTTTTGGAGAAAATAATATAAGTAAGATACTTAGTTAAAAATATAGAATATTTTTAACACAAGAAAATATACACAAAAGAGAGTGACTGTACTTGTGCGACGCAAGTCTAGTGACTAACGATAAGAAAACGCGTATAGGTTACGACGTTAAGTAAGCAAATCCGGTGGAGTTTACGACGCTAGGAACGCAAAGTTGTGAGTTCATGCTCCCCCTTTTCTCTTTTTATAACTTCGGGGGTGAAATACATGTACAAAAGTACAATATTTATAAATGGTATGATATAAATACAAGAAGCGCATTTGGTGAGACGAGAACCAAGTGTAAGGCGCTATGAGAAATGATAACAAGAAACGCGCTTGGTGAGAACGAGAACCGAGTAGGAGGCGTTATGAGAAATAGTGTCACGAATAGGGTACAGAAGCACCATTAATCAACAATATACCTAGACCGCAGAACAAAAGGTTAGATCTAACGGGTGCCTGGCAGCCACACTCCTGGTCGGGGCGAGAATCGAGGAGTGCTTTTGTGTCTCAGAATATACCAATTAAATGCCTTAGGTTTGGTGACTTCCTATGACGTGCCACAGGTTAATGGCTTTGCAACCCATTAACAATCTGATAATTACAGAAATACTGTATTTACATAAAATTTATACCATACAAAAGGTGATAAATAACTTGAAGTACGTGGGGTACTCAAGAGAATTGATAAATAACTTGAAGTACGTGAGGTACTCAAGAGGATTGATATATAACTTGAAGTACGTGGGGTACTCAAGAAAAGATTGAATTATACAAGTGTACGTGGGGTACACATGAAACTGGATTTATATATGAAAACTTGATTTACTCACAAACTATGTTTTCATACAAAGTATACAAACATGAAATACAAAACTGCATGAATTCACACCAACATTATGTTGACGTTTTTCCAAAAACTCACATGTATTTCAGGTAACTAGGATGGATGTGCGCGTGGTCTTGCATATGCTCGTGGATGTCGCTTGTGTTTAACTTTAAATAAAGTTGTAAACTTTTAAGACAATGTTTTATGCGACTTAGCGATGTAAACGCTAACGTATGTTTTCAAATTATGGTATTTGAATGTTATTTTACGAGCATGTAGCATGTTTACTCTTCGTATGCAATGAGAACCTTTCATGATCACACCTCGTGCTTCCGCCGTAGAAAGGGGTGTGACAGATTGGTATCAGAGCAGCGATTGTAGTGAACCAGGATTCCTTCTCGAGTCTAGTCTACAATCTCTAGGATCCATTCACGAAAACAATTTTCAAAGAGTTTTCATTGCATAAAACGTCCCGCGACATCCACTACCTGAAACAGTTTACATGAGTCTAGAAAAGACACTACGAGACTTAGAGTGCACTAGAGTAGCACTTGTCGTTGACTAGAAATTACTTGCAATTATGTGTGATAATTAGCATGTACTAGAAGTAGAATGTCACAAGTATATGTGACTTTACCCGAAAGCAATGGCCCATCTGAAGGAAGAAATACGAGGATGAAACGAACTGTGCGGACTGTGCAAGGAGTTACGTAATTATGGATGCATACATAATTATGGAATTCAGTGCACAGAAACCACAGCAAGTCTTGTCACGTGTGGATTCCCTCAGTGCAAGCCTACTAAGTACTCTGCTAGAGTAATAATTGTTTGATGTCTCCTATGTGGTATACATACCTGTGAAAATATATGATACTACTATCTAGTGTGACGGTATCAAACAAATGTCTAACCCTGTTGTGTTATGTTCTGTCAGAACATGGCACCCAGGAAAACTGTGAATGCTCGCAATGACGATCAACCTCCTCCTCCCCCACTGCCCAGAACTGCTGATGAGCTGAACGCTCTGCTAGAGGAAAGGATCTCCGCTGCTATCGCCCAGTACGAGGCGAACCGAACTCAAGACAGTGGAGGACCAAGCAACGCTAGGCGTAATGGGCATGGAGATTCGTCTGGAGGCAATGCAGCTCAAGGTAACCTTGAGACACTGTACTAAGCATGAGGAAATTTATGAACGGTCTTTGTTTCATTATTTCTTCGATTGCTCACATGTGAATTGGTTGAATCAATTCCAGGCTGCACTTTCAAGCAGTTCCTCGACTGCAAGCCAATGAACTATGATGGCACAGGAGGTGCCGTAGCATTTGTGCGCTGGACGGAGAAGACTGAAGCTACTATCCGCATGAGCAAGTGTACCGCGGATCAACAAGTCACTTTTGCTACTGGGTTATTCGTTGATGAAGCTCTGACTTGGTGGAACCTGAAGCCCAGACTTTGGGTGATGATGCCGCTTATGGCCTAACTTGGGATGCACTGAAGGAAAGAATGAGAGAGAAGTACTGCTCTCGTGCGGAACTCCAAAGGCTGGAAACAGAGTTCTGGCA
The DNA here is from genome assembly GCA_030545235.1 of Helianthus tuberosus. Classification (NCBI taxonomy): domain Eukaryota; kingdom Viridiplantae; phylum Streptophyta; class Magnoliopsida; order Asterales; family Asteraceae; genus Helianthus; species Helianthus tuberosus. The sequence goes on along the minus strand of CM060385.1, from coordinate 62,657,653 downwards.
CTTGACTATGGAAGGTGCTGACATCAATGGATATACTCGAAGGTTCCACGATCTGTCTAGAGTGCTACCCTACATGGTGACTCCTGAATTTAAGCGTGTGGAACGCTACATTTGGGGACTGGCCTCAGAGTTTCGTGGCATGGTGACGTCGGCCAAACCACAAACAATCACCGAGGCTGTAACTCTGGCTGTCAGCCTTACTGAAGATTGTGTTCGTATGAAGAAGCTATCATTGAACCCCACTGAGAAGACCGAGACGCATGCTGAATCGTCCGGTGACAAAAAGAGAAAGCATACAAGTTTGAACCAAGCAACTCGTAACAACAAGGGTTTCAGCAAGAAGCGTGACGCAAACCCGGCACAGGAGGCAAAAACCCATGCAACCAAGGCATACCAAGGCTCCATGCCTAGATGCCAAAAATGTAAGTATCATCATGATGGAGCTTGTCGCATTCCAAGGTGCGACAAATGTGGTAAATTGGGTCATCAAACAGAAGACTGTTGGGGAAAAGGAAAGAACCGAAGTGGAAACGGTGCTGGTAACAAGAATGGTAACGGGAAAGGGCAGAACCAAGGATGCTTCAAGTGTGGAAGCAATGATCACTTCATGAAGAACTGCCCAGAGAGAAACAACGCTCCGGCTCGAGCATTTGTGATTGGAGCAAAGAACGCACGCGAGGACCCTAACGTGGTCACCGGTACGTTTCTCATTAACAATCACTTTGCATCCATATTATTTGACACTGGCGCCGATTATAGCTTCATGTCTGTGGAATTTAAATGCATACTTGGAATAGAATCTAGTAGATTAGAAATTCCTTATTCCATAGAACTAGCCAATGGTAAACTTGTTGAATCGGGCAAAGTTGTTAGAGGCTGCACACTGGAACTTGGTGAACGAAGATTTAGCATCGACCTCCTACCTATTCAATTGGGTAGCTTCGATGTAGTAGTCGGGATGGACTGGTTGTCCAAGAACAAAGCTGAAGTTATTTGTCATGAGAAAATCATTCGCATCCCTTTAGCGAATGGTGAAACCCTCATCGTGCATGGAGAAAAACGAGACGCGCCTCTTCGAATCATCAGCTGTATGAAGGCACAGAAGTGCTTGAGGAAAGGATGTGTCGCTTTCCTAGCACACGTTATAGACAAGAAGGCTGTGGAGCCAAAACTCGAAGACATTCCTGTGGTGAATGAATTTCCTGATGTTTTTCCCGAAGATCTGCCAGGATTACCTCCGCAACGACAAGTCGAATTCCGTATAGACTTGGTTCCAGGAGCTGCTCCTGTAGCCAAGGCACCCTATCGACTTGCTCCATCCGAAATGCAAGAATTATCTACACAACTCCAGGAGTTGTTGGATAAAGGATTCATAAGGCCAAGCTTCTCGTCCCGGGGAGCTCCGGTATTATTCGTGAAGAAGAAGGATGGAACACTGCGGATGTGTATCGATTATAGGGAACTGAACAAGCTCACAATCAAGAATCGGTATCCGCTACCGAGGATTGATGACTTGTTTGATCAACTGCAAGGATCAAGCTACTATTCCAAGATCGACCTTCGATCTGGATACCATCAGCTGAGAATCCAAGATGAAAGCGTGCCAAAGACTGCATTCAGAACGCGATATGGGCACTACGAATTTCTTGTGATGCCGTTTGGATTGACGAACGCGCCAGCGGTCTTTATGGATCTAATGAACCGCGTATGCAAACCATATCTCGATAAATTCGTGATTGTATTTATCGATGATATCCTGATTTACTCGCGAACGAAGGAAGAACATGAGCAACATCTCAGAACCATCTTGGAGCTACTGAAGAAAGAGAAACTTTATGCAAAGTTCTCGAAATGCGAATTCTGGATTCGCGAAGTACAATTTCTTGGTCACGTGGTGAATGAGAAGGGCATTCATGTAGACCCATCCAAGATTGAAGCAATAAAGAATTGGGAAGCTCCCAAGACCCCAACTGAAGTTCGTCAATTTTTGGGTTTAGCAGGCTATTACCGGCGATTCATCGAGGATTTCTCAAAAATAGCTCAACCGCTAACGACCCTTACACAGAAGGACATGAAATACGACTGGGGTCACAAACAAGAGGAAGCCTTTCAGCTACTTAAGAACAAGCTCTGCGATGCACCGATACTATCGTTACCCGAAGGCACTGAAGACTTCGTGGTATACTGTGACGCTTCACGACAAGGTTTGGGTTGCGTGCTCATGCAACGCCAAAAAGTCATCGCTTATGCTTCAAGACAACTGAAGGTTCACGAGAGAAATTATACCACTCACGACCTGGAGCTGGGTGCAGTGGTATTCGCCTTGAAGATTTGGCGACATTATTTATATGGTACTCGATGTACAATCTTCACAGATCACAAAAGTTTACAACACATATTTGATCAGAAGGAATTGAATATGCGCCAGCGACGTTGGGTCGAGCTGCTAAATGATTACGACTGTGAGATTAAGTACCATCCTGGAAAGGCAAACGTTGTAGCGGACGCGTTGAGCCGAAAGGAAAGGGTTAAGACCCTAAGGGTTCAAGCATTGGAAATGACGATTCGAACGAACCTCACTGCACGCATTCGGGATGCACAACAAGAAGCTCTTAAAGAAGAGAACCGTAAAGCTGAATACCTCCGGGGTGCATTGAAATACATGGTGCCAAATGAAGAGGGAGCCTTATACTTCAAGAAGCGTATCTGGGTTCCACTCTGTGGTGGCATACGTGAGGTCATCCTTAATGAAGCCCACAAATCGAGATATTCGATCCATCCAGGATCGGACAAGATGTACCAAGACTTGAAAGAGTACTATTGGTGGCCGAGACTCAAAAGCGACGTTGCTGTCTATGTTGGAAAATGCCTAACCTGTGCGAAGGTTAAGGCAGAATATCAGAAACCGTCCGGCCTGCTACAACAACCAGAGATTCCCGTGTGGAAGTGGGAACAAATCTCGATGGACTTCATAACGAAATTACCCAGGACCCCGAGAGGGCACGATATGATATGGGTAATAGTTGATCGATTAACGAAGTCTGCGCACTTCCTACCGATCCGAGAAAAAGACAGCACTGGAAAGCTTGCTGAAATATACTTAAGGGAAATTGTGGCACGTCATGGAGTGCCAATTTCAATCATTTCAGACAGAGATGGACGCTTTGTCTCAAGAATCTGGCAATCATTTCAGGAAGCCTTTGGATCTCAGTTAGATCTGAGCACGGCATTCCATCCGCAAACAGACGGCCAGAGCGAACGGACTATACAAACGTTAGAAGATATGCTTCGCGCATGTGTCATGGATCTAGGCGGCAGCTGGGATACTCATCTACCTTTAGTTGAGTTTTCCTACAATAACAGTTATCATACGAGCATAAAAGCCGCGCCGTTCGAAGCTCTGTATGGCCGCAAATGCCGATCGCCCTTATGTTGGGCAGATGCCGGAGATAAACGTATGGTTGGTCCTGAACTTGTACAAGAGACAACCGACAAGATTGCACAGATCCGAGAGCGCATTAAGGCGGCTCGAGAGCGACAAAAGAGCTACGCGGATCCGAATAGGAAATCGGTAGATTTCAAGGTGGGAGACAAAGTGTTGTTAAAGGTCTCACCATGGAAGGGCGTAGTCAGGTTTGGAAAGCGTGGAAAGCTGAATCCACGATACATCGGACCATTCAGAATTTTGAGGAGAATTGGTACCGTGGCATACAAGTTGGAATTACCGGAAGAACTTAATGGGGTACATGATACGTTTCATGTATCCAACCTGAAGAAGAGTCCAACACAAGAAAACGTGACCATCCCGATGGATGAAGTGAATATTGATGAAGCCCTCCGATTTACAGAGCAACCCGTTGAGGTTACTGACTGGAAAGTCAACAAGACCAGGAGGAGCAGTGTGAAACTTGTCAAAGTACGTTGGAGCTCTAAGCACGGACCCGAGTACACATGGGAACGTGAAGACCAGTTCAAGAAAAAGTATCCCCACCTATTCAAGAAGACTCCAGCGAGAGTTAGTTCAGCCTGAATTTCGGGACGAAATTCTTTTAACGGGGGGAGACTATGACAACTGGCACAAACCGGTAATTTCCGTACACTTTAATTATTGCTTCATGACTGCAATTATGAGTTTAATTGTCAGCAATGTCTGAACACATGATTAAACAAGTGAATTCATGCATGTTGTATACTACAAAATATTGCTTTATCCATAAACGAGAGCGTTGCGTCAGAATAATAGTAAACTCACCGGTAAGACACAATGTGTCAATAGAACTGCAGAAAGCAGTCAGACATAAGAATTGAGGCCTAGGTGTAGGTCCGACGACAAAAGTACATTAAAACCCAAGAGTATATGTAAGGGTTTAATTTATGGACATTTCGAAAGCAAAAATATGCACTAAAAAGCACCCGAAACGCACTTTAAGTGCAGAATTTATACAAATCAGCAATAATTCAGCATTTGAACATATAAATATTATGCAGAAATGTCATTTTATTACCCAGAATATTTCCCTAAGTGTTGGGAACCGATAGTGTTACAAAAAGACACTTATTAGACACTAAAAGGTGTAATTTAGCACTTTAACGAATCGGTATGTAACCGAACAACCGGACTATACCCGGAACATGAAAATATTGTTAATAACATTATTTATCTTTTTCTGAGCTAGTTAGGGTCCCTGATTACCCTAACACTCGCCGTAACACGCAATACGCAAGTAACTAAGTTAATTACCTATTTAACTTAACTAACTCCCTAACTACCTAGTTGAGTTCGAACCAAGACCCCCCCCCCCATTCCTAACCGGCCCCAACCATAGGGGAACACAATTGTACTTGTGATCTTGCTAAATCTTCTATGTTTAGTATCTAACCTACATAGAGACCAATGGATAATAACTCTTGATCTTGGCCTATAAGTTTCCCTAATTACCCACCATTCATTTCATCACAAACTCAACACTCAAAAACTCCTCTCTCCCTCTCTCAAAGGCTACGGCCAAACATCCCTTGAACACACCACCATTTCCAAGCTTTGATCTCATCATTCCAAGCACACACAAGTGTTAAGGGTCACATATTAGGAAGCTTGGTGCAAACGGAAGGCGAAGGACCTCTCTACTTAGCTTTTATCCACCTCTTTTGCGCATAGATTCTTCCCTAGCCTTGAGCTAGAGGTATAATGCTTAAAACTCATATTTGAACTTATCTAAAGTGGTTAAAAGGATTTTTACCGGATAAATCTCGTTAAAATGCAAGATGATGCACAAAAGTCTACTAAAAGCATGAAAAATGGTAGTTAATAGCACATAAGTTGTGTAAAAGTTGTAGTATTTGAAATATATGGTTATCTAGACCCGATCTATGATGTGGTAGCTCGGATCATCGTTTAACCCGGTTTGGTAAGATCATGGATCTTAACATAAAGCTATTTTAGAATTAACAAGGGTTAAAAGGTGAAACACTACCACACATAAACCATGAACTTGTGTAAAAATGCTTTAACTTGTACAAAAGTGTTTAAAACTAGTAGATCTATGTATCTGCAAGTGGTATTTTCAAAAGACCAAGCATCAAAAGAAATCACATGTTCTAAACCGGATCTTACACAAACAAAAGTGGTTTTTGTGAACAAACAAGTGTGTGGATGCTTGTGTAACAAAAGTTTTAACGAAGAAATAGTTTTCGTAAAAACCGACTAGAAGTTGTAAAACTTCATATTCTTTAAAAATAAAGTTTTTAAGAAATTAAACTTATTTTTAAAGATAACAAGACTTACTAAATGTGCTAGTAAGTTACTACACATTTTTGTAAATATGCAAGTTCATGAAATTAGTGATTATTGTTGACGATTATTGTTGATAATTGTTGTTGATGATTGATGATGATTTAAAAGAAAATAAACACACGTTTTGAAAACGTGGGAAACCTCCATTTTTAGGGGAAACTCTGTCAAAATTTTTATAAATTTTGACACTTAGAAAAATGTAAGTTTTTGAGAAACTTATTCCCTAAAAATGTGTTTAAAAGCATTAACAAGGTTTCCCTAACTTTTGATGATAAGAAATGGTGATTTCTTGAAGAATAAAAATGGATAATAAGTATATATTTTTGAGAGAAAAATATATATTATTTTATCACCAAATTTTGTGCTAAGTGTATATAGTATGTGTTATACGTGCTAGTGTATTAAGACTTAAAAATACACTAAATACTCATGAGGAGTAGAAATATAGAAATACACATACAAAACACAAGATACATAATTCGGGTGCAAAGTGCAAAACATAAAAGACTTATATTTATTTTTGGAGAAAATAATATAAGTAAGATACTTAGTTAAAAATATAGAATATTTTTAACACAAGAAAATATACACAAAAGAGAGTGACTGTACTTGTGCGACGCAAGTCTAGTGACTAACGATAAGAAAACGCGTATAGGTTACGACGTTAAGTAAGCAAATCCGGTGGAGTTTACGACGCTAGGAACGCAAAGTTGTGAGTTCATGCTCCCCCTTTTCTCTTTAACTGTTTTCAGTTTTTATAACTTCGGGGGTGAAATACATGTACAAAAGTACAATATTTATAAATGGTATGATATAAATACAAGAAGCGCATTTGGTGAGACGAGAACCAAGTGTAAGGCGCTATGAGAAATGATAACAAGAAACGCGCTTGGTGAGAACGAGAACCGAGTAGGAGGCGTTATGAGAAATAGTGTCACGAATAGGGTACAGAAGCACCATTAATCAACAATATACCTAGACCGCAGAACAAAAGGTTAGATCTAACGGGTGCCTGGCAGCCACACTCCTGGTCGGGGCGAGAATCGAGGAGTGCTTTTGTGTCTCAGAATATACCAATTAAATGCCTTAGGTTTGGTGACTTCCTATGACGTGCCACAGGTTAATGGCTTTGCAACCCATTAACAATCTGATAATTACAGAAATACTGTATTTACATAAAATTTATACCATACAAAAGGTGATAAATAACTTGAAGTACGTGGGGTACTCAAGAGAATTGATAAATAACTTGAAGTACGTGAGGTACTCAAGAGGATTGATATATAACTTGAAGTACGTGGGGTACTCAAGAAAAGATTGAATTATACAAGTGTACGTGGGGTACACATGAAACTGGATTTATATATGAAAACTTGATTTACTCACAAACTATGTTTTCATACAAAGTATACAAACATGAAATACAAAACTGCATGAATTCACACCAACATTATGTTGACGTTTTTCCAAAAACTCACATGTATTTCAGGTAACTAGGATGGATGTGCGCGTGGTCTTGCATATGCTCGTGGATGTCGCTTGTGTTTAACTTTAAATAAAGTTGTAAACTTTTAAGACAATGTTTTATGCGACTTAGCGATGTAAACGCTAACGTATGTTTTCAAATTATGGTATTTGAATGTTATTTTACGAGCATGTAGCATGTTTACTCTTCGTATGCAATGAGAACCTTTCATGATCACACCTCGTGCTTCCGCCGTAGAAAGGGGTGTGACATGTTTAAACCAATTGCCAAAAGTATTGAATAATATGTCAAAATGTTTATGTCAAGATGTAAATCATGTAATATGTATATAAATGTCAAAATGTAAGCATGTGATGAATAACAAATGTACTAAGTATGCAACAAAGGACATACGTAGCATATAGTGTAATGTATAACAATGTACTAAGTACGCACACAATGGGCATACATAGCATAAAATGTAATGTAGAACAATGTACCAAGTACGCACACAATAGGCATACATAGCATGTAATGTAAGGAAATGTACTAAGTACGCACACAATGGGCATACATAGCATAGAATGTAATGTAAAACAATGTACTAAGTACGCACACAATGGGCATACATAGCATGAAATGTAATGAAATCATGTACTATAAATGTACTAATGAACATAGTGTGACACCTGTGTCACTGCGACCATCAGAAAAATACCAAACCAATGAAATATTGTATTTCATACTTTGGACTTGTATAAATATGTGTATCTTTTGCACATATCAAGTCTTGTTCGATTTCAAGCTCTAAATCGCTTTCTGGAAGGTTATACGCGCACTGATGCGTAGATATAACCAGTTTAATGCAACGAACACTCCGGAATAGTGAAATAGGCTTAACATACCTTAAATAACCTTTACATAACTTAGAAATAAGTTTTGAAGGCTTTGGTATTGCAAAATCAATTTAAATCGCTTACAGGGACTAAAGTTGACAAACTGCGAAAGTATGCTAATTTGAACTGTAACAGACCTTCCGGAACATGACCATAAGTTAAACATGCCATAAATATCCTTTACATAGCTTAGAAATAGGCTTTGAGGGGTTCGGTGTGCTAAAATAAACTTTTGGGTCATTCAGGGACTAAAAGTGTCAAAAAGTGCACAAGTTTGCATTTTCGCGCATAACTTACGTTCTGAATACATCCGGACATCCAAAAATTTATGTAACCATGACTATATTATGCTTTAGTGTTTGGCTTGCCAAAAATCCATTCGTCGCGTCATTTGGATCGTTTTTCGCGCTTGTGCGCATTCCGTCGTAATTAAGCGAACATCGCGTTCGTACGGCTAAACGAACCGACATCCGACATATTTTTTAACACATTTTAAGTTCCCTATAGTTTAACTTCATTTTAGAGCTTTGAAATGGGGTTAACGGGCCTTAAACGTGTCAAAAATGGGCTGATTGCACTGCAGGGACCAAAACTGTAATTCTGCCAAATTAAGCTTACGGACCTCAACATCAATGACCTTACGGGCCCGTAAGGTAACCTGCAGACCAGATTCAATGTTTTTAACAGCAGGTCCCAGCTGTTCGATCCATAACCACACATTCCTAATTATCTAGTCAGCTGATAAGGATGGAATTTTAGTCACCATAAGGTCCCGACACTTGTACGGGTGGGATTAAGGCACGTTTTCCATGAAACGATCCTAACGATGGACCGAAAACTATATATACCCCATACCCCCCATTGCTAAAATCACTAGAATTCTGATTTGAGAACCTCTAAGTTGAAACCATTGTTTCATACCTGAGATTCTTGAATCGGGATTAGCATTCGGGGACCCTTCGTAAGTATTCTTTCGTTCTTTTCCTTATTTTATTGCTTTTCGAGTCAGAAAGTCAAACTTTGTTTGACTTTCAGCGTTGACCAGTAATGGTCAATGCGAAGTTCGTTTGAACTTCGCAACGTGAGTGTAATCACGTTGGTCATAGTCCCTTGGGACTATGCCCACTGATTACCACGTTGTCTAGAGTCGTAGGGTAGGCGATCTAATAAATCGCCTATACCTTCGAACTTGACCCATTTGGTCGATCATTAGGATCCGACCAAATACATTAGGTGACCATAGTAGGTAGGGAATAACCTTCCGAGGTTATACCCTATGGTCACATCGTTTAAGTAGTTGTATGATAGGTAGTTTATATGCCTTAGTTAAATTACCAGAATACCCTTTTCATGTATAATTGGTAATTAAGCATATGTAACCTAAACTTTTGTCACATAACTGTTAATGTAACATGTTTAGGCATATAACACTTGTCATAGGGCTAGTTAGGCGGTCCGAACGCGTTTCACGCGAACGACACGTTAAAGTAGCATAAGCTACCTAAACGGGTCGTAATGGGTCATAAACAATTATGTTAGGTTTCAATTAGTATGTAGGCTTTGTTGAACCAAAATGACACGAGTCTCTACACTCGTTTGGTTTACGAACCCTCATGCTACCCGATCTTCCGATTTAGGTCCGGTTTATTAACATAGTTACCTATATTAGGTGCCGTTTGATTTCCGTGATCTCTAGCATTGCTTGGTGGTTATCCTAGGACTTCTGAGCAATCTCAAGTGAGTACATAGAACCCCTCTTTTACTGTTTTCCAAACTGTTTTGGGGTGAAACACATGTGCCTACTTGTTACTTTCATGCTTTCCTGTTTTCACATCATATACCGGCTATGTTTGATAGTACATTATAGTACATGATTTCATTACATTTCATGCTAGGTGTGCCCATTGTGTGCATTACTTGGTACATTGTTTTACATTACATTTCATGCTAGGTGTGCCCATTATGTGCATTACTTAGTACATCGTTTTACATTACATTTCATGCTAGGTGTGCCCATTGTGTGCATTACTTGGTACATTGTTTTATATTACATCTTATGCTAGGTGTGCCCATTGTGTGCATTACTTAGTACATCGTTTTACATTACATTACTTGCTACGTATGTCTATTGTTGTATACGTAGTACAGGTCACATGCTACGTATGTCTATTGTTGTATACGTAGTACAGGTCACATGCTACGTATGTCTATTGTTGTATACGTAGTACAGGTCACATGCTACGTATGTTCATGGTCGCGTACTTAGTACATTTGTTATTCATCACAGGCTTACATTTTGGATACATATTACATGATTTACATTAGACATAAACATTTTACTTTGGTAGTTTGATTTGATTAAGTGATTAAGTAATGAGGCGTGTGTAATATGATACAAGCATGGTGGATACGCCGCTGGTACTTCCTATATATAAGTGTTTGTATGGTATTACATGTCGTAGCGTTATTTGAATCATTTCAGTTTGAGACATAGAACATTTTATACAAATAACATACTTTTCACAAGACATTGATTTACAAACAACTTATCTTATACAAACTCATTTTACATGGTTATTCATTTAACCTTACATTTATTTATACATATCATCTGATCTTATCGTTTTTCAAATGATTTACAAGACAAAGCAAATAACAAGGTTCATGACTAAACATTTTCTCAAACAAAAGTCATGAAACCTATTTTCACAAAACCTATGTATCTCACCGGCATTTTTATGCTGACGTACCTATTTTCACATGTGTTTTTCAGGAGCTGTTGCATAAGATGATCAAGATACACATAGGCAGACTTGGGCTTTAGTGACAATAAAAGATGCAAGACTAGTTAATTATGTTGTATTTCTTTGTTTGTTAAGACATTGTAACACTTTTAATCAATAAAATGAAACTTCAATTGCCATGGATTTGAAACAATTAATTCTGTTACAACACTCCCCGACGTTTCCGCCACGTTTTGTATGTTCTACGTGGTCGGGGTGTGACAGAAAAGATGGTATCAGAGCCAATGGTTATAGGGAATTAGGTTATTAGTAATGCTTTGACCTAGTCTATAACCTTCTTAGGACCCTAACGCGAGTTTACTTGCGTTTAGTCATAAAACAATACCGTCACCTATCCTTAGGCGACTACCACAACAAGAACATAAATTTCAAAACCGCTTTGAAAACTAATCATCTGTTCTAGGATGATTGATTACTAGGTTTTGAACCCTCTATTGTAAGGTTTTGAACCCTCTGTTATAAGGTTTTGAACCCTATGAGTTTTCAAAATCTCGTCAAGGTTTTGGGTTTTAAATAATGTGAACACGTGCAAACTGGAAGGGTGAATGCCTGTATTCTGGGTTTTCTGTCTAGGCAAGCACTTCGTATACATCTCATCAGACGCGAGACCAGTTGTGCTTACCTGGGAATTCTTGGGATGAGTGTTCACTTATAGGCGAGCATGTCTTCGCGATACATTATTTTTGACCTATTTACTTTGATTAATCACCAAGGTCGTTTGTTGCTTTGTAGTAACAAACAAATGACCACTATCCTTGCTTTCATCAGATTTGTTCATCTCATTCTTTTCGTCTAATTCTCTCACTCGTTTCCTTTCATGTTTCCTCTTTTAGAATGCCTCCACGACGTGAAAATCCGATACCTATTGATGAGCTGGCAGCTGTCATTACACAGCAAATGACTGCTGCAATCCCGAACGTCGTTGCTCAATGTTACCAAGCTATCAACAACAATAATGCCCTCTGCAGCTTCAAGACGTTCAACTCGGCCAAGCCATCAAAGTTTTCTGGGTCTCAAGGAGCGACTGCACTTCTGCAATGGTTTGAGAGTCTAGAAAGCACCTTCAGGCATGTTCAATGTCCAAACGAGCGAAAGGTAGATTTTGCATCTAGTGTCTTTGAGAAACGAGCTTTGACGTGGTGGAACGGTGTGGTGAGAGATAGGGGTGCCGAAGTGGCACTGGCCCAAACTTGGGAAGAACTTCGAGCACTGATGATGAAGGAATTCTGTCCTCGTCACGAGATCAGGGCATTGGAAAGGGAATTCGACGATCTTAAGCAAGACAGCGGTGAACATCGAGCATACACTGATCGATATGAGGAGCTGAGCCTGTTGTGTCCTACCATGGTTACGCCTTTGGATAAGGCGATCGAAAAATACATTGATGGTCTCCCTGACACAGTTCAAGACATTGTTACTGGTAGTAACCCCACTACGGTTAGGCAGGCCATTGAGCTAGCTGCAACCTTGACCGAATCTCAGATCAGGAAACGTAAGCTTTTCCGAAAGGGTGACAAGAAACCGGTCGAGGAATCGGAGCCAATCGAGGAATCAAAGACCATGGATGAACAGTCTGGATCCCTTGAGCGGTCAAAGAAGCGAAAGGCTTCTCAGAACTTTGCCATGGTTACTCACAATGATCAAGCCGTCCCCAACCAACCAGCTCAACCCCGTACTAGGAAGCCATACAATGGAACTTCACCCTTGTGCAACCAATGTGGCCTACATCATCATGCCAGTGTGAAGTGCCGCGAATGCCAAATTTGTGGACGTAAAGGTCATACGGCAAAAGTTTGCGTAGCAGCAGTTGCACCAAATCAAGCTAACAACAAACCTGCTCAAGCTCGCTTTCCATCAGGTTCTTGCTACAAGTGTGGCGAGATGGGTCATTTCCGAAGAAATTGCCCAAAGCTTGCTAATGCTAATCTAGCACGGAGATGAGCATCTGACCGACTAGAAGACAACACTCTTTAGAAATAATCACATCTTATGTATTATTTTCTTTTGTTGTCAAGGTCCATGAAACAGTTGTTATCATTGTTTATAAATAAATCTTTTATTTACATTGCAATGTATTTATGTGATTGTATGTATAAACAACATATCCCCTACAATACCGACAATCAAGGAATCATATTCCTTGAAAAGCAAACTACCCCCAAAATTCTCCCATTTTACAATCTCTTGCGTTTTCCACAAAGATCCTAAGTACCCGTCTCTTGCAAAGAAACGAAGTACAAGGTGCAAGTAATAATTCTGTACGAATACCCCAAGTACCACTATAAATTCTTAATAGGGTACCCAAGGGTATTTCCGTATGTCCTAAATTATTGTGTACCTTAATTCGAATATTGCGTTTTCCTGAAAACGAAAATCGAATTTTTGGTAGATCATCCTATCTTCATGGATGGATTCTTGAAATGATTAAAGTGCCAAATGAAATCCACGAATTGGATTCCTGGTGTGCTTTAGGTATCCGCGTCCAAAGATAACAAATTAATAACCAAGTTAAACAACTATGTGATTATGTGCTTATGTGTTTCCTTTTATGTTTTTGGTGTAATCCAAATTCTTGTTATCCAAACCCTCGTAGAATCTTCCATATCTTCGTATAAGGGATTCATAGTAGGATATCCAAAGGTACTATATTAAATCCTCAATGGGCTTGTACGTAATAGTAAAAAACCCTTGGATTATATTGTACCATTCCATAATTAGACCCCTGAGTGGTCTAGGTAAACAGATTGATCCAAAAATCTGGTTAGGAATATCATGTGATGATATAGCTGAAAGGACTCCTTGGTGGCCTAATTAAAAAGGATCATTTGTCGATCAAATTAAAAGGACCCTATGGTAGTCTAGTCACACTCATCACAGGTTTGATTTTCCTCCCCTTCACATTACAAGCAAATTGTGCGGACTATGCAAGGAATTGCGTAATTATGGATGCATACATAATTATGGAATTCAGTGCACGGAAACCACAGCTAGTTTGGTCGTGTGCCTGGAAAATGACTCTTTTCGTTCATTTTCGGTTCTGAAGAAATGGTGAAAAATGACTCATTCTGTTCATTTTTGTTTCTGAAGAAATGGTGAAAAATGACTCATTCTGTTCATTTTTGGTTCTGAAGAAATGGTGAAAAATGACTCATTCTGTTCATTTTTGTTTCTGAAGAAATGGTGAAAAATGACTCATTCTGTTCATTTTTGTTTCTGAAGAAATGGTGAAAAATGACTCATTCTGTTCATTTTTGTTTCTGAAGAGGTTGTGAAAAATGACTCATTCTGTTCATTTTTGTTTCTGAAGAAATGGTGAAAAATGACTCATTCTGTTCATTTTTGTTTCTGAAGATGTTGTGAAAAATGACTCATTCTGTTCATTTTTGTTTCTGAAGATGTTGTTAAAAAAGACTCATTCTGTTCATTTTTGTTTCTGAAGAAATGGTGAAAAATGACTCATTCTGTTCATTTTTGTTTCTGAAGAAATGATGAAAAATGACTCCAACTGTTCATTTTTGTTTCTGAAGATGTTGTGGAAAATGACTCATTCTATTCATTTTCGTTTCTAAAGAAATCGTGGAAAATGACTCGTTTCGTTCATTTTCGTTAACTCATTTCCGTTCATTTTCGTTGCTGAAGAATATCCATCGAGGGAAATGAATATCTTTGTTTATTCCTTCATGTTCCATTTTCTAAAGAATGCCTGTTGAAAATAACTCCGTTCATTTTTCTTTTCTGAAAAATGTCCGTTAAAGAGAAATAACAGGATTATGCCTTGCTTATCTTTGATGGTTAATTCACACAAAGTCACAAATAGACTCCTACGAATTAATTTCGGGATGAAATTTCCTAAAGTAGGGGAGACTGTGACACCTGTGTCACTGTGACCATCAGACAAATACCAAACCAATGAAATATTGTATTTCATACTTTGGACTTGTATAAATATGTGTATCTTTTGCATAACTTACGTTCTGAATACATCCGGACATCCAAAAATTTATGTAAGCATGACTATATTATGCTTTAGTGTTTGGCTTGCCAAAAATCCATTCGTCGCGTCATTTGGATCGTTTTTCGCGCTTGTGCGCATTCCGTCGTAATTAAGCGAACATCGCGTTCGTACGGCTAAACGAACCGACATCCGACATATTTTTGAACACATTTTAAGTTCCCTATAGTTTAACTTCATTTTAGAGCTTTGAAATGGGGTTAACGGGCCTTAAACGTGTCAAAAATGGGCTGATTGCACTGCAGGGACCAAAACTGTAATTCTGCCAAATTAAGCTTACGGACCTCAACATCAATGACCTTACGGTCCGTAAGGTAACCTGCAGACCAGATTCAATGTTTTTAACAGCAGGTCCCAGCTGTTCGATCCATAACCACACATTCCTAATTATCTAGTCAGCTGATAAGGATGGAATTTTAGTCACCATAAGGTCCCGACACTTGTACGGGTGGGATTAAGGCACGTTTTCCATGAAACGATCCTAACGGTGGACCGAAAACTATATATACCCCATACCCCCCATTGCTAAAATCACTAGAATTCTGATTTGAGAACCTCTAAGTTGAAACCATTGTTTCATACCTGAGATTCTTGAATCGGGATTAGCATTCGGGGACCCTTCATAAGTATTCTTTCGTTCTTTTCCTTATTTTATTGCTTTTCGAGTCAAAAAGTCAAACTTTGTTTGACTTTCAGCGTTGACCAGTAATGGTCAATGCGAAGTTCGTTTGAACTTCGCAACGTGAGTGTAATCACGTTGGTCATAGTCCCTTGGGACTATGCCCACTGATTACCACGTTGTCTAGAGTCGTAGGGTAGGCGATCTAATAAATCGCCTATACCTTCGAACTCGACCCATTTGGTCGATCATTAGGATCCGACCAAATACATTAGGTGACCATAGTAGGTAGGGAATAACCTTCCGAGGTTATACCCTATGGTCACATCGTTTAAGTAGTTGTATGATAGGTAGTTTATATGCCTTAGGTAAATTACCAGAATACCCTTTTCATGTATAATTGGTAATTAAGCATATGTAACCTAAACTTTTGTCACATAACTGTTAATGTAACATGTTTAGGAATATAACACTTGTCATAGGGCTAGTTAGGCGGTCCGAACGCGTTTCACGCGAACGACGCGTTAAAGTAGCATAAGCTACCTAAACGGGCCGTAATGGGTCATAAACAATTATGTTAGGTTTCAATTAGTATGTAGGCTTTGTTGAACCAAATGACACGAGTCTCTACACTCGTTTGGTTTACGAACCCTTATGCTACCCGATCTTCCGATTTAGGTCCGGTTTATTAACATAGTTACCTATATTAGGTGCCGTTTGATTTCCGTGATCTCTAGCATTGCTTGGTGGTTATCCTAGGACTTCTGAGCAATCTCAAGTGAGTACATAGAACCCCTCTTTTACTGTTTTCCAAACTGTTTTGGGGTGAAACACATGTGCCTACTTGTTACTTTCATTCTTTCCTGTTTTCACATCATATACCGGCTATGTTTGATAGTACATTATAGTACATGATTTCATTACATTTCATGCTAGGTGTGCCCATTGTGTGCATTACTTGGTACATTGTTTTACATTACATTTCATGCTAGGTGTGCCCATTGTGTGCATTACTTGGTACATTGTTTTACATTACATTTCATGCTAGGTGTGCCCATTGTGTGCATTACTTAGTACATCGTTTTACATTACATTTCATGCTAGGTGTGCCCATTGTGTGCATTACTTGGTACATTGTTTTATATTACATCTTATGCTAGGTGTGCCCATTGTGTGCATTACTTAGTACATCGTTTTACATTACATTACTTGCTACGTATGTCTATTGTTGTATACGTAGTACAGGTCACATGCTACGTATGTCTATTGTTGTATACGTAGTACAGGTCACATGCTACGTATGTCTATTGTTGTATACGTAGTACAGGTCACATGCTACGTATGTCCATG
This sequence comes from Helianthus tuberosus, assembly GCA_030545235.1. Lineage (NCBI taxonomy): Eukaryota > Viridiplantae > Streptophyta > Magnoliopsida > Asterales > Asteraceae > Helianthus > Helianthus tuberosus. Next base: position 62,640,713 of record CM060385.1, on the reverse strand, counting down.
GTCGCGTACTTAGTACATTTGTTATTCATCACAGGCTTACATTTTGGATACATATTACATGATTTACATTAGACATAAACATTTTACTTTGGTAGTTTGGTTTGATTAAGTGATTAAGTAATGAGGCGTGTGTAATATGATACAAGCATGGTGGATACGCCGCTGGTACTTCCTATATATAAGTGTTTGTATGGTATTACATGTCGTAGCGTTATTTGAATCATTTCAGTTTGAGACATAGAACATTTTATACAAATAACATACTTTTCACAAGACATTGATTTACAAACAACTTATCTTATACAAACTCATTTTACATGGTTATTCATTTAACCTTACATTTATTTATACATATCATCTGATCTTATCGTTTTTCAAATGATTTACAAGACAAAGCAAATAACAAGGTTCATGACTAAACATTTTCTCAAACAAAAGTCATGAAACCTATTTTCACAAAACCTATGTATCTCACCGGCATTTTTATGCTGACGTACCTATTTTCACATGTGTTTTTCAGGAACTGTTGCATAAGATGATCAAGATACACATAGGCAGACTTGGGCTTTAGTGACAATAAAAGATGCAAGACTAGTTAATTATGTTGTATTTCTTTGTTTGTTAAGACATTGTAACACTTTTAATCAATAAAACGAAACTTCAATTGCCATGGATTTGAAACAATTAATTCTGTTACAACACTCCCCGATGTTTCCGCCACGTTTTGTATGTTCTACGTGGTCGGGGTGTGACACATAGCAGGTATATGATGTGAAAGCATGAAAGTAACAAGTAGGCACATGTGTTCCACCCCAAAACAGTTTGGAAAACAGTAAAAGAGGGGTCTATGTACTCACTTGAGATTGCTTAGTAGTCCTGGAGTAACAACCAAACAATGCTAGAGATCAAGGAAATCAAACGACACCTAATATAGGTAACTATGTTAATAAACCGGACCTAAATCGGAGGATTTAGATAGAATGAGGGTTCGTAAACCAAACGAGTATGGAGACTCATGTCATATGGTTTAACAAAGCCTACATACTAAATGAAACCTAACATAAGTGCTTACGACCCATTACCACCCGTTTAGGTAGCTTATGCTACTTTAACGCGTCGTTCGCGTGAAACGCGTTCGGAACGTCTAACTAGTCCTATGACAAGTGTTATATGCCTAAACATGTTACAGAATCAGTTATGTGACAAAAGTTTAGGTTACATATGCTTAATTACCGATTACACATGAAAAGGGTATTTTGGTAATTTACCTAAGGCATATATACTACCTATCATACAACTACTTAACAAAGCGACCATAAGGTATAACCTCGGAAGGTTATTCCCTATATGCTATGGTCACCTAATGTGTTTGGTCGGATCCTAATGATTGACCAAATGGGTCGGGTTCGAAGGTATAAGCGATTTATTAGATCGCTTACCCTTACGACCCTAGACAACGTGGTAATCAGTAGGCATAGTCCCAAAGGACTATAACCATCGTGATTACAATCACGTTGCGAAGTTCAAATGAACTTCGCATTGACCATAAACTGGTCAACGCAGAAAGTCAAACAAAGTTTGACTTTCAGACTCGAAAAGCAATAAAAGAACGGAGGAATACTTACGAAGGGTCCCCGCAAGATTGATAATCCAAGTATTCTCAGGTATGAGGTGATGAAACACCCCAACTTAGAGAAATCTCAGATTTCAAGTGGGTTTGGAAATGAAAGGGGTTGGGTATTTATAGTTTTCGGTTCACTGTTAGGATCGTTTCTTGGAGAAGAGGGTATGATCTCGCCCGTACACTTGTCGGAATGTTGTGGTAACTCAATTTGCCCACCACAAGAGTTTGACATGTGGCCTTGGCCCTTGGGAGGGGTCAAAAGGCTGGAAACAGCAGCTGAAAAACGATTTGCTGCATCTGGCCCCTGCTTGCGCACCGTAACAAAATATTTGTTGAGGTGCGCAAGGACCTGCAGACCAGAAAAGTTTGATAAATGGCAGATTTGGTCCCTGTTGTGTAATAAGCTCATTTCCGACACGTTTAAGGCCCGTTAACCCCATTTCAAAGCTCTATTTCTAAGCTATGTAAAGGATATTTAGGGTATGTTAAACTTATGGTCAAGTTCCGAAATGTCTGTTACAGTTCAAATCGGCATACTTTCGCAGTTTGTCGAATTTAGACCCTGTAAGCGATTAAACTTGATTTTGCCATACCAAAGCCTTCAAAAACTTATTTCTAAGTTATGTAAAGGTTATTTAAGGTATGTTAAGCCTATTTCACTATTCCAGAGTGTTCGTTGCATTAAACTGGTTATATCTACGCATCAGTGCACGTATAACCTTCCAGAAAGCGATTTAGAGCTTGAAATCGAACAAGAGTTGATATGTGCAAACGATACACATATTTTTACAAATCCCAAGTATGAAATACAATATTTCATTGGTTTGGCATTTGTTTGATGGTTGTAGTGACACAGGTGTCACAGTCTCCCCTACTTTAGGAAATTTCGTCCCGAAATTTATTTGTAGGAGCATGTCTGTGACTTTGTGTTAAATAACCATCAAGGATAAGGCATATCCTGATATTCCTCTTTAACGAATATTTTCAGAAATGGAAAAGAAGGAAGAATCAGGAATATTCATTTTCCTTCGATGGAAAATTTTCAGAAACGAAAAATACACGGGATGAGTTATTTTCCTTAATGGGTATCCTTCAGAAACGAAAATGAACGGAACGAGTCATTTTCCACAATTCCTCCAGAAACAAAAATGAACGGATTGAGTCATTTTCCACAATTTCTTCAGGAACGAAAATGAACGGAATGAGTCATTTTCCATGATTTCTTCAGGAACGAAAATGAACGGAATGAGTCATTTTCCACGATTTCTTCAGGAATGAAAATGAACGGAATGAGTCATTTTCCATGATTTCTTCAGGAACGAAAATGAACGGAATGAGTCATTTTCCACGATTTCTTCAGGAATGAAAATGAACGGAATGAGTCATTTTCCACCATTTCTTCAGAAACGAAAATGAAAGGAATGAGTCATTTTCCATGATTTCTTCAGGAACGAAAATGAACGGAATGAGTCATTTTCCATGATTTCTTCAGGAACGAAAATGAACGGAATGAGTCATTTTCCACAACCTCTTCAGAAACAAAAATGAACGGAATGAGTCATTTTTCACAATTTCTTCAGAAACAAAAATGAACGGAATGAGTCATTTTCCACAATTTCTTCAGAAACAAAAATGAACGGAATGAGTCATTTTTCACAATTTCTTCAGAAACGAAAATGAACGGAATGAGTCATTTTCCACAATTTCTTCAGAAACGAAAATGAACGGAATGAGTCATTTTCCACAATTTCTTCAGAAACAAAAATGAACGAATCAACTCTAGACACATGACAAAACTTGCTGTGGTTTCTGTGCACTGAATTCCATAATTATGTATGCATCCATAATTACGTAATTCCTTGCATAGTCCGCACAGTTTGTCTTGTAATGTTTAAGGGAGGGAAATCAAACCTGTGATGAGTGTGACTAGACTACCATAGGGTCCTTTTAATTAGATCGACAAATGATCCTTTTAATTAGGCCACCAAGGAGTCCTTTCCGCTATATCATCGCATGATGTTCCTAACCAGATTTTTGGATCGATCTGTTTAACTAGAACACTCATGGGGTCTAAGTATGGAGTAGTACTTTATAATCCAAGGGACTTAACTACAACGTAGAAGTCCATTTAAGGTATTTAGGTAGTACCTTTGGGTATCCTACTACGAATCCCCCATATGAAGATACGAAAGGTTCTACGAGGATTTGGATAACAAAACTTGGATTACACCAAAAACATAAAAGGGAACACATAAGCACATAATCACATAGTTGTTTAACTTGGTTATTAATTTGTTATTAACTCGTTATTGATTAAATATGGATATGGAAACCAGTCGATGGACTTCAATGTCCTCTGGGATCTATCTGAAAAGATAGGAAGATCTCCCAAAAATTCGATTTTGTTTTCAAAGAAACGTAATATTCGAATTAAGGAACATAACAATTTTAGGATTTACGGAAATACCCTTAGGTACCCTATTAAGGATTTATAGTGGTACTTTGGGTATTCGTCCAATGTTGTAACTTGCGCCTTGTACTTCGTTTTTCTTGGAAGAAACGGGTACTTAGGAATTTTGTGGAAAACGCAAGAGATCATAAAATAGAAAAATTATTTGGGGGTAGTTTGCTTTCCAAGGAATATGATTCCTTGATTGTCGGTATTGTAGGGGATATGTTGTTTATACATATAACCACATAAATACATTGCAATGTAAATAAAAGATTTATTTATAAACAATGATAACAACTGTTTCATGGACCTTGACAACAAAAGAAAATAATACATAAGACATGATTATTTTTAAAGGGTGTTGTCTTCTAGTCGGTCAGATGCTCATCCCTGCGCTGGATTAGCATTTGCAAGCTTTGGGCAATTTCTTTGGAAATGACCCATCTCGCCACAACTGTAGCAAGAACCTGGTGGAAAGCGAGCTTGAGCAGGGTTGTTGTCAGCTTGATTTGGTGCAACTGCTGCTCGACAAACTTTTGCTGTATGACCTTTAAGTCCACAAATTTGGCATTCGTGGCACTTCACCCTAGCATGATGATGAAGGTTACATTGGTTGCACAAGGGTGAAGTTCCATTGTATGGCTTCCTAGCAGGGGGTTGAGCCGGTTGGTTGGGGACGGCTTGATCATTGTGAGTAACTATGGTGAAGTTCTAAGAAGCCTTTCACTTCTTTGACCGCTCAGGGGATCCAGTCTGTTCATCCATGGTCTTTGATTCCTCGATTGGCTTCTTGTCACCCTTTCGAAAAAGTTTACGTTTCCTGATCTGAGATTCAGTCAAGGTTGCAGATAGCTCAATGGCCTGCCTAACCGTAGTGGGGTTACTACCAGTAACAATGTCTTGAACTGAGTCAGGGAGGCCATCAATGTATTTTTCGATCGCCTTATCCAAAGGCGTAACCATGGTAGGACACAACAGGCTCAGCTCCTCATATCGATCAGTGTATGCTCGATGTTCACCGCTGTCTTGCTTAAGATCGTCGAATTCCCTTTCCAAGGCCCTGATCTCGTGACGAGGATAGAATTCCATCATCATGAGTGCTCTAAGTTCTTCCCACGTTTGAGCCAGTGCCACTTCGGCACCCCTATCTCTCACCACACTGTTCCACCACGTCAAAGCTCGTTTCTCAAAGACACTAGATGCGAAATCTACCTTTCGCTCGTTTGGACATTGAACATGCCTGAAGGTGCTCTCTAGACTCTCGAACCATTGCAGAAGTGCAGTCGCTCCTTGAGACCCAGAAAACTTTGATGGCTTAGCCGAGTTGAATGTCTTGAAGTTGCAGAGGGCATTATTGTTGTTGAGAGCTTGGTGACATTGAGCAACGATGTTCGGGATTGCAGCAGTCATTTGCTGTGTAATGACAGCTGCCAGCTCTTCAATAGATACCGGGTTTTCGCGTCGAGGAGGCATTCTAAAAGAGGAAACATGAAATGAAACGAGTGAGAGAATTAGACGAAAAGAATGAGATGAACAAATCTGATGAAAGCAAGGATAGTGGTCATTTATTTGTTACTACAAAGCAACAAACGACCCCGGTGATTAATCAAAGTAAATAGGTCAAAAATAATGTATCGCGAAGACATGCTCGCCTATAAGTGAACTCTCATCCCAAGAATTCCCAGGTAAGCACAACTGGTCTCGCGTCTGATGAGATATATACGAAGTGCTTGCCTAGACAGAAAACCCAGAATACAGGCATTCACCCTTCCAGTTTGCACGTGTTCACATTATTTAAAACCCAAAACCTAGACGAGATTTTGAAAATTCAAAGGGGTTCAAAACCTAGTAATCAATCATCCTAGAACAGATGATTAGTTTTTCAAAGCAGTTTTGAAACTTATGTTCTTGTTGTGGTCGTCGCCTAAGGATAGGTGACGGTATTGTTTTATGACTAAACGCAAGTAAACTCGCGTTAGGGTCCTAAGAAGGTTATAGACTAGGTCAAAGCATTACTAATAACCTAATTCCCTATAACCATTGGCTCTGATACCAACTTTTCTGTCACACCCCGACCACGTAGAACATACAAAACGTGGCGGAAACGTCGGGGAGTGTTGTAACAGAATTAATTGTTTCAAATCCATGGCAATTGAAGTTTCGTTTTATTAATCAAACATGAAAGTTTACATTGTTTTAACAAGAACTAAAGAGTACATAATATAAATTAACTAGTTCTTGTCTCGTTTTAAGTCACTAAGGCACAGGTCCGCCTAAGTATGTTGTCACACCCCGACCACGTGGAACATACAAAACGTGGCGGAAACATCGGGGAGTGTTGTAACAGAATTAATGTTTCAAATCCATGGCAATTGAAGTTTCGTTTTATTCATTAGAAGTGTTACAATGTCTTAACAAACAAGGAAAATACAACATAATTAACTAGTCTTGCATCTTTTATTGTCACTAAAGCCCAAGTCTGCCTATGTGTATCTTGATCATCTTATGCAACAGTTCCTGAAAAACACATGTGAAAATATGGTACGTCAGCATAAAAATGCCGGTGAGATACATAGGTTTTGTGAAAATAGGTTTCATGACTTATGTTTGAGAAAAGGTTTAGTCATGAACCTTGAAATTTGCTTTGTCTTTGTAAATCATTTGAAAAACAATAAGTTCAGATGATATGTATAAATAAGAAAAATAATGCATGGTTAAATGAGTAACCATGTAAAATGAGTTTGTAAAAGTTAAGTTGTTTGTAAAACAATGTATTGTGAAAGGTATGTTATTTGTATAAAATGTTATATGTATCAAACTGAAATGATTCAAATAACGTTACGCTATGTAATATTATACAAACACTTATATATAGGAAGTACCAGCGGCGTATCCACCATGCTTGTATTATATTACGCACGCATCGTTACTTAATCACTTAATCAAACCAAACCAAACAATGTAAGATGTCTATGTTTAAATGAATTTGTCAAATGTATTGAATAATATGTCAAAATGCATGATCAATGTAAATCATGTAATGTGTAACCTAAATGATATGTATGGCTAGTGAAAACGCATCAACTAAACCATAGGTGAAATGCACAAAAAAACAAAGTATTGAAGTAAAACTTGGTTTAAATCAACATTATGTCTTGTGTAAATGCATGATCAATGTAAATCATGTAATGTGTAACCAAACTGATCTGTATGGCTAGTGATAAATATCATTAAACCATATGCACAAGAACATAGTATTGAAGTAAAACTGTGTTTAAATCAATATTATGTTTTGTGTAAATGCATGATCAATGTCAATCATGTTAAAATGTCTATGTCAAAATGTCTATGTCAAATGTCTATGTCAAAATGTCATGTATGGCTAGCGAAATGTCTCAACTAAACCATATGCACAAAAGCAAAGTATTGAAGTAAAACTTGGTTTAAATCAACATTATGTCTTGTGTAAATGCATGCTATACTGAATATGAACATTTATGCGGTGTTGTTATAATGCATACATCCAAGCCTTGCGACTGAGGTGATAAACCCTTAAACAAATTAAAGGTCTATCTGCGTAAATATCATCGAATTCGGTCATTCCTTTCTGTCCCCTTTCCCTGGGATGTCCGGAACGGGAGTTGTCAATTCCTATGGTACCACTACCTACTAACGAACGGCGTAGCTAATGTTAATGAATGTATTGTCCCATTTAAACAAACCAAATGACATACCAAAATGTAAGCAAGTGATGAAATGAATCTGTACTAAGTATGCAACAAATGAACATACATAGCATGTGATGTGATGTGATGTGATGTGATGTAAAACAATGTACTAAGTAATGCACACTATGGGCACACCTAGCATAAAATGTCATGTAAAACAATGTACTAAGTAATGCACACTATGGGCACACCTAGCATAAAATGTTATGTAAAACAATGTACTAAGTAATGCACACTATGGGCACACCTAGCATAAAAACAATGAAATCATGTACTATAATGTACTAACAAACATAGTAGATATATGATGTGAAAACAGGAAAGCATGAAAGTAACAAGTAGGCACATGTGTTCCACCCCAAAACAGTTTGAAAACGGTAAAAGAGGGGTCTATGTACTCACTTGAGATTGCTCAGTAGTTCTTGAGTAACAACCAAACAATGCTAGAGATCACGGAAATCAAACGGCACCTAATATAGGTAACTATGTTAATTAACCGGACCTAAATCGGAAGATTGGGTAGCATTAGGGTTTGTAAACCAAATGAGTGTAGGAACTCATATGATATGGTTTAACAAAGCCTACATACTAAATGAAACTTAACCTAAGTGTCTACGACCCATTACGACCCGTTTAGGAAGCTTATGCTACTTTAACGCGTCGTGCGCGTGAAACGCGTTCGGACCGCCTAACTAGTCCTATGACAAGTGTTATATGCCTAAACATGTTACATAATCAGTTATGTGACAAAGGTTTAGGTTACATATGCTTAATTACCAATTATACATGAAAAGGGTATTCTGGTAATTTACCTAAGGCATATAAACTACCTATCATACAACTACTTAAACGATGTGACCATAGGGTATAACCTCGGAAGGTTATTCCCTACCTACTATGGTCACCTAATGTATTTGGTCGGATCCTAATGATCGACCAAATGGGTCGGGTTCGAGGTATAAGCGATTTATCAGATCGCTTACCCTACGACCCTAGACAACGTGGTAATCAGTGGGCATAGTCCCAAGGGACTATGACCAACGTGATTACACTCACGTTGCGAAGTTCAAACGAACTTCGCATTGACCATTACTGGTCAACGCTGAAAGTCAAACAAAGTTTGACTTTCTGACTCGAAAAGCAATAAAATAAGGAAAAGAACGAAAGAATACTTACCCAGGGTCCCCGAATGCTAATCCCGACTCAAGAACTCAGGTATGAAACAATGGTTTCAACTTAGAGCTCTCAAAATCAGAATTCTTGTGAGTTTAAGCAATGGGGGGTATGGAGTATTTATAGTTTTCGTTGAACCGTTAAGATCGTTTCATGGAAAACGTGTCTTAATCCAAGCCGTACAAGTGTTGCAAAGTTGTGGTGTTTAGGTGCTTAAATTCCATCCATACATGTGTTGCAAAGTTATGGTGTTTAGGTGTTTAAATTCCATCCTTATCCGCTGACTAAGCAAGTTTAGAATGTGTGGTTGTGAATTAAACAACGGCTAATACATCGAATCTGGTCCCGAATGCGAAAAACGAACCAAATGACGCGACGAATGGATTTTTCTTATGGCGAACACTAAAATAAAATATTTTAGTGCTTACATAAATTTTTGGATGTCCGGATGTATTCAGAACGTAAGTTATGCGCGAAAATGCAAACTTGTGCACTTTTTGACACTTTTAGTCCCTGAATGACCCAAAAGTTTATTTTAGCACACCGAACCCCTCAAAGCCTATTTCTAAGCTATGTAAAGGATATTTAAGGTGTGTTTAAATTATGGTCATGTTCCGGAATGTCTGTTACAGTTCAAATTGGCATACTTTCGCAGTTTGTCAAATTTAGTCCCTGTAGACGAATTAACTTGTTTTTGACATACCAAAGCCTTCTAAACTTATTTCTAAGTTATGTAAAGGTTATTTAAGGTATGTTAAGCCAATGTCACTATTCCGGAGTGTTTGTTGCATTAAACTGGTTATATTTACGCATCGGTGCGCGTATAACCTTCCAGAAAGTGATTTAGAGTTTGAAATTGAACAAAAATTGATATGTGCAAATGATACACATATTTTTACAAATACCAAGTATGAAATACAATATTTCATTGCTACAGTATTTGTGTGATGGCCGTGGAGGCACAGGTGTTACAGTCTCCCCTACTTTAGGAAATTTCGTCCCGAAATTTATTTAGAGGAAACTTGTGAGAGCTTGAAAACATGAAGTTGAAAAGATCGAACAACATTGGTTAGGGTTCTGAACTTCTAGTAACTTTAATAACATTATGCTTGCAATGTAAGAGGGATACTTATATACAAGTATATGAAGCGTCATTGGTGCGTCCACCGTACCTCCATTACATCGTTCTCATTTTGTTATTGTTGTCACTATCGGTTCTTACACATAATAAACCTTACTGGGTTTCTATGCACTAAATTTCATAATTATGTAGGCCTCCATAATTAGACAATTCCTTGCACAGTTCACACAGTCTATTTTATAATGCGTAGGGTAAAACCAAATGAACAATCCTGTGATGAGTGTGACTAGACCGCCGTAGAGTCCTTTTACTTAAATCATTAAATGATCTAAATAGACTATCAAGGAGTCTGTCCAGCTACATCACTAGATGTCATTTTTTAACCAGATTGCGAATCAATCTTTTGACTAGACCACTAAAAAGAGTCTCTTATGAATCATGGAGTAGTACTATATAATCCAAGGGTCTTAACTATTACATAGAAGCCCATTAAGGATTTAAGGTAGTACCTTTTGAATATCCTACTATTAATCCCTCATATGAAGATATGAAAGATTCTACGAGGATTTGGATAACGAATATCCAGAGTATACCAAAAACACAAAAATGTATAAATGAAAACTCAAGATGCATAAACACATAGTCATATAACCACAAAGATTGTTTGTTAATTTGTCTTGTTACTTGCGTACATGCATTTAAAGCACACTAGGAATCCATTCAGCGGATTTCATTTGGTACTTTAAACGTTATCAAGAATCTAACTATTAAGATAGAAAGATTTTTGAAGAGAAAATTCGATTTCGATTATAAAGAACCGAAATGTTCGAATTAAGGTACATAAGAAATCCAATTAAGGACTCTTATTTGAATGATGATCATCCACAAGGGTCTAATTATGGAGATAAAAAGATCCCATATGAATTTTAGAAGTTGAAGATGCTTTGAATTTTTGCACGGGATGTGCTTAAGTCAAAACATGAAGTAAAATGCTTATGAGGTTGAGATGCTAGATATGTCAAGGCGACATATGAAGCAGAATTTGAAGGTTAAGTAAATGTGTGAGGAAAATATATTTGGAAAACTATGCATGGGAAAAATGTTTTTGAAACCTTATATATAATATTTTGAAATCATAAAGTAGGTGTACTAGGTAAGTATATTTATAAAAATGTTTTAAAATCATGCGAGATGAATTTTGAAATTATGTATAAGGTTTTTGAAAGACATGAATGATGCTTTTCGAAATCATGCACATGATAATAAAATGTATTGTGTTAATATTGTCTTCAGACTATATGAAATATTTTGAAATTTGAAAGGTTGGTTTTGATAACATGGCCAATGTTTTTGAAATAACATAGACAATGCATCAAGAAATTTTTTTTTTTTTCAAACTATATGAAATGTTTTGAGATCATGAAGATTGTTTTGAAATACTGGTACTGTGTATGTTGAAAAATCAAAACGTAATGGGTATGAGATTTGAAAATACCCTTAGTCATCTAACCAAGGATTTAAAGGCACAGATGTATGAAAAGCACGATTACTCATAATGTCACTTAATTTTCTGTACTTTGTTTCTTAGAGTGAAACGAGTACTTAAAATTTTCGAGGGAATCATGAGCAATCATTTGAAAGAGAGAAATCACAAGAGTAGTTTGTAAGGTACATAGTTCCTTGATGTAGGTATCATAGGAAAAGTCATACACGCATGTAATTATACTTGTATATCAGAATTGCGAATAACAACTTTTATTTATGAACAAGACCTATTGTTTCACAATACACGAGAACAAAAGAAACAAAGGCATAAGACAGCAATATCCTTTGTTCAGCCGAATGCTCATCCAAGGGTTGGATTTGCATTAGCAAGCTTTGGGCAGTTGTGGCGGAAGTGACCAATCTCTCCGCAGTTGAAACATGAACCCAGTGGGAATTTCGCAGCGTTCCCTTGAACCGGAGCTTGAACCCGAGCAGCCTGATTTTGTCCCAAACGACAAACTTTGGCCAAATGCCCAAGTTTACCACACGTCGTGCATTGCCAGCAAACTTGTTGTAACGCGTGATGACCGTTGCAGCGTGCACAATGAGGTGCAGTACCGGCATATGCTTTCTTTGCAGGTGGCTGAGCTGGTTGGTTGGGAACGGCTCGACCATTGTGAGCGACCACGGCGAAGTTTTGAGGAGCCTTTCGCTTCTTTGACTTCTTAGGCGATCGTTCATCCATGGTCTTTGATTCCCCGATTGGTTTCTTGGCTGGTGGTGCTGTCACTTGACTAGGTCCTGCCTGTCTTGGTGACTCTTGAGTGGCTTCATCCTGGAGACGATACATGGCAGTAGCTAATTCAACAGTCTTCAGGACTACTTCGCCTATTCGCTGAGCGAATTTGGCAGTCTGCTTGGATATCTGGGCGTCATCGTGATGAAGAGACATTCTAGAAGGAAGTGGAAGACATAGGAAGAAACGAGTGAAAGGTTTATTGGATAATCAATACAGAATGGTAACGAATGAAAATTGTGATCATTTGTTTGTTACCTAAGGCAAACAAATGAGACGGTGACTAATCAAGGTAAACAGGTCTTATTAATGTATCACTGAAGACATGCTCGCCTATAAGTGAACACTCATCCCAAGAATTCCCAGGTAAGCACAACTGGTCTCGCGTCTGATGAGATGTATACGAAGTGCTTGCCTAGACAGAAAACCCAGAATACAGGCATTCACCCTTCCAGTTTGCACGTGTTCACATTATTTAAAACCCAAAACCTTGACGAGATTTTGAAAATTCAAAGGGATTCAAAACCTTATAACTGAGGGTTCAAAACCTAGTAATTAATCATCCTAGAACAGATGATTAGTTTTCAAAGTGGTTTTGAAATTTATGTTCTTGTTGTGGTCGTCGCCTAAGGATAGGTGACGGTATTGTTTTATGACTAAACGCAAGTAAACTCGCGTTAGGGTCCTAAGAAGGTTATAGACTAGGTCAAAGCATTACTAATAACCCAATTCCCTATAACCATTAGCTCTGATACCATCTTTTCTGTCACACCCCGACCACGTGGAACATACAAAACGTGGCGGAAACATCGGGGAGTGTTGTAACAGAATTAATGTTTCAAATCCATGGCAATTGAAGTTTCGTTTTATTCATTAGAAGTGTTACAATGTCTTAACAAACAAGGAAAATACAACATAATTAACTAGTCTTGCATCTTTTATTGTCACTAAAGCCCAAGTCTGCCTATGTGTATCTTGATCATCTTATGCAACAGTTCCTGAAAAACACATGTGAAAATATGGTACGTCAGCATAAAAATGCCGGTGAGATACATAGGTTTTGTGAAAATAGGTTTCATGACTTATGTTTGAGAAAAGGTTTAGTCATGAACCTTGAAATTTGCTTTGTCTTTGTAAATCATTTGAAAAACAATAAGTTCAGATGATATGTATAAATAAGAAAAATAATGCATGGTTAAATGAGTAACCATGTAAAATGAGTTTGTAAAAGTTAAGTTGTTTGTAAAACAATGTATTGTGAAAGGTATGTTATTTGTATAAAATGTTATATGTATCAAACTGAAATGATTCAAATAACGTTACGCTATGTAATATTATACAAACACTTATATATAGGAAGTACCAGCGGCGTATCCACCATGCTTGTATTATATTACGCACGCATCGTTACTTAATCACTTAATCAAACCAAACCAAACAATGTAAGATGTCTATGTTTAAATGAATTTGTCAAATGTATTGAATAATATGTCAAAATGCATGATCAATGTAAATCATGTAATGTGTAACCTAAATGATATGTATGGCTAGTGAAAACGCATCAACTAAACCATAGGTGAAATGCACAAAAAAACAAAGTATTGAAGTAAAACTTGGTTTAAATCAACATTATGTCTTGTGTAAATGCATGATCAATGTAAATCATGTAATGTGTAACCAAACTGATCTGTATGGCTAGTGATAAATATCATTAAACCATATGCACAAGAACATAGTATTGAAGTAAAACTGTGTTTAAATCAATATTATGTTTTGTGTAAATGCATGATCAATGTCAATCATGTTAAAATGTCTATGTCAAAATGTCTATGTCAAATGTCTATGTCAAAATGTCATGTATGGCTAGCGAAATGTCTCAACTAAACCATATGCACAAAAGCAAAGTATTGAAGTAAAACTTGGTTTAAATCAACATTATGTCTTGTGTAAATGCATGCTATACTGAATATGAACATTTATGCGGTGTTGTTATAATGCATACATCCAAGCCTTGCGACTGAGGTGATAAACCCTTAAACAAATTAAAGGTCTATCTGCGTAAATATCATCGAATTCGGTCATTCCTTTCTGTCCCCTTTCCCTGGGATGTCCGGAACGGGAGTTGTCAATTCCTATGGTACCACTACCTACTAACGAACGGCGTAGCTAATGTTAATGAATGTATTGTCCCATTTAAACAAACCAAATGACATACCAAAATGTAAGCAAGTGATGAAATGAATCTGTACTAAGTATGCAACAAATGAACATACATAGCATGTGATGTGATGTGATGTGATGTGATGTAAAACAATGTACTAAGTAATGCACACTATGGGCACACCTAGCATAAAATGTCATGTAAAACAATGTACTAAGTAATGCACACTATGGGCACACCTAGCATAAAATGTTATGTAAAACAATGTACTAAGTAATGCACACTATGGGCACACCTAGCATAAAAACAATGAAATCATGTACTATAATGTACTAACAAACATAGTAGATATATGATGTGAAAACAGGAAAGCATGAAAGTAACAAGTAGGCACATGTGTTCCACCCCAAAACAGTTTGAAAACGGTAAAAGAGGGGTCTATGTACTCACTTGAGATTGCTCAGTAGTTCTTGAGTAACAACCAAACAATGCTAGAGATCACGGAAATCAAACGGCACCTAATATAGGTAACTATGTTAATTAACCGGACCTAAATCGGAAGATTGGGTAGCATTAGGGTTTGTAAACCAAATGAGTGTAGGAACTCATATGATATGGTTTAACAAAGCCTACATACTAAATGAAACTTAACCTAAGTGTCTACGACCCATTACGACCCGTTTAGGAAGCTTATGCTACTTTAACGCGTCGTGCGCGTGAAACGCGTTCGGACCGCCTAACTAGTCCTATGACAAGTGTTATATGCCTAAACATGTTACATAATCAGTTATGTGACAAAGGTTTAGGTTACATATGCTTAATTACCAATTATACATGAAAAGGGTATTCTGGTAATTTACCTAAGGCATATAAACTACCTATCATACAACTACTTAAACGATGTGACCATAGGGTATAACCTCGGAAGGTTATTCCCTACCTACTATGGTCACCTAATGTATTTGGTCGGATCCTAATGATCGACCAAATGGGTCGGGTTCGAGGTATAAGCGATTTATCAGATCGCTTACCCTACGACCCTAGACAACGTGGTAATCAGTGGGCATAGTCCCAAGGGACTATGACCAACGTGATTACACTCACGTTGCGAAGTTCAAACGAACTTCGCATTGACCATTACTGGTCAACGCTGAAAGTCAAACAAAGTTTGACTTTCTGACTCGAAAAGCAATAAAATAAGGAAAAGAACGAAAGAATACTTACCTAGGGTCCCCGAATGCTAATCCCGACTCAAGAACTCAGGTATGAAACAATGGTTTCAACTTAGAGCTCTCAAAATCAGAATTCTTGTGAGTTTAAGCAATGGGGGGTATGGAGTATTTATAGTTTTCGTTGAACCGTTAAGATCGTTTCATGGAAAACGTGTCTTAATCCAAGCCGTACAAGTGTTGCAAAGTTGTGGTGTTTAGGTGCTTAAATTCCATCCATACATGTGTTGCAAAGTTATGGTGTTTAGGTGTTTAAATTCCATCCTTATCCGCTGACTAAGCAAGTTTAGAATGTGTGGTTGTGAATTAAACAACGGCTAATACATCGAATCTGGTCCCGAATGCGAAAAACGAACCAAATGACGCGACGAATGGATTTTTCTTATGGCGAACACTAAAATAAAATATTTTAGTGCTTACATAAATTTTTGGATGTCCGGATGTATTCAGAACGTAAGTTATGCGCGAAAATGCAAACTTGTGCACTTTTTGACACTTTTAGTCCCTGAATGACCCAAAAGTTTATTTTAGCACACCGAACCCCTCAAAGCCTATTTCTAAGCTATGTAAAGGATATTTAAGGTGTGTTTAACTTATGGTCATGTTCCGGAATGTCTGTTACAGTTCAAATTGGCATACTTTCGCAGTTTGTCAAATTTAGTCCCTGTAGACGAATTAACTTGTTTTTGACATACCAAAGCCTTCTAAACTTATTTCTAAGTTATGTAAAGGTTATTTAAGGTATGTTAAGCCAATGTCACTATTACGGAGTGTTTGTTGCATTAAACTGGTTATATTTACGCATCGGTGCGCGTATAACCTTCCAGAAAGTGATTTAGAGTTTGAAATTGAACAAAAATTGATATGTGCAAATGATACACATATTTTTACAAATACCAAGTATGAAATACAATATTTCATTGCTACAGTATTTGTGTGATGGCCGTGGAGGCACAGGTGTTACATATGTCTTGATAAGTCCTATGCATCATCTCCTGAAAACACATGTGAAAATAGGTACGTCAGCATAAAAATGCCTGTGAGATACATAGGTTTTGTGAAAACAGAATTCATGACTTATGTTTGAGAAAATGTTTAGTCATGAACCTTGTAATTTGCTTTGTCTTGTAAATCATTTGAAAAACGATAAGATCAGATGATATGTATAAATAAGAGAATAATGTATGGTTAAATGAATAACCATGTAAAATGAGTTTGTATAAGTTAAGTTGTTTGTAAAACAATGTCTTGTGAAAAGTATGTTATTTGTATAAAATGTTATATGTCTCAAATTGAAATGATTCAAATAACGCTACAATATGTGATACCATACAAACACTTATATATAGGAAGTACCAGCGGCGTATCCACCGTGCTTGTATCATATTACATACGCCTCGTTACTTAAATCACTTACTCAAACCAAACCAACAATGTAAGATGTCTATGTTTAAACCAATTGCCAAAAGTATTGAATAATATGTCAAAATGTTTATGTCAAGATGTAAATCATGTAATATGTATATAAATGTCAAAATGTAAGCATGTGATGAATAACAAATGTACTAAGTATGCAACAAAGGACATACATAGCATATAGTGTAATGTATAACAATGTACTGAGTACGCACACAATGGGCATACATAGCATAAAATGTAACGTAGAACAATGTACTAAGTACGTACACAATAGGCATACATAGCATGTAATGTAAGGCAATGTACAAAGTACGCACACAATGGGCATACATAGCATAGAATGTAATGTAAAACAATGTACTAAGTACGCACACAATGGGCATACATAGCATGAAATGTAATGAAATCATGTACTATAAATGTACTAATGAACATAGCAGGTATATGATGTGAAAGCATGAAAGTAACAAGTAGGCACATGTGTTCCACCACAAAACAGTTTGGAAAATAGTAAAAGAGGGGTCTATGTACTCACTTGAGATTGCTTAGTAGTCCTGGAGTAACAACCAAACAATGCTAGAGATCAAGGAAATCAAACGACACCTAATATAGGTAACTATGTTAATAAACCGGACCTAAATCGGAGGATTTAGATAGAATGAGGGTTCGTAAACCAAACGAGTATGGAGACTCGTGTCATATGGTTTAACAAAGCCTACATAGTAAATGAAACCTAACATAAGTGCTTACGACCCATTACGACCCGTTTAGGTAGCTTATGCTACTTTAACGCGTCGTTCGCGTGAAACGCGTTCGGAACGTCTAACTAGTCCAATGACAAGTGTTATATGCCTAAACATGTTACAGAATCAGTTATGTGACAAAAGTATAGGTTACATATGCTTAATTACCGATTACACATGAAAAGGGTATTTTGGTAATTTACCTAAGGCATATATACTACCTATCATACAACTACTTAACAAAGCGACCATAAGGTATAACCTCGGAAGGTTATTCCCTATATGCTATGGTCACCTAATGTGTTTGGTCGGATCCTAATGATCGACCAAATGGGTCGGGTTCGAAGGTATAAGCGATTTATTAGATCGCTTACCCTTACGACCCTAGACAACGTGGTAATCAGTAGGCATAGTCCCAAAGGACTATAACCATCGTGATTACAATCACGTTGCGAAGTTCAAATGAACTTCGCATTGACCATAAACTGGTCAACGCAGAAAGTCAAACAAAGTTTGACTTTCAGACTCGAAAAGCAATAAAAGAACGAAGGAATACTTACGAAGGGTCCCCGCAAGATTGATAATCCAAGTATTCTCAGGTATGAGGTGATGAAACACCCCAACTTAGAGAAATCTCAGATTTCAAGTGGGTTTGGCAATGAAAGGGGTTGGGTATTTATAGTTTTCGGTTCACCGTTAGGATCGTTTCTTGGAGAAGAAGGTATGATCTCGCCCGTACACTTGTCGGAATGTTGTGGTAACTCAATTTGCCCATCACAAGAGTTTGACATGTGGCCTTGGCCCTTGGGAGGGGTTAAAAGGCTGGAAACAGCAGCTGAAAAATGATTTGCTGCATCTGGCCCCTGCTTGCGCACCGTAACAAAATATTTGTTGAGGTGCGCAAGGACCTGCAGACCAGAAAAGTTTGATAAATGGCAGATTTGGTCCCTGTTGTGTAATAAGCTCATTTCCGACACGTTTAAGGCCCGTTAACCCCATTTCAAAGCTCTATTTCTAAGCTATGTAAAGGATATTTAGGGTATGTTAAACTTATGGTCAAGTTCTGGAATGTCTGTTACAGTTCAAATCGGCATACTTTCGCAGTTTGTCGAATTTAGTCCTTGTAAGCGATTAAACTTGATTTTGCCATACCAAAGCCTTCAAAAACTTATTTCTAAGTTATGTAAAGGTTATTTAAGGTATGTTAAGCCTATTTCACTATTCCAGAGTGTTCGTTGCATTAAACTGGTTATATCTACGCATCAGTGCGCGTATAACCTTCCAGAAAGCGATTTAGAGCTTGAAATCGAACAAGAGTTGATATGTGCAAACGATACACATATTTTTACAAATCCCAAGTATGAAATACAATATTTCATTGGTTTGGCATTTGTTTGATGGTTGAAGTGACACAGGTGTCACAACTAAGAATTTGAAATGATTATCTATGTGGATGAACATGCAAACTACCAAGTTATGAAAATGATGGTATGAAAGAATAGGAATTTACATTGGCAAGGACTCAAGCACGGATGGCTAACGAGTCAAAGGAAGGCAAAAAAACGAACTTGAACATGGACGCATAAGGTAAGTGATTTCCGGAATCACTTCGTATTTAGTTACATGAGTATATAGAACATATTTATTTGAGATTTTCGGAATCACTTCGTATTTAGTTACATGAGTATATAGAACATATTTATTTGAATATTTGATTTCAAGGTGGAACATATAAATAAATGAGAAATGCTAAGTAAGAATTGTTAAAATGGTTGGTATGCTGTTAAATCGGTAAAACCTTAATATAAGGGTAAATGGGTCAAAACTTTTAGTCAGAAGATTTTAAGACGGAGGGTATGAGGATGTGGTGATGCCAAGGAAAGGTTTGGATAGTAGGAATATCGGGTAAGATATTAGCTAAATGCGTGTTCGGACGTCTCGGGGCCGGCTTAATCGAAAAATGTTTGAAACGGGTCAAAAGAGCCACAAATGAAGGAAATCAGATAGATGGTACTGGGCTCTACCGTAGCTTACGGCAGCTACCATAAGCTACGGTAGGTATGAATAACACATGTTCACCGTAAGACAGTTAGAAGTCACCGTGGCCTTTTTAATGCCAGTGGAGGCCAGATGCAAAATGTTGGCCTTGAGTATTTTGTTGCGTTTCGAATTTTCGTATTCCCTAAGGCTTATGTAATGGCCCGATAAACTTCCGGAAGATAGTATAACCTACGAAATAAACGTAGAAGTTTAATTATGTAGTACGAATACAAATAATGATTTTTGGGCTCGTAGGAGATAAAAATATATATGTATGTATATATGTGTGTGATTCGAAACTTGTGGGAACGAATGTGATAGAATATATTACACGGATGGGAAGATGAAACTTGTTCATTAGTATGCTTAGAGGTGAATTATTATGCGTGATTAAAGTACAACGATTTAATGTGGACAAGTGAATATAACTTGAATGCACATATGAAAGTATATAGTTATACAGTGTAAGAGTTAGGCGTTGATTTTATGTATGCATGTATGTATGTATGTATGTATGTATGTATGTATGTATGTATGTATGTATGTATGTATGTATGTATGTATGTATGTATGTATGTATGTATGTATGTATGTATGTATGTATGTATGTATGTATTTATGTATGTATGTATGTATGTATGTATGTATGTATGTATGTATGTATGTATGTATGTATGTATGTATGTATGTATGTATGAGTGTGTATAAATATATGAATGTATGTATGTATGCATGTATAAAGTGGGATTGAATGTATACAAAAGAATAGGCTTGTATATATGTACATATAGCTTCATTACGTTTGAAGGTAACGTTACTAATCATGTGTCTTGAGAATGAAATGAAAGTGCAGGTAAGCTAATGTTGACCTTACGAAGATTTGACGTTGGGATGCAAGACTTCACTTAGGAAGTTAATTCGAAAGGATTAGCATGAATAGAAAGAATCTGGCGTGGTTATCTAATTACACATGTTTTGATTATAGATGACATTACCAAGTATTAATGATATGTATGTATGTAGTGGTTGCAGGTTGTACGGAATTGTGGATCATCAGCATGAAGGACAAGTGATTGAAGATCGATTTAGAGAGACATGGATTGTACGGAATGGGTGGTCGTGTAACTTGTATTAGTATGTTATATTTGATTTACAAAATGAAGGAAGAATGATGTAATTCTTCTAAAGAAGTTGTTTTAAATGGTTTTCAAGTATGAGAGAAAATTTATAAAGAAAGAAATTTTACGGTACGAAATTCCGCTGCGTCTTTTCAACTAAAATGTGTTAGGGTGTTTCAAGTTGGTATCAGAGCACTGGTTTTAGAGAATCAAGTACGAGAAGGTAAGTACTTGAACTCAAACCCGTGTGCTCTTAGGACAAGGAACCTGTACAATCCAAGACTCGATCAAGATCTAAAGGTAGAATTGAATGTAAGCACGTACTTATGTACTCATATAAAGAAGCTAATTGTTTTGTATATGCAAGGTAAGCTTAAGTGTTTGAGGAGGATGATTCGAGGATGCAGTCTAGGATGAATGCCAAGGCATGTAATTAGACAGATGGACCTCAGGTACACAATGTTAATATAAAAGGAAAATCTCCTTGGGGAGGGTAAATATTAAACGACAAACAATGATATTGTCTCGGTAAGGTTTTAAAGATGTTGCACAAACTGAAACCCACTTCTTCGGGCATAAGGTAATGATTTCATGAAGGCATGAAACTAGTATGTGGAATGCGCGCCTGGACAGTACGCAAGAAGCATATGACATTCGTGAGACCATGATAATCATTGCGAGTATGTCCGGTAGAATTGGGTAGCAGGTGGGCGTGTGGGTGAAAGGAGTTGTAAGACTCTCAAGAAAATTGAGAATATTTTATTAGAAAGCATGAATGAAAAGTTTGAATCCATAGTTGATGTACGGATCAAACTTGTAAGAATGAAAAGTTTGAATCCGTAGTTGAAGTACGAATCAAACTAGTAAGAATGAAAAGCATGAATGAAAAGTATGGATTATATGTTTGAATCCGCGAGACGGATTCAAAACATTAAAAAAATGAAAAGTATGAAGGAGAGGTTTGAATCTGCGAGACGTATTTAAAACTTAAAAAGAACGAAATTATCTACATAAGAATGTGTTGACATTTTGACCATGATAAAGTCAAACGAATCATAAGAGTAACTATAAGGTAAATGGCAATAGTATAACAAGAGAATAATCGTAATTGAACACCAACATAAATCTTTATCGAAAGAAAGAATATTAGAAATCAACTCATGGAGTTGGGGCGAACAATAAGCTACGACTCAGATGCTTGGTTTAAGTATGGATAGGAAAGTAAGGTCTTGCAAGAAATGCTAAGACAATGGGATGATGTTTTTGTAAGCATGTTTGGTTCAAAGTAAGTACAATACATACTCCAAAATATGTAAACAATAAATAATAAATGGCAATTTGACCTAGAAGAGTCAAACTGCAGAAGTCGGTAAATAATTATTTACAAATTTTGAAGGTATTACGTAAAGAATGCAATGCGTAAGTTAGAATGTTTGACTTTTAACGGTATTACGTAAAGAATGCAGTACATACGAACTAAGGAAATAAGTGATATCATAAATATGGTATGGTATGGTATAGAATGTTTGACTTTTAACGGTCAGAAAAAAAATTATGTCATATGAAAGAAATCCCAAAATGCCTTGAGTGAAAATTTTGGGTATTGGTTAACACTAGTATGATGAACTTGCATGACATAATTACTTATGTAAAATAAATATTGCCTGAAGAGGGTGGAAAACAAAGTGACATGAATGAAATGATTCGATGTTAAACCTAAGGGCGTGCATAGTACAAGTAATGATACCAAACGTAGAATGATGCTTAGTTCTCGCATTACATACAAATAAGTAAGTATGAAAAAGGGTAGTTTTGTTGTAGTATTAATAGATCATTGAATGTTTATAGTATGCGTATGATGATATGTTGATCTCTTATATGAATATGAAAGTAAGTAAAAGGAACGTTAGTAATGGAATGTTATGGTTCGCTCAAGATTAACAAAAATGAATTAATAACTACTTAGAGGTAGTGACAATCCTAAATGAATGTTGGTAATATGAGAATATACATGGTTTAAATTACCATGCGCCAATGAAAGTTCTCGGAAAGGATGCTAATCATAGTATACCGAAGTAAACTCACAATAGGTACCCATGTGGCTAACCTTAGGATGAAATATCATGTACAGTACATGTGTGAGATGGAAATTATTTGATTCCCTATGGTGGGTAAATGTATGAAGGTCTCATGCTTAACTAAAAAAAGGGCAAGAACAAGACATACACAAATGGTTATGCACGAATACTACCTCTTTAATGAGTCACAAGTGTTTTCGTGTTGTAGAAAGCTTCTTGAATAAATTGATTTAAAAGCAAGAATAGAATTGGTCTACTAGAGATGAGAAAGGTTTCGGGGACGAAACCTCCATTAACGGGGGTAGACTTGTAATGCCCCCAAAACCACTTTTTATTAATTGGTGTGTTTTATCATCTTGGCTCAAGAAATAAAAACATAAATAACTAGGTTATATAACTTGGTTAGAATGTAAACTAAATATGAAGGGATGAAGTTTTGAACAAAAGGGGTAGCAAGCATACATGAGGGACTGAAATTGCCATCATAGAAAGATGATTTATACAAAAGAAAATAAAAACTCCATGTTTAGTGTTTTTGAGATGAGTGTGTCGACACACACTAGAAGGAGAAAAAGGGGAGGCTCAACATTGATGAAATTAGTCCAAATTGAAGAAGGATTTCAGCCTAAACTAATACATGAGCTTCACATGCATAAAACACCTCGATGAGATTAGTCATTTATTTCAAAATAAATATTATCGTCGATAAGTGAAAGCAAGCTCACTTGTTGTGCACTATAAGCATAAGGGTAAGGTAGTTCCTAATGAGGTCTATACAAATCTTCCCACCATAATCATCTCATCATTGAAATGAATCACAACAGAATCTTGCTAAGGGTACAACGACTTTTACATACACCATATCAACTTGTTGCAATTAGTCTTGCGTAGAAAACCTTCTCGGAGTCACCTTACTCCGATTGATGTAAGTCATCTAGTGTTAAACACAACACGGTGAGGCCTTCCCTTCACCCTGTTTCTTATTTATCCCTCAAGTTTCCGACTCTTCCATAGTCCTTACTTTTACAAACGTAGGCATACTTCCCAAAGGATGGGGTTGTGCATTATTACCATGGGTAGGAGGAGATAGTGTAAACGCAGAGGTAAGGTTGTGAGGGTACGTGACTTCATCCTTGTGACCGATTTGTGTTTTTGCAGCAAACGTAGAGTGGTTTCCAGGGTGTGAATGCACTACCCTAACGATGGGGTGCACTACAGGATAGAGAGTACGGAGGTACTGATAGGGGTGTAGATCGAGAAGGATCTTCTTGCATGTGTCTTCCATGCGCCTAAATGGAATGGGAATCTATTGAGAAGGGGAGAATCGAGTGGTCGTTTTCGTCCTTATAATAGGTATTCCATACTTCATGGACCTCGACTGTCCGACATAGGGAGGACCCCTTTGTCACACTAGGCTGTGTGACGCATACATTGATTTTGCTCGGGCTTCCTGAGTCCCAATATGGTTGGCCTAGTCTTCCTAACTGCCGATTAGAGTGAGGTAAATAAGTTACACTACAACTTGTGCCATGCTACCTCCATGGGGCAAAGTGGATGTCAGAGGTTGGAGTCTTATCATAGCATCTACAATGGACAGGTTTGGGGGCGTTGTAAGTACCCTACAAATTCATACATAAGAATCTTGCAGTGTTGAGGTAAATCTTTCCTGAGTGTTAGCCATCTTCACTTACTTAGATATCGGGTCCAAAACAACTCGTACTACCGGTAGAAGTGTTCAGTGCGAAGTAGGCAAAGATAGACTTCCTACTTGTAGAGTGTTATAGTAATTATCTTGGTTAGTGTTCTACTCGGTTATTGTTCTACTGAGTGGGGATTTGGAACAACATAGTAATTCCAAATAGATAGTGATCATTTGCTTGACCCGCAGAGTCCACCAGGATTTCCATGCACAACAAGTTGTTATTATGTGGACCCCCGTAATAATAAATTGTCTTGCACGGTCACCCTACTTTTCCATCGTTCAAGCAGACGATCAGCCTAAGAGGGGACATTACTGTCCTCATACCTTCAAGATGGTATGGACCTTTATGATGGTCCACGAGCCAACGTACGTTGTTGTTACGCGTGAAATGGCACAATGCTTAGACAGAATAGGGATAAGGAGGATTCCTAGCAATAGAAGCTGGACGGGCACCTTTAAGATGAGTACTTCATTCTCTTTGTCTGGAAAAGAGTGTCGTCAATCCAGTTTCATAAATAACTCAGGGACCTCGTCCCACTAATAAGGTTGATGTCCAAGGTTACCTTGTAACGACCCCAAAACCCCTTTTTATTAATTGGTGTATTTTATCATCTTAGCTCAAGAAATAAAAACATAAATAACTAGGTTATATAACTTCGTTAGAATGTAAACTAAATATGAAGGGATGAAGTTTTGAACAAAAGGGGTAGCAAGAATACATGAGGGACTGAAATTGCCATCATAGAAAGATGATTTATACAAAAGAAAATAAAAACTCCATGTTTAGTGTTTTTGAGATGAGTGTGTCGACACACACTAGAAGGAGAAAAAGGGGATGCTCAACATTGATGAAATTAGTCCAAATTGAAGAAGGATTTCAGCCTAAACTAATGCATGAACTCGTTTTCTTGATGATCTAACCCTAGCAAACATGTGGTAAGTTGTAATATATGATTTGATGATCTTTCTATGGAGTGGGTTATGATCAATCCATGAATTTATATGAAATTGATCATGTATATGTGTTAGAATCACCATATAAAACATGAACTATGCAAGATTCTAAGTAATTTGATGATTTTGGATGAAATCCACTTGTAGTAGTGAAGATGATGATATGGATAATCATACATGCTCAATAGTTGTGTAAAATTGATGTATGATGTTGTATGTAATGAGTAATTGTTAGTTAATTTGGGTATAGTATGAAAATTATATGATTCTAGCTGGATTTGATGATCTATGTTATGAACTAGGAAGATTATGCAATAAATACTTGTACATTATGCTTAGAAAGTTGTATGCACACCAAGTGTTTGATAAAATGCATAGGTGAGATTTTGGAAGAGATTTGATGAAAAAGAATCTGTCCAGAAAGTTACAGCCGAATTTAATCGGATGTAACCGGGTCAAATCTTATCAAAAACTGATATTTATTGAGTTTATGATGAACTTCCAGGGAAAACCTTTCAAACCCAACTGGAATTGCATTTTTTCGACGAAAATTGAACGTTTTATGAATTTTTCCGTATCGAAGGTTCAAGCTGCGTTTTCTGGCAGAATTTGCAGCCTATTACGAATGTCAAAACTTAATTTAGTAATTGAGTTATGATCTCAAATTTTTACTGTAGGTTGCTTCAGGATGTCATAAAAATCTTCAACTGGAATTATGTCAATTGGAGAATCGAGGATTTTTAAATAAATTTTTCCGTGGGCTGCAGTCAGAAAGTGACGAATCTGATTGCTGCTTAGTAAATGAACTTTTATAAATTTTTGGTAGAGAGTTAGACTCTAAAAAATTAACACAGTGATAACCCCTCCGAGGGGCAGGTCACATAAAAAAAATCGTAATTTTTGAAAGCTCATAAGTATAGTAAACGGACGTCCCAAAACAGCCTATTTTTAGTGAATTGAGCTATGCATGTTAGTGAATGATTGATTGACTAATGAAAGTAATGCAACTAAGAATTTGGAATGATTATCTATGTGGATGAACATGCAAACTAACAAGTTATGAAAATGATGGTATGAAAGAATAGGAATTTACATTGGCAAGGACTCAAGCACGGATGGCTAACGAGTCAAAGAAAGGCAAGAAAACGAACTTGAACATGGACGCATAAGGTAAGTGATTTCCGGAATCACTTCGTATTTAGTTACATGAGTATATAGAACATATTTATTTGAATATTTGATTTCAAGGTGGAATGTATAAATAAATGAGAAATGCTAAGTAAGAATTGTTAAAATGGTTGGTATGCTGTTAAATCGGTAAAACCTTAATATAAGGGTAAATGGGTCAAAACTTTTAGTCAGAAGATTTTAAGACGGAAGGTATAAGGATGTGGTGATGCCAAGGAAAGGTTTGGATAGTAGGAATATCGGGTAAGATATTAGCTAAATGCGTGTTCGGACGTCTCGGGGCCGGCTTAATCGAAAAATGTTTGAAATGGGTCAAAAGAGCCACAAATGAAGGAAATCAGATAGATGGTACTGGGCTCTACCGTAGCTTACGGCAGCTACCATAAGCTACGGTAGGTATGAATAACACATGTTCACCGTAAGACAGTTAGAAGTCACCGTGGCCTTTTTAATGCCAGTGGAGGCCAGATGCAAAAGGTTGGCCTTGAATATTTTGTTGCGTTTTGAATTTTCGTATTCCCTAAGGCTTATGTAATGGCCCGATAAACTTCCGGAAGATAGTATAACCTACGAAATAAACGTAAAAGTTTAATTATGTAGTACGAATACAAATAATATTTTTTGGGCTCGTAGGAGATAAAAATATATATGTATGTATATATGTGTGTGATTCGAAACTTGTGGGAACGAATGTGTTAGAATATATTACACGGATGGGAAGATGAAACTTGTTCATTAGTATGCTTAGAGGTGAATTATTATGCGTGATTAAAGTACAACGATTTAATGTGGACAAGTGAATATAACTTGAATGCACATATGAAAGTATATAGTTATACAGTGTAAGAGTTAGGCGTCGATTTTATGTATGCATGTATGTATGTATGTATGTATGTATGAGTGTGTATAAATATATGAATGTATGTATGTATGCATGTATAAAGTGGGATTGAATGTATACAAAAGAATAGGCTTGTATATATGTACATATAGCTTCATTACGTTTGAAGGTAACGTTACTAATCATGTGTCTTGAGAATGAAATGAAAGTGCAGGTAAGCTAATGTTGACCTTACGAAGATTTGACGTTGGGATGCAAGACTTCACTTAGGAAGTTAATTCGAAAGGATTAGCATGAATAGAAAGAATCTGGCGTGGTTATCTAATTACACATGTTTTGATTATAGATGACATTACCAAGTATTAATGATATGTATGTATGTAGTGGTTGCAGGTTGTACGGAATTGTGGATCATCAGCATGAAGGACAAGTGATTGAAGATCGATTTAGAGAGACATGGATTGTACGGAATGGGTGGTCGTGTAACTTGTATTAGTATGTTATATTTGATTTACAAAATGAAGGAAGAATGATGTAATTCTTCTAAAGAAGTTGTTTTAAATGGTTTTCAAGTATGAGAGAAAATTTATAAAGAAAGAAATTTTACGGTACGAAATTCCGCTGCGTCTTTTCAACTAAAATGTGTTAGGGTGTTTCAAGTTGGTATCAGAGCACTGGTTTTAGAGAATCAAGTACGAGAAGGTAAGTACTTGAACTCAAACCCATGTGCTCTTAGGACAAGGAACCCGTACAATCCAAGACTCAATCAAGATCCAAAGGTAGAATTGAATGTAAGCACGTACTTATGTACTCATATAAAGAAGCTAATTGTTTTGTATATGCAAGGTAAGCTTAAGTGTTTGAGGAGGATGATTTGAGGATGCGGTCTAGGATGAATGCCAAGGCATGTAATTAGACAGATGGACCTCAGGTACACAATGTTAATATAAAAGGAAAATCTCCTTGGGGAGGGTAAATATTAAACGACAAACAATGATATTGTCTCGGTAAGGTTTTAAAGATGTTGCACAAACTGAAACCCACTTCTTCGGGCCTAAGGTAATGATTTCATGAAGGCATGAAACTAGTATGTGGAATGCGCGCCTGGACAGTACGCAAGAAGCATATGACATTCGTGAGACCATGATAATCATTGCGAGTATGTCCTGTAGAATTGGGTAGCAGGTGGGGG
The DNA here is from genome assembly GCA_030545235.1 of Helianthus tuberosus. Lineage (NCBI taxonomy): Eukaryota > Viridiplantae > Streptophyta > Magnoliopsida > Asterales > Asteraceae > Helianthus > Helianthus tuberosus. The sequence continues at coordinate 62,611,709 of CM060385.1, read as the reverse complement.
TGTGGGTGAAAGGAGTTGTAAGACTCTCAAGAAAATTGAGAATATTCTATAAGAAAGCATGAATGAAAAGTTTGAATCCATAGTTGATGTACGGATCAAACTTGTAAGAATGAAAAGTTTGAATCCGTAGTTGAAGTACGAATCAAACTAGTAAGAATGAAAAGCATGAATGAAAAGTATGGATTATATGTTTGAATCCGTGAGACGGATTCAAAACATTAAAAAAATGAAAAGTATGAAGGAGAGGTTTGAATCCGCGAGACATATTTAAAACTTAAAAAGAACGAAATTATCTACATAAGAATGTGTTGACATTTTGACCATGATAAAGTCAAACGAATCATAAGAGTAACTATAAGGTAAATGGCAATAGTATAACAAGAGAATAATCGTAATTGCACACAAACATAAATCTTTATCGAAAGAAAGAATATTAGAAATCAACTCATGGAGTTGGGGCGAACAATAAGCTACGACTCAGATGCTTGGTTTAAGTATGGATGGGAAAGTAAGGTCTTGCAAGAAATGCTAAGACAATGGGAATGATGTTTTTGTAAGCATGTTTGGTTCAAAGTAAGTACAATACGTACTCCAAAATATGTAAACAATAAATAATAAATGGCAATTTGACCTAGAAGAGTCAAACTGCAGAAGTCGGTAAATAATTATTTACAAATTTTGAAGGTATTACGTAAAGAATGCAATGCGTAAGTTAGGATACCCATTAGTAAGGGACTGTGAAAGAACATAGGTGAATTAACACCGAATACAATGAAGAACCGAGTGGAAATGGTATGTTGAAGAATGGTTATGTATTGACCCGTAATGAATGGGTCAAATGAACTAATGTTTTAAAAGAATCTAGAAATGGCTAGTATGTAAACAAGATGATTTGATAAACACCATACTGAAGGAATATGAATGAAATGTGCTAATCTTTCATTTTATAGATAAGAATGATAGAACTCTTGGTAAGTAAAACTAGTAGAGTTGGAAAAGGATGTGCACGAACGGAAGCTCATCACATGGATTGACGAGGTCAATGCAGTTCTGGCTTGGACTCATGAAGAAGTGGGTCGATCCGGGTCGCGGATCGATGATTTATGCAATAAAAGCAAGGTTAGTAAAATGATCAACTCATGAATGATAAGTATGAATTGGTAGATTGAACACGACATACGAACTAAGGAAATAAGTGATATCATAAATATGGTATAGTATGGTATAGAATGTTTGACTTTTAACGGTTAGAAAAAAAAATTATGTCATATGAAAGAAATCCCAAAATGCCTTGAGTGAAAATTTTGGGTATTGGTTAACACTAGTATGATGAACTTGCACGACATAATTACTTATGTAAAATAAATATTGCGTGAAGAGGGTGGAAAACAAAGTGACATGAATGAAATGATTCGATGTTAAACCTAAGGGCGTGCATAGTACAAGTAATGATACCAAACGTAGAATGATGCTTAGTTCTCGCATTAAATACAAATAAGTAAGTATGAAAAAGGGTAGTTTTGTTGTAGTATTAATAGATCATTGAATGTTTATAGTATGCGTATGATGATATGTTGATCCCTTATATGAATATGAAAGTAAGTAAAAGGAACGTTAGTAATGGAATGTTATGGTTCGCTCAAGATTAACGAAAATGAATTAATAACTACTTAGAGGTAGTGACAATCCTAAATGAATGTTGGTAATATGAGAATATACATGGTTTAAATTACCATGTGCCAATGAAAGTTCTCGGAAAGGATGCTAATCATAGTATACCGAAGTAAACTCACAATAGGTACCCATGTGGCTAACCTTAGGATGAAATATCATGTACAGTACGTGTGTGAGATGGAAATTATTTGATTCCCTATGGTGGGTAAATGTATGAAGGTCTCATGCTTAACTAAAAAAAGGGCAAGAACAAGACATACACAAATGGTTATGCACGAATACTACCTCTTTAATGAGTCACAAGTGTTTTCGTGTTGTAGAAAGCTTCTTGAAAAAATTGATTTAAAAGCAAGAATAGAATTGGTCTACTAGAGATGAGAAAGGTTTCGGGGACGAAACCTCCATTAAGGGGGGTAGACTTGTAATGCCCCCAAAACCACTTTTTATTAATTGGTGTGTTTTATCATCTTGGCTCAAGAAATAAAAACATAAATAACTAGGTTATATAACTTGGTTAGAATGTAAACTAAATATGAAGGGATGAAGTTTTGAACAAAAGGGGTAGCAAGCATACATGAGGGACTGAAATTGCCATCATAGAAAGATGATTTATACAAAAGAAAATAAAAACTCCATGTTTAATGTTTTTGAGATGAGTGTGTCGACACACACTAGAAGGAGAAAAAGGGGAGGCTCAACATTGATGAAATTAGTCCAAATTGAAGAAGGATTTCAGCCTAAACTAATGCATGAACTTGTTTTCCTGATGATCTAGCCCTAGCAAACATGTGGTAAGTTGTAATTTATGATTTGATGGTCTTGCTATGAAGTGGGTTATGATCAATCCATGAATTTGTATGAAATTGATCATGTATATGTGTTAGAATCACCATATAAAACATGAACTATGCAAGATTCTAAGTAATTTGATGATTTTGGATGAAATCCACTTGTAGTAGTGAAGATGATGATATGAATAATCATACATGTTCAATAGTTGTGTAAAATTGATGTATGATGTTGTATGTAATGAGTAATTGTTAGTTAATTTGGGTATAGTATAAAAATTATATGATTCTAGTTGTATTTGATGATCTATGTTATGAACTAGGAAGATTATGCAATAAATATTTGTAAATTATGCTTAGAAAGTTGTATGCACACCAAGTGTTTGATGAAATGCATAGGTGAGATTTTGGAAGAGATTTGATGAAAAAGAATCTGTCCAGAAAGTTACAGCCGAATTTAATCGGATGTAACCGGGTCAAATCTTGTGAAAAACTGATATTTATTGAGTTTGTGATAAACTTCCAGGGAAAACCTTTCAAACCCAACTGGAATTGCATTTTTTCGATGAAAATTGAACGTTTTATGAATTTTTCCGTATCGAACGTTCAGGCTGCGTTTTCTGGCAGAATTTGCAGCCTATTACGAATGTCATAACTTAATTTAGTAATTGAGTTATGATCTCAAATTTTTATTGTAGGTTGCTTCAAGATGTCATAATAATCTTCAACTGGAATTATGTCAATCGGATAATCGAGGATTTTTAAATGAATTTTTCCGTGGGCTACAGTCAGAAAGTGACGAATCTGATTACTGCTTAGTAAATGAATTTTTATAAATTTTTGGTAGAGAGTTAGACTCGAAAAATATAACACAATGATAACCCCTCCGAGGGGCACGTCACATAAAAAAAATCGTAATTTTTGAAAGCTCATAAGTACAGTAAACGGACATCCCAAAACAGCCCATTTTCAGTGAATTGAGCTATGCATGTTAGTGAATGATTGATTGACTAATGAAAGTAATGCAACTAAGAATTTGAAATGATTATCGATGTGGATGAACATGCAAACTAACAAGTTATGAAAATGATGGTATGAAAGAATAGGAATTTACATTGGCAAGGACTCAAGCACGGATGGCTAACGAGTCAAAGGAAGGCAAGAAGACGAACTTGAACATGGACGCATAAGGTAAGTGATTTCTGGAATCACTTCGTATTTAGTTACATGAGTATATAGAACATATTTATTTGAATATTTGATTTCAAGGTGGAACGTATAAATAAATAAAAAATGCTAAGTAAGAATTGTTGAAATGGTTGGTATGATGTTAAATCGGTAAAACCTCAATATAAGGGTAAATGGGTCAATACTTTTAGTCAGAAGATTTTAAGACCGAGGGTATGTGGATGTGGTGATGTCAAGGGAAGGTTTGGATAAAAGGAATATCGGGTAAGATATTAGCTAAATGCGTGTTCGGACGTCTCGGGGCCGGCTTAATCGAAAAATTTTTGAAACGGGTCAAAAGAGCCACAAATGAAGGAAATCAGATAGATGGTACTGGGCTCTACCGTAGCTTACGGCAGATACCTTAAGCTACGGTAGGTATGAATAACACATGTTCACCGTAAGATAGATAGAAGTCACCGTGGCCTTTTTAATGCCAGTGGAGGCCAAATGCAAAATGTTGGCCTTGAGTATTTTGTTGCGTTTCGAATTTTCGTATTCCCTAAGGCTTATGTAATGGCCCGATAAACTTCTGGAAGATAGTATAACCTACGAAATAAACGTAAAAGTTTAATTATGTAGTACGAATACAAATAATGATTTTTGGGCTCGTAGGAGATAAAAATATATATGTATGTATATATGTGTTTGATTTGAAACTTGTGGGAATGAATGTGTTAGAACATGTTACACGGATGGGAAGATGAAACTTGTTCATTAGTATGCTTAGAGGTGAATTATTATGCGTGATTAAAGTACAACGATTTAATGTTGACAAGTGAATATAACTTGAATGCACATATGAAAGTATATAGTTATACAGTGTAAGAGTTAGGCGTCGATTTTATGTATGCATGTATGTATGTATGTATTTATGTATGTATGTATGTATGTATGTACAAGTGTGTATAAATATATGAATGTATGTAGGTATGCATGTATAAAGTGGGATTGAATGTATACAAAAGAATAGGCTTGTATATATGTACATATAGCTTCATTACGTTTGAAGGTTAACGTTACTAATCATGTGTCTTGAGAATGAAATGAAAGTGCAGGTAAGCTAATGTTGACCTTACGAAGATTTGACGTTGGGATGCAAGACTTCACTTAGGAAGTTAATTCGAAAGGATTAGCATGAATAGAAAGAATCTGGCGTGGTTATCAAATTACACATGTTTTGATTATAGATGACATTACCAAGTATTAATGATATGTATGTATGTAGTGGTTGCAGGTTGTACGGAATTGTGGATCATCAGCATGAAGGACAAGTGATTGAAGATCGATTTAGAGAGACATGGATTATACGGAATGGGTGGTCGTGTAACTTGTATTAGTATGTTATATTTGATTTACAAAATGAAGGAAGAATGATGTAATTCTTCTAAAGAAGTTGTTTTAAATGGTTTTCAAGTATGAGAGAAAATTTATAAAGAAAGAAATTTTACGGTACGAAATTCCGCTGCGTCTTTTCAACTAAAATGTGTTAGGGTGTTTCATACCTTCTCCTCCTCGCCGTCACTGTCGTAGTCAGACGCCTTTGCATTCGAGAGGGAAGAATAGCCATCTCCTATGGAAAACAAGCTCAGGGTCTCTTTTGGTAACTACATCAGCCACAAGCTTCACAATAAATGCGAGGTCGTTAGTAGCATTGTGCGAGTCAAGAACAGTAATAGAGTTCGAAGTCGAAGGTATCTCGTTCCCGTCAATAATAATTCCATACGTATATATGCACATATAATAATAGTAATAATGTTACTTAGTATATTCAAGCAAATAAATGCAACATGTAACTTATAACTCTCGTTTATTCTTCGGGGGGTGGGGGGTTCATTTTGTCTTTGGCAAGTCTATCCCACATGGACTAACTGTACCTCAATTGGTACATTAGTTGGGATATTCCCTTCCCTACTAATGTCCTTGCTTTGTCTTTCCTTTGAAAAATGTTCGACTCACGGATCTTGGCGCTTTTTGTAAATGCAATGAAAAATATTTTGTGAAAATGTTTTTCGTGAGAGAATCCTAGTGATTGTAGTCTAGACTCGAGAAGGAATCCTAGTTCACTACAATCGAAGCTCTGATACCAAACTGTCACACCCTGACTATTGCGGAAGCGTATGATGTGTGACTTGCTCAATATCAATGCATTCAATTATAATAAACAACTATATGATTAAAACATGATGTTCATCCATTCATAAATTTGAAAAGTTACTAACACAAGTCATTTAAGTTTCAACCAACATATCCTCAAGTTATATTACAAAACAAAAGTGGATGACATCTAAACTCGGAATTTACGTCTTGAAAACAACACCAGCGCCCAAGTTCCATCTTGTTTCCTGAAATACATGTAATTTTGAAAACATCAACAAAAGTTGAGCGAGTTCATGTGTGTCTATATGAGTTCGAATAATCTTGTAAACAATTGTATGTATGCCTTTGTAAACCGGTATGAAAGCGTCTATGAACATATCAATTAATGATTTGTAAGGTCATTAATATGTGTGCAATAGTGCAGGAAGGCTCAAACCTAGCGGATTTTGTACCGGGCTTCCGGCTGGAAGACATAGTCACCACCTTCGGCCACTTCCGGCCCAGGGGTGGGGGTCGCAACACCCAAATAGATCTATCACTCATGTCCCTCGGTCCTTATACGAGGATTAATGGTCTTAAGTGTTGTACCCACCACTCACATCATCTAATAGTTCATTCCTTAGCTAACCATACCATTTGTAAACGTTCGAAACAGTTGCAACATGTATTTCACCCCCGAAGTTATAAACCGAAAACAGTTAAAAGAAAAGGGGGGACATGAACTCACTGTTTTGCGTTCTTCTGTCCGGTGTAAACTCAAAGATCCTTTCTCCTGGTCGCACTACTACCTACACACGTGCTATGGTTTATTAGACGGCTAGGTCGTGCTATGACTTTTAGTCTTAGTTGTTATGACTTAGAGTTCTTGGAGTTACGTTTCTGATGTACTAAATATTATTCCAAAGTATATAATTATTGGTTAAAATAATAATATTTTAACTTAAATTATATTTGTCAATTATTGGAATATTTGTTAAAATAATATATTTTAACTTGGTATATTATGTATTTATACATGTATATTCTCCCAAGTATGGGTGTACTTGTACTTGTGTATTTTGCCAAATATTGGTGGCGTATTCCGGTGTGTATTTGTACGTATGAGAATACGTATTTTCTTGTATTTATTTAGTATTTTATACTTAATCTTGTATTTAATTTTTCCGGAATAATATTTTTATTTAAATAAAAATTCACCAATTTATAATCTTTAAATATATGCATTTTAAGAAAAGTTTTATAGAAATTTATCTATAAATCTTCCTTGGCAAAAATAATTATATTTTCATATAAACCTCAAAAATAATATATTTTCAAGATTAACTTAGAAAATATGTAGGATCGATTTCGACCTGAATGAGTCGTTCGGAAGAGCTCAAATCTGTTTCAGAGGCGGAAACAAAGAAACGGATGTGAAAAACAGCTTGATTCACACTTTAAACCTTTTGTATATTGATTTTACAATGTTTACAATCAAAGGAAAAACTGGCAGCACCTCTGTATCACTTGGCAAACTCTATTACAAATGAAATGCACACTACCCTATTTATAGTCTTCATGATTCCGCTCCAAAACACACATGTCATTTAGGAGCGAACTCAGAAAATTAATTACGAGCGAAATCAAGCCTTAAAGTCAAACTTCAAATTATAACAATCTGATTTCACTTGAATTAAGTCATATGGTTTTGTCTTCTTATGAGGTGATGCAATTGATAATGTCATCTTGATGATGTCATCTTGATGATGTCATCATTGTATAGAATGATATCACACTTGTTCAGAACCGCAACACAACTGAGACTCGATATAAGACGAAGTCGGCAGATGAATGCACTAACAGACTCCCCCTCAGATGTTGACGAGTCTTAAGTGTCGAGTCTTCTCAATCTTCAGTCTTTATCAGTCTTTGGACTTCCTTCATGATCTCTATCTGACTCTATCCTATCTCCAATTCTCTTTCAGGATCTCTGGCGCCTAGCTCTTGCATCTTCAGACTTTCTTTCTCTAACAGACTCCCCCTCAACTTGTACTGGGATCGTAGTCTGGCTTTCACAGGTTCAGGTATCGTAACCTGACTCACCTGCATATTCTCTACCCAACACATAAGTTTCATAAAAGATAAGGTATAACAAATTTAGAAACTTCGCTAATCACTTGAAGACACAATCCTGAAAACATCATTTTCAAGAATCAATCAAAATGATTTATCATGTCAATTTCTGATGAACCACTTGAATATATATCATTTTCATTTCACACATCTTCAAACAAATTTTCCCAAACCTGTTCGTCATGTTTAGCACTCAGAATTTTGAAAATCAGCTTTTCAACATCAGTTGTCTAAAATCTTTTTGATTTTTTCAAAAATTTATGCTAAAACACACCGAAAATCTTTTTGGATTTTTTATATAACAGAAATGAAATGCAGTAAAAAAATATTTACATACAATATTTTTGTGAGTTTGTGTAAGAGGATCATATCAGTTCTTGAGACAAATCACCAACACTGTTAAGCTTTATACATTTTAAGTTCTAAACTATTCACTTAGATTGTCAGTATACTGATCCACTTAAATTTTCACACAAAGTTCAACTGTTTCGAGATACTAGATTAAAGTCTTAAGCACTTAAACTTATTCGCGTGTCCCACCTCAGAATATACTCCCATATCCAGATCCCAATATTCAGTCTTACAGGTGAGTATACCTAGATGATATCTGTAAGGGGTTGATTGCGAAAACGTGAGAGCTCAGGTCAGAACTTCCGTTCAGCAGAGAGATGACGGCTCGACTTTTGGGGGGTCCCCTTTAGAGGATCTTTTTTACAACAGCATTAATTAGCAATTTTATTGTCTATTTTTGCTGAGGGTGGCACTATATTTCAAGCAAGCAGAAAGTATTCTCCGGGGACTAGGCCATTTCTTCTGCATTATCAGAAGTCCCGGGATAATACCCCAGATATCACTAAGCATAAAGACCTAGTATCTCAGAAAAAGGGGTCCTTCAAACAAGATTTTGGGGGTTACCCATATATCCGAGAGATGTTACCCACGATATAAGCAAGTTTGAATTTAGGTTTATATCTCATCACAATCTACTAAATGTGCAAAAACCTACTGGCATATCATCAGTGAGACCGTTTATCACTATTTAACTTTCCATTTCTTTAGCATGATGTGATCGTCCACTGATGTACTATCATTTCCTCTTTTATACAACAAAACTCATTTTTTATTTTATCATGTTTTTGGCTTTTTCAAATTTTCAAATGTTTTTGGATTTTCTGAAAATTTTTACTCCCCCTAAAATGCAAACACATTTTAGGAAATTTGAAAACAAACTATACAAGAAAGTGACAACTGATATCAAATCGCTTCAATTCGCCATCCACTTGGCATAAACAATCAGAACTCCCCCTCACAACAAACTATTTTCCCATTGTGATTTCAAAACACTTAAGTTTATTTTAATCAAATGGTTTTTCCGGAAAATAAGTTTGATTTTACCAATTGTAGGTTAGGGGTTCATCACATTGTTCTCCGAAATACCAGTTGTAAGTATGATCCAATCAAGTTCAACTTAATGACCTTGATTAATCATTTAAAGATGAAAACCTCTATAAACCACTTACATGTTCACTCACCAACCATAATCACTTGTAAATCAAAATATAACAATTTAAAGATATCACCTGTAGATTTACCAACTGTACCACTTGTAGGATAATTTGCTAAGAAAGATGCCGATTCCTGCTCCACTCTTACTAACCTGGGAGCTCCGGCAAGTCAGAATTTTTAGTTTGGAAAAACTTTCCCCCAAGGCTGACCATCCTTGGGAGATTCTGGAACACATCTGTCCCACCAGCACTTTGATTTGTAGAATTCTTTAGCACCTTTCACTTTCCCTGCAACCATCTTTCCAAAAATATGTTTAACATTTCCATTAAACACCTTTTCAGCAAAGAATTGATCTGAAATCTCAACCCTACCTTTTGATTTCAAATAATCTTTTGTCAATGACGGAAAATTTTCCTCGTTCATCTCAGGAACGGAATTATCAACCTTTTTCTCAACACATGACTCCTCTGATTTTATGGAATCAGATTCATTGTCAGAACTTCTTTCAGATTTTACAACCCATTTTTGTTTTGTTAAATCAACTCTTCTTTTGTAAAACCGTTTTGAACTTTCACCTTCTTCAGAAGTTAAATTTTCAAACACTTTCGATTTCTCAGTTGATTGTTTCTTCTCAAAGACAAGTTTTTCTTTCAGTTTTGAGTTAGAAGTAACTTCCTGTTTTGTATTATTGGACTGTTGGCAATTCCAGGCAATATGTCCAACTTTTTTGCATTTAAAGCAAGTCCTTCTGTCAACTCTTTGAGCAAACTTTCTTACATTCTTCTTCACTTCAGCAAGAAACTCTTGATTGGACTGCTTCCAGAACGGTTTCTTCTGTTCATCCTCTGAACTTCCTCCTGAAACAAATTTTGTTTTTGGTTTATAAGTTTTCTGATTTTTATAATTTTCTGAAGAATTGAAACCAAGACCTTTCTTTTTGAGATTACCATTATGGTTTGGTTTCTTTCGATAACCTGAACCATAACTGTAACCCTTTTTCTTGTTCAATCTTTGTTGAACTCTTGAAGTGTACTTTTTAGGTTTTTCATGAAGATTTAAAGCATTTATTTCAGAAATATTAATTTCTGTTAATTTGAAAACCTGTTTGATCATTTCAGTTTTGACACTTCTTATTGGAAATTCCTCATCAGAATATAATTTGTCTGAATCATACAAAGTATAAACCACTTTGATTGACCCGTCATTCAAATTAGATTTTGATAACAGGAATTCTCTATTGTAAACCCTGTTAACCGGTGAACTCGGACTCTTTTCTGATGAACTCGAACTTTCAGACTTAGACTCCGGTTTTGACTCTTCATCCATATCCAACACCTGATCGACCACTTTCTTTAATAACTCAGACTCATGATCAGTGTCAGACGCTGTGAATGTAACATCAATATTGTCTGGTAATTCATCAATGATTTCAGACTTTAACTTGATGTTGACTGCCTTTTTTAGACGCTCCTCATTAGGATTCCTGGGAGAATAAGTTTCATGGATCGGAGGCGGACATCTGTTATACTTGACACTTGGTTTCTTACCAGTATCAGTATCTTCAGTCTTTTTATCCATAAACGCTTCCAGACATGCAAAAGTAGGATAAACACGATCAATTAGATAATCACATGTAGTATAACTCAACTGTAATCATTTAATCCTTTCACTCTCAATCTTCTCGAGTTCCACTTCCTGCTTCAGCTTAGCACAGTCTTCGATGTAATCATTTATGACACTCTGCTTTGTCATTAATGTTGCACTCATTTTCTCCATTGCCTTTTCAATTTCTGTACTCGTCTTTTTCAGACGATCAACTGTGTTGTTGAGCACATCATATGACTCCTTTACATACTTCACATCAGACAATAAATCTTCTTTAATCTTTTCCAGATCAGCAATCTTCATGTCTTTCTCCTCACAAACTTTGCAAGATTCTGAACACTTCACACATGGTTTTTCAACTTCAACCGCTTTTTCAACTATCTTTTCAACCTCAACGATCTTTTCTACTTCGACGATTTTCTCTACTTCGACAAGTTTCTCAACTTCGACTAATTTTTCAACTTCAACTATTTTTTCAACTTCAACAAGTTTTTCCACCACTTTCTCCACTTCAACGATTTTCTCAACTACTTTCTCAGTCACTGGTTCAACATTTGCTTCTTCAGCTTCTGTCTTTGTCTTTTCATCAGCTTGCATTTTTGCTGCTTCCAGCTCTCTCCTTAATCTGGAAATCTTCTTCTGATACAGCATCTCCATTTTATCTGCAAAAAAAAAAAATTAAAACTAGTAGGATCTATGCCTTTTCTAGCTTTGTTGAGATGTTCTTCCTCATCATCGGTATCCACATCACTTCCAAAATCTGGAAATATCGGGATTCTTTTCTGATGAGCATTGTAGAATTCCTCAGCCATGATTCAATAATCAGATGATACTTCGGGAAATACCTGAATAACAAACGAACACAAAAACAGTTTAAACGTACTGAACACGTAAAAATGTGTGTTGATGAAATCAATCTAAGACTCGTGTCGAAGATTTGCGAACTTGTTCTTCGAGTGAAACCAATGAATGAATGAACTTGATCGGATGTGCCAAGTAATATGGGCTTTAAATGGTTTGAACTTTATACTCCAACTTTAGATGGGCCGAAGATATGATGAGCTGACAACATGTGGGCCGTGTAAACTTAAATGGATCAGATCACTTGAACTATATATCTTTTTGAAAATCTGATTGGGCCGATAGATTGGGCTTTGAATTGTGATGTTAACAGACCTCGGTTGGATGAGACAAAATTAAGTTCTTTTCAATTGAATATACAAATCGCCGACAACTTTCTTAATACATCTCACAATTGACTTATCACAATGATTGGGCCTTTGAAATATACTTGAGCCGAACACCAATATGCAATTCGATATGACTGAGCCGAGATTTCTGACTTCCACAAAACTATTATATTTTACCAACACAATTATCTATTCACATGCAAAACTGAAAATTTGTTTTACCACAAACAATTTCAATGGTGGCCGACAACTGTCTAGTTTTTCAATACAAACTGATTGGACCGCAAATATTCTTGAACTTATCTAATCACATGCAACACTTGGCATACCTCACCTGCAAACCGATATCTTCACATGCAATCTTTAAATGAAATGGCTGACAAACTTAATGATCACATGCAATTCTAAAATCAAGACATGAGGCATCCAACTTTATCTTTTCAAAATACACTTTATATTCTCAATTCGAGACTCTTCACATGCAGCCGACAACTTCAATACCAAATCACATGAACCGATATATTTCACATACTCACAAATACCAATCCCACTTAGCTGACACCCTTTTAATTGTTTAATCACAAATCGATGCAACTTTCAAGAAGAAAATGATGATAAATTTTGGAGTGGAATCTCTGATTTGGTACTCTGGAGCGAAATCAGAAAATAATTTTGGAGCGGAATCTCCGATTTGGTACTCTGGAGCGGAATCAGAAAATAATGTTGGAGCGGAATCAGAAGTATGGCAGTTTTGGAGCGGAATCAGAAAATCTCTGGAGTGGAATCAACAATTATAAGCTGAGTCAGACAACTTGGAGCGGAATCACAAGAAATCCGTTCGAGCGGAATCACTTCGAACATCAATTTTACCCATTTTTAAGCTGTATTTTAGCATGAAACTTTCAAGGATTTGTTAATATGAAATTTTACATAATCTGTGAAAATTTTGTCCAATTTTATCCGTGAAAACTTGAAAAATTGTGAAAAGAATGGTGTAGAAACAGAATTTTCAGCTGAATTGTATAGAACTCTTCTTCCTGAGCTCTGATACCACTTGTAGGATCGATTTCGACCTGAATGAGTCGTTCGAAAGAGCTCAAATCTGTTTCAGAGGCGGAAACAAAGAAACGGATGTGAAAAACAGCTTGATTCACACTTTAAACCATTTGTATATTGATTTTACAATGTTTACAGTCAAAGGAAAAACCGGCAGCACCTCTGTATCACTTGGCAAACTCTGTTACAAATGAAATGCACACTACCCTATTTATGGTCTTCATGATTTCGCTCCAAAACACACATGTCATTTAGGAGCGAAATCAGAAAATTAATTACGAGCGAAATCAAGCCTTAAAGTCAAACTTCAAATTATAACAATCTGATTTCACTTGAATTAAGTCATATGGTTTTGTCTTCTTGTGAGGTGATGCAATTGATGATGTCATCTTGATGATGTCATCATTGTATAGAATGATATCACACTTGTTCAGAACCGCAACGCAACTGAGACTCGATATAAGACGAAGTCGGCAGATGAATGCACTAACAAAATATTTATAATTCCATTTTTCACCCAAAATAATATATTTTCCACATGATAAAATATGATATATTTTGTAATAATTATAAAAATCATATTTTCCATTTCTTTGGTTTCCAAAATACCGTTTAACTCATTTGTCAAAATATAAATCTATTTTCGGAATATATATATGTGTAGTCCATACGTTCGTGTTCGGTTTGTCCTATATTCGGGTATAAATTATATATTCATTTTCTTGGATTTTTGGTAATATTTTGTATTTACATTTTTTGTAGTTTTGTAAGTTATATTATTTTCAAGTCCTAAAATAATATAACTAATACACATAATATACAAGTAGCACACAAATTGTGACTTCTAAATATATTTTCCTAAATATATACTTAGTCACTTTTATTTATAAAAAATTAACCTCCAATATTTGTAATTTCTGTAACAAAAATTATGGCAAGTTTTTATTTTAAAACCATGATCAAAATTTACTTATAAACACTTGTTTAAAAATATTTTTCTAAGTGTTTAAATTTACAAAAATTTTGCCATAGTTTCCCCTTAAAAATGGAGGTTTCCATGCTTTAAAAGCATATCATTTTCTTTTAAAATCATCATCAATCATCAACAAATCATTCAAGACTTACCATAAGCCAAAATCATGCAATTTACACTACATCATGAACTTGAAATTTTGTAAAAACTTGTAGTAACTTAGTATGTTATTTATTAGGTTTAGTTACCCTTAAAAATATGGTTATTTGTTTATAAATCTCATTCTTATAAAATTTAGTCTTTTACAACTTGTAGGATGATTATTCTAAAAATGATTCTTTTGTATTTTTCTTGTTACAACCATGTTTCTAGTCTTGATTTAACACTAAAAATATGATTAGTTTCTTTAAAAATCATGAACTTGTAAATCTTGTAAATAACTTTGGTTTCTTGACAAAACTATTTTTGAAATCATTCATTTACAGGTCTTATAACATGTATCAAACTTCATCATACACAAAATCAACTTCATTTTCAAGTTCATGTGGAACATAAAGGATGATCATCTTGATTTTCACAAGATTCATCCTCTCACTTGCTAGATCATGTGTTTAATCACAATCTAGCAAGCTTCTCATGATGATCAACAACATAATCACAAGAAATCAACCATCAAGTATCATACATACACTAAAACACTTAGATTCTTATGTTAGTAAGCTTTATGTAAAAGATTATCTTCTTGTTTCTTCATGATTCTTATGTTTAACCACTTACATAATCCTTTAACCATCAAAATAAGAAGTAAAATCAAGTTACAAGAGGCTTACTACTAGCACAAGGGCTAGGGAAGAATCAAAGATGAAGAAGATGATGAACAAGGTGGATAAAAGCTCTAGGAAGTGGTCTTTCAAGCTCCAATGGCTCCAAGCTCCTTAACTTAGCTTCTTGCACCTTAGAATCACCTTGGATTGCATGAGTTTGAAGTGAAAATGGTGGTGGTGTGGTGGTTGTTGGCGGCCAAGAACAAGGAAAGAGGGAGAGGAGAAGTGAAGTTGTTTAGAAGTGATGAAATGAGCTAAGTGATGTAGTCTTATGGTTATAAACAAAGTCCTTCCAACATTTGCATAACCCTTGGATATTATGTTCCTAAAGCTATTAGCATATTAAATAAATAAATCAAGAAAATCATGGTGGTGGGACCACCATGGTAACCGTCGAAACAAGGGGGTATGGTTAAGATGTAATGGTAAGTTAGATGTTTTGGTTAGAATCTAATTATAAGAATTTGTGTTTATATGTGTTATATGTTTATAGGACATGTTATGATGTTCGGTGACCATAACTAGCTCGGAAATGTTAAAACAGTGCTTCTAGTGAAAATTTGGTGTTTCCGGTAGTGTCCGGTTGTTCGGTTGGTTACCGGTTCGTTAAGGTGCTAAATTACGCAGTTTAATGTGCTTTATGTTCCATTTTGTGACAGTTTTGATTCCCGACACCTAGGAAGGTATTTTGGACCATTAAACCATAATTCTGCATTATATTGTGTTGTTAAAATGCTGATTTTTGCTGAAATATGCAGAATTCTGCAGTTTTTGAGAGTTCTAGGCACTTTCCGGCACTTAAACTATCTCTAGGAAGGCAGTTTTATGATCCCTACTTTCCTACACACAATACTAGTGTAACTCTTGGTTTCGGGCTCATTCTGTGTCTTAACATCATGTCTGTCTGAGTACTGAACTCCCATCAGTACTTCTAGTTTGTCTGATAACTGTGCTAACTTTGTTTCGTGCACTAATTGGATCATAATGTGTTGTATGCAATAATGATATGAAATCATGCAACATGTAATGCACTTGTATATATATGACAATAATCAGAAAGCATTCATGTCATTAATTCAAATCAGGCACAGTCATTAAGTTACAAATTATTGTTTAATTATTGTACGGATACACGGAAAATTGACAGTTGTCACAGATTTGGAATTCAACTTGACGATGAGGGGGAAGACTAGGTAATTCTTCAGGAAATACCTCTGGGTAGTCGCGAACGACATGAATATCTTCAAGCATCCTTTCCTCCGCTTGAGTGTCGGTAACAAGAGCTAGAATAGCGATATGCCCTTTTCGTAAACACTTCTGGGCTTTTAAGAATGAGATGACACCTACAATAGCACCGCTCTTTTTGCCTTGAATAATAAGAGGTTCGCCAACGGAATGAGGAATGCGGAAAATTTTCTCTTGGCAGAGTTTTTCAGCTCGATGCTGGGATAACCAGTCTATTCCGATAACAACGTCGAAACTTCCAAGAACGATAGGAATGAGATTGATGGAGAAAGTCTGATCGGATAACACGAGTTTACAATCGTTGATGATGTGAGTAACCTTGATATTTCTACCATTGGCCAATTCGACGACGTGTACAGTGTCTAGGGAAGTTGGCGCAAACTTAAGCCTCCTACTAACACTTAATGATATGTAGCTAGCATCGGCTCCAGAATCAAACAGTACAGAAACGAAAAGATCATCAAGTAGGAACTTACCCGTCACAACGTTGGAGTCGTTCCTTGCTTCTCCAGTGCCAATCACAAAGGCACATCCTTTTGCACCGTTGTCGTCGTTGTTGCTGTTTCCAGCTCCTTGATTGTTGCGGTTCTGATTCAACTGTGTGCAGTTCTTCTTGATGTGACCCTCATCACCACACTGGAATCATCCTCTGATGTTGCCTCGCTGTGGCTGCTGTTTTCCTGGTTGGTTTTGCTTCGCTTGGTGTGGGCTCTTACAATCCTTTGCTTCATGCCCAATCTTGTTGCATCGCTGGCAGCGACCCTTCTCACACTGCCCATAGTGGTGTCAGCTGCACTTGTTGCACTTAGGGCGATTTCCCAGATAACCACCACCTTACTGGTTAGGACCCTTTTTTTCCTTCAACCATCCTTTGATGTGCCTTAGACTGTGAAGAGTTGGCACCCTTGTTGTTATCCCACTTGCGCTTGTTATCCCTAGTTGTATTGATAGCAGCGCTGATCCTCTAAGGCAGCTTGCCTTATTCAACGGCCTGATCGGTAAGACGATGCGCCCAACGGATATCCTGCTGAATAGTGGTGAGATTCGCTGAAGTCACCAAACTCTAGATTTATGGGACTAAGCCCCTGAGGTAGAGCTTGATTCGCTTGTAGGCAGGCTGAGAGAGGTCCAGACAGAGAGCAGCTAAGTCACTGGATCTCTTGGTGTACGCCTCGATTTCAGATCCAATCATCTTTAGTCCATAGTACTCCATTTCAAGCTTCTGGATGTCGTCTCTATGACAATACTCCTATTTGATCAGCTCCTTAAATTCATTCCAGGGAGTGGCATTAGCATCCACCAATCCAAGCATCTGAATTTGCGCATTCCACCACGAAAATTCATTTCCTTCAAGAGTAGCAGTGGCAAACTTCACTCGACAGTCGGTAGGGCAATCACAAATCTAGAACACAAACTCGACCTTGTCGATCCAGTGTAGAAGGCCTACAGCTCCCTCTGTGGCATTGAAAGGATGAGGCTTGAATTCCATGAAAGCTTTGAAAGTGCATACTCGAGGCTGAGGAGGTGCTTGTGGACCTGTCGCGTGAGAAGAAACAAATATATTCAAGATAGGTAGAGTGACACGAGAATAGGATGAAGACATCCCAGACTGATTCAGATTAGTTGTACCTCCTGGGTGTGCTGTGAAAGCTGCAGCCACCCTAGCATTGATGAGAGTGTCCAGCTGTTCCGGAGTCAGGTTTACGTTTCCACTTCCACGTCCGCTCATTTTTCTACACATCCACAAAAGCATCATATGAGAACAACATCAGAAAGATTAAGAGAAAGATAGATAGATAGAAAGAAGAATATCTAAAGTACGTAGTTTTCCAAGTAAACGCTTAGAATAGTATCAACTAAGTTATATATCATAATATATATCACTAAGTATGTAGTACACTTAAGTAGAGTAATAAGTAAGCATTTACTCGTGCTTGGTAGTCTAGAGCGTTGAGTCTTGCACTTGGAGTGTAGTGTCGTTAAAGTAAAACCAACATTTGAAATACGATTAGTGACATCACTATTAAAGTCTTAAAATATGGTTTAAGGTATTTAGCGGAAGCACTAAACAGAAGGTCTAAAAGAAAACAGTTTAAAACTTAAAACATAAGTCTGAGAAATCCATAATGGATTACAAAATGACACCGCACTCCCTCAAGCAAAGGCTCCAGCGCTGCTCCCACGGACCTGCAAGCATGCAGTAGAATGTCAACATAAAGTTGGCGAGTTCACGATTTAAAAAGACTTTTCGTATTTTATCCCAGAAAGTTATTTTGAATAAGTTATCATTTATAAAACATGCCACGAGGAGCTACCCCATGTAAGCTACTAAACTGTGTGACACCGAAACTGAGACATCAGTACATTTTGCCCATGATCAAGGTGTATCATCCTCAATCGGTTTATAAGGCCATACTAGTTCACGCTCGTCCTCCTAGGTACGATGTGAGGTTGTCAAACCAAATAGCGCTATCAACTAATACCCCGTTCGCCAATCCGGTGAATAATCGGTATAAGAGTTTGGGACTTCATGATAGAGTGTCATTTAGTACACTATAACATGATTTATGAGTATTTTAATATCTATTTCGTGCCCCCAGAATATTAGGTTCCCAAATCTACCGGGAACACATGCTTTAAGTGATAGTGTGAACTCACCTTTGGTTACTCGGTTAGATAGAGTATTTGTCCTAAATTGGTTAACCTTGTCCTATTAAGGTTACCATTTATTAGGATTGTAAATAAAGTAATTCACGTATACCACACGTATTTGATCAAGTAGTGTACGAGTATTATATGTAGTTATACAAATCATGTGTATGTAATATTTCAACAATTAATAGTTTAAACACAAAAATGGTGAACAGTGGCATTGTGCGACCACAATTAAGGATTTGGGCCTTACAGTGTGCGGTCTACTTGAATAAGCCCACTGTAAAAGCACTACCACCTAAGCCAACAAGCGGGGAAACCCTTGTTAGATCCACACAGGCATGTTTTCCTCCTACCCATCCAAAGATCAGAATGTCGGCTGGTCGAAGGGTAGATCTCCCTTCCAACGGGTCAGTTAAGAAATCAACGGGTGCCTCTTTCTTAGCAGAAATACGAGCGCGCCTGAATATGTCAAAAAGGACATCCCTAACCAAATCAAGTCGGTATTTGAACCCCGGGAGCTCTCTATGTCACACCCTGACCGCGTAAAACAACAAATCGCGGCGGAATCGTCGGGGACTGTTGTAACAGAATCATTGTTTCAAAACACACGGAAATTTGAAGTTTCGTTTTATTAAACATTAAATATTTACATCGTCTGGAAATCTAAATAAACAATTTAAACGTAGTCTATCATTGTTATTAAGTCACTAAGGCCTCGTCCAGTCCTATGTGAGCATGCATCCTAGCAATCAACATCATTCAACAACACCTGAAACATATGTGAAAACAAAGTCAGCAAAGAAATGCTGGCGAGTACATAGGTTTTTGAGAGTGTCGGATTCATGGCTAGTTTACATGTTGCAATACTTAATTAAAAACCTTGTTTTGAAAAGTATTGTATTGCGACATAATTAACCAACTCAAATCAAGTTGGTTATAATTTATAAAATCTTGTAGCCATGATTCTTAACCCAAAACATTTATTTAATAAAATTCATTAATAAAACTCGTTAATAATTCTCGTTAATAAAACTCGTTAATAAATCTCGTTAATAAAACTCGTTAATAAATCTCGTTAATAAAACTCGTATGGTTTATATTATTTCGAAAACCTTGTTTGAGTGACATCGTTTTCAAAATCGTTTACCCAAGTGAACCAAATAACGCAACGGTATGTAATACGATGAAAACATATATATATATATATATATATATATATATATATAGGAAGTACCAGCGGCGTATCCACCATGCTTTCATCACATTACACCCGTCCCGTTATCTAAACACTAACCATAAACCAATCGTTTACCCAAATCGTTTAATTCGTTAAAAATCGCTTTAGTCGTTTAAATCATTCTCGTTTTAAATCGTGAAAACTACTTTTGATTGTCTCGCTAATAACATCCAAACCTTCGTAACTTGCCTATCGCTTCTCGCATTAATAAACCACCAAAGGGTAAATTAACAATCACAGATTCAGTCGTTACCCACCTAACCCACACATAACCATGGGTGCAGTCTGATAACGGGATTTGTCAGATCCTATGGTACCATAACCTAATACTGGTCGGTTCGGCCAAAACTAATGGATATTATTCGTTATGTAAATACAACCAACAAGTTTGTTTACTTTATCGAAATCGTTATTAATTTAATATAAACCATTTTAATCGTTTTTGAAACCATTGTTATAATATC
Source organism: Helianthus tuberosus (assembly GCA_030545235.1). Classification (NCBI taxonomy): domain Eukaryota; kingdom Viridiplantae; phylum Streptophyta; class Magnoliopsida; order Asterales; family Asteraceae; genus Helianthus; species Helianthus tuberosus. Next base: position 62,591,053 of record CM060385.1, on the reverse strand, counting down.
GAAAATCGTTTTGAAAACCATCGTTAAAACCTCGAAAACATTTAGCACATATGAGTCACCCCAAAACAATTGAAAACAGTAAAATAGGGGAACTATGTACTCACCTGAGAATGCTTAGAGGTCTTGGACAACAACCAAGCAAACTAGAGGGAGCACAGAATCAATCGGCAACCTAATAACTATATAAATAAACCGGACCTAAGTCGGAAGATCGGATAGGATGAGGTTTTATAAACCAAATGAGTATTGGAACTCATATGACATGGTTTAACAAATTCTACATTCTAAATCGAAACCTAACCTAAGTGCTTTCGACCCGTTGTGACCTATTAAGGTAGCTTACGCTACTTTAATGTGTCGTTCGTGCAAAGCGCGTTCTAGACGTCTAACTAGTCCAATGGCAAGTATTATATGCCTAAACATGTTTAAATATGTTACATAATCAGTTACGTGACAAAATTTTATGTTTCATATGCTTAATTACCAAATATGTATGAAAAGGGCATTTTGGTCATTTACCTAAGGCATATAAATTACCTATCATATAACTAATTAACCTAAGTGACCATAAGGTATAACCTTGGAAGGTTATTCCCTATACAACTATGGTCACTAAACATGCTTGGTCGGATCCTAATGATCGACCAAACGGGTTGTGTTCGAAAGTCTAAGCGGGTGTTTAGTCTTTTTTTTTTTGGGTAAAGGGTTACCTCGGTTAAATTTCATTCATCAACCAAAATAAAACAAGTGAGGAATAAAGTAAAACCTCAGTTCTCTAGAATGACATGCCATTACTAGAGTACACACACAAACCACGAAAATATCAAACACGCACAGAATGCACACAAGTCATACTTTGACAAACACGAACCAAAAAATGGTTACAGCAAAAAACACTCATAACTTAGCCGCATTCATCTTGATCCATAAGCAATTCTCTTGGTAAACTCCACTCTAGTAATACTTGAGTCACATGACTTGTTCTTTTAAACTTCATTGTGTGTAGTTTCATTCAAATGGTCATTAGAATCACCTCTATAAGTTGATCCGCATTCCTTGTTTTTGAAGAGAATAGCCTGTTATTCCGTTCCTGCCAAACAAAATAAGTGGATGCCGCCACCACTAACTTGGCAATGATGTGAGTAGCTCGGTTAGAATCCACATGCTGCATTAAGTGAACCATGATTTCCTCCCATGTATTTCCGATATTTCGCATACCCACTTTCTCCCGAACTCCATACCAAATTTTAGTTGCAAAATTTCATTCGAAAAAAAGGTGCTCATGAGAGTCCGATCCAGATGTACATAAGGAACAACACAAGAGATTGTAGTTTGCATTACCCGACGCACACCATTTGCTCATTATATCCTGAGTTTTTAGTTTCTTGCACATAATAAGCCACATAATAAATGAATGGCGAGGGATAGCCTGAGAAAACCACACCAACCGATTCCAAGGGACCTGTTCTTGCACTTGCCGAATGTCATTCCACATGCCATACGTACTATAATCCATATCATTACCCTCTCTGGAACGCCACATAATCCTATCCTGAGCATAGGAGTTTAACACTACCATAGGGAGATTTTGCAAAGCAGGAACTCTAGATATCCAAGAGTTCGGCCAAGCCCATTCGCCATTTAGGACCATGTCTGCAACCGTGCACCCCATACTGAAACCCGCATTAGATATCATTCGAGGTGTGATAAAAAGATTCAATGGACATAATGTATCCCATATATCGAACCACACAAAAGTATTAGCACAGTTACCCAACTTACTCCATACATGCTGTCGTATGATTGGCCGCAATTGTAACATCTTCCTCCAACCCCATGTGACATTATTCCGGATAGGCAAATCCCAAAAGCTTCTATCACGAATACGATACGAATGGATCCATTTAACCCATAAGGATTCCCTATGTGTTAGGAGACTCCAAATATGAGCAACCATAAGCGCGTTATTCATGTCAGAGATTCTCCGAATACCCAACCCACCTTCATTCTTAGGCAAACAAACGCGACTCCATTTCACCTTCGCCTTGCCCTTAATATTATTACCTTGAGTCCAAAGAAACTTTCGCATCCTATCTTCAGGATCCTGAACAATTCGTTTCGGTAATATAAACACGGAAGCCCAATAAATGTGCATAGAAGATAAGACAGATCTGATTAGTTGAAGCCGGCCAGCAACTGATAAACTTTTAGCTTTCCAATCAGTGATTCGAGCTTCCATATTTTCAACCAGCTTTTTACAATCACTATATATCAATCTAGACGAGATTAGAGGGACTCCCAGATACCGCACCGGAAGAACACCTTCCTCGAATTGCATTATATTACGGATTTGATCTTTAACATAATTCGGAACCCCACCAAAGAAGGCTGTACTCTTCGTCAAACTAGGCACCAACCCCGACATATCCTTAAATAAATTCAAGGACTCTAGAATAACCGCAGCTGAATTCGGATCACCACGAGCAAACAAGAATAAATCATCTGCAAAACATAAGTTAATAATCCTTTGCTTCTCACATTTATGATGGAATCTAAACTCAGCGTTTTCATCAACTTGGTTTTGAAGAATCAGAGTGAGGATCTCCATTACCAGAGTAAAAAGATATGGAGACATAGGGTCCCCCTGGCGTAAACCCCGTTTCCCCTTAAAATATCCATGTAGATTCCCATTTATAGCCAAAGAGAATGTAGTGGAAGTAACGCACACCATAACCCATTTGATCATTTTCTGGTGAAACCCAAATCCACGTAAAATATTCTCCAAGAATCCCCAATCAACCGTATCATATGCCTTTTGAATGTCAACTTTAAAAGCACATCTCGGTGGTCCATAGTTACGATGGTAATTATGCATTAATTCCTGTGTAAGCAGGATATTATCTGATATCTTTCTTCCCGGGATGAACGCGGACTGATTAATGTTGACAATATCTTCCAGGCCCTCCTTAATGCGAGACGTGATAATCTTACTAATACACTTATACAGAGTATTACAGCAAGATATAGGCCTATAATCAGTAACAGATGCGGGAGTCTTTACTTTCAGAATTAACGAAATCACCGTGTGGTTTAGCTGATTTAGAAGCTTGCCATTCTCGAAAAAATCTTGAATCGCTAAGCAGACATCCTTTCCAACCACATCCCAAGCCTTTTTAAAGAAAATAGATGTATAACCATCCGGACCTGGTGCCTTATTCCCCGGCAATAGAGAACATAGCTTTTTTAATTTCATCCTCAGTCACTGTGCGGACCATATTACTTGCTTTGGCCGAGGACAAAGTGCTTCGAAAAATATTTGGACTGGGACTATTAACCACCTGGCCTACACTCCCAAAAAAATTAGAAAAATGATCAACTAATACCTGGGCCACTGCTCCCCCTTCGTGTAATTGACCACCCGTATCACGAATTATGAATATTCGGCTCCGGTGATTTTTGGCTTTCACCACATTATGGAAGTATTTCGTGTTTGAATCCCCAAGGGTCAGCCAATCGACCTTCGATTTTTGTTGTAAGAAAAGCGCTTCATCATGAACTGCATCCTTGTATTTCTGAAGAAGTAAACTATGCTTAGCTAGCACATCATCATTAGCCGGATGTTGGTCCCTTAGAAGCTGACACTCATCCAGCTCCTTTCTTGCCATTTTCACATTTTCATGCAGGTTACCTTGTTGAAAAAACAACTTTCGTAAGGGGGTTTGTAGTAACTTGAGTTTCATGACAACTTGGTACATTCGAAATCCTGCAATGTCTTTACTCCAAACCTGATTGACTTCTTCCAAAAAACCATGCTTCTCGGCAATAAGATTCACGAATTTGAATGGTCTTGGTTTATCTTTAGAGACACTTGGTAGCTTCAGTATACATGGTGAATGGTCTGAGACCCGAAATGGATGGAAATACGCTCCAACATTCGGAAATTCAGTAACACAGCTCATATTACACATGATTCGATCCAGTTTTTTAAAGATAGCTCCACTTTGTTGCTGATTATTCGTCCATGTATAATGTAATCCCATGCTATTAACATCAAATACTTCTATGTTATCCACACACTCTTTAAACTCACGAGATCTGATATTATAAGTAGAAGCACTCGTACTCGTATCATCATGAAATAAGTAGGCATTAAAGTCCCCCATAATTACCCACGGTTTATCTTTCATAAATGAGCTATGACTACACAGATTGTGCCACAAATCCCGTCTATTTATATAGTGGTTATCCGCGTAAACAAAAGAACAAAATAACGACTTTTTGTCTAGTTTAAACATTACTTGGGTGTGTATCACCTAATCAGATTGCGAGAGAACCATAACATCAGCCATATTTGGATCCCACCTAAGCATGATATGAGTTCCTTTTCTACAGCAACTGGCATTCGTTGTCCAAAACCACGAGTTAAAGACCTTCTGACAAACCTTTGACACATTAGACGAGTCCACATGCGTCTCCATAATAGCGCATATCTGAACATGATTATCCACTACTACCTGCTGAACCTCCTTCTGTTTGAGGGAGCGGTTCAACCCCCTTATATTCCAGGAAGCAAGGCTACCCATGGGCACCCGCTGAACCAGGTGTGCTTGCACCCTCAGAATTCTTATCAATCTTATTTCCCATATACTTCGGAATCTCATCTAAGAGATTATCAACATCAGTATCATCGATCAGCACCTCATCCATGCTATGTGATTTTCCTTTTGATTTTAAAGTTCCTCCCGAATCAGCTCCCCCACTTGTTTTCTCCTCCAAATTATCAGCATCATTAGACAGAATATCAAATGGATTCGATGTTTGAATTCGGTTCAGGTTTGACCCCTGATTCCCTGGATTAGACTTTTGTTTTACGACCGGACAGTAGGTAAATTTAGGCTTTTGGTTCTTCATGTTCACACCCTGATTCTGAGTTCTTTTAGCTTTCAAAACGGGTTCCTGAAAGTCGTCCTTATTTCTACTGGTTACATCATTCTTATACTGAACAGGTTTCATCGGACATGAGGTATCTGTATGGCCAAATACACAGCATGAAGAGCATCTCATCGGTTCCCAGTCATAATCAATCCTTACCTCAACTTTTGCATGGCTGTTCCCCTCCAAAGATGGTATTGCAATAGTAATACTCTTCTGCAATTCTTTATCCGCATGAATCTCTACCAGAGCCCTTGCAAAACTGCTCCTACCCCACGATTCCGCACACATTGTCGCTGTATATGAATCCAGCATCTTCGGGTTACCTATCTTCGATGCCAACAAACTCAGTCCATCCTCTGTGAAAGCCGTCAAAGGTATGTCATGCATTTTTATCCAAACCGGCACCGTTTTGATATCTTGTTTCTCAACCGTGACATTCGGAGACCACTCATTCAGAATAATAGGAACATTCCTGATAGTCCACGGCCCATCTTCCATCAATTTATCCAATCCCTCTCTCATTTTAAATTTAAAGAAAAAGAATCCTTTTGCGTTCATCATAAGTCTCGACAGACCATATTTGACCCAATTGTTTTTCGCAAAGTAGTCTACTACCGGAAAGGCTAGCCGTTTACCCAAGCAGTAACCATACAGGGTGTTTTCATATCGTTCACTCACCTGCTTAACCGAAGAGATAGGAATAACAACGTCAGCTCCTTCAATAGTCTCATTGGATTCCATTGGTCTGAAGTTAACTTTGATTGGCTCCTTCTTTGACTTTACAATGTTAGCAAAAGATACAGGTTCCTTCACGATGTTGGTTGTTGCCGTAGGCATATCTCCAGAGAAAGCTCCACTATCAAGGTCAACCGGGTCCAGTTTTTCCGAGTTCTGGGTTCCATAATACGATACATTCTCTTGCAATACTCCATCTAAAGAAATCTCTGTAGGCTTCTGATTATTAAAGTTTGCAACCGAAATAGGTTGCACATATGGATTCACAACCGGTTTAGAGATTTTTGACAATCCATCCAGAATCGATACATCAGAAGTTGAATATAATCCCCTTTTCGGCATTAATGGGTTACCTTCTATGTTTGTTATCTTCAAACCAATCCCTCGAACAGGACTTGCACTAGCCTCCCCTTGTACCGGTGACGTACCCCCTTTATCAGGAACCTGTTGAACATCCCTATTCCTTCCCATGCAGTCCCAATGTTACGTAAACCAGACTATTCCAAGATGCCGAAATAAAACAGGAAAGATGAAAACCCTACTCCTTAAACCCTAACATCAATCTTTAGTCCATAAAATATTAAGATAACGTATCAATCTAGCTAAATTAATCTCAGTTAACCGCGATCAATAATCGTCAAATTAATACATCAGGATTTCGGATAAATGTCTAAGGCGGCGATTGAACGAAAAAAGAAGAACACAAACCCTAATTCAAATCGGTCACTAATGCTAACGAGTTCGTTATAGAATTTTGATAACTCAAAGTTCTAATCACAGACTGTTATGCATAAGATCACAAGAAAAACTAGGTTTGCAAGCAAGAACACGAAGATCGCCTAAGGAGAGAGAGAATAGGGTTTACCGCTTGACTTACGACTCTACATAAGCACTAATCTAAAACGTGACGAGCTAAACATGTCGAAAAATGTTTAACTAAGTTAGAAAATAGGTTTGGTATCAAAACAAACGGTTTTGATACCTATAAGTAGTTTGGCTACAAAATACGCAAGAATGCGCATTTTGGCCGAAACTACGACTCGTCACTACACCTAGATAACGTGGTAATCAGTAGGTATAGTCACTAGGGACTATAACCATCGTGATTACGCTCACGTTATGAAGTTCAAACGAACTTCGTATTGACCATAAACTGGTCAATGCAGAAAGTCAAACGCAGTTTGACTTTCAGACTCGAAAAGCGGGAAAAGAACAAAAGAATACTTACAAAAGGTCCCCGCAAGCTTTGATCCGATTTACCCTCAGGTTTGAAGTGTTCACTCCAACTTAGAGGGCCAAAATCAGATCAATGTGGGTTTTGCAAGTGAATGGGGGTAGCTATTTATAGGAAAACTAGAACCGTTAGGATCGTTCATCGTAAAACGAGCTTCGATCTCTTCCGTACACATGTGCCCATGGTTTTGTGAAACCATGGGAGCCCATACTTTCATTAAAACCATGTGCAAATGAGGGGAACAGCTGGAACAAGCTAGAATTTAGATTTTTCATTTTGGTCCCTGATGTGTGTAAAATGCAACATATAAATTACATCAAATGAGGCATAAAACTAACCCCTTTTTAGTACTAATGTTGGAAAAAGTGTGTTTTTGTCTTCCTTTTGTATTTTCAGGACCAAATGAGCTTAATTGAACAAAAGGAACAAATATACAGCCAAATCTTATATAAATACAAAGAAAGGGAATAAACGTGGCATGCCCGACCCCTCGACAACATCTCCCAAGGCAAAAAAACAAGAAGAAAGCTAAGCATGGGGCTGTGCCCAGCTGAGCATGGGGCTGTGCCCAGCTGAACACGGGGCGTGCCCAGCGGACTAACCCTTTTTATTTCTACACCATTATTTTTCTTTTTTTTTACCACCTACCCAAAATCCCCCTAGTTAACCCCTTTGAGCCTAAACCTTTTCATTTTTTAACCCAAACCAAACACCCTTTCACCCACCAAAACCTTTTTTATTTTTACCCCTTTGTTTTAGTAACAAGCTCGGTTTTTCGTTTGACTTAAAAAAAAATTATGTTTTGATGATGAAGCAAAAGAAATAAACAAACAAGTTCATCAAAAATAACTTTGTTTGAATAATAGCTTCATCAAAATAAAAATTGCAAAAATAAAAAGTCTTTCGAAAACCAACGCTAGTTACACTTTTTTGCCCTTTTCTACTAACCACTAACCCAAGCCTAACCCTTCACCCAAAAAGTCCTCTTGATATTTACAAAGGTATATAGTTAAAAAGGAGGAGGATTGATTGCTTGGAAAGCCTACGGTAGGAGTAAGTTCCATGCCGCTTTCGAGTGATTAACTAAAATACATCTTCGGCCGAGTGTTGAGTGATCCCCCATGAGGTATGTGAACTTGTATATAAATAGAATTTTAAAGAAACATGTTATGCCCTAATAAGTAATTTATCTTATGAAAAGTTTTAAATAAATCATGACGAATAGGATTGTAAATAAATAAAAATAAAACTAAATAAAGAATCTTGGAAATCCCGACACTCTATGACAAGCCCAAAAACCTTCTTCTCTACCAATTCCATTTGGGAGTGTAAAGCCACATTATAAAGAGTTTTGCTTGAGGACAAGCAAAGATTCAAGTGTGGGGGTATTTGATGTGTGTAAAATGTAACATATAAATTACATCAAATGAGGCATAAAACTAACCTCTTTTTAGTACTAATGTTGGAAAAAGTGTGTTTTTGTCTTCCTTTTGTATTTTCAGGACCAAATGAGCTTAATTGAACAAAAGGAACAAATATACAACCAAATCTTACATAAATACAAAGAAAGGGAATAAACGTGGCATGCCCGACCCCTTGACAACATCTCCCAAGGCAAAAAACAAGAAGAAAGCTGAGCATGGGGCTGTGCCCAGCTGAACACGGGGCGTGCCCAGCGGACACGGGGCCGTGCTCAGCGAGCACGGGGCCGTGTCCGGGGTGGTCAGCCCTAGCACAAAAGACAAACTTGTAGAAGCTTCTATTGCCCACCACGGGGCCGTGCCCAGCGGACACGGGGCCGTGGTCAACGCAAAGATACGCAGAATCTTGCCAAATCTGATAGTACAGATACGCTTTTGAGCACGGGGCCGTGCCCAGCGGACACGGGGGCGTGTGGAGCTAATAAAGACAAACTGTATTAATGAAGAAAGAGAAAAGGGTGGACACGGGGCCGTGTCCAGCGGACACGGGGCCGTGTCCAGGCTTCTGTACAGGCTATAAATAGGAGTGCTTGGCTCAAGCTCAAACCATCCCTTGGCACACCACCTCTCTCACACTTCACCCACCACCACCATAACACCATCATCCACCACCATTATCCATTGTCCATCATAGAGTGTGTGAGTCGTCTCGGGATCCAAGATTGATCGTAAGAGTTCTTGACAATCAAGGCCATGTTTGCCTAAGTCTCTTACATCACTTGGTGAAGACAAAGTGTCTAGTGTAATACTTTTTATTTTTAATCTTTTCGTACTTTTTAATTGGTTATGTATTAATGACTTTAATAACTAGTTTCTTATGTTGAAGGTGATTCTTCCTTATCGTTTGTCCGTGGTGTCTTGGCATTATTTTACTGTCTATATAAAATAAAAGATTTTCACCATTCATATCTCCACGGTCTATATGGAGGTATGTTGGCTACCTGGTCGGGGGTTAAGGGAACGGTTTGGTAAGAGTCTTGCCGTTGTTCAGCGTTTATTGATCCTGTAAGGGACCTGGGTCAAATTTAGTAGGACCTCCTTCAATACTTAACGGTATTGGATGGCGGGGGTCTAAACTCTTTGATCCCCTCATAAGTTAAACTACTATTAATACTATAACCCGGCTACTTAGGACTGTATCCTTGCTGACTCAGACTACTTAGCCGAGGGTAACGTCACCTTCAAAAGAGGGGCCTACCATAATTTTCATTAATAACTTAATTAATTATCTTTCAATAATCCGACCCTTTAGGATTGTATCCTTGCTGACTCAAACTTCTGGGTTGAGGGTAACGTCACCTTCAAAAGAGGGGCCTATTACAATACCTAAGATAATCTCTTAAAACAGTGCAAAAGTGCGGAAATAATCAAAGGTTACACTAAACACGAGTCGGAACCAAGTGACTCATCTTGTCTATCTGTTTTTATTTTTATTTTTATTTTCAGCATTTTAGTTAGTTTTTATTTTTCTAGTTTAAAACCTTTTTCTAACTTTTTGATTTGATTAGACGTTGAGGATAAACCGGTACTAAAAGCTCTTGTGTCCTTGGACGACCTCGGTATCTTACCAACACTATACTACGCTCACGATGGGTGCACTTGCCCATATGTGTGTTTAGTGTTAGTAAATATCGTGTTTTATAAATTTAAAATTTGGCTAAAAAAGTGTAAAAGGGCTTAAAATATACTTAAACTTATATATACACTTCACATGCATCAAGTTTTTGGCGCCGCTGCCGGGGACACAAGGATTTCAAGAAAGCTTAAAATCGACGGCCTAATCAGTTTTTCAAAACCTTTTTAAAACGCGCGCAAATTTTTCTGCATTTTAGTTTAGTTTTGCATTTACAGTAACCTGAACACGGGCCGTGCTCACTGAACATGGGGCCGTGCTGCACATTTTCATAAAACACCCAGTAACAGTAGCTTGAACACGGGCCGTGCTCACTGAACACGCCCCGTGCTCAACGAAATCAGTAACTTTAATTAAAACGCCCAGATACAGATTCTGTACACGGGGCCGTGTCCAGTCTCTGTTTCCGTTTTTAGTTTTGTTTTCTGATCTCGAGACTTAGTTGTGGTCTGCTGAGTGATTCTTATGGATCAATACTCAGGAGGTTACAACTACACCTATGAGGAGGATGATTATAGGAGTAACTATTGCACTAATTGTAGTAATCCGCACCCGGTTCAATATTGTCACTCATATCAACCATCCAATTCATACACCTACTATGAGGAACCCAGGTACGAGCCATCAACTTCATACACATCCTATGAAGACCAAAGGTATGAACCTCCTCCCTCATACTCATATTTTGATGAACCAAGCTATGAGCCTCCTTACTCATACTTTGAGGAACCAAGATATAAGCCACCACCTTCGTATGCTTATTATGAGAAACCATGGCGTGAACAACCCACCTCATATGAGTACTATGAAGAACAAAATTACGACCCTTATCCATCATATGCTTACAATGAAGAACAATGGTGTGAACCATCTACTTCATATGGGTATTATGAGGAACAAAGGATCGAACAACCGGATTCAAGCTTTGAAGATCCCAATCCTTTTTCTATAACCGAAGTGACCGATAGGATATTAGAACACCTTAGAGTTATCGATCACTATATAAAAGAATCTCGCGCAAGGGAAGAGGAGTCCCGCACAAGAGAAGAATTAAATAAAGAAAAGATAACTGAAAGTGTAAAAATGGAAGAACAAATAAGTGAAAAACCGACACATGAGTTAAACAACGAAAAAGGTGAGTCCAACAACGTTAACATACAAGAAGAGTCTAATTTTGAAGAAATTAATCTCTTATCACCTTCTTTTGAAAATCATTGTTTAGTTCCAACTCATGCTAAGTTTTTAAAAGAGTTAAACACTAACACTAAAATTGACGAAATGGTAAGTGTTAAGTTAACTAATGATCAAACCTCGCTAATAAAAGAAGACTCGTTTGAAATTAACATTACACCGGTTCCATGTTTCTTTCAAAATTCGTTTATTAGTAATGTCACAATCGATAAAGATCTTTGCGTTAACATAATGCCTAACTACATTTTCGAAAAATTAAGTATTAGTGATTTTTCTCCACTTCAAATACCCATTTTTCTATCCAATCGGAAGGTAATAAAATCAATCGGTGTAGTTGAGGATGTCTTGGTTCAAACAAATCAAATGGTAGTCCCCACCGACTTTGTCATCCTTGATGACGCTCCTCTAGTGTTGGGACGACCATTTGTAAAAACACACGAAGCTTTGAAAAACCGGAAGTACAACAATCTACCTTTTCAATTAGGGGCATTCAAAAAAAGTGTCGACCTTGAGCGATCAATGAAATATCCATTCGGCAATGACGACCCCCTAATTGAAGATGAGCCAGAACCACCTGATAAGGTGGGTCTAGCCAAGGACCCTTATAAACGTGGCGCACCACGGAGGCATTCCGCGGAACTATCCTTAGTTTTAGATTAGTTTAACTTTTATATTTTCTAGTTTAGTTTTAATTTTCAGGAATAAAACACACTCGGGATGGTGAAGGATACTAAGGGAAGCTTGAACCAACAACCCATGCACAAAAATAGAGCCTCCCGACAATTTTTCTTCATTACAGCAAGTTCAGCACGGGGTCGTGCTCACCCCAACACGCCCCGTGCCCGAGGTTCTGTAGAAAATGCCCAGTTCAGGTACCTGGACACTGGGCCGTGCTCAGCCAACACCACCCCGTGTTCAGCTACCCAGTACCATAAAATTTTGTTTTTAACCCACTTTTACACATTCAATCAACCTAAAAACTTATTTTTGGGACACATTGAGGACAATGTGTAATTTAAGTGTGGGGGGATGCTAAAACCTTGAATCTTGCAAGTCCTAATTACAAGCCTTACACAAAACTCTATTGGAACCGCTAATCACCCCAAATTTTTTTCAAAAATTTTCATTTTTTTTTTACTTGTCTAGGTTTAACTTGGGAATTTCAAATTCTAAAAAGGTTATATTTTTACAAATTTACAACCGATAGCGTCGTGATAAAAAAGAACCAACATAAGAAAATTATGAAAAGGCATGACAAGTTTAATTAAAATTTGATTATATATACTTGATCACATAAAAAACCCATTCCCACAAAAGTGAGTTTTGAGCCTTTATTGAGCATACAAATACATATCTTTAAATTAAATGCTCATTTTTCGTTTCTTGTGTGAATAGTCGCTTGGTTCCTACAACTCTAGAACTTGCCACGACAATACATTCCCGGTCCTTACCAACTTAAACCCGAGTAAGTAAATGATGGAGGCATTAGGACTAACCCTTTTTATTTCTACACCATTATTTTTCCTTTTTTTTTTACCACCTACCCAAAATCCCCCTAGTTAACCCCTTTGAGCCTAAACCTTTCATTTTTAACCCAAACCAAACACCCTTTCACCCACCAAAACCTTTTTATTTTTACCCCTTTGTTTTAGTAACAAGCTCGGTTTTTCGTTTGACTTAAAAAAAAATTATGTTTTGATGATGAAGCAAAAGAAATAAACAAACAAGTTCATCAAAAATAACTTTGTTTGAATAATAGCTTCATCAAAATAAAAATTGCAAAAATAAAAAGTCTTTCGAAAACCAACGCTTGTTACGCTTTTTCGCCCTTTTCTACTAACCACTAACCCAACCACCTACCTTTAACCCAAGCCTAACCCTTCTCCCAAAAAGTCCTCTTGATATTTACAAAGGTATATAGTTAAAAAGGAAGAGGATTGATTGCTTGGCAAGCCTATTGTAGGAGTAAGTTCCATGCCGCTTTCGAGTGATTCACTAAAATACATCTTCGGCCGAGTGTTGAGTGATCCCCCATGAGGTATGTGAACTTGTATATAAATAGAATTTTAAAGAAACATGTTATGCCCTAATAAGTAATTTATCTTATGAAAAGTTTTAAATAAATCATGACGAATAGGATTGTAAATAAATAAAAATAAAACTAAATAAAGAATCTTGGAAATCCCGACACTCTATGACAAGCCCAAAAACCTTCTTCTCTACCAATTCCATTTGGGAGTGTAAAGCCACATTATAAAGAGTTTTGCTTGAGGACAAGCAAATATTCAAGTGTGGGGGTATTTGATGTGTGTAAAATTCAACATATAAATTATATCAAATGAGGCATAAAACTAACCCCTTTTTAGTACTAATGTTGGAAAAAGTGTGTTTTTGTCTTCCTTTTGTATTTTCAGGACCAAATGAGCTTAATTGAACAAAAGGAACAAATATACAGCCAAATCTTACATAAATACAAAGATAGGGAATAAACGTGGCATGCCCGACCCCTTGACAACATCTCCCAAGGCAAAAAAACAAGAAGAAAACTGAGCATGGGGCTGTGCCCAGCTGAGCATGGGGCTGTGCCCAGCTGAACACGGGGCGTGCCCAGCGGACACGGGGCCGTGCTCAGCGAGCACGGGGCCGTGTCCGGGGTGGTCAGCCCTGGCACAAAAGACAAACCTGTAGAAGCTTCTATTGCCCACCACGGGGCCGTGCCCAGCGGACACGGGGCTGTGGTCAACGCAAAGATACGCAGAATCTATCCAAATCTGATAGTACAGATACGCTTTTGAGCACGGAAAGAGAAAAGGGTGGACACGGGGCTGTGTCCAGCGGACACGGGGCCGTGTCCAGGCTTCTGTACAGGCTATAAATAGGAGTGCTTGGCTCAAGCTCAAACCATCCCTTGGCACACCACTTCTCTCACACTTCACCCACCACCCACCACCACCATAACACCATCATCCACCACCATCATCCATTGTCCATCAGAGAGTGTGTGAGTCGTCTCGGGATCCAAGATTGATCGTAAGAGTTCTTGACAATCAAGGCCATGTTTGCCTAAGTCTCTTACATCACTTGGTGAAGACAAAGTGTCTAGTGTAATACTTTTTATTTTTAATCTTTTCGCACTTTTTAATTGATTATGTATTAATGACTTTAATAACTAGTTTCTTATGTTAAAGGTGATTCTTCCTTATCGTTTGTCCGTGGTGTCTTGGCATTATTTTAATGTCTATATAAAATAAAAGATTTTCACCATTCATATCTCCACGGTCTATATGGAGGTATGTTGGCTACCTGGTCGGGGGTTAAGGGAACGGTTCGGTAAGAGTCTTTCCGTTGTTCAGCGTTTAGAGATCCTGCAAGGGACCTGGGTCAAATTTAGTAGGACCTCCTTCAATACTTAACGGTATTGGATGGCGGGGGTCCAAACTCTTTGATCCCCTCATAAGTTAAACTACTATTAATACTATAACCCGGCTACTTAGGACTGTATCCTTGCTGACTCAGACTACTTAGCCGAGGGTAACGTCACCTTCAAAAGAGGGGCCTACCATAATTTGCATTAATAACTTAATTAATTATCTTTCAATAATCCGACCCTTTAGGGTTGTATCCTTGCTGACTCAAACTACTGGCTTGAGGGTAACGTCACCTTCAAAAGAGGGGCCTACTACAATAACTAAGATAATCTCTTAAAAGAGTGCAAAAGTGCGGAAATAATCAAAGGTTACACTAAACACGAGTCGGAACCAAGTGATTCATCTTGTCTATATGTTTTTACTTTTATTTTTATTTTCAGCATTTTAGTTAGTTTTTATTTTTCTAGTTTAAAACCTTTTTCTAACTTTTTGATTTGATTAGACGTTGAGGATAAACCCGTACTAAAAGCTCTTGTGTCCTTGGACGACCTCGGTATCTTACCAACACTATACTACGCTCACGATGGGTGTACTTGCCCATATGTGTGTTTAGTGTTAGTAAATATCGTGTTTTATAAATTTAAAACTTGGCTAAAAAAGTGTAAAAGGGCTTAAAATATACTTAAACTTATATATATACTTCACACGCATCAGTCCCTTCCTAAGATAACTATGGCAGAATGACAATTTTGGTCCCTGAACTTCAGAATCTTGCATTCCGGCTCCTTTTTGACACGTTTAAGCCCCGTTAACCTCATTTCAAAGATCTAAAATGAATTTAAAATATAGGGAACTCAAAAAATGCTCAAAAATATCTCAGATGTCGGTTCGTCTGGTCGTACGGTTGCGTTGTTCGGTTAATTACGACGAAACACGAACGAATGCGAAAAACGATCCAAATTACGCGACGAATGGAATTTTATCATGCCAATTACTAAAATAAAATATTTTAATGATTACATAAAGTTTTGGATGTCCGGATATATTCAGAACGCGAGATATGCGCGAAAATGCAAACTTATGCACTTTTTGACGCTTTTAGTCCCTATTGATCAATAAAGTTTGTTTTAGCATACCGAACCCCTCAAAGCCTATTTCTAAGCTATGTAAAGGATATTTAGGGTATGTTTAACTTATGATCAAGTTCCGGAATGTTCATTACAGTACGAATCGGCATACTTTCACTGTTTGTCGAAATTACTCCCTGTAAGCGAATAAACTTGATTTCGACACACCAAACCCTCCAAAACTTATTTCTGAGTTATGTAAAGGTTATTTAAGGTATGTTAAGCCTATGTCACTATTCCGGAGTGTTTTTCGCATTAAACTGATTACGTTTACGCACCAGTTCGCGTATAACTTTCCAGAAAGTGATTTAGAGCTCGAAATCGAACAAGAATTGATATGTGCAAATGATACACATATTTATACAAATCCCAAGTATGAAATACAATATTTCGTTTATTTGGTATTTGTTTGATGGTTGTGGAGGTACAGATGTCACAGTCTCCCCTATTTCAGGAAATTTCATCCCGAAATTTATTTAGAGGAAACTTGTGAGAGCTTGAAACATGAAGTCGAAAAGATAAAACAACACTGGTTAGAGTTCCGAAGTTCTAGTAACTTTAAATAACATTATTCTTGCAATGTAAGAGGGACACTTATATACAAGTATATGAAGCGCCATTGGTGCGTCCACCGTACCTCTATTACATTGTTCACGTTTTGTTATTGTTGTCACTATTGGTTCTTACACATGATAAATCTTACTGTGGTTTCCGTGCACTGAATTTTTATAATTATGTACACGTCCATAATTACGTAATTCCTTGCATAGTCCACATAGTGCATTTGATAATGTGTAGGGGAAAACCAAATGAATGAACCTGTGATGAGTGTGACTGGACCACCATAGGGTCCTTTCAGCTGTATCATCACATGTCACTCTTAACCAGATTCTGAATCAATCTTTAACTAGACCACTCAAGGGGTCTCCTTCGAATCATGGAATGGTACTATATATTCCAAGGGTCTTAACTACCACGTAGAAACCCATTAAGGATTTAGGGTAGTACCTTTTTGAATATCCTACTATGAATCCCTCATATGAAGATATGGAAGATTCTACGAGGATTTGAATAACGAGAATCGGATCACATAATAAAAGAGAACACATAATCGCATTAATCGTTTAACTTGACCTTTAATTTGTTATCTTTGGACACGGGTATTTAAAGCATACCAGGAATCCAATCCGTAGATTTCATTTGGCACTTTAAATATTTTCAAGAATCTAACTATGAAGATAGGAAGATCTTAATAGGAATTCGGTTTGTCCTTATTGAGTTGTAATGTACATATTAAGGTGTACAAGGAATCCAATCAGGGCTCCGATTTGGTCGATAATCATCCACAAGGATTCTTAAAATAGAGCAACCCATCGCCCTTTCGTTTCGAGTTTAAGGTCGAGTTGAAGTGGTAGCTCATATTTCAATAAGCCTTCGTTTACACAAAATCGTTGTGCTTGAAGGACACGAGATTGAATATCAGATAGAGTTTGAACAGAATGAAGCTTGACTTGCTCCTTTCGACCAAGCGCATCGGCTACGACATTCGCCTTACCAGAAAGGTAGCGAATCTCGAAATCGTAATCGTTCAAGAGCTCAACCCATTGTCGATGCCTCATGTTCAGCTCCTTCTGATTAAGAAAGTGCTGGAGACTTTGTGGTCTTGTGAAAACCACACACTTCGTTCCATAGAGGTAGTGTCGCCAGATTTTGAGAGCAAATACCACAACACCTAACTCAAGATCATGAGTTGTGTAGTTCTTCTCGTGAACTTTCAACTGTCTTGACGCATATGCTATGGCTTTACCTCATTGCATAAGAACACAACTAAGGCCTAGATTCGACGCGTCACAAAAGACAACGAAATCATCGTTTCCATTGGACAAGGACAAAACAGGAGCATCACATAGCTTCTGTTTCAGCGTTTGGAACGCTTCTTCTTGCTTAGATCCCCACTCCAAAGGCTTATTCTTCTGAGTCAAAGCAGTGAGTGGCACCGCGATCTTCAAGGAGTTTGAAATAAAACGACGATAATAACCAGCGAGACCAAGAAAAGAACGAATTTCTGTAGGTGTCGTTGGTGTATTCCAATCCTTAATTGCAGCAAACTTGGATGGATCCACATGAATACTCTGCTCGTTGACTATATGACCCAAAAACTGAACTTCTTTAAGCCAAAATTCATACTTGGAGAATTTAGCAAAAAGTTGTTCCTTCCTCAGGAGTTCTAAAGTCAAATGAAGGTGTTGCTCGTGATCGGCTCGAGACTTCGAATAATCAAGGATATCGTCGATGAACACAAAAATGAACTTATCTAAATAAGGTTTACAGACCCTATTCATTAAGTCCATGAAGATAGCTGGGGCATTCGTCAAACCAAAAGGCATGACAGTGAACTCGTAATGCCCTTATCTTGTGCGGAAAGCAGTCTTGGGAATATCTTCTTCGAATACACGAAGCTGATGATACCCAGAACGCAGATCGATCTTGGAAAAATTGGTAGCACCCTGCAGTTGATCAAAGAGATCATCGATTCGAGGTAGGGGATATCGATCCTTGATGGTAAGCTTATTAAGCTTACGATAATCGATACACATTCAAAAAGATCCATCTTTCTTCTTCACAAAGAGGACAGGAGCTCCCCTAGGGTGAATAATTTGATCGGATGAATCCTTTATCAGATAACTCTTGAAGCTGTTTCGATAATTCTTGCATCTCAGACGGTGCAAGACGATAAGGTGCTTTCGCAATTGGGTTGGCATTGGGTACAAGGTCAAAATGAAACTCGACTTGACGAACTGGAGGCAAACCAGGCAGTTCATCAGGAAACACCTCTGGATAATCCCGAATAATCAGAATATCCTGAATACTCTTGCTCTTGCCTTTCTCGTCGGTGACATGTGCCAGAAAAGCAACATATCCTTTTCGTAATTAACTTTGGGCCTTCGTACACTACATGAGCTTCAATCCACCAGAAGGTTTCTCGCCACGAACTTCCAGAACATCGCCAGACGAAAGAGGAATGCGAACAATCTTATCGAAACAAATCACCTCAACATGATGTTTGGTTAACCAATCCATCCCTATGATAATGTTGAAACTCCCAAGTTGCATCGGTGTGAGGTCAAAAGGAAAAAGATGATTACTCAAATTGCCACTTCGTTTCTTAGAATGAAACGAGCACTTAGAATTTTCGAGGGAATCATGAGCGATCGTATGAACGAGAGAACTACAAATACGGTTCTTTGGTGTAGGTATCGTAGGGGTATGCCATACACACATACAACTATATTTGTACATCAGAATTGCAAAATAAAGATTTATTTATAAACAAAATCGATTGTTTCTGAGTTCAAAGGAAAACATTAGAAACATAAACATAAGATTCGGATTATTCAAAGCAGCAGCTTCTTCTAATCGGCCAAATGCTCATCCGTGGGTTGGATTTCCATTGAAAATCTTTGGGTATCTGTCCCTGACATAACCCGTCTCGCCATAGGTGTAGCAAATACCAGGAGGAAAATGAGCCTGTGCTGGATCTGCTTGAAATTGAACTGGGTTCTGAAAAGCTTGGTTTAGCACAGTGACTGAACAACAGTCTCGTGCCAAATGACCAATGAGTCCACAGTTGAAACATTTCCGACATTTGACACTGGCATAGTGGTGGAGGTTACACTGATTGCACAGAGGAGCAGTTCCTAAGTACGGCTTCTTGGCTGGTGGTGCTGCCACCTGGCTAGGTTTTGCTTGATTTGGTGTAACGGCTACGGGATCCTTTGGAGCTTTACGCTTATTTGACTTTTTTGATGGTTCGGCTTCTGCTTCTTTCGATGCTTCTTGGGTGGCTTCATTATTGAGACGAGACATGGCGATACCTAGATCCACAGTCTTCAGGATTACTTCGCCTATTCGCCGGGCAAATTTGGCAGTTTGCTCGGACCTTTGAATGTCGTTGCGATGAAGAGACATTCTAGAGGAAATGAAAGACATAGGAGAAAACAAGTGAAATGTTATCGGATAATTAAAACAGAACAACAACGCATAGAAATTGCGATCATTTGTTTGTTACCTAAGGCAAACAAATCTGACGGTGATTAATCAAAGTAAACGGGTCATATTAATGTATCACTGAAGACATGCTCGCCTATAAGTGAACACTCACCCCAAGAGTTCCCAGGTAAGAGTGACTGGTCCGATACTGCGGATTTGTACGAACACTCTAGCCTTAGACAGAAAACTCAGGGTACAGGCATTCACCCTTCCAGTTTGCACGTGTTCACATTATAAGACCCAAACTTTGACGAGATTTTGAAAACTTAGAGGGTTCAAAACCTAGTAATCAATCATCCTAGAACAGATGATTGGTTTTCGAAACGGATTAAAAATTTGTGTTCTTGTTGTGGTTGTAATCTAAGGATAGGTGACGGTATTGTTTTAAGATCTAAACACACGGAAATTTGAAGTTTCATTTTATTAAAAATTAAATATTTACATCGTCTGGAAATCTAAATAAACAATTTAAACGTAGTCTATCATTGTTATTAAGTCACTAAGGCCTCATCCAGTCCTATGTGAGCATGCATCCTAGCAATCAACATCATTCAACAACACCTGAAACATATGTGAAAACAAAGTCAGCAAAGAAATGCTGGCGAGTACATAGGTTTTTTAGAGTGTCGGATTCATGGCTAGTTTACATGTTGCAATACTTAATTAAAAACCTTGTTTTGAAAAGTATTGTATTGCGACATAATTAACCAACTCAAATCAAGTTGGTTATAATTTATAAAATCTCGTAGCCATGATTCTTAACCCAAAACATTTATTTAATAAAATTCATTGATAAAACTCGTTAATAATTCTCGTTAATAAAACTCGTTAATAAATCTCGTTAATAAAACTCGTTAATAAATCTCGTTAATAAAACTCGTTAATAAATCTCGTTAATAAAACTCGTTAATAAATCTCGTAAATAAAACCCGTATGGTTTATATTATTTCGAAAACCTTGTTTGTGTGACATCGTTTCAAAATCGTTTACCCAAGTGAACCAAATAACGCCACGGTATGTAATACGATGAAAACATATATATATAGGAAGTACCAGCGGCGTATCCACCATGCTTTCATCACATTACACCCGTCCCATTATCTAAACACTAACCATAAACCAATCGTTTACCCAAATCGTTTAATTCGTTAAAAATCGCTTTAGTCGTTTAAATCATTCTCGTTTTAAATCGTGAAAACTACTTTTGATTGTCTCGCTAATAACATCCAAACCTTCGCAACTAGCCTATAGCTTCTCGCATTAATAAACCACCAAAGGGTAAATTAACAATCACAGATTCAGTCGTTACCCACCTAACCCACACATAACCATGGGTGCAGTCTGATAACGGGATTTGTCAGATCCTATGGTACCATAACCTAATACTGGTCGGTTAGGCCAAAACTAATGGATATTATTCGTTATGTAAATACAACCAACAAGTTTGTTTACTTTATCGAAATCGTTATTAATTTAATATAAACCATTTTAATCGTTTTTGAAACCATTGTTATAATATCGAAAATCGTTTTGAAAACCATCGTTAAAACCTCAAAAACATTTAGCACATATGAATCACCCCAAAACAATTGAAAACAGTAAAATAGGGGAACTATGTACTCACCTAAGAATGCTTAGAGGTCTTGGACAACAACCAAGCAAGCTAGAGGGAGCACGGAATCAATCAGCAACCTAATAACTATATAAATAAACCGGACCTAAGTCGGAAGATCGGATAGGATGAGGTTTTGTAAACCAAATGAGTATTGGAACTCATATGACATGGTTTAACAAAGTCTACATTCTAAATCGAAACCTAACCTAAGTGCTTTCGACCCATTGTGACCTATTAAGGTAGCTTACGCTACTTTAACGTGTCGTTCGCGCAAAGCGCGTTCGAGACGTCTAACTAGTCCTATGACAAGTATTATATGCCTAAACATGTTTAAATATGTTACATAATCAGTTACGTGACAAAATTTTATGTTTCATATGCTTAATTACCAATTATGTATGAAAAGGGCATTTTGGTCATTTACCTAAGGCATATAAATTACCTATCATACAACTAGTTAACCTACGTGACCATAAGGAATAACCTTGGAAGGTTATTCCCTATACAACTATGGTCACTAAACATGCTTGGTCGGATCCTAATGATCGACCAAACGGGTCGTGTTCGAAAGTCTAAGCGGGTGTTTAGTCCGCTTGACATACGACTCTACACAAGCACTAATCTAAAAAGTGACGAGCTAAACATGTCGAAACATGTTTACCTAAGTTATAAAATAGGTTTGGTATCAAAACAAACGGTTTTGATACCTATAAGTAGTTTGGTTACAAAATACGCAAGAATGCGCATTTTGGCCGAAACTACGACTCGTCACTACACCTAGATAGCGTGGTAATCAGTAGGTATAGTCACTAGGGACTATAACCATCGTGATTACGCTCACGTTATGAAGTTCAAACAAACTTCGCATTGACCGTAAACTGGTCAATGCAGAAAGTCAAACACAGTTTGACTTTCAGACTCGAAAAGCGATAACAGAACGAAAGAATACTTACAAAAGGTCCCCGCAAGCTTTGATCCGATTTACCCTCAAGTATGAAGTGTTCACTCCAACTTAGAGGGCCAAAATCAGATCAACGTGGGTTTTGCAAGTGAATGGGGGTAGCTATTTATAGGAAAACTAGAACCGTTAGGATCGTTCATCGTAAAACGAGCTTCGATCTCATCCGTACACATGTGCCCATGGTTTTGTGAAACCATGGGAGCCCA
Source organism: Helianthus tuberosus (assembly GCA_030545235.1). Classification (NCBI taxonomy): domain Eukaryota; kingdom Viridiplantae; phylum Streptophyta; class Magnoliopsida; order Asterales; family Asteraceae; genus Helianthus; species Helianthus tuberosus. Next base: position 62,568,517 of record CM060385.1, on the reverse strand, counting down.
TAGTTACATTAATACCATGTGCAAATGAGGGGAACAGCTGGAACAAGCTGGAATTTAGATTTTTCATTTTGGTCCCTTCCTAAGATAACTATGGCAGAATGACAATTTTGGTCCCTGAACTTCAGAATCTTGCATTTTGGCTCATTTTTGACACGTTTAAGCCCCGTTAACATCATTTCAAAGATCTAAAATGAATTTAAACTATAGGGAACTCAAAACATGCTCAAAAATATCTCGGATGTCGGTTCGTTTGGTCGTACGGTTGCGTTGTTCGGTTAATTACGACGAAACACGAACGAATGCGAATAACGATCCAAATTACGCGACGAATGGAATTTTATCATGCCAATCACTAAAATAAAATATTTTAATGATTACATAAAGTTTTGGATGTCCGGATATATTCAGAACGCGAGATATGCGCGAAAATGCAAACTTATGCACTTTTTGATGCTTTTAGTCCCTATTGATCAATAAAGTTTGTTTTAGCATACCGAACCCATCAAAGCCTATTTCTAAGCTATGTAAAGGATATTTAGGGTATGTTTAACTTATGATCAAGTTCCGGAATGTTCGTTACAGTACGAATCGGCATACTTTCACAGTTTGTCGAAATTAGTCCCTGTAAGCGAATAAACTTGATTTCGACACACCAAACCCTCCAAAACTTATTTCTAAGTTATGTAAAGGTTATTTAAGGTATGTTAAGCCTATTTCACTATTCCGGAGTGTTCGTCGCATTAAACTGATTACGTTTACGCACCAGTTCGCGTATAACTTTCCAGAAAGTGATTTAGAGCTCGAAATCGAACAAGAATTGATATGTGCAAATGATACACATATTTATACAAATCCCAAGTATGAAATACAATATTTCGTTGATTTGGTATTTGTTTGATGGTCATGGAGGCACAGATGTCACACTCTACAATGAACTACATGCTCCCTAAAAGAATCCAAACACGCCTTATGACAAACAGGGCATACCTCATCAATTGGGAATAAAGGAATCATGAGGCGATACTTAAGGATAGTACAATACTCCACCAGCGACATATGATGGGCTAACCCATCTGTAGGTATAGAAAGAAGAAAATCTTGTGCATGTGGTGCTCGTAGACACTCAAAAACGACTTTTTGTCTAATAGTTGTCACACCCCAAAAACGTCGCAGCGGAATATAAAACGTAGTGGTGACGGAAGTTGGTGCCCATTTATATCTTGTTGATCGATGCATTTAATTGTTGGACATTTTAATTTATTTTGAACATAAGTTATTTAAACGTTACGTTTTACGACATGACCACATAGTTAAGTTGTCTTTATCCTCACGGATCTTATTACATGCATCCCAGAAAGTTTAAAAGTTGTCCAACATTTTCAAACAAACAACATGCATCATTCAAACACAAGATACGCCATGATTCCTGAAGCCAAACTCAAGTACCTGTAGAACACGTTAAAAATCAAGTGTCAACACAAAGGAATGTGAGTTCACATATTCACTTACAACCAATTTTATTCCAAGGAAAACTTTCTGATTATGTGCTTATTTGAAAACATCCATATAAATTTTAGAAAGTCCATTTTACTTCCTTAATAAAATCCATGGGTCTTCTGTCGGTTCATCAATCCGACAACTGTAATATATATATTGCCCAGGTTTTGTATATTAAATTATTGCGTCAACTTTCAGACTCGTATGTTAGCTAGACGATACGAACTATATATTAACCATGCAGGGATAATCAAAGCTAGACAATAAACAGAACATCAATTCGTCGTTTGACTTGACGCGGGGCGACCGGTCACGACGGGGTTGTCAACCCGATAGATCTACCAACAATTCATCGCGTGCAATACTTAAATGATTAAACGACATCATGGACGCAGGGTCCTCTTGAAGGACAATATGATGTCTGCCTCACGTACAATATATATATCCTACTAATATGACAATTTAATACACGACTTTGTACGAATTCCCCTTACTCACCATTATATGAGACCCAGTCAAGAATTCGTCCCCAACTATACGGTTATGTTTCACTTACGAAATACCGTACTTTCAATATTCATTCATCAAAAACGTTTTACTCTGAAACGTATGACTTATCAAATCTCATATATTTTCAACGAAAATATATTTTTTTATATTAAAAGGTATTTTTATTTTAAAAACATTATTAAACCCTTTTATTGACGTGTTCTACCCCCAAAATATATACAAAGCAGTAAAAAGAGGGGTTTAGTGACACTCACCTTTGGGTGCGTATTTTTAAATAGCGTAATCCCAGTGATTGATTTCTACACATCCTATCATATATATATAGGAACGATTTTAAATCAACATACATAGCACAAAATCCTAAGTTTCTCCGTTTCTTAGAATTATCACATAACTCTGAGATTTTCTCGAAAAGTTATCATTTTTGATTATGTTGGCACGTTATATATATATATATATATATATATATATATATATATATATATATATATATATATATTATGATTTTGCGACTTGAACGATTTTATGGGTGACCATTATTGTGTAAATCTGTTAACTCTCCCGTTTATACGCAATATATCTACGATTTGCGCGTCGTAATATATATATACATAAACATTCACATAATTTATCATCGAAATACACGAAATCTTGTTAACTTATCCATTTTGTCATTTTTAAAGCAAATGTACATAAAATTCCTCATATGTATCAAATTTCATGCTCGACAACAAGTTACACATTTAACACAATTTTTACCGTTTCTACCGCACAAAACGTACAAGCATACATGCGTAAGTTAGATTTCTAACATCATGTTAAAAATTTAAAATATTTTCATATTATTGTGTTTAAATCACATAACACATTTTAACACATAAGGTTTACCCAAAATTTTACCCATACTAGTGTATATTGAAAAATGCGTATTTTAGCGATTCGGTAACGTTTTTGGGCGTCGGAAGTCATGTACGACCAACCAAACACCAAGTAAACCTAAAATTAGTTAAATAATTGTTTTTAAACTAAAAACATTAGTTTATTTACTGATCTAAATCAGTTTTACAAAACTCACTCGAAAAGTCGATTTTTGACCGTTTTAACGCATAGTTTTGCGTTAAACGTTACTATAACCATTCCAACTCGAAACGATTTGATATTTTAACACAATACATGTTATTTAATGATTAAAATAATGGTTATAATCAGATTAGTGCAGTTTTTCTATAAGTCACATAAATCATGTGATTTCACGTATTTTACAACTTTTTATGCACCATGTACAACATGCAAAGCTAGCAAACATTATGACAAAGTTACAAGTCACTAAACACTTTAAAATAACTTTATTTTAGTGTTTATAATTGGCTCATAACTGATTTTTACTAAATCATACTCAAACCATCTTTATAAGATCATATATCTCCATGCATGATCTAGTTAGTGCATCTAGTATACCCATATCATAACATTTTCATCTAACATGACCTTAAATGCATCAAAGACCATATTTATGTCATGTTTATGTAAATCAAAACATATCCATTTCATTATCACCAAATCATTTCACATAAATACAAACATTCCTTCATTTAAGTGCATGTGACAAAAACCTACATACATGTATACATATATACATACATAGGACACATATACACACACATATTCTTCCAAAAATTCACTTTATATCATATTCACTTCATATCACAAAACCCTTTTAGAACCTTCTTTTATGACACCCTTTTAACACATGCATGTAACTATCTTTCAAGAATCAACTCAAATCAATCAAAGATCATTTAACAAATTCAAAACACAACTAAATACACACATTCTCTCATATTTTCGGCCATACTTACACACATATGTACACTCACTTTTACTTTGATTAAAACCTCATTCTTTGTTAAATACAAGTTTGTGATTTATTCCTAGTTCAAGAGAAACCATCTAACATCTCCATCATCACTATGAATCAAGAACATGATTTAAAAACAAGGTTATACCTTCAAGATTTTTAGATAGGTTTTTGAGAATAGATGAGAATATGAAGGTTGTTCTTGCTTGAAATCACTTCCAAACACCTTTTTTAGCTTGAAATCACCTTGAAAAGCTCTTGAATCATCATGAAATGTTTAAAATTTTTGAAAGTGTGAGTGTATAGGGGGGTTTCGGCCGAGATTTTTAGAGAGAGAGAGAGAGAGAGTTTGAGTGTTGCTTTGATTATGATCTTGAAATGTGTAAGATATTGGAAAGGTTTGAAAGCTTAATCATCATTCTCATATTCCCATGTCCAACAAGTGGCAACATCAAGAGAGAGGTGGCCTCCAAGGGCGCCACCTTGTCCTCTCTCTCTCTCCTAATACACACATAAATCTTGTATATATATACATATATATGTAGTTTAATGAATAAAATAGGTATTTTACTGGATACCGGGTATTTTATCTAGCGTTTTAATCCCGTTTTAGTGCGTTTTAAATTATTTTTATCATTCTATAAAAATAATCACTAAAAATTATTACTGAAATGATTACCAGTTGCCTTGACTGGCTGCGTTGACAGTATATTATTTAATTCGCGCAGTATTGCACAGTACGCGCTCAAACTCGAAAAATAGAGTTTCTTAGCGTTTTAAATTATTTTTCCACATGAAAATGATTAAAATATTTATTCTAATCATAACAGACTATTTTTAGGATTTTGACACTGATCGGGTGGTCACCGACGTTCGTTTCACATTTTAACCGTTACGCGATAAGCGTTTATCTTACCGTTGCCAACATAATTTTTATCAAAGTTTAATTTTACCAGCACATTAAATTCCACATATAAATATCATAACCAGTCAAATATAGCCCTGTTACCTATTCACAACACGTGTTACAATCGTACGGTACGGCCTGAAAAGCCGGGTGTCACAACGGTCAAGTCAAACTGTACTTTGATGTCGTGGACAATTTTACTAAAAAGAGCACTCGCCAATGCATGTTGGTTTTTAGGGGGCAGTGTCCTTATTAGTAAAACCGCTGAAGTCAAAGATTGGAATCGTATCCCGAAAACAAGGCAAAACACAAACATAATCAGAATCCATACCACATATGCCACCCTCTCTTAAGATGTGGTCCTGTAGCACCCACGATTGGGCCCTCAACGCCACAAAAGCATAAGATGAGGCCTCTACAGCCAAATACAACCCCAAACGCCCAAACCTAATAGATAAGGAAGCAAGTCGCCACTAGAAGTCTCCAACGAAAGGACCTACACAAACCACCAATTCCTTAATCGCCTCACGCAAACCTTTGTTAAAATAAAAAAAAATCAATATGTTAAATGAGCGTTTTCGTTAATGAACTAAACTCGATTCGACTTTATACGACTAAACATGTTAAAATAATTTTTTTACGATAAACTTTAATATGTTAAATGAAACTTTCCATTGATCAACTAGGTTCGATTCAAGTTTATTTGACCAAATTAGACATTAAAATTCGGATTAGAATTCAAAATATTAAAATAAATTATTGTATGGAGTCTATGCATGATCAAAATATTAAACTAAATTAATGAAAAATGTTAAATGAGTGTTTTCATTGATCAGCTAAACTCGATTCGACTTTATTTGACCAAACATGTTAAAAAAGTTACGTACGATAAACTTTAACATGCTAAATGAAACTTTGCATTGATCAACTTGGTAGATTCAACTTTATTTATTTGACCAAATTATATATTGAATTTCGGATTAAAGTTCTAAATATTAAAATAAAAAAATTAATATGTTAAATGAGTGTTTGCGTTGATGAACTAAACTCGATTCGACTTTATACGATTAAACACGTTAAAATAAGTTTTTTTTTACGATAAACTTTGACATGCTAAATAAAACTTTTCATTGATCAACTAGGTTCTATTCAAGTTTATTTGACCAAATTACATATTAAATTTCATATTAGAGTTCAAAATATTAAAATAAAGTTTTGTATGGAGTCTATGTTGGATCAAAATACTAAAATAAATAAATTTAACATGTTAAATAAGGGTTTGCATTGATCAACTAAACTCGATTCGACTTTATTTGATCAAACATGTTAAAACAAGTTTCGTACGATAAACTTTTGCATGCTAAATGAAACTTTGCATTGAATAACTTGGTCGATTCAAATTTATTTTATTTGACCAAATTATATATTGAATTTCAGATTAAAGTTCTAAATATTAAAATAAAAAAAATTTAATATGTTAAATGTGTGTTTGCGTTGATGAACTAAACTTGATACGAATTTATACGACTAAACACGTTAAAATAAGTTTTTTTACGATAAACTTTAATATATATTCAAGTTTATTTGACCAAATTACACATTAAATTTCAGATTAGAGTTCAAAATATTAAAATAAAGTTTTGTATGGAGTCTATGCTAGATCAAAATACTAAAATAAATAAATTTAACATGTTAAATAAGGGTTTGCATTGATCAAGTAAACTCGATTCTACTTTATTTGACCAAAGATGTTAAACTCAGTATTGTACGATAATCTTTAACATGCTAAATAAACTTTGAATTGATCAACTAGGTTTGATTCAACTTTCTTTGACCAAATTATATATGGAATTTCAAATTAGAGTGTAAATATTAAAACAAAGTTTTGTATGAAGTCTATGCGGACCCAGAATATGAAAATAAATAAATTTAACATGTTAAATAAGCAAGTTTGCATTGATCAACAAAACTAGATTCAAATTTATTTGACGAAACATGTTAAAATAAGTTTTGTACGATAAACTTTAACATGTTTAATGAGAGTTTGTGTTGATCATCTAGGTTCGATTCAACTTTATTCGATCAAATTATATCGAATTTCGGATTAGAGTTCAAAATATTAAAATAAAGTTTTTTTGTGATGATGAATTTGGTAGGTTTAAGGCGTTTGTGTTGCAGGAAAAAGGAAATAAAGTGTATGCAGACTCAAAATAGTTAATAAATAAATTTAACATGTTAAATAAAACTATTAGCCCAGATTATAGAAGAGCATGTTGTAAGCAATGCAAGCAATCATTTGCATACAACATAGGTTCAAAAGTTGGTGGAACCAGCCACCTGAGACGCCATATTCCTAAAGGCGGTTGCCCCGTTGTGCTTCGAAACCAACAACAGGACCCAATGACACCACTCAGTGTGCCTTCGGATAGCCAACGACTCTGCTGGTCCTCCACCTAAACGACGACACCAAACCTCCAACCACTGATTTGGAAAAACGGACAAAGAACCCAATTCAAATGAATACTACTGGAAATTCTAGTGATATTTAGAATCCACATAAGTATAACAAGAAATGTTACATACAAGAAGATTTTCATACACATACACCAAATTAATGAATAATAGTGCTAGTAAAGAGGAGGTTTTGGTCAAACCATCATGATTTAAAATCTTAAGGTTTTATAATGCCAAAGTTGTGACACCTGTGTCACTTCAATCATCAAAAAAATACCAAACCAATGAAATATTATATTTCATACTTGGGATTTGTGTAAATATGTGTATCGTTTGCACATATCAATTCTTGTTCGATTTCGAGCTCTAAATCGCTTTCTGGAATGTTACACGCGAACTGATGCGTAAACATAATCAGTTTAACGTGAAAAACACTCTGGAATAGTGACATAGGCTTAACATACCTCAAACAACCCTTACATAACTTAGAAATAAGTTTTGGGTGGTTTGGTGTGCCGAAATCAAGTTTATTCGCTTACAGGGACTAATTTTGACAAACTGTGAAAGTATGCTGATTCGTACTGTAACGAACATTCCGGAACTTGATCATAAGTTAAATATTCCCTAAATATCCTTTACATAGCTTAGAAATAGGCTTTAAGGTGTTTGGTGCGCAAAAATAAACTTTCTTGATCAATAGGGACTAAAAGCGTCAAAAAGTGCATAAGTTTGCATTTTCGCCCATATCTTACGTTCTGAATACATCCGGACACCTAAAAATTTATGTAATCATTAAAATATTATATTTTAGTGATTGGCATGATACAATTCCATTCGTCGCTCAATTTGGATCGTTTTTGCGTTCGTTACGACTTCCGTCGTAATTAACCGAACAACGCGACCGTACGACCAAACGAACCGACATCCGAGATATTATTGAGCACATTTCATGTTCCCTATACTTTAACTTCATTTTAGAGCCTTGAAATGAGGTTAACGGGGCTTAAACGTGCCAAAACGCATCGAAAATCAAGTTTGGAGATGTAGGGGCCTGTTCTGCCATTTGTTGAAAGTTCCTGCCAGCAAGCCATGTCCTTACGGACCGTATGGTGATGCTTACAGTCCGTAAGCTGCTTCCAGGTTAGCAGAATTCATTTTTTCAAAAACCCAGCTGCTCCCATTGTTTTGCACATGGTTTCTTCCATTCTATGGGCTGGTTTTGGATGCCCCTAGGTTTACAAAACAATGGGTGCACTTGTACGGTCCAGATTAAAGCTCGGATTTCAAGAAACGATCCTAACGGTTCAATGAAATCTATAAATACCCAACCCCTTTGCACTTGCAACTCACACTTGATCTGATCATTCTCTAAGTTGGAGTGTTTTGCACTTCATACCTGAGAATAATTGGATCAAACTTCCATTTCTTGGACCCGTTGTAAGTATTCTTTCGTTCTTTTAAGCGTTTTAAGCGTGAAAGTCAAACAATGTTTGACTTTCAGTTTTGACCAGTTTATGGTCAACACGAAGTTCGTTTGAACTTCGCAACGTGAGCGTAATCACGATGGTCATAGTCCTTTGTGACTATACCTACTGATTACCACGTTGATTAGGTGTAGTGACGAGTCATAGTTTCGGTCAAAATACGCGTTCATGCGTATTTTGCAACCAAACTATTATTGGGTATCAAAACCGTTTGTTTTGATATCTAACTTGTTTTCAAACCTTGGTAAACATGTTTTAACATGTTTAGCTCGTCACTTTAGGTTTAGTGCTTATGTAGAGTCGTAAGTCAAGCGGTCTAAACAACCGCTTAGACTTACGAACCCGACTCGTTTGATCGATCATTAGGATCCGACCAAACACATTAGGTGACCATATGTGCATAGGGAATAACCTTCCGAGGTTATACCTTATGGTCACTTCGTTTAGTTAGTTGTATGATAGGTAGTTTATATGCCTTAGGAAAATGACCAAAATGCCCTTTTATGCATAATTGATATTTAAGCATATGTAACTTAAACTTTTGTCACTTAACTAATTATGCAACATGTTTAAACATGTTTAGGCATATAATACTTGTCATAGGACTAGTTAGGTGTTCCGAACGCGCTTTGCGTGAACGACGCGTTAAAGTAGCGTAAGCTACCTAAACGGGTCGTAATGGGTCGTAAGCACGTAGGTTAGGTTTCGATTTAGGATTTAGGCTTTGTTAGACCATATTACATGAGTTCCTATACTCATTTGGTTTACGAAACCTCATTCTATCCGATCTTCTGATTTAGGTCCGGTTTATTTACTTAGTTACCTATATTAGGTGCTGTTTGATTCCGTGATCCCTCTAGCTTTGCTTGGTTGTTATTCAAGACTTCTAAGCATCCTCAAGTGAGTACATAGTCCCCTCTTTTACTATTTTCAAATGTTTTAGGGTGAAGCATGTGTACCTAATTGTTATGTTCATGGTTTCAAAGTATAATTGATTATACGTATTAATACTTATCTTTTGACAAACTGAATGATTATTTATGATTTAAACACTAATTTTTCCAAAGATTATAAAATTAAATTGTTGGATAGTACTTATTTTATGTTCACCAACCGATTGGTAGTATGATATAGCGCTATAGGATTAGACACCCCATTCCTGTTGTCATGGAATGTCAGAAACCGATATTTTATCCAAATAGAGATTGCCTTTGTGGGATTTCTATAGTCTCAATTGGTGTAGTTTGATGCACTAAGGTATGGTTGAATTCTTAAATCACATTATTATTGTATATTTTGTTATACTCCCAAAAGTATAGTTTGATATGCTCTCATATGTGATATTGTACAAAACCAAGATATATTTTGTTAATTATTAAAACATAGTTTGATATGTTATTTATAAAACCAAAACATAGTTTAATATGTTATTTATAAAACCAAAACATAGTGTAATATGTTATTTATAAAACCAAAGCATAGTTTAATATGTTATTTATAAAACCAAAACATAGTTTAATATGTTATTTATAAAACCAAAGCATAGTTTAATATGTTATTTATAAAACCAAAGTATACTTCTGATATACTACCGAAAATTATTATTTTGAGGACTAAAGTATATTTAATATACTATCTGTTCAATTATTTTGGAACTGAAATATATTTTAATATATTACTTATTCGACTTTCTTAAAACCAAAGTATATTTATATATACTATGAACCTTTTTATCAAAATATTGTTTTACAAACTATATATTTTATACAAACTCATTTTACTTAATTATTTATTTATGAATCTTTCTTTATATCATCTGAATTTCTTATTACTTGTTATGATTTATAAAAGAAAATATTTTAAGATTCATGATTATTTTTGATTAAATATTTTTCTCTAAGCTTACAAGTCATGAATCCTATTATAATAAAACCTATGTATCTCACAGGCATTTTTATGCTGACGCACCTATTTTTACACATGTTTCAGGTGCTGTTATGTGATGATTGATGATGTATGCTATACATAGGATGGACTCATGCCTTAGCGACTTTAAAACTTGAAAGATAATATTTGTATTTATCTGATTTGTAATAAAACAATGAGTTCAACAATTCAATAAAACGAAATTATTTAATCCATGGTTGTGAAACAATGATTCTGTTACAACACTCCCCGACGTTTCCGCCACGTTTTGTTGTTTTACGTGGTCGGGCTGTGACAGAAAAGTTGGTATCAAAGCCAATGGTTATAGGGAATTAGGATATTAGTAATGCTTTCACCTAGACTATAACCTTCCAAGGACCCTAACACAAGTTATCTTGTGTTTAGTTTTAAAACAATACCGTCGCCTATCCTTAGGTGACAACCACAACGAGGACACAAATTTCGATTCCGCTTTGAAAACCAATCATCTGTTCTAGGATGATTAATTACTAGGTTTTGAACCTTCTAAGTTTTCAAAATCTCGTCAAAGTTTGGATCTAAATAATGTGAACACGTGCAAACTGGAAGGGTGGGTGCCTGTACCCTGAGTCTTCTGTCTAAGGCTAGAGTGTTCGTACAAATCCGCAGTATCGGACCAGTCACTCTTACCTGGGAACTCTTGGGGTGAGTGTCCACTTATAGGCGAGCATGTCTTCGCGATACATTATGAAGACCTATTTACTTTGATTCAGCTTTTGTATGTCATTTGTTCGCTTCGTGGTTCGAACAAATGACAATCACCTATGCCTTTTGGTTGGTAATTGTAACATTCTTACCCAATGCCATTTCACTTGTTTCCCCTCATGTTTTCTTGTTCTTTTAGACAATGCCTCCTCGTCGAGAAGCACAGCCTCAAACTAATGAAGAAGTCGCAGCCCTTGTCGCTCAGCAAATGGCTGCTGTGCTTCCGGGAATAGTAACTGAGATCCATCAGATATACAACAACAACAACAACAATGCTCAGTGTAATTCCAAGACCTTCAACTCTGCTAAAGCTTTAAAGTTTTCTGGGTCTCAAGGAGCAACTGCACTCCTGCAATGGTTTGAAAGTTTGGAGAGCACATTCAGGCATGTGCAATGTCCGAATGAGCGTAAGGTTGAGTTTGCATCCAGTGTGTTTGAGAAGCGTGCTCTTACATGGTGGAACGGGGTGATGCGTGATAGGGGTGCCGATGTGGCACTAGCTCAAACTTGGGAGGAGCTTCGAGCTCTAATGATGAAGGAGTTATGTCCTCGTCATGAGCTTAGAGCATTGGAAAGAGAATTCGATGATTTGAAGCAAGACAGTGGTGAAAATCGAGCCTATACTAACCGTTATGAGGAACTGAGCCTGTTATGTCCTGCCATGGTTACGCCTGTGGAGAAGGCGATTGAAAAGTACATTGACGGTCTTCCTGACTTAGTTCAGGATATCGTTACTGGCAGCAACCCTACTACTGTCAGACAGGCCATTGAATTGTCTGCCACCCTGAGTGAGTCCCATATCAGGAAGGGTAAGCTTTCTCGAAAGGGCGACCCAAGACCATCTAACAAGACTGCACAAGATGGACCAAAGGAAAAACAGGCCGAGACACCCAAGAAGAAGAAGCACAAGGCTTCTCAAAGTTGTGCCATAACTGCTCAGAACAATCAGGTTGCACCAAACCAGCCAGCACAACCTCGTAAAAGGCAAAATTATGTTGGTACCGCACCTTTGTGCAACAAATGCAACCGTCATCACCTGGAGCAAGTGCAGTGTCACAAATGTACCCACTGTGGGCAATTGGGACATTTGGTCGATACCTGCCGTTATGCAAATCAAGCTGCTGCAAATCCTGTTGCTGCTCAAGCATGGTTTCCTCCTGGGTCGTGTTATAACTGTGGTGACCTTACTCACTACCGCAACAATTGCCCAAGACTTGTTAACGCAAATCCAGCGCATGGACGAGTGTTTAACATAAACGAGGCAAACGCGAACAATGATGCAGCAGTGAACAATTAGTCTTTTGTAATTCCTTGGTTGTTATCTTTTGACGTTTGAGACAATTCGGCTGTTATATAAATAAAATTTGTTGTTTCAGCTTTTATTTTGCGAAACTGATACGATTGTGTGAATGTTTGATACAACCCTTCGATGCCGACACCAAGACAGGCTACTCGTGTGGTTCTGTCGTTTTTAGGATCACTTGTGATCTCCCCATAATCTTAAATACTCGTTTCTTTTAAGAAACAAAGATGAATTCCTATTAAGATCTTCCTATCTTCATAGTTAGATTCTTGAAGATGTTTAAAGTGCCAAATGGAATCCACAGATTGAATTCCTGGCATGCTTTAAATACCCGTGTCCAAAGATAACAAATTAAAGATCAAGTTAAATAATTATGTGCTTATGTGATTTCTTTTATGTTTTGTGTTTTTGTGAGATCCGAATATTCTTTATCCAAATCCTCATAGAATCTTCCATATCTCATATGAGGGATTCATAGTAGGATATCCAAAGGTACTACCTTAAATCCTTAATGGGCTTCTACGTTGTAGTTAAGTCCCTAGGATTATGAAGTACTAATCTATAATTGGACCCCTTGAGTGGTCTAGTTAAACAGTTTGATTTAAAAATCTGGTTAGGAATATCATGTGATAATATAATTGAAAAGATCCCTTAAGTGGTCTATTTAAGGAGATCGTACAACGGTCTAGTTAAGGAGATCATGTGTTGATCTAGTTAAAAAGATTGTTCATTGATCTAGTTAAAAAGATCCTCTGGTGGTCTAATCAAGTCACATTATGTTTATTCAGTTGATTTTTTTTCCTACGCATTATGAAATGAACTATGCGGACTGTGCAAGGAATTACGTAATTATGGATGTATACATAATTATGGAATTCAGTGCACAGGAAACACAGTAAGTTTTGTCATGTGTTAAGACCCATAGTGATGAGAATAACGAAACGGGAACAATGTAGAAAGGGCATGGTGGATACGCCGCTGGTACTTCCTATATATAAGTGTTCCTTATTACATTGTGAACGTAGCGTTATTTAAGTTACTAGAAGTCCTGGACCTTGACCAATGTCATTTTATTTTGCACTCTCCGACTCTGATTTCTAGCACACACAAGTTTCCTATGATAATCTTCATAAGAAACGTTCTTCTGTCGTTAGTTCGAAACATCATGTTTTGTTACTACAAGGACTCCACTTTGATAGTTGACAATTTCTCTAAGAATCTGAACATGGCCCAGAGTTTTACTTAGGGTCGAGGGATTCATTCGAAAGCGAAACCATCACAGTTGTCTTCACAAGTTTCCTTTAAAATTAAATTTCGGGACGAAATTTCCTAAAGTAGGGGAGACTGTGACACCTGTGTCACTTCAATCATCAAACAAATACCAAACCAATGAAATATTATATTTCATACTTGGGATTTGTGTAAATATGTGTATCGTTTTCACATATCAATTCTTGTTCGATTTCGAGCTCTAAATCGCTTTCTAGAAGGTTATACGCGAACTGATGCGTAAACGTAAATAGTTTAACGCGACAAACACTCCGTAATAGTGACATAGGCTTAACATACCTCAAACAACCCTTACATAACTTAGAAATAAGTTTTGGGTGGTTTGGTGTGCCGAAATCAAGTTTATTCGCTTACAGGGACTAATTATGACAAACTGTGAAAGTATGCCGATTCGTACTGTAACGAACATTCCGGAACTTTATCATAAGTTAAATCTGCCCTAAATATCCTTTACATAGCTTAGAAATAGGCTTTGAGGTGTTTGGTGCGCAAAAATAAACTTTCTTGATCAATAGGGACTAAAAGCGTCAAAAAGTGCATAAGTTTGCATTTTCGCGCATATCTTACGTTCTAAAATACATCCGGACACCCAAAAATTTATGTAATCATTAAAATAGTATATTTTAGTGATTGGCATGATAAAATTCCATTCGTCGCTCAATTTGGATCGTTTTTGCGTTCGTTACGACTTCCGTCGTAATTAACCGAACGACGCGACCGTACGACCAAACAAACCAACATCCGAGATATTTTTGAGCGCATTTCATGTTCCCTATATTTTAACTTCATTTTAGAGCCTTGAAATGAGGTTAACGGGGCTTAAACGTGCCAAAACGCATCGAAAATCAAGTTTGGAGATGCAGGGGCCTGTTCTACCATTTGTTGAAAGTTCCTGCTAGCAAGCCATGTCCTTACGGACCGTATGGTGATGCTTACGGTCCGTAAGCTGCTCCCAGGTCAGCAGACTTCATTTTTCAAAAACCCAGCTGCTCCCATTGTTTTGCACATGGTTTCTTCCATTCTATGGGCTTGTTTTGGATGCCCCTAGGTTTACAAAATAGTGGGTGCACTTGTACGGTCCAGATTAAGGCTCGGATTTCAAGAAACGATCCTAACGGTTCTATGAAATCTATAAATACCCAACCCCTTTGCACTTGCAACTCACACTTGATCTGATCATTCTCTAAGTTGGAGTGTTTTGCACTTCATACCTGAGAATAATTGGATCAAACTTCCATTTCTTGGACCCGTTGTAAGTATTCTTTCGTTCTTTTACGCGTTTTAAGCGTGAAAGTCAAACAATGTTTGACTTTCAGTTTTGACCAGTTTATGGTCAACACGAAATTCGTTTGAACTTCGCAACGTGAGCTTAATCACGATGGTCATAGTCCTTTGTGACTATACCTACTGATTACCACGTTGATTAGGTGTAGTGACGAGTCATAGTTTCGGTCAAAATACGCGTTCATGCGTATTTTGCAACCAAACTATTATTGGGTATCAAAACCATTTGTTTTGATATCTAACTTATTTTCAAACCTTGTTAAACATGTTTTAAACATGTAACTTAAACTTTTGTCACTTAACTAATTATGCAACATGTTTAAACATGTTTAGGCATATAATACTTGTCATAGGACTAGTTAGGTGTTCCGAACGCGCTTTGCGCGAGCGACGCGTTAAAATAGCGTAAGCTACCTAAACGGGTCGTAATGGGTCGTAAGCACATAGGTTAGGTTTCGATTTAGGATATAGGCTTTGTTAGACCATATTACATGAGTTCCTATACTCATTTGGTTTACGAAACCTCATTCTATCCGATCTTCCGATTTAGGTCCGGTTTATTTACTTAGTTACCTATATTAGGTGCCGTTTGATTCCGTGATCCCTCTAGCTTTGCTTGGTTGTTATTCAAGACTTCTAAGCATCCTCAAGTGAGTACATAGTCCCCTCTTTTACTGTTTTCAAATGTTTTGGGGTGAAGCATGTGTACCTAATTGTTATGTTCATGGTTTCAAAGTATAATTGATTATACGTATTAATACTTATCTTTTGACAAACTGAATGATTATTTATAATTTAAACACTAATTTTTCCAAAGATTATAAAATTAAATTGCTTGATAGTACTTATTTTATGTTCACCAACCGATTGGTAGTACGATATAGCGCTATAGGATTATACACCCCATTCCTGTTGTCATGGAAAGTCAGAAACCGATATTTTATCCAAATAGAGATTGCCTTTGTGGTATTTCTATAGTCTCAATTGGTGTAGTTTGATGAACTAAGGGGCTGTTTGACAACATCTGAATGGTTAAGTGCTGAACCAGTAAGAGGTCTGAACCATTAAGTGCTGAACCAGTAAGAGGTCTGAACCATTAAGAGCATGTATAATGCTTAACCGTTCAGAGGCAAATGTCTGACCAATTCAGATTAGAGGTCTTAACCATTCAGACTTTGTATAAATCTTAACCATTCAGAGGCAAATGTCTGAACCATTCAGACATCTGCTCGTGAAACAAACAGTCTGAACCATTAAGTGCTGAACCAGTAAGAGGTTTGAACCATTAAGAGCCTCATTAAGAGGTAAACAAACAGCCCCTAAGGTATGGATGAATTTTTAAATCACATTATTATTGTATATTTTGTTATACTCCCAAAAGTATAGTTTGATATGCTCTCATATGTGATATTGTACAAAACCAACATATATTTTGTTAATTATTAAAACATAGTTTGATATGTTATTTATAAAACCAAAACATAGTTTAATATGTTATTTATAAAACCAAAGCATAGTTTAATATGTTATTTATAAAACCAAATCATTGTTTAATATGTTATTTATAAAACCAAAGCATTGTTTAATATGTTATTTATAAAACCAAAGTATACTTTTGATATACTACCGAAAATTATTATTTTGACGACTAAAGTATATTTAATATACTATATGTTCAATTATTTTGGAACTGAAATATATTTTAATATATTACTTATTCGACTTTCTTAAAACCAAAGTATATTTATATATACTATGAACCTTTTTATCAAAATATTGTTTTACAAACTATATATTTTATACAAACTCATTTTACTTAATTATTTATTTATGAATCTTTCTTTATATCATCTGATTTTCTTATTACTTATTATATGATTTATAAAAGAAAATATTTTAAGATTCATGATTATTTTTGATTAAATATTTTTCTCTAAACTTACAAGTCATATATCCTATTATAATAAAACTTATGTATCTCACAGGCATTTTTATGCTGACGTACCTATTTTTACATATGTTTCAGGTGCTGTTATGTGATGATTGATGATGTATGCTATACATAGGATGGACTCGTGCCTTAGCGACTTTAAAACTTGAAAGATAATATTTGTATTTATCTGATTTGTAATAAAACAATGAGTTCAACAATTCAATAAAACGAAATTATTTAATCCATGGTTGTGAAACAATGATTCTGTTATAACACTCCACGACGTTTCCGTCACGTTTTGTTGTTTTACGTGGTCGGGGTGTGACAAAAGTAAACAAAGTATATAATTTGAATTTTAACGGTAGAAACTAAAATAAGGAGATGAAAACTCAGTCTAGCATTTCTACAAACACTTACCTACAAAAGAAGAATGATGTGGTGGTAAAAGATTAAAAACTTTCGAATAAACTTTTTTAAGTTAAATAGGTAAAATCTGTAACAACTCAAGAGAGTCTTTACAATTTAATCGAAAATTTAATTAATTTTTAAAATGTAAAAGTTGACTTAAAATTTAAATATACATATTGATAAAATAACATCGTGAGGTCAAATTCAAGATGAATCGAAGTTTTTCAATAATAAATTTAAAAAACCACAATACAGTCTCAGATTTGAAGATTTCAAATTAAAAGTTCATGATAGCAACAACCTCTTCGTAGCTCAATGCGATGTTAGATTTTAAAATATAAAATCAAAATTGAAGATAATAACCTCATCGTAGTTCAATGTGATGTCAGGTTACAAAACTATGAAACAAAATTTCACAGTAACAATCTGATCAGAACAAAAAGCAATGCTGGAAATCACAACGAACAGTTTCTACATTGGGTTTATCTTCAGCGTTGAAACGAAATTTGCAGATCTAATTAACTCAGACGGGGATGTTTACTGAAGTTAATGAAATTACAACCGGACAAAAATACCCCTGTTACTTGGTTCCTATTTTTTTTGGTGTTCCTCAATGAACACTCCCCTAAACACTTGAAACTCAAGATGGTTAAAATAACATTTTATAAACTTTAACCTACTAATAAGGTTGGAAACATAAACATTAAATAGATTTATGACAACTTTTTCTTTGACTTGTCCAAATATTAATGAGTTGGCCTGCTGATAAACTTGTCATCCAACGGCCCATATAAGGGTGTCCGGAGTGGTGCGACAAAGGGGAGTGGCAAAGGGTTTTGCCGCGCAGCAACATCGCCGCCGACCCCTTTGCCGCTGCGGTTTCATTGTCGCTCGGTGAGGGATTGCCGTTGCGGCGAAGGGAGGAAGGAGAGAGAGAGGGGTGTGTGTGGTGGGGTCCATGCCATCTCTCAGCCATTCACACCTTTTTTTAAGTTTACCACTTCACCAAGTGTTTAACCATTGCCAATACTTTTCAGCAAAGTTTAAACATTTTTCACTGATTGACGTGACACACTCTAATTGGTTGATTTTTTTAGTTTGTCACTCTCAAGTGTTATGCGATTTTCATAACATTCAGATCTTTTAAATATCAATTAACAACTAATAAAAGAAAAAAAAAAGGTTACATCAACCAACAACTTGTTTTTAATAATCACTAGTAAGATTATCTGTGCTATGCTGCATGGTTTGGGTCAATATCTATTTTGGTTTAGTGTAGCAACCTAAAGAAATATGCTCAAAGGAATATCACACATTGATTGAAAACCATAAAAATAAATTTAAATTGGACAACAAGACAAACTGATTTTAAATTAGTTGTAAATGGAAACATAAAAGCTATGTTAAATACAACCTTAATGAAAAATAGGAACGTATAACTACACATTAAACATCTATACTATATAATAAAAGAAACCAATGGAGGAACACTTGTCATTATTCAAGATTATCCTTAATTGTAGATAATTATTATTTAATTTAAATTATAAATATTAATTAAATTAATATAATTCTTATCAACTCTAAATCATTGGCATAAACTTAATATAAATCTTATCAACTCTAAATCATTGGCATAAACTTAACTTCAAATCGTAAAGTCTTATCTTAACTAAAAAGCATTGTTTCACTTAAGAGTAGATAAATATGCATATTATTTATTGTTAATGTTATTATTGTTAGTTGTGAGAAATTATATTAAATAACGTATTAATCAAACCAAAAATTTTAAATAGTATTAACTTAATTTAAAAAAAATAAAAAAAACCCATTTTGATTTAGAAAGATTTTTTTTAACAATATATAAACCCGTGTAATACACAGGGTTTTTAAAGATATAACATTTTTTATTACTTAGTATATAAAATTAAATTTATTCAATCCGTACAATACACAGAGTTTTTTTTTAAATATAACTTTTTATTATTTACTATATAAAATTATATTTCTTCCACCCATGAATACACAAGGGCTTTTTTTAAAATATAATTTTTTTATTGTTTGGTATATAAAATTACTTTTATTCAACCCGCACAATACACGAGGTTCTTAAAGATATAATTTTTTTATTATTTAATATATAAAATTATATTTACTCAACACTTATAATAAATGAGGTTTTTAAAAATATATTGTTTTTTTTATTTAGTATATAAAATTACATTTATTAAACCCGTGTAATACACAGGGTTCCAACCTAGTAAAATATAAAGAATGGTTAAAAAATAAAAATAATAAAGTTCAGGAAAAAAAGTCAAAAAAACCAATATGATGAAAACATTATTCATACAACTTGCTAATTGTTTACGTCAAAATATAAATCAACTGAAAACGTACATAAAAATAAGCACGAAAACTTATGATATTTGACCCGACATATTTCCGAATAAAATTTACATCGAAACGTAACCCAACTGAAAGCGAACATAACAATAAGCATATTATCTCATTTCGAGGAAAAATTACGTCGAAAACATAAATAAACTTGAATTTATACTAACAGTTACATAAAAATAAACACGTAAAACTCGATTACAAAATCTTTTGGCAGTTAAAGGGTTATAATTGTTAATGCTGAAAGTTGAAAGCTAAAACTAGAAAAAAAAAAAAAAAAAACTCAAAAAGGACAAAAAGGAAAAAAAAAATGGAAAAGTCAAAAGACAAATCATTCTTCACACTTTGATAATTCTATTATAGTTAATAATAATTTTTTAAGTAAACTGTCAATTTGGTATCTGAGGTTTGGTCACTTTTGTCATTTTAGTGCAAAACTCAAATCTTTTAAATCCGAGTCCCTGTGGTTTTACTTTTATTGTCATTTTAGTCTAAAAATCAAATCAGCTGATATTTAGCTAATAAAATCTTGTTATTTTATTTTTTTTCTCAGTGGTAAAATAGTCCATCTAAATTTATTATAACATATTATTAATTAAATTAATTAAATTAAATATCCTTGACATATGTTCATCTTCTTCATCTTCTCCCCATACCCATACCCACACCCACACCCACACCTAAACCCTAATCCCTAATGTCACACCCTGACTTTTACGGAAGCGTGATTATGTGTGACTTGCTTAATATCATTGCATTCAATCATAACAAACATCTATATGATAGAAACCATGATGTTCATCCATAACTTAGTTTCAAAACAGTACATCCAACATTGTTTTAAATCCAAACACAGACTTCAAGTTTCAAATACAACACGACAAAGTTTTAAGTTCCATACTAGACTTCACAAAAGTCACTAGTAAAAACGAGTCTTTGAATCGTGTATCCTATCACGGATAAAAAACACGATTCAAACCCTTTAGTGCTGGATGACATCACTTATTTGAAGACACAACTTGATATCTTGTACGCCCGCCAGATCCATAATCAGTTTCCTGAAATACATGTAGTTTGAAAACATCAACAAAAGTTGAGCGAGTTCATGTGTTTTGTATGTGTGCACGAACATCCTTGAAGACATTTGTAAGTATGTATGTATGTACTTATAAACCGGTATGAAAGCAACAAGGAAACAGATAAATTAATGTGTAGCTAATACATTAATATATGTGCAATGGTATAGGAATGGCTCAATCCTTTATGTGTATTTCCTACCGGGCCTCCGGCTGGAAGACATAGTCACCTCATGGTCCAACCCGCAGGCTCATGGGCGGGGCTCGCGACACCCAATAGATCTATCACTCATGTCCCTCGGTCCTTAAACACGGATTAATGGTCTTAGGTTACTCGCCTACCCATTTACATGATCTAACAGTTCATTCCTTAGCTAACCATACCATTTGTAATCGTTTGTAAACATTTTGTAACATGTACTTCACCCCCGAAGTTATAAAACAAAACAGTTAAAAGAAAAGGGGGACATGAACTCACAGTTTTGCGTCCTGAATCCAATGTAACCCAAAGCTGCTACTAGTGTGCACGACTGCCTACAACGCATTACGAATTATTAGACGAGCGGGTCGTGCCTTGACTTAGTATTAATTAGTGTCTTTGAGTTACGTTTCATTATGTCATCAATATTATTCCAAGTTATATAATTATTTGTCAAAATAATAAATATTTTAACTTAGATTATATTTATTAAATCTTGGAATATTAGTTAAAATAATATATTTTAACTTGCCACATTTATGTATTTGTACATGTATAACTTCCCCAAGGAGGGGTGTATTCATACTCGTGTTCTTAAACTTGTATATCTTTGCCAAGTATCGGTGGTGTATTCCGGTATATTTATACGTATGAGAATACGTATTCTTATTGTGTTTATTAAGTATTCTTATACTTAATTTTCGTATTAATTTTTCAGGAATAATATTTCTAATAAAAATTCTCCAATATATATTCTCAAAATATATATTTTAAGAAATTATTTACAGAAATCTATTTATACTTCTTCTTGGCAAAAATATTTGTATTTTTATATAAGCCTCAAAAATAATATATTTTCAAGTCTAACTTAGAAAATATAAATATATCCATTTTTCATCCAAAAATAATATATTTTCTAGTAATTCAAGAAAACACATATATTTTTCTTTTTCCCAAAAATAATATATTTCCTTTTGTCAAAAATATGATATAATTTTGTAATAATTGTAAAAATCATATTTTTGTTCTCTTGGTGTCCAAAATACCGTTTACCAAAATATATTCATGAATTTATTTCCGAATATTTATGTAAGTTATATTCCTTGTTCGGTTTCTCCAATATTGGGTTTAAGTTATATATTTTTTATTCTCTTGTGATTTTGGTAATATTGTGTATTGTAATTTTTTTGGTATTTTGATGAGTTATATTATTTCAAGTCCTAAAATAATATAACTAATACACATAATATACAAATAATCACATACATGGTGACATCTAAATATATATTTTCCTAAATACATATTTAGTCACTTTCATTTACAAAAACCAACCTCCAATGTTTATAATCTTTGTAACAAAAATTATGGCAAACTTTATATGAAAATTCATGGTTTAAAATATACTTGTAAATGCTTGTTTAAAAATATTTTCCTAAGTGTTATATTTTTAGAAAAATTTTGCCATAGTTTCCCCTTAAAAATGGAGGTTTGCATGCTTTCAAAGCATATCATTTTCTTTTATAAATCAACACAATCAACAATAAACCAACCAACACTTACCAATTTGCCAAAATCATTCATAAATTACTACTTCATGAACTTGAAAGTTTACAAAATTTTGTATTAACTTACTAGTGTGTTTAGTAGGCTTAGTTACCCTTTAAAGTGTGGTTGTTTATTTAAAAACATCATTTTTGACGAATTTAGATCTTCACAACTTGTAAATCATTTTTCTAAAAATGTTTCTTCTTGAGTTTTCTTGTTACATATATATTCCTTCACTTGATTAACCACTAAAAATGTGGTTAATCTCTTTAAGAATCAAGCTTATATAAATCTTGTATTTTTAACTTGGTTTCTTGAAAAATCATTCTTAAAATCATAGATTTACAAGACTTTATATGCACTTTGATCATCATTTTACAAGAAAAACAATTTACACTTCAAGTTCATGATTTACATATGGATGATTACTTTGATCTTAACATAATCATCCTCTCATCTTGCTAGATTATGTCTTTAATCACTATCTAGCAAGATCATATGATGTTTAACATCATAAACATAAGCAATCAACAATCAACAAGCATAACAACACTTAAACAACATGATTTCTTATGATTTTAGTCTTATGTTTAAGTTTCATGTTCAAGATTCATAGTGTTCTTCAAGATTAACAACTTGTATCATTCTTTAACCACCAAAACAAGATGTAAAATAATGTGTAGATGATCTTACTACTAGCTCAAGGCTAGGGATGATCACAAGATGAAAAAGAGGTGGATAAAAGCTTGTATGAGAGGTCCTTTAACTTCCAAGAGTTCCTAGATTCCTTATACACCTTCTTACACCTTTGAGTAGTAATAGAATGGATGAAACTTGAAAGATGAAGATGGATGTGTGGGTGGGTGTCTTCGGCCGTGAGCAAAGAGGGAGAGAGGAGAAGAGTGTGTGTGTTGAGTTTGTGAAGAAATGAGAGGTTTAGAACTTGTGGTTTAACTTATAATCTCTAATACATGAAAGTCTAATGGTTAAAATGTTTACTAAAGGTAAAACATGATCCATTTTAATAAACAAATAAAATCTTGAGTGGGGCCCACATGTTGGCCGAGAATAGGTGGGGGGTCTAGACTAGGTTGTAATGGTAGTTAGTTTATATAGTTAGATTTTAAGTGAATTAGTTAGGTGTTAGTTACTAGTATGTTATATAGAGTGTTATGATGTTCGGGGACCATAACTAGCTTGGTAATGTTAACACAATACTTCTAGTGAAAATTTGGTGTTCCGGGCATGGTTGCAAAAGTCGCTAGGCGCTCCCTAGTCGGATTCGGGAGTACTCGGGAAGTATTCGGCTTAGGCGGGGATTACTCGGGGAGTAATTGGCCTGGGAGAAGAGTACTCGTGCCTCGGCAGCCTACCTTGTAGCGAGTACTCGGGGAGTACTCGGAGCCTAGGCGGGACTTTTACAACCATGGTTCCGGGTAGTGTCCGGTTGTTCGGTTGGTTACCGGTTTGTTAAGGTGCTAAACTATGCAGTTTAGTGTGCTTTATGTTACCGTTTGTGACAATTTTGATTCCCGATGCTTAGGAAAGCATTCTGGACCATTTAACCATATTTCTGCATGATATTCAAGCGTTTAAATGCTGAATTTTGCTGATTTCTGCAGAATTCTGCAGTTTGTGTGAGTTTTAGGCACTTTCTGGCACTTAAACTATCTCTAGGAAGGCAGTTTTATGATCCTTACTTTCCTACACATTATACTCATGTAAATCTTGTTTTATGGCTCATTCTGTGTCTCAATACCATGACTGTCTATGTACTGAACTTCCGTCAGCAATTTTTCTGATTTGTCTGATAACTGTGCTATCTTTGTTTCGCGCATCACTTGAATCAATAATGTGCTGCATGCAGTAATGATATGACATTATGCAATCTGTGATGCACATGTATGTATATGACAATATTCAGAAAGTATTCATGTCATTAATTTAAATCAACACAGTCATTAAGGCACTAATTACTGTTTAATCATTGCACGGATACATGCGAATTTTGACAATTGTCACATCCTCCCCCTGTTAAGAAAATTTCGTCCTCGAAATTTAGACTACGTTAACTTCTTAGAATTATGTTAAGCGTAGATGGACATGAATAATACCAAAGTGAATAACCACGAAACCGAATCAGGACTTATTCGAATCAGGTGATTCAAAGGACATATTACAACAATAAGAACCCAATGGTTAAAAGGTATGTGATTCAGAATTTGAAATCAAGGTACATGCATATTATCTAATATGTGACTTTGTTGACAGGGGTTCAATAAGAGGAGTTTCGACAAATACAATTCCAAATGATCGTTCACAATATGCAAATGAGTTTTAGAAACAATAGTATCCGCTAAATGAACTCAAAATTAGCAAGCTCAGATGTAATAGTAACATGAAAATGATCCGTCAACTTTCGAACAAATAACTGAATAAAATTAGTGTATTGACATTATTGAATTGCGAGAATACACTGGAATGAAATATAACCGAATCTGGTGTATCATCGTCTTGATACGTAGTTGCATTGGGAGTGTTTAAATGATGAGTCAAACAAAAGGCAAACGTAGTTTCGTATGAAACGGTTGACCATGATTAGCACAGGCTACAAGTTTATATCGACGCCACAAGGTGTCATAGTGAATGACATGATTCAATAATAGTGGTGACCGAACAAGTTCACCGTGTATGAAATAAATGAAAGTGTAATGAAGCAACCTGAAATTTGATTCAAACGACATCATAGGATTTTTCAATTGAATATGGGACACCAAAGAACTACTGTTTTCGATCGAAGATGAAAAAGCAATAAATACCGCGAGGCATTCGGTCGAAAATGAAAGAAGCGTTAGGAGGTACGCTGGAATATAAAATGAATTTATGTACCATTTTCTTAACACACAATTGCGTTAAGACTGCTTTATCATGATAAATCTGAGCGGATTTAGAGCAAGTCAATAAATAAACAATTAAATCCGTGTATGAGATGTGTAAACGGGATTAGCACAGGTTTTAATTTAGTGAAAGCATCACCATAAGGTGTCGAAATCAATGAACGATTTAATGGAGTCGTAGACCAAACAAGTTTACTATGACTCGGAACAAATGAAACGCTTGCTAAAATGAATTTGAATATGATGATTTCAATACATCACACGGTGTCTTGAATTGAATGTGTGAAATGGACAAGTTCAAGCAATTGAACTTGGTTTCAGCGTAATTCGACAATAAACGTATGTATCGACAAGGGAATTTCGGCATGGTTACAAAGATAAACCATGAATGTAACTGGAAGGAAAAGAAATTTCAAGAAGGTTTTGTTGACTCAATATCAAGGAGTCGATAATAATGCAGATTATCTGAGACACAAGGCAATAACTGGATATAGCGAAATGATATTTGTAACTTTGATGAAAACGATCATTAGCAGGGGAGCCACATGCGTAACAAACGATTGCATGTGTATCATGTGACACATGTGCTCTGTAAATGATGTACGATGTAAAACAATATCAATTATCAATAAAACAATGTGTTTTGGTGTTAATATTTGTGTATTTGTGTTTGGCGATTTTACGATTTGATTCTAGTTCGATTTCAAGCTTTAAATCGCTTTCTGGAAAGTTATACGCAAACTGATGCGAAAACGTAATCAGTTTAACACGACAAACACTACGGAATAGTGACATAGGCTTAACATACCTTAAATAACTTCTACTAACTTAGAAATAAGTTTTGGAAGGTTTGGTGTGTCGAAAACAAGTTTATTCGATCGCAGGTACTATTTGCGTCAAACTGTGAAACTATGCCGATTTGTACAATAACGAACATTCCGAAACTTAATTATGAGCTAAACATACCCTAAATATCCTTTACATAGCTTAGAAATAGGCTTTGAGGGGTTCGGTATGCGAAAATATGCTTATTTGATCAATAGGGACTAAAAGCGTCAAAAAGTGGATAAGTTTGCATTTTCGCGCATATCTTATGTTCTGAACATATCCGGACATCCAAAAATTTTGTACTCATTAAAATATTTTATTTTAGTGATTGAAATGCAAAAATACCACTCGTCGTGTAATTTGGATCGTTTTTCGCGTCCGTTCGTGTTTCGTCGTAATTAACCGAATAACGCAACCGTACGACCAAATGAACCGACATCCGAGATGTTTTCAAGCATATTTTATGTTCCATATGTTTTAACATCCTTGTAGAGCCTTGAAAATGGGTTAACAGGGTTTAAACGCATCGAGAATGGCTTAAACGAGCTGCAGGGACCATTTTTGCCAGTTTTCGAAAGTTTCTGTATCTGGGTGTAACGCCCAAATTTCATATTCCAAAATGTAATATTATCATACTATTATTTAAAAAAATTCGGGCATGACCCGTTCGTATTATGAACAATTCCCTGTAAGACTAACTTGTAATAACTTAAAATACGACACAGCGGAAAATATGAGCCCAAAATTTCATTCTTTATTAGACATAATACTTACAGGAAAGTCCAAATACAAAATTTCATACACTCATTAAAAAGGATTTAGCACGTTCCATTATATTAATGCTTCAAGACCCATATTTGTCAAACTATGTGACCGATCCTTCCCGTACAATCCTTACTCTTGACCCGATCTTCAATCCTCTTATCCTTCATAATAATATTAAGTCCTCCCAACCTGCATTCACCACATACATAAACATCATTAAGATTTGGTGACGTCCTTCTTAAATTAAATATATGCAATCAAATAACCACTCCATATTCCTCCTTCTCATGCCAGTCTCTTCGAATAAGCTTTCCTGTATAATAATGCATTCCAATTCTTTGAACCTTCACAAGGTCCTTATGGCGTACCTGCATTCTCATTTCATACATAAGTTCCCGGTTTAGTAACTTAACACTCAAACATATACACATATCCCATCCATTAGTAAGCAATAATTCCCACTTCATACACAGACGCAATCATACATATAAGTTAAACACGTACTTCACTACATGAATATGTACACATAAACAAATGTACAAACTATACAAACATACACACTACATAAGACATTCCAAAAGGGTTTGCTAAGACACCCTAAATATAAGCTTCCCAATGAAAAGATCATGTACGTAAGAGGCTACATGCATTCTTTCTTCATAATTACCTAACAGTTCCGACTAACAGAAGGTAATTATTTTTCCTGACGGAATACATATAGACGTTTACAATTGTAACCAGGTGGTTAAGCCTTACAATTCTCAAAAACATAAGAGGGATTAGTCATACGTAACTTAAAACATGTTTAAACGAGTTCGTTATACAGCTGCCTACTGTTTACGGGCCTCAAACATGATTCTGATGCAGGGGAGGCCGGAAATTATGGCATGGGCCGTAATTTACGGCACCTGAAACTTTGTTTCGTCCGTTTACGCTAAAACGTGCGTAACTTTCAAACCGTTTAACCGTTTAACCTCTCGTTTCTTCCCACGTGACCGTAAATTCGTCCTCTATCATATGGACTCAAAATCTAACACCCGAACTAAGGAAATTCTTAACTTATATGCTTTCGGCTTAATATTCATTTACGAATTATTCGACCCGTTTATGTTTTTATAAAAAAAAACTCATATGTTTATACTCCAAACTCACATGACATTAAACTATAACACTTTTACATTATTCGGAGTTCCGTACATGGGGTTTATGAACCCGATTCCCGGTATGCGTTAAACTCATCCATTTCAATCAATTATACGTAAGTGAACTTCATTAGTAAAACTTCCTTATTTTGACCCGTTGGTCTACATAGCGAAAACCTTCGCTTCTAAATAACCAAATCTTAATAGGCTTCGATTTCCATGCTCAAGTAACTAGCACATAACTTTGCTTAAATAAACTAAGAAGTGATTAGGAAATCACTTACTTAATACTACTTACTTGATATCATCAACAATAACGCATTTCAACATAACTTCTAACAATTATCATACAATTAATCTCTGTTACTACTAAAGAGGGAGTCCGGGAGTTTACTTACCTTACGCATCCACATCCTCTCTCGTTTCCTCACGTCCTCATGACCCGTTAGCCCTTTATGCTTCCATCCATCTTGACATGATCCCTATACTTTCATTGCGTTGCATCCACATTCTTGTTAGCATACAAAATTATACATATGAATGATCATGTCAAATTATATTTCACATTCGGCTTCGTTTTAACTTTACTCGTCAATTTCCAACAACTCAAAGTACAACTAGAGTCACATATTTTCATTCCACATAATTCTTCATGTCGTCACATATAGCACATATTGATAAAGCATGTACTTAATGAGATCTAATTTCACACATCCACAACTTTATAGTCGTTTACACTATGGACATCGTTTACATTTCATACTCACATAGTAACACATTTAAAATCACAAGATCATATATGCACGCATCTTAAACAATTTCCTTACATACTATTCATCTTATAATTTCACAACTAACAACATCATTCAAAATCACTATCCTTGAACCCGACATCATTCTTACTAGCAACCCCATTCTTGTTCTCTTAAGCATTTCATCGAACACTTGGCGGGTTTCGCATTTAATGCATAATGTACAAATATTCTCATGTTCATCTTCCTAATTCTTGTGCTCACTTGCCATTAACATCTAAATAAAAATCGCATAACTTCACACCATACTAAATCTAACTAACAAAAACCAATAACATAAATCATAACACATCCGAATTTGCATAAGATTGGACATGGGTAGTATACCCATGTCGCCACCCTACCTATAGCAAATGGGTTTTCCCCCAATCTTCATCATAATCAAAAGTAAACATACTTTGGCATCTACACATTCATGCTTAAATCTTACACTACAATCACAGATTACACAAAACCCACTTGATCATACATCATTAAAATACCAAATTCGACTTACATGATGGTAGAAACACTTAAGTGATCGACATTCTTGGTTCATGCATTCGATTAGCCCTTCAATCCTCCTTCAATTTGATGGATTTTGGTGATCTAGGGTTTTACCCCCTTTTCCCTTCTCTCCTGGTCGAACATCGACCCACACACACACACTGAGTGTGTATTTTTGGGGTTTTAATTAAACATAAACTTTCCTCCTTTTTGACAACCTTGGCCCCTCTAGTTGTTACTTGATCACAAATGTAGCAATTTCCTTCCCTTGATTGTTTTCTTAAACATTTAACCAAGTTTAATAACTTAGTTATTATATTTATTTAATTAAACATGGTACCATTCTAACGAATTTTAAAATTCGCGTTTTGGGATGTTACAAATCTACCCCCCTTAAAGGAGGTTTCGTCCCCGAAACCTCTTTCTCGTTTCCATTTGATACTAAATATCTTCCCTTCGTAATTTATACATACCCCTTTATGTTTAATTTTAACAGTTGCATCATAATTATAAGTAACCACCCGATCTCAATTCATATATTATTCATTCAATTGACTTTTCTCTAACAAGTCTATACTTTTTATACCATGCATCCACCTAACATCCTCATTTCCTTGACCCGTTAGTAATAGGTTAATATACATACTTATTCAAATTTGTAATAATACTTACATTCATACGATCCGTTCATAACAGATCTAATACCTTCACCTTATCCTTTAAGACTTCATTCTTTACATTTATTACATAACATTTAATTGTTATTTTGTTATCACAACGAAGTTTCTATTTCATGGTCACGCATACGTGCTCAACACCAAGGTCAACATCATTCTACATTTCCTATAGTGGTTTGTACCATACATACCCTTACGTTACCTTCAACTCACCTCATTCATTCTACATTACTATTCCTCTCATTTCATGCATTACTTAAGTCGCATAAGCAAGCGCGTCATGCAAGTTCATTAGACGGGAGCTTAACTAATACCCAAAATTTTTGCTCAAAACTTTTAAGATTTAGTTCTTAATGGCATAGTTTTCTTCTAATGTTAACTATTAAAGTCAAACATTCCATACCATACCATACCTATTCCATCATTCATCTCGTAAGTCATTTTCAATTTACTAATTCATATCTATCTGGCAAGAGTTAAAACATTTTACTTACCTCGATTTCATTTCATACTTCAGCGATCCGTAAACCATATTGATCTGCTCCTTCACAAGTACTAACCGTACCAGGCCAGCTTTCATTCATCCTTGTAATGAGCTTCCTCTCATGCACATTCTTTCACCAATTCGATTGGTTTCATCAAATTCAGAATTCCACCATTAACATCTACAAAATCGGCGATTAGCACCTTTCATTCAAATACTAGATGATTACCCACCTATTATCCTTTTTCTTCTTCCTACATACATGCTATAACACATCCCACATTTCATCCCTTACATGCAATTCTTTTATTCCAGTTTCTTATTTCGTCAACCTTTACAGTTTGACTTTTCGAGGTCAAACTGACATTTCTTATTTATCGTATATGTATTAAAGTACACGTTCTTACTTCTTTTCATTCATGCTTACTTGCGAAGACATTCATTACATCAATTTAGTATTCTTGCCATAACTTACCCTTCCCAATTATACTTAAATTATTGTCCGGGTCGTAGCCCGTCATTTATTATTACTCCTAAGAGTCGATTACTAACACATCTAAAACATAACATGTTCAAAACTTCTTTCTTTCGTCAAAATTTAGGTTTACGTGCCAAACATTATGCTCACCTACAAGTATAAAACTTAACAAATCAAAACATTAAATATCGGTTTAAATGGCGATTACCATTTGACCCGCATGACTCATTCGTCTCTTTTTAAATATTCTTTAAAAAGAAAATATTATCCAAGTTATGTCTTAAACTTATATATATATATATATATATATATATATATATATATAAGTTTAAGACATAACTTGGATAATATTTGCTTTTTAAAGAATATTTAATTACTTAGTTCGTAATTACCTACACATTCGAATCTTTTCATTCTTATCGTTTATTATGTTTTGAACCCGTCACGCGGTTTCTAACATATCATTCATACTTTCATTCCTTCTTTGTTTCGAATCCGTCTCGCGGATTTTCACATATCATTCATACTTTCCTTCCTTTCATGTTTTGAATCCGTCTCGCAGATTTTAACATATCATTCATACTTTCATTCCTTTCATGTTTCGAATCCGTCTCGCGGATTCTAACATATCATTCATACTTTCATTCCGGAAAGTCTTACATTTCTTTTCACCCTCACGTCCACCTACTACCTAATTCTAACGGACATACCTGTAACAATCATTACGGTCTCACGAACGTCATATGTTTCTTGTGTACTGCCAGGTACACAATCCACATACTAGTTTCGTGTCTTCATGTAATCGTCACCTTATGTCTGAAGAATTAGGTTTCGGCACGTGTAACATTTTCATAACTTCGTTTCCATTCTATTATTATATTTCATTAAAATTTTCCTTCACTCGATAAATTTTAGCATTACATGCACCCATATGCTAAATTTACGTACCTGGGTCAATATGTCTTATTACATGCCTTGGTGTTGGTCCTAGACCACATCCACAGATCATCCTTTCCAAGCAATTGTGCTTACCCTTCACATAACATACTATTAGTTTCCTTCAAATACATAATTTAATACATACATACATACATACATTCGCTTTTAACTTTAGGCCTTGATCGAGTCTTGGATTGTACGGGTTCCTTGTCATAAGAGCACACAAGTTTGAGTTCAAGTATTTACCTCCCTCTACTTGATTTCTCTAAAACCAGGGCTCTGATACCAACTTGTAACGCCCAAATTTCACATTCCAAAATGTAATATTATGATACTATTAATTAACAAAATTCGGGCATGACCCGTTCGTATTATGAACAATTCCCTGTAAGACTAACTTGTAATAACTTAAAATACGACACAGCGGAAAATATGAGCCCAAAATTTCATTCTTTATTAGACATAATACTTACATGAAAGTCCAAATACAAAATTTCATACACTCATTAAAAAGGATTTAGCACGTTCCGTTATATTAATGCTTCAAGACCCATATTTCTCAAACTATGTGACCGATCCTTCCCGTACAATCCTTACTCTTGACCCGATCTTCAATCCTCTTATCCTTCATAATAATATTAAGTCCTCCCAACCTGCATTCACCACATACATAAACATCATTAAGATTTGGTGACGTCCTTCTTAAATTAAATATATGCAATCAAATAACCACTCCATATTCCTTCTTCTCATGCCAGTCTCTTCGAATAAGCTTTCCTGTATAATAATGCATTCCAATTCTTTGAACCTTCACAAGGTCCTTATGGCGTACCTGCATTCTCATTTCATACTTAAGTTCCCGGTTTAGTAACTTAACACTCAAACATATACACATATCCCATCCATTAGTAAGCAATAATTCCCACTTCGTACACAGACGCCATCATACATATAAGTTAAACACGTACTTCACTACATGAATATGTACACATAAACAAATGTACAAACTATACAAACATACACACTACATAAGACATTCGAAAAGGGTTTGCTAAGACACCCTAAATATAAGCTTCCTAATGAAAAGATCATGTACGTAAGAGGCTACAGGCATTCTTTCTTCATAATTACCTAACAGTTCCGACTAACAGAAGGTAATTATTTTTCCTGATGGAATACATATAGACGTTTACAATTGTAACCAGGTGGTTAAGCCTTACAATTCTCAAAAACATAAGAGGGATTAGTCATACGTAACTTAAAACGTGATTAAACGAGTTCGTTATACGGCCTGCCTAGTGTTTACGGGCCTCAAACATGATTCTGATGCAGGGGAGGCCGGAAATTATGGCCTGGGCCGTAATTTACGGCACCTGAAACTTTGTTTCATCCGTTTACGCTAAAACGTGCGTAACTTTCAAACCGTTTAACCTCTCGTTTCTTCCCACGTGACCGTAAATTCGTCCTCTATCATATGGACTCAAAATCTAACACCCGAACTAAGGAAATTCTTAACTTATATGCTTTCGGCTTAATATTCATTTACGAATTATTCGACCCGTTTATGTTTTTATAAAAAAAAACTCATATGTTTATACTCCAAACTCACATGACATTAAACTATAACACTTTTACATTAATCGGAGTTCCGTACATGGGGTTTATGAACCCGATTCCCGGTATGCGTTAAACTCATCCATTTCAATCAATTATACGTAAGTGAACTTCATTAGTAAAACTTCCTTATTTTGACCCGTTGGTCTACATAGCGAAAACCTTCGCTTCTAAATAACCAAATCTTAATAGGCTTCGATTACCATGCTCAAGTAACTTGCACATAACTTTGCTTAAATAAACTAAGAAGTGATTCGGAAATCACGTACTTAATACTACTTACTTGATATCATCAACAATAACGCATTTCAACATAACTACTAACAATTATCATACAATTAATCTCTATTACTACTAAAGAGGGAGTCCGGGAGTTTACTTACCTTACGCATCCGCATCCACATCCTCTCTCGTTTCCTCACGTCCTCATGACCCGTTAGCCCTTTATGCTTCCATCCATCTTGACATGATCCCTATACTTTCATTGCGTTGCATCCACATTCTTGTTAGCATATAAAATTATACATATGAATGATCATGTCAAATTATATTTCACATTCGGCTTCGTTTTAACTTTACTCGTCAATTTCCAACAACTCAAAGTACAACTAGAGTCACATATTTTCATTCCACATAATTCTTCATGTCGTCACATATAGCACATATTGATAAAGCATGTACTTAATGAGATCTAATTTCACACATCCACAACTTTATAGTCGTTTACACTATGGACATCGTTTACATTTCATACTCACATAGTAACACATTTAAAATCACAAGATCATATATGCACGCATCTTAAACAATTTCCTTACATACTATTCATCTCATAATTTCACAACTAACAACATCATTAAAAATCACTATCCTTGAACCCGACATCATTCTTACTAGCAACCCCATTCTTGTTCTCTTAAGCATTTCATCGAACACTTGGCGGGTTTCGCATTTAAAGCATAATGTACAAATATTCTCATGTTCATCTTCCTAATTCTTGTGCTCACTTGCCATTAACATCTAAATAAAAATCGCATAACTTCACACCATACTAAATCTAACTAACAAAAACCAATAACATAAATCATAACACATCCGAATTTGCATAAGATTTGACATGGGTAGTATACCCATGTTGCCACCCTACCTATAGCAAATGGGTTTTCCCCCAATCTTCATCATAATCAAAATTAAACATACTTTGGCATCTATACATTCATTATAACTAACATTCATGCTTAAATCTTACACTACAATCACAGATTACACAAAACCCACTTGATCAAACATCATTAAAATACCAAATTCGACTTACATGATGGTAGAAACACTTAAGTGATCGACATTCTTGGTTCATGCATTCGATTAGCCCTTCAATCCTTTTTCAATTTGATGGATTTTGGTGATCTAGGGTTTTACCCCCTTTTCCCTTCTCTCCTGGTCGAACATCGACCCACACACACACACTAAGTGTGTATTTTTGGGGTTTTAATTTTTATTTTAATTAAACATAAACTTTCCTCCTTTTTGACAACCTTGGCCCCTCTAGTTGTTACTTGATCACAAATGTAGCAATTTCCTTCCCTTGATTGTTTTCTTAAACATTTAACCAAGTTTAATAACTTAGTTATTATATTTATTTAATTAAACATGGTACCATTCTAACGAATTTTAAAATTCGCGTTTTGGGATGTTACATTGGGAGGTGGTGGCGTCGCGCGACGGGGTACCCCCCTTTGCTGTGGCGCGACGCGACGGGTGCATTTTGACAGAAAACTCCATTTTCATCAACCAGCTTGAATTTGAGGGTCTTTTATGCAAATTTTTCAATACTTTGGACTGGTTTCAAGCTCCCATTGTTTACAAAACCATGTTCCACAAGTGTATGGTCAAGATTAAACCTTCTAAACACTTGGAATGATCTCCTTGATCCTAACTTCCTATAAATAGAAGTGGGTTCTTCACTTCATTCCTCACACTTGATTCAAAATCTGCTCTAAGTTGGAGTTTTATACTTCATACCTGAGTAATTTGAATCAAATCTTCCTTGCTTGGACCTTTTGTAAGCTTCTTTCATGCTTTTATGCTTTTCAAGCATGAAAGTCAAACAGTGTTTGACTTTCTACTTTGACCATTCTTTGGTCAACACAAAGTTCGTTTGAACTTTGCAACGTGAGCGTAATCACGATGGTTATAGTCCCTTGTGACTATACCTACTGATTACCACGTCGATTAGTCGAAGTGACGAGTCAAAGTTTCGGTCAAAATATGTGTTTATGCGTATCTTGCAACGAAGCTATTTTCGGGTATCAAAACACTTTGTTTTGATATCAAACATGTTTTCTAACTTAGTTAAACATAATTTAACATGTTTAACTCGTCACTTTTAGTCTAGTGCTTGTTTAGGGTCGTAAGTCAAGCGGTCTTGACCACCGCTTAGACTTTCGAACCCAACCCGTTTGGTCGATCATTAGGATCCGACCAAGCACATTTTGTGACCATAGTTGTATAGGGAATAACCTTTCGAGGTTATACCTTATGGTCACTTAGTTTAATTAGTTGTATGATAGGTAGTTTATATTCCTTAGGAAAATGACCAAAATGCCCTTTTCATGCATAATTGGATCTTAAGCATATGTAACCTAACTTTTGTCACTTAAACTGATTATGCAACATATTTAAACATTCTAGGGCATATTATACTTGTCATAGGACTAGTTAGGCGTCTCGAACGCACATTTGTGCGAACGACGCGTTAAAGTAGCATAAGCTACCTTAATGGGTCGGAACGGGTCGTAAGCACTTAGATAGGTTTTGATTTAGAATGTAGGCTTTGTTAAACCATATCACATGAGTTCCAATACTCATTTGGTTTACGAGACCACATTCTACCCGATCTCCCGATTTAGGTGTCGATTTATTAACTAGCGATCCGATTACTAGGTGCTACTTGAATTCCTTGGTTTACTCGAGCTTTGATAGTTCATTTAATCAAGGATACTTTGCACTTTGATGTGAGTACATAGTTCCCCTGTTTTACTGTTTTCAATTGTTTTGGGGTGATTCACATGTGTTAAACGATTTCGACGATTTCAAAAACAAATACTATGGTTTATATTAAACACAACGATTTTTGATAATGTGAACGAACTTGTTGGACATATTTACATAACGAATGACATTCATTAGTTTTGGCCGAACCGACCAGTATTAGGTTATGGTACCATAGGATCTGACATATCCCGTTATCGGACTGCACCCATGGTTATGTATGGGGGTTATGTGGGTAACGACTGAACCTGATGATTGTTAACTTACCCTTTGGTGGTTTGTTAATACGAGTTGAACGATGGACGAGTTACGAAGGTTTGAATGTTATAAGCGAGACGACCAAAAGTTAGTTTTCACAATTAAAACAAGAACGATTTGAACGATTGAACGATAGAAACGATTTAAACGATTTGAACGATTTGAACAAGTTAAATGAATTGGACGAACGATTTTAAACGATGTCACGCAACAATGTTTACTAAACGATATAAACCATACGAGTTTTATTACGAGAACGATTTACAATTTGGTTTACTTAAACAACTGTTTTGGGTTAAGATTCATGGAAACGATATTTTATAAACTATAACCACCTCATTTTGAGCTGGTTATTCATATTGCAATATCAAACTCTTTTCAAAACAAGGTTTTCAATTAACGACTCTTGTAGTCAAACGAGGTATTGCAACATGTAAACGAGCCATGAATCTGATACTCTCACAAAACCTATGTGCTCGCTGGCATTTCTTTGCTGACTTTATTTTTACATATGTTTCAGGTGGTGTTGAATGATGTTGATTGCGACTAGGATGCATGCTCACTTAGGACTGGACGAGGCCTTAGTGACTTAATAACAAGGATAGTCGATATGTGAACTTGTTTGTTTAACTTTAAGACAATGTAAATGTTTAACAATTCAATAAAACGAAACTTTTTGAATCCATGGTTGTTAATCAATAATTCTGTCGCTCCACTCCCCGATGTTTCCGCCGCGGTTTGGTTGTTTTAACGTGGTCGGGGTGTGACAGAAGAGTTGGTATCAGAGCCAATGGTTATAGGGAATTAGGTTATTAGTAATGCTTTGACCTAGACTATAACTTTTCTAGGACCCTAACCCAAGAAAACTTGCGTTTAGGTTTTAAAACAATACCGTCACCTATCTTTAGGTGATAACCACAATGAGAACACAATAACAAATCCGCTTTGGGAATCAATCATCTGTTCTTAGATGATTTGTTATAAGGTTTTGAACCTTCAAAGTTTCCAAAATGATTTTTGAAAATAATCACCCACCCTTTGGATGATTCATTTTTGGCTAATGTCTTCTAAGTTTTCAAAATCTCGTCAAAGTTTGGGTTTGAATAATGTAAACACATGCAATCTGGAAGGGTGGATACCTGTATCCTGAGTTTTCTGTCTAAGGCTAAAGTGTTCGTATAAATCCACATAATTGGACCAGTCACTCTTACCTGGGAACTCTTGGGGTGAGTGTCCACTTATAGGCTAAAGCATGTCTTTTTGATACATTATTTTGACCCATTTACTTAGATTAGTCACTGTGTGTCGTTTGTTTGTTCGAGGTAATGAACAAATGATCGCCTTCCTTATGTTTTGTCGATGTTTTCAATACCTCTTTTGTTTATCCAATTATCGATCTCACTCGTTTCTCATGTTTCCTTGTTCTTTTTAGAATATGCCTCCTCGACGTGATGCACAACCTCAAACTAACGCCGAAATCGCAGCCCTTGTCGCCCAGCAAATGGCTGCTGTGATTCCGAATATAGTAACCCAGATCAATCAAGCGAACAACAATAATAACAACAATGCTCAGTGCAATTTTAAGACTTTCAATTCGGCTAAACCGCTAAAGTTTTCAGGGTCTCAAGGAGCAACTATGCTCCTGCAATGGTTCGAAAGTATGGAAAGCACATTTAGACATGTTCAGTGTCCGAATGAACGAAAGGTTGAGTTTGCATCCAGTGTGTTCGAGAAGCGTGCTCTTACATGGTGGAACGGTGTGGTGCGAGATAGGGGTACTGATATGGCTATGGCACAAACTTGGGAAGAGCTTCGGGCTCTCATGATGTAAGAGTTCTGTCCCCGTCACGAGATAAGGGCTTTGGAACAAGAATTTGACGATTTGAAACAAGATAGGGGAGAACACCGTGCGTATACGGATCGTTATGAGGAGCTAAGCTTATTGTGTCCTACTATGGTTACCCCATTAGAGAAAGCGATTAAGAGATATATCGATGGTCTACCCGATTCTGTGCAAGACATTGTAACTGGTAGTAATCCTACCACTGTGCGTCAGGCGATTGAATTGGCTGCAACCCTGACTGAGTCTTAAGTCTGGAAGGGTAAACTTACTCGTAAGGGTGACAAGAAGCAGTCGACCGACACTGTTCAGGACAAGGGTAAGAAGAAAGGCGAGTCATCTAGGAGGTCGAGGAAGCGCAAGGCTTCCCAAAACTTTGCTGTTACTACACAGAACACTCAGAACCCACCAGCACAACCTCCTGCCAAGAAACAATATGCTGGTACCACACCTCACTGTACTCGGTGCAATGGTCATCATGTTACTCAGCAGGCTTGTAAACAATGTACCACTTGTGGTAAACTTGGGCAATTGGCCAACATTTGTCGTTTGGGTCAGAATCAAGCTGTTCAGAATCAAGCTCTAGTTCAGGGGAATGCTGCTAGATTTCCACCTGGCTCGTGTTATAATTGCGGAGAAATGGGTCATTTCCGCAACAATTGTCCGAGGCTCGAGAACTTGAATGCCAACGCGAATGCAAATACCGCTCGTGGACGAGCGTATAATTTGAATGCAAACGAGGCTCGTGCTGACAACGAGGTTGTCAACGGTACGTTCCTTGTTAACCATCAACCTGCATCTGTTCTTTTCGATTCTGGTGCCGATAGAAGTTTTGTATCGTTATCATTTGAGCCTTTACTTGCGATACCTAGAACTAAACTGAGGAAACCCTTATCTGTCGAAGTTGCTACTGGTAAACCACTTGTACTCGATTATGTCATTCGCGATTGTCAGATGAACCTCGATAACCATCTTTTTCCAATTGACCTCATACCGATGCAACTTGGAAGTTTCGATATTATCGTAGGAATGGATTGGTTTACTAAGTTTCATGCTGAGGTGGTTTGTTTTGAAAACATTGTTCGTATTCTTCTTTCGTCTGGTGAAATTTTAGAGGTTCGTGGCGAGAAACCATCTGTTGGTTTGAAACTCATGTCATGTACGAAAGCCCAAAGTTATTTACGAAAAGGCTACATATCTTTTCTGGCACATGTCACAGAGGAGAAAGGCAAGAGCAAGTGTATATAGGATATTCCGATTGTTTGCGATTATCCAGAGGTGTTTCCTGATGAACTGCCTGGTTTGCTGTCACACCCCGACCGCGTAAAACAACAAATCGCGGCGGAAACATCGAGGCGTGTTGCAACAGAATTAATGTTTCATAACCATGGATACCAAAAAGTGTTTCGTTTTATTAAACATTGAATAATTACATCGTCTTGAAATCTAAATATACTATTTAAACATAGTCTATCATTGTTATTGAGTCACTAAGGCCTTTTCCAGTCCTATGTGAGCATGCATCTTATCAATCGATATCATCCAACAATACCTGAAACATATGTGAAAACGAGGTCAGCAAAGAAATGCTGGCGAATACATTGGTTTTGTTGAAAATAAGATTCATGACTTCTGTTTAAGAAAATGTTTAGTCATGAACCTTGTAATTTGCTTTGTCTTTGTAAAACATTTGAAAAATAATAAGTTTAGATGATATGTATAAATAAGAGAATAATGCATGATTAAATGAATAATCATGTAAAATGAGTTTGTATAAGATAAGTTGTTTGTAAATCAGTGTCTTGTGAAAAGTATGTTACTTGTATAAAATGTTCTATGTCTCAAACTGAAATGATTCAAATAACGCTACATTATGTAATACCATACAAACACTTATATATAGGAAGTACCAGCGGCGTATCCACCATGCTTGTATCATATTACACACGCCTCGTTACTTAATCACTTAATCAAACCAAACCAACAATGTATAATGTCTATGTCAAAACCATGTCAAAATGTCATGTATAACGAAAATGATATGTATGGCTAGTTGAATGCATCAACTAAACCATAGGTGAAACGCACAAAACAAAGTATTGAAGTAAATCTTGGTTTAAATCAATACTATGTTTCGTGGAAATGCATGATCAAATGTAAATCATGTCCAGATGTTTACCCAATCGTTACCCATTCGCTCAAATCGTTCTTGTTTTAATCGTTCAAAGCGTTCTTGTTTTAATTGTGAAACTACTTAATGGTCGATTCTCTAATAACATTCAAACCTTCTTGACGCGTTCCTCGTTCCAACTCGCTCTCGTTCTCGTTCTTAACAAACCCTTACCAAAGGATAAGTTAATAATTACAGATTCAGTCGCTACCCACAACCCCCAAACATAACAATGGGTGCAGTAAATAACGGGATTTGTCAGATCCTATGGTACCATAACCTAATACTGGTCGGCTTGATGCTAATGAATGTCATCGGTCATGTAAACTACAACCAACAAGTTCGTTCACTTTATTGAAATTGTTATTAGTTTTTGAAATCATTGTATTCGTTCTTGAAATCATTGTTAGCGTTCTTGAAATAATTGTTATTGTTCTTGAAACCACATAGTAATTGTTATTGAAATCATTGATAAAGCATTTAGCACATATGAGTCACCCCAAAACAGTTGAAAATAGTAAAGGAGGGGAATAATGTACTCGCCTGAGAGTGCTTAGGAGTCTTGAACAACTACCAAGTAAGCTAGAGGAGTCCCGGAAATCAAACGGTACCTAATATAGGTAACTACATCATTAACCCGGACCTAAATCGGAAGACTGGGTAGCAGGAGGGTTCGTAAACCAAATGAGTGTAGGAACTCATATGATATGGTTTAA
This sequence comes from Helianthus tuberosus, assembly GCA_030545235.1. Classification (NCBI taxonomy): domain Eukaryota; kingdom Viridiplantae; phylum Streptophyta; class Magnoliopsida; order Asterales; family Asteraceae; genus Helianthus; species Helianthus tuberosus. Next base: position 62,526,548 of record CM060385.1, on the reverse strand, counting down.
CAAAGCCTACATACTAAATGAAACTTAGCCTAAGTATTATCGACCCATCGCGACCCATTAAGGTAACATATGCTACTTTAACGCGTCGTGCGCGTGAAATGCGTTCGGACCGTCTAACTAGTCCTATGACAAGTGTTATATGCCTAAACATGTTACATTATCAGTTATGTGACAAAAGTTTAGGTTACATATGCTTAATTACCAATTATACATGAAAAGGGTATTCTGGTAATTTACCTAAGGCATATAAACTACCTATCATACAACTACTTAAACGATGTGACCATAGGGTATAACCTCGGAAGGTTATGCCCTATACTAGGGTCACCTAATGCGTTTGGTCGGATCCTAATGATCGACCAAACTGGGTCGGGTTCGAAGGTATAGGCGATTTATTAGATCGCCTACCCTACGACCCTAGACAACGTGGTAATCAGTGGGCATAGTCCCAAGGGACTATAACCAACGTGATTACACTCACGTTGCGAAGTTCAAACGAACTTCGCATTGACCATTACTGGTCAACGCTGAAAGTCAAACAAAGTTTGACTTTCGGACTCGAAAAGCAGTAAAATAAGGAAAAGAACGAAAGAATACTAACCCAGGGTCCCCGAATGCTAATCCCGATCCAAGAACTCAGGTATGAAACAATGGTTTCAACTTAGAGCTCTCAAATCAGAATTCTTGTAAGTTTTAAAGCAATGGGGGGTGGGGTATTTATAGTATTCGGGTAACCGTTAAGATCATTTCATGGAATAACGTGATTCGATCACATCCGTACAAGTGTTGGCAAGTTATGGTGACTAAAATATGATCTTATCAGCTGACTAAGCGAATTAGAACATGTGGTGGAGGATTAAACAGCTGAAAACAGGCTGTTATAAACACTGAATCTGGTCTGAACTTGGCTAGCGCACCGCTACGCTAAAAGTGTAGCGCACCGCTAGGCCACAGTTTGGCAGATTTACACTTTTGGTCCCTGAACTGTATTTAGGCCATTTTCGACACGTTTAAGGCCCGTTAACCCCATTTCAAAGCTCTAAAATGAAGTTAAAGTATAGGGAACTAAAAATGTGCTCAAAAATATCTCGGATGTCGGTTCGTTTAACCGTACGGTTGCGTTGTTCGGTTAATTACGACGGAATGCGCATAAGCGCGAAAAAACGATCCAAATGACGCGACGAATGGATTTTTCTTAAGGCGAACACTAAAATATAATATAGTCATGCTCACATAAATTTTTGGATGTCCGGATGTATTCAGAACGTAAGTTATGCGCGGAAATGCAAACTTGTGCACTTTTTGACACTTTTAGTCCCTGAATGACCCAAAAGTTTATTTTAGCACACCTAATCCCTCAAAGCCTATTTCTAAGCTATGTAAAGGATATTTAAGGTGTGTTTAACTTATGGTTATGTTCCGGAATGTTCGTTACAGTTCAAATTGACATACTTTCGCAGTTTGTCATATTTAGTCCCTGTAAGCGAATTAACTTGATTTTGCCATACCAAAGCCTTCAAAACTTATTTCTAAGTTATGTAAAGGTTATTTAAAGTATGTTGAGTATATGTCACTATTCCGGAGTGTTTGTTGCATTAAACTGGTTATATTTACGCATCAGTGCGCGTATAACCTTCCAGAAAGCGATTTAGAGTTTGGAATTGAACAAAAATTGATATGTGCAAATGATACACATATTTTTACCAATACCTAGTATGAAATATAATATTTCATTGGTTCGGTATTTGTTTGATGGCCGTGGAGGCACAGGTGTTACATTTGCCTCCAGTTCGTCAAGTCGAGTTTCATATTGATCTTGTTCCTAATGCTAACCCGATTACGAAAGCACCTTATCGTCTTACACCGTCTGAGATGCAAGGGTTATCGAAACAGCTTCAAGAGTTATCTGATAAAGGATTCATCCAACCGAGTTATTCACCTTGGGGCGCTCCAGTCCTGTTTGTGAAAAAGAAAGATGGGTCTTTCCGAATGTGTATCGATTATCGTGAGCTTAACAAGCTTACCATCAAGAATCGATATCCCCTACCAAGAATCGATGACCTCTTTGATCAGCTGCAAGGTGCTACATGTTTTTCCAAGATCGATCTGCGTTCTTGTCACACCCCCAAAATACCACATGCGGAAACACCGTGGGACGTGTGACGTACCAGGATCCAAGCCACCAATCACATTGAACTATAGCATATATTGAAATAAAATCTTTCATTCATTATCATAAAGTGTTAAAAAACATTAAACGTAATTCATTGTATACAGTGGAAGCATAAATCATTTGTTAAGCGTTTCATAAACCACATGTACAAAACCGTTAGACTTGTCTTGCGATTCCAAGTATCTCGACCCATGACCACTCCAGCCTTCCAGACAGCAAGTCCATACCAAGATACTAACGACCTGCAAGCATGCAGACAAGTGTGTCATACGACGCTGGTGAGTTCAAAGTTTTGTTAACGTGTTTAGTTACCAGATATGAGTATAAAACGATTCAATGATTTGATTCGATGTTGTTATTAACTCGATTACCGCAATGGCTACAAGATGTATTTTCCCAACCCCAATGTCTCTATCAAAACATTGGTCATGCTTTAAGGTAATTAGTTCACGCCCGTCCTCCCCGGTACGGTGTGAGGGTGCCAATCCTAATAGCGTTATCAACTAATAACCTCGTTGCCTCCCCGGCAACTATCGGTAGATGTAAGGGGTCTTATATGATAGAAAAGAGAGTAATAACAAACATCCCAATAACCTGACATTCCTCCCCGGAATGTTACCCGATATCCCTCCCCGGGATGCATGCTTGGAAAAAGAGCAGTGAACTCACCTTAGATTTGCTCGGTATGACTAATTATATTACTCATTCCCTGTTGGTTAACCAAACCCTACCGAGGTTACCAAAGGCAGTCAATTTCGTATATACATGTATCAGGTATTCCACATTCACATTACACAAGTAGTGTTCACACATCATCATTTGAATTATAACAGTCGTTCATGAGATCCAGCAGTAACATATGCTATACTATCACATAATTATCACATTGCACTCCATGCAACTCATCTAGTAACACATATCAGATGTTTAGCACGTTCACAGGTTCATATCACAAGCTTCACATTTTTCACGACATACAAACTAACATGCAAGTCCATATACACGTGTCACATAACAGTCCAGACATTAAACAAAACCATGTGCGGCCCAGGCATTCGGGCCCACACGTCTTGTGCAACCTGAATGGCCTTGTGCGATCCGAGTGGATTGTGCGTCCCACACTGGGCCACGGCCCAATCTACTTGTGCAATTCAACCGACGAGCAAGGCCCAACCTTCGTTCAACCCACGTGAGCTTGTGCGACCAAGACAGGCTTGTGCGATCAGACCTTACTTGTGCGATCAAGACTGGGTTGTGCGATCAGCTTTGTTACCCAGCCCAATAGTCTACGGCCCAACAGACTAACCCAATGATGTGTTGTGTGATTCAATACCCTTGTGCAATTGCAACCATATTGTGCGACTGATCCATATTGTGCGATCGCACAAGTATGTGTGTGTGTTGCCAATTAATGCCATGAATTATTGGCAATTTGTTACAAGTTTCTATTATTCAGTTACAAGTTTCCATCATTACTTCCTTAATTCTCGCAAACATTAATCATTAACAGTTTCTCTTTTCATGAAGATCAAACAACATAATTATCTCATAACTACCATAAGCACATGTCTAGCAAATACGAATTTCTTAGAACACAATGATTATCAGCCATCATCGGCTTCAAGATCTAGTTGAATCATCACATAAGGATTTCTCAAAACACCTAAATCAGTTCTTCATTTACCAGCCACATCGAATCAGTTTAACAATTCATTGATTATCAATCTATTCGAATCATTAATTCTAATCACCAATTCCTGCGCATATCTAACAAATCGGTGAACCTTATTTTCAATCTAACTGGAATCAATCGATAACAATCAACAAAAAGGCAAGCCGCACATGATCGAGAATGCATACACCGAACATACACACGTATTCTACATCATCAAGAATCATCAAATAAAACAAGGAATGGCATACTGACATTAATCACACCTAGACACATAATCAAGAACACATGAAAAGTAAACCAGACGAGAGTGTTTTACTAACCGAAAGAACGTAAGGGATGTGCTAGCCTGAGAGAGAGAAGGTTTCGATGATGGGGATGACTGTCGCCGATCATGAGGGGAAGGAAGGATGCTAGGGTTTGCTTTTCTTGTGTTTGCACAAATGTGAAGACTGTCCCAACTTCCATGTGCATGTAAACACTTGGAACAAGTGGGCCGAACCCAGCTTGGCTTTAGTTCGGGCCCATAAGGATCCAGGCCGATGGACAACTCATCCATGGAAAGGTGTGCGACCACTAGCGTGTTGTGCGACTCAGTGAAGTGTGCGACTAGGTTCATCCAATTATTCAAAACAATTATTTGATAACAAGAACACACCTTAAAATGCAACGGTTACAAGTAACAGGTCATGAAGTTTGGTAAAGCCAACCTCGAAAGTTCGGGTTGTCACATCATCCCCAACTTGAAAGAAATTTCGTCCCGAAATTTGATCAGTAACACAAAGCGGCAAGGTGTTAAATTAGGATGACTGTGGATTTTCCTCGGGTGCCACATCATCCCCAACTTGAAAGGAATTTCGTCCCGAAATTCGCCAATGATATCAGAAATTGACACAACCGTTAGAACAACTGAGGATACTAGAGCTTACTCTGATCATTGCGTTCCCACGTGAACTCCCGTCCACGTCTTGAGTTCCAACGAATTCTCATGATTGGAATTCGACTATGCTAACGAACCTTGACTTCCTCATCCATGTCTTTGTTAAACTCATCGACAGCTACAATTTGTCTAATAAAGGTATCGCAAATGTTTCATCAAACACTGCCTTAGGTGCGAGACATAAATGACGTTGTGTACGTTACCCAATTCGTTGGGTAACTCGAGTTTGTAGGTCATGCCCCTGATTCTTTCCAGAATTTTGAACGGCTCAACGTGACGTAATTTCATCTTGCCACGCTTCCCAAAGCGCACCGCACCCTCCCAGGGTGAGACTTTCAATCATAACACGTTCGCCTGCAGTGAACTCCCAGCGTTTCCTAAGCTCATCATCTTTCGTAGCGGTCACACGTTTCCGCCATACGATTCTCACTATAAATAATCATTCCAAGAGTTTCGAGTACTTGCCCTGGTCCTGAGATTAGGTTGTCACCCACCTTAGTCTAACAGGGTGATCGGCATTATCGTTCATGCAATGCCGCAGACAGAGCTGTCTGAATACTAGAACGATAATGGCTTCAGTAGAACTCAACCAAAGGTAAGTGTTCTTCTAACTCTTGCTAAAGTCAATCACACATATGCTCGCAGCATGTCTTCGAGTGTCAGGAGTGTTAGTTTTCTCTGTCCGTTTGTCCATCGGCGAATAGCAATGCTCTGGTCCAGACATGAGTCAAGGGTATTGTGTATTGCCTGTCATAAATAAATCATAGGTCACAACTAGAGGTAACAGGAGTTGGCACCTCGTGCCTAAAAACCGCCTCTCTTCGAGGAACATTCACAGCTTTGAAGACTGGTCAGTTTTCTTGATTGTAAGAAAGTGTACCAGTTACATGAGACAATCAACGATCACCCAGGTGATATTGTTTCCGTTCTGAGTCTTAGGTAGACCAACGACAGCCTCCATGGCAGTCTGTTCCCATTTCCAAATGGGTGTCTCTGATTACTGGCACAAACTAGAAGGTTTCTGATACTCCAGCTTGACTTTCGCACAAGTCAAACATCGCTCACATACATTGCTATGTGGGCCTTTATGCCTGGTCACTAGTACAAGATCCTCAGATCCTAATACATCCTATCAAAGCCCCAAACAAGTAAAGAGTCATGACTTGCGTGCTATGCCGAATACAAGTTCCCTAAGGTTGTCGTAGAGTGGGACCCCTGCTCACCCCATAAAATAGCGAATGCTGTCTGGTGTCGCCAGTAGTTGTTTTCCCATGCCCCACATGGATTCAGTTTGAAGGTCCTTTTCCTCCATTTGCTTCAGTTGGGCAGAACGAATCTGACCAGGTAGGTTAGGGTCGTTGGCGTACTGCGAGACTCATACACGTTTAGGTTTCATAATCAAAATAATTCAAAAGTTCTATCCAGTGATGCATTCACATGTTTAGTTCTTTCGAAACAAAGGTACATGGGAGGCCCTTGTGATCGGTCTAAGTAGTGCATTTGGTACCGTCCAAGTAATGCATCCAGCTCAAATTTGAGATCGGGGCTTCCACCCCATGTTGTGACTCGTGCAATTCATCTTGTTAATCCACCACATAAGTCATCACCGGCTCGTGTTGCATCAGTGTGTAACTGAGACTCTGATTCGGACCATCATGGTATACCACCAGATCACCCCTACCCTTGGGTAAAGACAATATTCAGTGCGTTGTAGAGTTGAGTTCTAAAAACTGAAAAGTCGATCCCCTGTTTTGTTTCCCACGAATTTACAGCTCTCCGCTGTGCTAAAGAAGTTAATGCTGCGCAAGCTTCGAAAATCCCACGATGAATCTGCGATGGTATCTAGCGAAACCAAGGAATTGTTGTATCCCCGAAGGAATCTGTGATGCCGATCAGTTTTTAACAAAATGAATCTTAGCGAGATCAACGTGTATTCCCACTTCGTCGGTTACATGACCAAAAATGTACCTCTCGAATCCAGTAGTCACGTTTAACAAAGCTTCACGCGGAGTGGCTCCTCCCTCAGGAGCTCTAAAATAAGATACAAGTACCGCCCATGATGTCCCTTTCTCCTGGAAATGATTCAAAATGTCATCAAATAAACACGATCGATTCATGTGATCCATAAAGCTGCTGGTGTGTTGATTAACCCAGAGGTCATGGAATACAAGGTTGCAATGGCAGCATTTCGTTCGATATGCCGTTTTAGGAACATCCTCCTCCTGGACTTCCATCTGATGATTGCTCGATCTCACGTCGGTTTTCCCGAGTAGATGATTGACCCTTGCAGCTGATCAAGAGAGTCGTCAGTGATGTAATGGGTGATGGTTTCCGACTGACATCTTGCGGAGTTCTCGATAGTCATTACATATGTCCAACGAAAAGCTTATCCTCACAGATATAATCGGGGCTCCCCAAAGTGAAAAACTAGGACCAACAAAACTCCTGTCCAATAGTTCCTGTAGTTGATTAGATAGTTCTTGCAACCCACCTGGTGCAAGTCAGTATGAAGTACGAGTAATCAGGGCTGCCTCTGGCGTGATATTAAACTGAGATTCTGCCTAACAGTTGTGGAAGTAAGCCCGAAAGTTCCTCGGGTAGTAAACCGAGAGAAATCACGAACAATTGGTGGATCCTCGATCCTCTTTTTCCTTTGCCCTCTCATCAGTAACGGTTGCTAACACAGCGGAGTAATCCCTCCGTAGACACTTCTGGCCTTCCTAGCTGAAATGGAGCTAACTTTTGCCCCACTCTGATGCTTTAGAACAAATAACGATTCTCCACATAAAGTTTTCTCCTCACATGGTATATCTGCGTGATTCCTGGATAACCAATCCACACTAACTACTGCGCTGTAACCATCAAGGATAGTAGGAGGAAGGTCGATGTCGAACACTTGTCCCACAAGGTCGAGTTTGCATCCCAACGAACATACGAGGCTTCAATTGTCTTGCCATCAGTCGATTCCACAACAGGTCTGGTTTCAGGAAGTATCAGGGTTGAATAGAACGGGAACAAAATGATTGGCTTCCAAGAACGTGCTGGCCACCATGTTGCTGTAATCCTGGCGTCACCCGTGCCAGCCCCAAGTGCCCTTCCATGAGCATCATGTTGTTGTTTTCGCTACGAAAATTTCCAGTACTGTCGTCGTTCCCCTGGTTGTTGTCATCTTGGTTTAACAACGACCCATCCATGCCGTAGGCACCTTCATTCCCATACTGGAGGCTACGATTACGAGTACCTTGATGTCGTCGTGACTGTTGCTTCTAATGTCGTTACTCGAAACGGAGTCCTGCGACCTTTCACCATTAGGGTCCATCCTTTCACATTGCGTGTCACGTCCTAAGGCACTATTCCTGGTGCGGGCAGTTACACATTCCACCCTATAGTCAATTGTCGTCGATTATGTCCTGATTGATTCGTAAGTGTTGACTCCCATAATTCGCTTACCAGGGTTAAGGATTCGATTGAAGCCAATTTGCTGGTGTTCGTTGCCAGTAATCAGTGTCGTTCTAATACTGAGGTTGGTAAGGCACTACGCTCATCCTCTTGCCCATCGTCCTTGCAAGTTGACTAAGTAATACATGGTATGATTCTAGAGTGTTGCAGAAGTGATCGCACTTCGGGGTCTAAGACGTTAGTACATTGAGTTCCAACAAACGATGGGGAGTGAGAAAGGTATAAACCAATCATTCGACAATGCGACATCCAACTCAGGGACGTTCGTACAAGCACCTAACATTCTACACAGTTCGCTAGGCGTTCAGATGGGTGTTCAGGTAACACTCGATAGCATCGAGATTCGTAAGGATTCAGAGAGGAGTGAAAAGATCACGTTTAATTAAAAGACAATCACTGCTATGACTCTCTTAGACTGTTGTGTTTAACATCGATCAAATAACAGAACGGAACCCCTATTTCACTTGTTAATCCTCACTGGGACTCGCATGCACCCCACATTATTATTATGTGTGCACCCACAATAATATTGTGATTTGCATGCTCGTCTCAGCTCCTCCTAACTCATGTCAAATGGTTCCTCAAACTCGAGTAGCAAACAAAGAATATCTCAGAACGTGTGTTATGAATGTCTAGGGAAATACCACACTACCAATCACATAACACATGCAAGTAATACATGAATTCATACTGTTGTGCTAAACATGCAGTCACATGCAATATCGTATGTAAGTGTTCACTAGTTATGTTGTGCAATGAGTAAACGAGAGACGAACCTTGCTATCTGGAGCTGAGTGTCATGGTCGTATTCTTGTTCTCAGAACTATTCGGATATAGTCTGGTTTTATAAAAACATTTTAAAACCAAGTTCACTATAACCAGTGGCTCTGATACCAAACTGTCACACCCCCAAAATACTACATGCGGAAACACCGCGGGACGTGTGACGTACCAGGATCCAAGCCACCAATCACATTGAACTATAACATATATTTAAATAAAAACTTTCATTCATTATCATAAAGTGTTACAAAACATTAAACGTAATTCATTGTATACAGCGGAAGCATAATCATTTGTTAAGCGTTTCATAAACCACATGTACAAAACCGTTAGACTTGTCTTACGATTCCAAGTATCTCGACCCATGACCACTCCAGCCTTCCAGACAGCAAGTCCATACCAAGATCCTAACGAGATGCAAGCATGCAGACAAGTGTGTCAGCCGACTCTGGTGAGTTCAAAGTTTTGTTAACGTGTTTAGTTACCAGATATGAGTATAAAACGATTCAATGATTTGATTCGATGTTGTTATAAACTCGATTACCGCAATGGCTACAAGATGTATTTGCCAAACCCCAATGTCTCTATCAAAACATTGGTCATGCTTTAAGGTAATCAGTTCACACCCGTCCTCCCCAGTACGGTGTGAGGGTGCCAATCCTAATAGCGCTATCAACTAATAACCTCGTTGCCTCCTCGGCAACTATCGGTAGATGTAAGGGGTCTTATATGATAGAAAAGAGAGTAATAACAAACATGCCAATAACCTGACATTCCTCCCCGGAACGTTACCCGACATCCCTCCCCGGGATGCATGCTTGGAAAAAGAGCAGTGAACTCACCTTAGATTTGCTCGGTATGACTAATTATATTACTCATTCCCAGTTGGTTAACCAAACCCTACCGAGGTTACCAAAGACAGTCAGTTTCGTATATACATGTATCACGTATTCCACATTCACATTACACAAGTAGCATACACACATCATCATTTGAATTATAACAGTCGTTCATGAGATCCAGCAGTAACATATGCTATACTATCACATAATTATCACATTGTACTCCATGCAACTCATCCAGTAACACATATCAGATGTTTAGCACATTCACAGGTTCATATCACAAGCTTCACATTTCACGACATACAAACTAACATGCAAGTCCATATACACGTGTCACATAACTGTCCAGACATTAAACAAAACCATGTGCGGCCCAGGCATTAGGGCCCACACGTCTTTTGCGAACTGAATGGCCTTGTGCGATCCGAGTGGGTTGTGCGTCCCACACTGGGCCACGGCCCAATCTACTTGTGCGATTCAACTGACGAGCAAGGCCCAACCTTCGTTCAACCCATGTGAGCTTGTGCGACCAAGACAGGCTTGTGCGATCAGACCTTACTTGTGCGATCAAGACTGGGTTGTGCGATCAGCTTTGTTACCCAGCCCAATAGTCTATGGCCCAACAGACTAACCCAATGATGTGTTGTGCGATTCAGTACCCTTGTGCGATTGCAACCATATTGTGCAACTGATCCATATTGTGCGATCGCACAAGTATGTGTGTGTGTTGCCAATTAATGCCATGAATTATTGGCAATTTGTTACAAGTTTCTATTATTCAGTTACAATTTTCCATCATTACTTCCCTAATTCTCGCAAACATTAATCATTAACAGTTTCTCTTTTCATGAAGATCAAACAACATAATTATCTCATAACTACCATAAGCACATGTCTAGCAAATACGAATTTCTTGGAACACAATGATTATCAGCCATCATCGGCTTCAAGATCTAGTTGAATCATCACATAAGGATTTCTCAAAACACCTAAATCATTTCTTCATTTACCAGCCACATCGAATCAGTTTAACAATTCATTGATTATCAATCTATTCGAATCATTAATTCTAATCACCAATTCCTGCGCATGTCTAACAAATCAGTGAACCTTATTTTCAATCTAATTGGAATCAATCAATAACAATCAACAAAAAGGCAAGCCGCACATGATCGAGAACGCACACACCGAACATACACACGTATTCTACATCATCAAGAATCATCAACTAAAACAAGGAATGGCATACTAACATTAATCACACCTAGACACATAATCAAGAACACATGAAAAGTAAACCAGACGACAGTGTTTTACTAACCGAAAGAACGTAAGGGATGTGGTAGCCCGAGAGAGAGAAGGTTTCGAAGATGGGGATGGCTTCTTCCGATCATAAGGGGAAGGAAGGATGCTAGGGTTTGCTTTTCTTGTGTTTGCACAAATGTGAAGACTGTCCCAACTTCGATGTGCATGTAAACACTTGGAACAAGTGGGCCGAACCCAGCTTGGCTTTAGTTCGGGCCCATAAGGATCCGGGCCGATGGACAACCCATCCATGGAAAGGTACCACTAGCGTGTTGTGCGACTCAGTGAACTGTGCGACTAGGTTCATCCAATTATTCAAAACAATTATTTGCTAACAAGAACACACCTTAAAATGAAACAGTTATAAGTAACAGGTCATGAAGTTTGGTAAAGCCAACCTCGAAAGTTCGGGTTGTCACAGTTCTAGGTATCATCAACTTCGTGTACTCGAAGAAGATATACCCAAGACTGCTTTCCGCACGAGATATGGTCATTACGAGTTCACTATCATGCCTTTTGGTTTGATGAATGCCCCAACTATTTTCATGGATTTAATGAATAGGGTTTGTAAACCTTATTTAGACAAGTTCATCATTGTGTTCATCGACGACATTCTCATTTATTCAAAGTCTCGAGCCGATCACGAACAACACCTTCGTCTGACAATGGAACTTCTGAAGAAGGAGCAACTTTTTGCCAAGTTCTCCAAGTGTGAATTCTAGCTCAAGTAAGTTCAGTTTTTGGGTCATATTGTCAACGAGCAGGATATTCATGTGGATCCTTCCAAAATCGCTGCTATTAAGGATTGGAACACACCTACGACACCCATAGAAGTTCGATCTTTTCTTGGTCTTGCTGGTTACTATTGACGATTTATTTCGAACTTCTCAAAGATCACGGTTCCTCTCACTGCTTTGACTCAAAAGAATAAGCCTTTTGAGTGGGGACCTAAACAAGAAGAAGCGTTCCAAACGCTGAAATGAAAACTATGTGATGCTCCTGTTTTACCTTTGCCCGATGGGAACGATGATTTCGTTGTCTATTGAGACGCATCGAATCTAGGCCTCAGTTGTGTTCTTATGCAACGAGGTAAAGTTATAGCATATGCGTCGAGACAATTGAAAATACACGAGAAGAACTACACCACTCATGATCTTGAGTTGGGAGCTGTGGTTTTTTCTCTCAAAATCTGGAGACACTATATAAGGATTCCCCATCCTCTTGTGAATATGTATTAATTTCAGTCATTAATTTAGCCGTTTTAGCCAGAGGGAAATACTTATATAGAAACTTTTGGGCTAGTTCATCCCAGGTGTTTACCGAGCCAACTGGGAGGGTATTAAGCCAAGCCTTAGCTCGGTCTTTTAGTGAAAATGGAAACATTCGAAGGCGGATGGCGTCGTTTGATGCTCCATTGATCCGGAAGGTATCACATATTTCTAAGAAATTAGTAATATGTAGATGAGGATCCTTGTCCGCAAGCCCATGGAAGGTTGCGGAGTTTTGAAGCATTTGTATCAAATGTGGCCGAAGTTCGAAGTTGTTGGCTTTGACATTCGGTGCATTGATAGTGGCACCGAGATTACCTACGGTGGGTCGTAGGTAATCCATGAGGGTACGTTGGTCCGCCATTGGAGGTGCGTCCCCCGAAACTTTCTCTTGGTTTTTAGCTTTAAGTCTTCTTCTTAGAAAGCGTTCGGGTTCGTCTAAGGGTTCTTTTATGTCTCTACTAGAACTGGAGCTCATACACTACGTGGAAAATTCAGATGTGGTGCCTGGGTTCCACGTCCTGCAATAAAAACAAAGAAGAACTTTGGTCAGAAGCTTCACCACGGTCCCGTGTTCAGATGAACACGGCCCGTGGTCAGAGATACAGTGATTGTTTTCCGGATCCCTGTTACTAGGGAGTTCGACACGGCCCCGTGTTGCACCAACACGGCCCCGTGCTCAACTCTCTGTAACTCGGAAAATAAAAACTGCCAGTAATAATGTTGGGCACGGCCTGTGTCCGACTAGGCATGGCCCGTGCTGAGCTCTGCAGAAACTGAAAAATTAAGAAAATCCTCAAAAAAACAGAAAAAAATTAGAAAAAATGATCAGGTCGTTGATTCCTAACTTTCTTAAAATCCTTGTGTCCCCGGCAACGGCGCCAAAAACTTGATGCGCGTGTGGTGTTATAGATTTTTTTATATATATTTTTAGCCCTTTTTACACGTTAGTCAAGTTTTAAATTTATAAAACATGATATTTTACTAACACCAAACACACATATGGGCAAGTGCACCAATCGTGAGCGTAGTATAGTGTTGGTAAGATACCGAGGTCGTCCAAGGACACAAGAGCTTTTAATACCGGTTTATCCTCAACGTCTAATCAAATCAAAAGTTTAGAAAAATGTTAAACTAGAAAATAAAAACTAAAAATGCTGAAAAATAAAAGTAAAAACAGATAGACAAGATGAATCACTTGGATCCGACCCGTGTTTAGTGTAACCTTTGATTATTTTCGCACTTTTGCACTTTTTAAGAGATTATCTTAGTTATTGTAGTAGGCCCCTCTTTTGAAGGTGACGTTACCCTCAACCCAGTAGTTTGAGTCAGCAAGGATACAATCCTAAAGGATTGGATTATTGAAAGATAATTAATTAAGTTATTAATGCATAATGTGGTAGGCCCCTCTTTTGAAGGTGACGTTACCCTCGGCTAAGTAGTCTGAGTCAGCAGGGATACCGTCCTGAGTAGCCGTGTTAAAGTTTTAATAGTAGCTTACATATGAGGGGATCAAAGAGTTTGGACCCCCGCCATCCAATACCGGTGGGTATTGAAGGAGGTCCTACTAAATTTGACCCAGGTCCTTGCAGGATCTATACACTGAACAAGGCAAGACTCTTACCAAACCATTCCCTTAACCCCCGACTAGGTAGCCAACATATCTCCATATAGACCGTGGAGATATGAATGGTGAAGATCTTTTATTTTATATAGACAGTAAAATAATGCCAAGACACCACGGACAAATGATAAGGAAGAATCACCTTCAACATAAGAAACTAGTTATTAAAGTCATTAATACATAACCAAATAAAAAATGCAAAAAGATTAAAAATAAAAAGTATTACACTAGACACTTGTCTTCACCAAGTGATGTAAGAGACTTAGGCAAACATGGCCTTTGATTGTCAAGAACTCTTACGATCAATCTTGGATCCCGAGATGACTCACACACTCTATGATGGATGATGGATGATGGTGATGGATGATGGATGATGGTGATGGACGATGGTGTTGTGATGGTGGTGGGTGGGTGGGTGGGTGAAGTGTGAGAGAGGTGGTGTGCCAAGTGATGGTTTGCAAATGAGCCAAGCACCCCTATTTATAGCCTGAACAGAAGCTCGGGCACGGCCCCGTGTCCATCCTCCTTCTCTTTCTTCATTAATTGCAGTTTGTCTACATTAGTTGACCACGCCCCCGTGTCCGCTGGGCACGACCTCGTGTGCAGAAGCGTATCTGTACTATCAAGATTTCCCCAGATTCTCCGAATCTCAAAGTTGACCACGGCCCCGTGTCCGCTGGGCACGCCCCCGTGGTGGGTGATAGAAGCTTCTACAGCCTTGTCTTTTCTGCAGACACATGGGCATGCCCCCGTGCTCATTGAGCACGGGGCGTGTTCAGCCTTCTTTTTTCCTGTTTTTGCTTGGGAAGATGCTGTCGGGGGGTCGGGCATGCCACGTTAGTTCCTTTTCTTGTATTTATGTTAGATTTAGCTGCTTTTTTTCTTCTTTTGTTCATTTGATCTCATTTAATCCTGAAAATACAAAAGGAAGACAAAAACACACTTTTTCCAACATTAGTACTAAAAAAGGGTTAGTTTTATGCCACAATTGATGTAATTTATATGTTGCATTTTGCACACATCAGTGTGCTTTCCATGAGGATTTCGGACATGTGACAGAAGATTGCACAGCTCTGAGGAAGGAAATAAGCTATCTGCTAAGCAAAGGATACCTAAAAGATCTTCTGGGCACAAAGAAGAATAAGGGCCAGGATATCGATAAGGATCCTGAACGTGTAGCATCACCTCCTCCAGACGCCAAGATAATTAACTTTATTTCAGGAGGATCTGACATATGTGGAACCTCTTACTCTACAGCAAAAAGACATGCCAAGGAGGCTAAGGCAGAACGGGGAGACAACCCGACCAGGATGACAACTCATACAACTGATAAAGTGATAACGTTTGACAGTGATGACCGGGATAGCGTCCAGGATCCTCATCATGACGGTTTAGTAATCACTTTATATATTGCTAACCATTTTATGCGCAGGATATTGGTGGACAACGGCAGTTCTGTAAACATTATCCAGCTGGAAACGCTCAAGAGAATGAACATTCCCCAGATGGAGATCACTTCAAAATCCACTGTACTTGTAGGGTTCAGTGGAGAGGCCAAGAATACTGTGGGAGAAATAAAGCTGCCAGTATATGTTGAGGGAGTGAATTCAATGCAACGTTTCTGTGTCATGGACTCATTATCCTGCAACAATATTATATTGGGCAGACCATGGATCCATGATATGAAGGCTGTCCCATCAACCTATCATTAGTGTATCAAGATTCCTACCCCTTGGGGGGTTGTCAAGGTGGAAAGCGATCAACAAGAGGTAAAAGAATGTTATTCTTCCTCAATGAAGTCTTCAACAAAGCCTAAAGCAGGATAGCAATTAAAGATACGAGCCCAAGATATCAAGGAAGCTTCAGAGCAAGATGTTAAGAAAGTTATCCTGGATCAGGATAATCCAGATATCTCGGTGCTCGTAGGAGCTAATATCCCTTAGGATATTGAGAATCAGCTGATCAATTTTTTAAAATGCAGGATGTCCACATTTTCATGGAGACATGAGGATATGACAGGTATCTCTAAAGATATTATAACCCATAAGCTTGGGATTGACAGGTCTTTCAAGCCCGTTCAACAAAAGAGAAGGAAGTTTGCTCCTGAAAGAGATGTAATCATACAGGAGGAGGTTGAAAGGTTATTGAAATCCAAGATGATTAGGGAAGTCAAATTCCCCAAGTGGCTAGCAAATGTGGTCGTGGTTCAAAAGAAGAATGGGAAATGGAGAGTTTGTGTAGATTACACAGACTTGAACAAAGCATGTCCTAACGACCCATTTCCTTTGCCTCATATAGACTCGATGGTGGATGCAACTGCCGGTCATGAGATGCTAACCTTTATGGATGCATCCTCAGGATTCCAACAGATCCAAATGGAACCCTCCGATCAAGAGGATATTGCTTTCATGACACCAACAGGTATTTATTGTTATACTGCCATGCCTTTCGGTTTGAAAAATGCAGGTGCAACGTACCAAAGATTGGTGAATATGATGTTTAAAGACAAACTGGGGGACACCATGGAGGTGTATATTGACGATATGGTGGTAAAATCCAAGAAGGCTGAGGATCATCTCCAGGATATTGAAGGTGCATTTGATTTCCTGGACCAATATAACATGAAGCTGAATCCTGCTAAATACCATTTCAGAGTGGGGGCAGAAATGTTTCTAGGATATATGGTAACTAAAACGGGGATAGAAGCAAGCCCGGAACACATAAAAGCCATCCTGGATATCAAATCACCATCCAACATGAAAGATGTGCAAAGATTAACAGGACGAGTAGCGGCATTGAACAGGTTTATATCAAGATCCTCAGAAAAATGCAAGGAATTCTACGATATCCTGAAGAAGAATAAGAAATTTGAGTGGGGAGAAAAGCATGAAGCAGCCCTACAAGAATTAAAGCAATATATTTCAACTGCACCTTTGCTGATGAAGCCCGAGGATGGTGAACCCTTATCCTTGTATCTTGCAGTATCAGGGAACGCAGTAATTGTCGTTCTGGTAAAGGATCATGAAGGTCAGCAGTACCCTGTCTATTATGTTAGTAAAAGTTTATTAGATGCTGAAACTAGATATTCACACTTAGAAAAATTAATATTAACCCTAGTTATGGCATCAACTAAGCTTATACATTATTTTGAGACACATGGGATTCATGTAAAGACCAATTATCATGTTAAAAATTTGCTTAGAAAACGTGAGATGTCAGGTAGGATGGCTAAATGGTTCGTAAAATTAAGTGCCTATGATCTAGTATATGAACCTAGAAATGCTATAAAGTCTCAGGATCTAGCAGACTTTGTGGCTGATTTCAGTAGTGACATTCAAAATGAAGTAGACCTAGAAGTGCAACAACTAGGAGAAACTTTAAGATCCTGGACGTTATATACTGATGGTGCATCTAATGTAAAAGGTGTAGGATTGGGTATACTACTAAAATCCCCACAAGGGGACATATTACCCCAGGCCATTAGATGTGAATTTCCTGCTACTAATAATGAAGCAGAGTGTGAAGCCTTGATTGCAGGATTAGAATTGGCTAGGAATATGAATATTAAAAGTTTGCAAGTGTATGTTGATTCCTTGTTAATCACTAACCATTTCAATGGATCCTATGCAGTCAAAGGTGAAAGGTTAATTGAATATCTTGAAAGTGTCAAAAAATTAGCAGGATATTTCAAAGATTTTACACTTGAACAGGTACCAAGAGATGATAATGCTGAGGCAGATGCTCAGGAAAATTTAGGATCTACAGTCAGGATACCAGAAGGAACTCAAATACCAATACTACATATCCTGTATCCTGCGATGGAGCACTTCAAGTCTCAGGAAAAGGAGGTAGCAAGTATCCAAGATCCCGATGACGAATATCCTGAAAAGAATCCTGAATCCTGGATGGCTCCAATTATAAAGTATCTCAAAGAAGGCGACATCCCAAAGGATGAGAATACTAAGGCTTTCAGGATGAAGGTATCTCGTTTCACTGTTATAAATGATGTTTTGTACAAAAAGTCTCTTGCAGGACCATACCTAAGATGCTTGGAAGATCCTGAAACCAAGGAGGTACTTCAAGATATACATGAAGGAGATTGTTGCAACCATACGGGGGGCAGATCATTGTTCTCGAAGGTACTAAGAACGGGATACTATTGGCCGACTTTGAGGAGAGACGCTTCAGAATATGCTCGAAGATGTGATGCATGTCAAAGGTATAGCAATATACTACATCAGCCTGCTGAGCCATTATATCCTATCGTATCCCCTTGGCCATTTATGAAATGGGGCATGGATATAGTGGAGAAACTCCCAAAAGTTCCAGGAGGAAAAGTTTTTATGCTGGCAATGACAGATTATTTCTCGAAGTGGGTCGAAGCCGAAGCCTTTGTCTAAGTCAGGGATCAGGATGTGGTATCCTTCATAAAGAGGAATATCCTGACAAGGTTTGGAGTGCCAGCTGAGATAATTTGTGATAATGGTTCTCAGTTCATCAGCAAAATAACTACCGATTTTTGCAAAAGTTGGGGAATCAAGATGATCACATCAACTCCGGTACATCCTCAAGCAAATGGACAGGCAGAATCCTCGAACAAGATAATTGTCAACAATTTGAAGAAAAGACTAGGTGCTAAAAAAGGAAGATGATGTAACATTCCCAAAATTTTTATTTATATAAAAACTTATGTTATTAAAAGGATGCATCATGGGTAAGTTGACCGATGGAAATATGAGGTATTTTGGGCAAGCGTAGGAACCATTTAATAATTAAATTATAAAAATACATTATATTTGGACCTACTCTATTTTTAATGAAACTTGGTTCAAAATGTAGATAAAAATATTCTCGTTCTAATGGCATATTTATCATTTTATGAAACGTCATATTTTAGAAGTTATAAGGGCCAAATAAGTGAAACAGTTAAATTAATTATAATATATAAATTAATAAAATAATAATAATAATCAAAACATCATTTAGATAAAGTGGTCGAAATCTTTTGAATAAAATAATAAATAAAATCAATACTAAAAATTGAAATCTACATGCATACGTGGAACTAACAATTAACACTATAGGACATGTGTGTGCATGTAAATATATAAAGGGTACGTGTCCATTTTTCATGCATTTCAACATTCTTGAAAAGCATATAAATAGGAGCTCAACAACAAATGAATTGCACATTTCTGTAGCTCTCGAATCCCCATCTCTAAAGTTCTATTATTTTTATTATTTATTTCTTTTCACTAATAAAAATAGCCCTGCCATGTTTTAAGTATTGTAGCCCCTGATCACTGATATCCTGTCCAATTGACGTAGGGCCCCGTAACAAATGACATGGCTCTGCCTGACTAAGTTTGTTGGGTTCTGTCTCGGGACGTAGGGATAAAAGTTAAATTGGGTTACTATACTTAATACAAATGCACTACATATTTTATTAAATAGTATACCAAACCTCCTAAAACACCCCTGACAACCCTACACTTCCTAAAATATACCCCGTATACAATAAACGAGCCGTATACCTTTTATATTAATAAAAATCAGATAAAACAAAATCTATGGGTCTCTCGCGGGGTGCGTAAGCCACCCACTTGGTCTTACGCGGGCCGCGACAGCAAGGAGGCCAGACCGCACCAGAGCACGCCACGTGTCCAACGCGTGTGAGGTCAAGGGCTGACTCAGCATGTCACACCCCCAAAATCCACCCGCGGAGTACTACCGCTTGGAGGCGTGACTGACCAGGATCCAGCCACCAATCATATTGAACAAACATATAAGTAGTTATAAAAATCCAACCAATACAATTGGTGTTTAAACAAAACATAGTTAAGTTGCAAGCGGAAGCATGAGTCTTAAATCAAAACATAAGTTTAATTGTTTCATAGTTTAGCATGGCACACAGTCGTCCATGTCCCACAACGATCCTCCTCCATGCAAGCTCCAGCTAAGAAACCTAAGGACCTGCAAAGCATGTAGTAACGAGTCAACAACTAGTTGAGTGAGTTCACGGTTGGGTGTTCGTTTTAAGTTGTTTCGAAAACAGTTTCCTTTAGCTGGCATCCTGCCGTGGGGGTTACCCCATAGTTAAAAACGTGACTTGTTTATTTCCGGTTACTCTGGCAATCCTGCCGTGGGGGCTACCCCGTGTTAGTTATCTGGCATTTCGGCCGTGGGGGCTACCCCGTGTTAGTTATCTGGCATTTCGGCCGTGGGGGCTACCCCATGTATACACTAGACTTGTTACCATATCGACTGCTGACTGTAGTCATGTTTAAGTGCCCTGAAACTGTCAATGTCTATCATCATTGACGTGCCCCAGATCCATTAGTTCACGCCCGTCCTCTGCGGCACGGTGTGAGGTTTGTCAGACCTAAATAGCGCTATCTAACTAATGACCCGCTCGCCATTGGCCCGGCGATTAAGTCGATATAAAAATGAGGGACTTCGTGATAGAGTTTTGGTCTAGTACGAGTTATCTGTCTGTGAGGACGAGGAATTACATTCCTGAACCTTTGCTGTCCTACCCAAGGAGGACGAGGAACCCATGTTCCTTAACCCCAATTCCCGACCCCTGGGAATCCCATGCTTTGTAGAGGGTGTGAACTCACCTTGGTTTGCTCGGTAGAAACACAAAAAGGTCAAACAAGCAATGTTGTGGCTACTCACGTCCTATCATAGTTGTATCATACAATCAGGTTCGTATTCAAGTAGTGCACGTATAGGTTACACGTTTAATCATAGCAGTTCATCAACATTCACGTTCAACAGTAACATATAAGGTCTGTACATTGGGCCCAAGAGTCCGGCCCAAGCAATTAAGTCCGAAATGAATTGCAAGCCCAAACAGTTATATCTGCGTATTGTCTCGAGTCGCAATTTGGCGTTTGCGACTCGCAACCGGAGTCGCAACCATGGTTTCGGTCCATGCTGTTTTGGTTACGAGTCGCAACTGGACTCGCAACGGTGGTTTCGAGTCACAAGGTTTGTGCTTGATCAAGTGTGGTTTCGAGTCGCAACCGGGTGTTTGCGACTCGCAATCTGTGTCGCAACCGGGAGGTTTCGACTCGTTGTGCTTGGTTTCGAGTCGCAACTGATGGTTTCGAGTGGACATAAGCTGATTCGGAACAGTGTACTATCCACTAACATTCTGATTTCATGCAGTTTGTACTATCCAACCAAAATCCTTAAACATGTTTCTTGTCTAGCAATTTACTAAAAATGGATCAAACAATTCAGATTTCAAATATTCAACCATGTTCTTATGATATTCAACAAGTTCTTCATGTTCATCAAATATTCAAAACACATTCAACACATATTCGGATATTCATATCTTCATTCAACACTTGTTCATCTTATTTCCGGGTTTTTATCCTTAATCACAACATATAATCATGAACAACAATCAAACATTTGAACATATTCATCTAATGGCTTCAAGTCGTCTAATAACATATCAAAATCAACTCTACACCAACCTACTTAACATGATACTACACATATGCAAGTCGGCTTTTATGGACATCAACACTCCATGGTTTGAATCATACTTAGGCATAAAATATTGTGTGTTCATTATGCAACAAATCCGAAATCAAAACATATTATCCGATTATCAACAACATACATATCCGGTTCTCAAAATATCATCAAGCATACAACTACACTAGTTAATCATATCATCCATACCATTATCAAACAACAACAAACATCATAAAAATCACTAACAACATCATAAACACTAACCGGTTGTGAGGTGGTGAAAGATGAAGCTTCGTTTGGTGTGAACAAGCAAATCCGAGAGGCCCTTTTTGTGGTCGGTTGGTTGGATCCGAGAAGAAGGAGAGTAGTGTTGTGGTTTAGGGTTTTAGTGTGAGAAAGTAGAGAGTGTGTGTGTCCAAGAGAATGGCAAGGATAGCTAGGTGCATAACATATATACTAGCTTCATGTGGTGCACCCTAATGGGTTTCGGTTGGGTTAAATGGGGTGCGTGGCCCATCCGGCCCAAGTGTTATACTAGTTCACTCGAGACCACATGGTCTCGAGTCGGGTTCATGGCTTTCGGCTCATATACATACTCGAATACATACACACAAGCATACATGTAACATAACACATAATCATATAAAAGGTTGTAGCTTATCATTAATCACATAAGTTTAACTATTCACACGTTTAAGCATACAGCGAAAGGTTCTAAATTTCGAGTTGTCACATCATCCCCAAGTTGAAAGAAATTTCGTCCCGAAATTTGGTAGGCACTCACTGAGGAAGCTAGTTAAGTTGTATGGTTTTCCCGGTTTTCCTGGGGTGTCACATCCACCCCCCGTTGATCTGGAATTTCGTCCCGAAATTCCGTAGCTTCGGCCTCAGTAGTGGGTGTACTGTTTGCGAACAGTTGGGGATACTTTTGTTTCATCCGATCTTCGCGCTCCCAGGTGAACTCTGGGCCGCGACGTGAGTTCCAACGAACTCGAACGAGAGGTATCCTAGTGCTCTTGAGGACCTTAACATCCCGGTCCGTGATTTCGACTGGTTCCTCGACGAATCGTAACTGCTCGTCGATCGTGAGTTCTTTCAAAGGAACTACGTGGGTCTCATCTGATGGACACTTCTTCAAAACGTTGTGAACTGCACCGAGTTCCGCCGGTAAATTTAGTCTGTAGGCCACCCTGCCTATTTTCTCCATGACCTCGAAAGGTCCAACATATCGTGGGTTAAGTTTACCGCGTTTGCCAAAACGAACCACACCCTTCCAGGGTGAAACTTTGAGTAGTACCCGCTCCCCAACCTGGAGCTCAAGTGGTTTCCTGCCCATGTCGGCGTAAACTTTCTGACGTTCACGAGCGGCCGTCATGCGTTTTCGTATCTGAGCGATCTGCTCGGTTGTGTCTACCACATATTCTGGACCAGTGATTTGACTATCTCCCACCTCTGCCCAGCAAAGAGGGGACCGGCATTTACGTCCGTACAATGCCTCAAACGGAGCAGCTCCAATGCTGGTGTGGTAGCTGTTATTGTACGAGAATTCCACAAGTGGCAGATGCTTTTCCCAGCGGTTGCCAAAGTCGATCACACACGCACGAAGCATGCCTTCTAAGGTTTGAATAGTGCGCTCGGACTGCCCGTCCGTCTGAGGATGGTACGCTGTGCTCATATCTAATCGTGAGCCGAAGGATTTGTGCATTGCTTGCCACAGCTCTGAAGTAAAACGCGCATCTCGATCTGAGATAATGGAGGTGGGCACCCCGTGCCTCGAAACAATTTCCTTGATGTATATTTCTGCAAGAGTGGAGAACTTATCCGTCTCCTTGATAGCCAAAAAGTGTGCAGATTTTGTGAGTCGATCCACGATCACCCAAATAGTATCGTTCCCGCGCTGGGATCTAGGTAGGCCAGTGACAAAATCCATGGAAATTTGCTCCCATTTCCACTGAGGTATCTCTGGTTGTTGGAGTAGGCCTGATGGTTTCTGGTATTCCGACTTGACCCTTGCACAAGTCAAACACTTGCTGACGTAGGTCGCTATGTGGGCCTTCATGCTAGGCCACCAGTACGTAGTCTTGATGTCGTGATACATTTTATCCGATCCAGGATGTACCGAGTAGCGAGACTTGTGTGCTTCATCCATCACAAGCTCTCGTAGGTTGCCATAGTGTGGGACCCAAATGCGTCCCGTTACGTAGTAAGCACCGTCTTCCTTCTGCTCTAAGCGTTGCCTCGATCCGCGTAGGGCTTCAGCCCTGACGTTTTCTGGTTTCAGTGCTTCTATCTGAGCAGCTCGTATCTGGGAGGGGAGACTAGAATGGATCGTGAGTTGTAAAGCTCGCACGCGCTTCGGCGCAGTGTCCTTCCGACTGAGGGCGTCAGCCACAACATTGGCTTTGCCCGGGTGGTATCTGATTGCGCACTCGTAGTCATTCAGAAGTTCGACCCACCGTCGTTGTCGCATATTCAGTTCCTTCTGTTTGAAGATATGCTCGAGGCTCCTGTGGTCGGTGTAGATGGCGCACTTGGTACCATACAGGTAATGCCGCCATAACTTGAGTGCAAAAACAACAGCTCCCAGCTCTAAGTCGTGCGTCGTGTAGTTCTTTTCATGAACCTTGAGTTGGCGTGAGGCGTAGGCTATAACTTTGTCTCGTTGCATCAACACGCAACCAAGACCCTGAATTGATGCGTCGCAATAGACCACAAAATCGTCTGTGCCTTCCGGCAAGGAAAGGATAGGTGCGCTACAAAGTCTATCCTTTAGGTGCTGAAATGCCAACTCCTGTGCGTTTCCCCAGCGATAAACAACGCCCTTCTGCGTTAATGAGGTGAGAGGCTGTGCAATCTTAGAAAAATCCTTTATGAATCTCCGGTAGTATCCCGCCAAACCCAAGAATTGGCGAATTTCCTTTGGTGTACGAGGTGCAGGCCAGTTCTTAATCGAGTCTACCTTGGATGGATCAACGTGAATCCCATCCTTGTTCACCACGTGGCCTAGGAAATGGACTTCTCGAAGCCAGAAGTCGCATTTCGAGAACTTTGCATAAAGCTGTTCTGTTCGAAGGAGTTCCAGAATAAGTCGCAAATGTTGCTCATGTTCCTCCCGACTCTTGGAATAGATCAGGATGTCATCGATGAAGACTATAACGAACTTGTCCAGGTAAGGCTTGCACACTCGGTTCATCAAGTCCATGAAAACCGCAGGTGCGTTTGTCATCCCAAAAGGCATGACCAAAAACTCATAGTGCCCGTATCGAGTTCTGAAAGCTGTTTTGGAGACGTCCTCTTCCCGGACTCTCAGCTGGTGATAACCCGATCTCAAATCGATCTTCGAATAGTAGCTCGACCCTTGCAGCTGGTCGAATAAGTCGTCGATACGCGGTAGAGGATAACGGTTCTTCACCGTCACCTTGTTGAGTTCTCGGTAGTCGATGCACATTCTGAAAGTACCGTCTTTCTTCTTCACAAATAGCACTGGAGCTCCCCAGGGCGATGAGCTTGGACGAATAAAACCCTTATCCAGGAGCTCTTGTAATTGCGTGGAGAGTTCTTTCAACTCTGATGGGGCTAAACGATAAGGTGCACGGGCTATAGGCGCAGCTCCAGGAGCTAGTTCAATTTGAAACTCGACTTGGCGATGAGGTGGAAGACCAGGTAATTCATCAGGAAATACCTCTGGATAGTCGCGTACAACCGGAAAATCTTCTATCTTCTTCTCTCTTTCTGAAGTGTCAGTAACGAGAGCCAAAATGGCAGTGTGGCCCTTTCGCAAACACTTTTGGGCCTTAAGGAGAGAAATGACGTTCTCAACAGCGCTCCTCTTGTCGCCATGAATCATGAGAGGTTCACCACCGGGACCTGGAATACGGACAACCTTCTCGTTGCAAAGAATCTCTGCTCGGTGTTGGGATAACCAATCCATTCCAATGACAACGTCGAAACTACCCAAGACAATAGGAATGAGGTCGATAGAGAAGGTCTGGTCAGCGAGAATAAGTTTACAACCCTTGACTATGTGTGTGGCTTCTAAACTCTTACCATTTGCTAGCTCTACGGTGTGCTTGTTGTTCAAAGGTGTTGGAATACGCTTAAGCATTCGACTAACTTCTAGTGACACGTAGCTAGTATCGGCACCCGAATCAAATAAAACTGAAACATAAAAGTCGTCGAGAAGGAACTTACCCGCCACAACATTGGGGTCATTCCTTGCTTCACCTTGGCCGATCACAAACATCCGCCCCCTGGCGCCATTGTTGTTGTTGTTCCCATTGTTACCATTCCCCTGATTGTTGTTATTGTTGTTGTTGTTCTGGTTCCTGTTCAGTTGGGGACAATCCCTCTTGAAGTGGCCTTCAGCTCCACACTGAAAGCACCCTTTGTTATCACCCTGTTGCTGTTGCTGGCGCTGGTTCTGTTGAGCTTGCTGACGATTCTGATTAGCGGGGTATAGACTCCTGCAATCCTTTGCAGCGTGACCAGGCTTGTTGCACCGATGACAGTTTCCCCTGGTGCATGGCCCGCTGTGGTGCAAGCTGCAGCGATTGCATTTGGGGTGATTTCCCTTGTATCCACCACCAGACGATTGCTGATTAGGGCTCTTGTAGTCCTCAGTCTTTCTCTGCTGAGACTGGGACTGAACAGAAGTCGAACCCTTACTTGAAGTTCCATCCCATTTCCGTTTGTTGTCACTAGAGGTACCAGTAGTGGTTGCAGCGCCAATGCGTTTTGGTAACTTGTTCTGCTCCACCGCCTGATCCGTGAGACGGTGAGCCAACTGTACAGTTTGCTGGTAGGTAGCGAGGTTCGCTGAAGTCACATGACTTTGGATTTCTGGCACTAAGCCCTGAAGAAACAGTTCGATGCGTTTGATGGGAGGATCCACCATAGTAGGGCACAGAATTGCCAGTTCGTTTGACCTTTTCACATAAGCCTCAATTTCCGACCCCGTCATCTTGAGGTTGAAGAACTCCACTTCCAGTTTGTGAATCTCATCACGACTGCAGTATTCCTCTTTGATCATTTCCTTAAAAGTTTCCCATGGGGTGGCGTTGGCAGCAACCAACCCTAGCATCTGAACTTGAGCGTTCCACCACGTGAGGGCTAAACCCTCGAGAGTACCAGTAGCATACTTCACCCTGCGCGCCTCAGGGCATTCGCACATTTCGAACACAGATTCAAGCTTCTCAAACCAATGTAGGAGACCTACCGCTCCTTCAGTGCCGCTAAAAGTAGTTGGTCGGCAGTCCATGAAAGTCTTAAAAGTGCACACGGGCGGTTGAACATGCTGACCTATCGTAGGTGAAAGAAAAGACAGAGTTTAACACAAAGGTTGGTTCACGAGAGTAGGATCCTAAAGATCCTAGAATGAGTTCGGACTGCAGGATATACCTCCCGCGTGTGCAGCTGCGAGTGCTGCGGCAACTCGTTCGTTGATCAGAGCCGTCAACTGGGCTTGTGTCATGTTTACGCGTCCAGACATGATCTTCATATCAAGAGGAACGTGAGTGAGAGAGGTTCGCGAAAGTACAACGATAGGATAGAGTAAGCACGCACGTGTTCAGGCAACAGTAGTTATACTAACCAAGCATACCATAAGCAATGTACCATGTATCTAACAAGTAGGCAACATATGCACAAATCATATTACCTAGAATGTCGAGCCTTGCATGTGGAGTGAAGCATCGTTGTGGACCGTTGAGCACTGTACAAGTTATAGTCTGGTTTTAACAAAAACGTTTCTCCCTTTATTAAAACCAAGTTCTCTATAACCAATGGCTCTGATACCAATCTGTCACACCCCCAAAATCCACCCGCGGAGTACTACCGCTTGGAGGAGTGACTGACCAGGATCCAGCCACCAATCATATTGAACAAACATATAAGTAGTTATAAAAATCC
Source organism: Helianthus tuberosus (assembly GCA_030545235.1). Taxonomy (NCBI): domain Eukaryota; kingdom Viridiplantae; phylum Streptophyta; class Magnoliopsida; order Asterales; family Asteraceae; genus Helianthus; species Helianthus tuberosus. The sequence continues at coordinate 62,499,078 of CM060385.1, read as the reverse complement.
AACCAATACAATTGGTGTTCAAACAAAACATAGTTAAGTTGCAAGCGGAATCATGAGTCTTAAATCAAAACATAAGTTTAATTGTTTCATAGTTTAGCATGGCACACAGTCGTCCATGTCCCACAACGATCCTCCTCCATGCAAGCTCCAGCTAAGAAACCTAAGGACCTGCAAAGCATGTAGTAACGAGTCAACAACTAGTTGAGTGAGTTCACGGTTGGGTGTTCGTTTTAAGTTGTTTCGAAAACAGTTTCCTTTAGCTGGCATCCTGCCGTGGGGGTTACCCCATAGTTAAAAACGTGACTTGTTTATTCCCGGTTACTCTGGCAATCCTGCCGTGGGGGCTACCCCGTGTTAGTTATCTGGCATTTCGGCCGTGGGGGCTACCCCGTGTTAGTTATCTGGCATTTCGGCCGTGGGGGCTACCCCATGTATACACTAGACTTGTTACCATATCGACTGCTGACTGTAGTCATGTTTAAGTGCCCTGAAACTGTCAATGTCTATCATCATTGACGTGCCCCAGATCCATTAGTTCACGCCCGTCCTCTGCGGCACGGTGTGAGGTTTGTCAGACCTAAATAGCGCTATCTAACTAATGACCCGCTCGCCATTGGCCCGGCGATTAAGTCGATATAAAAATGAGGGACTTCGTGATAGAGTTTTGGTCTAGTACGAGTTATCTGTCTGTGAGGACGAGGAATTACATTCCTGAACCTTTGCTGTCCTACCCAAGGAGGACGAGGAACCCATGTTCCTTAACCCCAATTCCCGACCCCTGGGAATCCCATGCTTTGTAGAGGGTGTGAACTCACCTTGGTTTGCTCGGTAGAAACACAAAAAGGTCAAACAAGCAATGTTGTGGCTACTCACGTCCTATCATAGTTGTATCATACAATCAGGTTCGTATTCAAGTAGTGCACGTATGGGTTACACGTTTAATCATAGCAGTTCATCAACATTCACGTTCAACAGTAACATATAAGGTCTGTACATTGGGCCCAAGAGTCCGGCCCAAGCAATTAAGTCCGAAATGAATTGCAAGCCCAAACAGTTATATCTGCGTATTGTCTCGAGTCGCAATTTGGCGTTTGCGACTCGCAACCGGAGTCGCAACCATGGTTTCGGTCCATGCTGTTTTGGTTACGAGTCGCAACTGGACTCGCAACGGTGGTTTCGAGTCACAAGGTTTGTGCTTGATCAAGTGTGGTTTCGAGTCGCAACCGGGTGTTTGCGACTCGCAATCTGTGTCGCAACCGGGAGGTTTCGACTCGTTGTGCTTGGTTTCGAGTCGCAACTGATGGTTTCGAGTGGACATAAGCTGATTCGGAACAGTGTACTATCCACTAACATTCTGATTTCATGCAGTTTGTACTATCCAACCAAAATCCTTAAACATGTTTCTTGTCTAGCAATTTACTAAAAATGGATCAAACAATTCAGATTTCAAATATTCAACCATGTTCTTATGATATTCAACAAGTTCTTCATGTTCATCAAATATTCAAAACACATTCAACACATATTCGGATATTCATATCTTCATTCAACACTTGTTCATCTTATTTCCGGGTTTTTATCCTTAATCACAACATATAATCATGAACAACAATCAAACATTTGAACATATTCATCTAATGGCTTCAAGTCGTCTAATAACATATCAAAATCAACTCTACACCAACCTACTTAACATGATACTACACATATGCAAGTCGGCTTTTATGGACATCAACACTCCATGGTTTGAATCATACTTAGGCATAAAATATTGTGTGTTCATTATGCAACAAATCCGAAATCAAAACATATTATCCGATTATCAACAACATACATATCCGGTTCTCAAAATATCATCAAGCATACAACTACACTAGTTAATCATATCATCCATACCATTATCAAACAACAACAAACATCATAAAAATCACTAACAACATCATAAACACTAACCGGTTGTGAGGTGGTGAAAGATGAAGCTTCGTTTGGTGTGAACAAGCAAATCCGAGAGGCCCTTTTTGTGGTCGGTTGGTTGGATCCGAGAAGAAGGAGAGTAGTGTTGTGGTTTAGGGTTTTAGTGTGAGAAAGTAGAGAGTGTGTGTGTCCAAGAGAATGGCAAGGATAGCTAGGTGCATAACATATATACTAGCTTCATGTGGTGCACCCTAATGGGTTTCGGTTGGGTTAAATGGGGTGCGTGGCCCATCCGGCCCAAGTGTTATACTAGTTCACTCGAGACCACATGGTCTCGAGTCGGGTTCATGGCTTTCGGCTCATATACATACTCGAATACATACACACAAGCATACATGTAACATAACACATAATCATATAAAAGGTTGTAGCTTATCATTAATCACATAAGTTTAACTATTCACACGTTTAAGCATACAGCGAAAGGTTCTAAATTTCGAGTTGTCACACAGCAACCCTATACCGGGACACGTAGTCCCCGGCGGGCCGCGTAGACCCAAGCCAAACCTTACGCGGGCCGCGTAGAACTCGATTTCAGGCCCTATAAAGTGGGAGCTCAGGCTTTCAGTTCAAATCGTTCATTTCTTTTCTCTCTCAACGAAATTCTGAATAGTAGGCATAATCTCCGAGTATAATACCCTCTAATTAGCGAAGCTCTGTCTCGTTGTAAGTATCATAACCCCTAGATACCTATTAGATACTCTGCCCGATTGATCTAGGGTTCCGTAACGGCTGTCGTGATTCTGCCCGACGTAGTCGTTGGAATGCCGTCTCGGGGAGGGTATTACTAATGTTAAAATGGGTTATTATACTAACGCATGTGCATTGTTTATTTAACTAGATTATAACCAGGAAGCCACAAAGGAAATAACTAAAATAGCAATGTGAGTAATCTCCTTTTTGTAAACAGTTTTTACAAAACCTTAACTATTTTACAATGCAATTTAGCAGTGATTGAGTCTTTGTAATTCTACGATTACTGCCGGTATGTTGTGGTTTTGTATACAAAATGTGAGACACGTTACCATTGGACGAAGAGTTAGCCAATGTGTAATATGACCCACCAGTCAGGATTGACAGTACTGAATGAGTAATTAGGTAGATATAAACATTGTGATCGCTCTCAATACTGTTTAAATTAAATTAATGTTTCTTGATTAAACTGGGATTCACTCACCAGTATTTCCCACTGACAAATGTTTTTAAAACACATTTCAGGTAACACAATGTGACAGCCAATTAGTAAAAAGCCAGCCGAAGAGCACTGACGGCTTGGAAAAATGTGGCTATAAAAGTTACCTAAAAAGACGATGTTTTAAATTCAATAAAATAAGGTTTATCCCTATAAACATGTTGTAATAAGAAACTTGGGTTTTACCCATGTGATTATAAATTTAAAAATATGGTGGTTTTACTCTGATAAAATATTTTCTAACTACGGTCCTGATGAAATTTCCGCTGCCAAAATAATTAAACATACGGATACCATCGACACTGGCTCGCGGCCGCCCGTCCCCAAGTAGTTAGGGGGCGGGGGTTGCGACAGAAGGTGGTATCAGAGCCATGCCACTGGTTCAAGCCAAAGAAGTGTTTTGCTGACACTTAAGTTTTTAAATTATGTGTTAGGAAATAACTTATGTAATTATGTGCTTTATGTTATTTGACAATTTGTTAGTCTACAGTATGGGTAAGCAAAGAATTTCGAACATCTATCGTCAATTAGATAGTTCACCAAAAGATAAGGGAACCTCATTTCAATCAAATCCCTCAGGATACTCAGCAGATACTGAGGAAGGAATATTTATTCATAAGGCACAGTCTGAGAAACCATTTACCACTAAGAAGAGAAGTAGGATTATTAGAAAAAGTCAATAGAAAATAAAGAAGTCACAACCAAAGGAAGTGATAATCAATAAGGAAATAAATACACAAATTCAGGAAATAGGCAATAACCTACCATGGAAAGATGAATTAGATAAACAATGGGTAAATCTCCATATGTTAGCCACTATAGCAGTAAATATTAACTTATATTAAATAGTTGAACCGCCAAACTAGTACCAGCACCCATGCCACCTATGAGCTAGAAACTTTAAAGGAACTTCGCACATTAGATAACAACTTAGTAGAGACAGGAGATAGAATAAACCTTATATAAAAGCATGTTGAGCATAATACTCCTATAACCTAGATAGACTAAAATAAGTTACGGATGCATAATCACTAGTATATTTTGAATTACAGTTGTAGTTTGTAATAAATACATATATATATATATATATATATATATAAGTCGCAATGTTCGTCATTTTTAATCAATCTATTTTTTTGATTGTACCCAAATGTTTGTACTAGAAATTTTTCTGTGATAATTAATACCACCTACTCAAATAATATCATAATATGTATACGTTAAAAAAAATCACGATATATTTTATTTGGAAATGGGAGTTGATCAGTTAGAATAGTTACACGATGTATTACTAATACATGTTTAAATATTGTCATATTTGTCATTAAATGTGACATATAAAATATACAAATGTAATCATTTGTATACCTATAAAAATGTATTTAAATACATTCAATTGTTAATATACATTTAATCTAGATATTATAAATTTATATGTATACTAATAATGCACTTTAAGTAGTTATTATACAACAGTGGGTTTATGTATATATACGTATAAAATTTTCTAGTCTATATAAATTTAAATATTATGAATTTTAAGGGTATCTAAATGTAATATATTTTAACTACATTAATTTGAACATTTCTATACATTTAATGTTATAAGTAATGTAAATTTTTTTTATAATAACTAATCTTGCAGCATGAATTAAATAATTTAAATTAATATACTAGTAATATAATGTTCAAAGATACTATTAAAAACAATATAAACGAATATAGTTAATAACATTTTGTATTCATCAGCTTTCATTATTTAATATAAGATAAAATATAATACAATTCTATTATATTTGAAATGTATTCACACTAATACATTTAAATAATATATACGTGTATATAATGTAAAAATATATATATATTTATATATATATTAGGATACATGTAAAATTTATACATTTAAAGCTATAAAGAGAGGATATGATCAAAAGAGTCATTATATATATATCATGATAATCATATATAAATAATCAGGTTTTCATTCTCTATCATTTAGAATATTATATTTAAAAAGAAGTAATGAAAATTTTATGATGTATAATAAAAAGAGAGAAAAGATGGGTTTAATGGTTAGAACAATTGATACATATAAAAAAAAAGGATTAGATAATTAAATTTTTAGAAGTAAGGATATTGCAACAGTGAAAACATCTTTTCTTATCCTACTTAAATCAATAATTTAGTATCTATTTATTTATTTTACCTGGCACGTTAAACTGTTTCTAAACATTCATTTTTCAAACTAGAATTTATAATGGATGCCCCACATAAAAATAGTTGAATCAAATGTGTGTTTAGTACGTTTGTCCTTTATATAACTTTATCTAAAAATCATATTACAATTTTAATATTGTAATATCTTTAAATAAATTACTATTACTATCGTATGGGATATACATACATATTCTAATACATGTATATTACACAAATATATTTTGAATCAATTTTAGAAACGTCAAACTTACTTACCATAAGTACTTCTTGGAATAAATAAATATATAATAAATTGAGAGTTAAGTTTTGATATTTTAAACCCATATGGTTCAACCCACTAGTTAAAAATAAATTTATTCCTATGAGTCCAGAAAGTTTATATTTTGGTTAATTTATTTCTTTAAACTTTTATTTATCCATCCTTAAAATTCCAAAATATTATATTCAATAAATTTAACAGAAATTTATTTCAATATAATACTTTTAAAGGATAAATAAAGTTGTAGAAATAAGCTTGACGATGGGTATCATCAGATATTACAAAATAATATTATATATATATATATATGTGTGTGTATATATATATATATATAAGTTTAAATATTAAACTAAAGATTTGAAAAAATTTTGTTTTGTTTCTAAATAATAAATATACATATGTATATACATAATAGAATCTCTAGACGGTATACACAATATAATAATTAAATATCTTCTGAAGATAAACATAAGAGAAACTAGTACTAGTGATTCTTATAAAAACATGAAGTCATTATAAGAATAAACCATGAAACGTATTAGGTTTTAATAATACCATATGTCTCAATGAAATATTCCTTGTAACGGAATCTAAGGTTAATAGAGTTAGCTGTAAGTATACTCATCGAACCTAGCTATAGTGTCAATAGAGACAATTATATTTTTGTCAAAACTTCATTTTCCAAGCAAAAGAAAAACCACAACCATAATAATACATATGCTTAAACAAAAAGATTAGGATATTGATAATTACTGGTAACACCTAGAATAGTATTTAGACTTGAACTTAAGAAAAATGCCTTAGTATAAAGCTTTGAGATAAGCCAATTACTTGCGTAGATAAAGTGTGATTGTTATTGGTATCCCGTGAGGATAATAACTAGAACAGTGCCAGTATGATAAATAAGCAATAACACTTGGCCACTGTTATTCCTTGTTTAATAGTACTAATCGGTTCTAGAATATGATCTATCATGAGAATACTAATTTCCTTGTTTCTTGATATAAGTCAAAATAAATGATGCACTTTTAAAATCATGATTTGAGAGAAATTCTATTTAGGGGAAATACAATGATAATTACATCTCCGGCAAGACTGGGTATGGAGTGGTAGACTCTCCAGCTTGTCCGGGTAAGATGGGGGTACCCCTCCGGCGAGACCGGGTGAGATGGGGTATATGTTATGTTAATAAAATTCCCTAAATAGTACCATGACCTGATGTCTGACCTGTTTTTAGAAATATAAGTACATTAACCTTATGAAGGGTGTGTATATTATCATATGTGAAATATATGATTATATAGATATGTATATCTACAAGGAAATCCAAAAGCCATAATGATTGACAATTAGGGATAAATCACGAACCGATGTGTTAATGATAATTTCAGAAATCTCTCGTACAACATCTATAATTCTGATATCAAACATTATTTCGTTTGATCATCCATCTCGAAATTCGTACGACAAGATAAACGAAAGGAACCCTACAAGTTGGAACGCCATCGAAAGTATAAGAATTTCTTTTGCGATTATTAACGCATTAGGAAACCTGTAACTAAAATCTGTGTTAAAATACAAAACATATTTCAGTCAATGATAAGAATCTCATAGAGAATAGTTCTGGTCAAAGTAAAGTGAAATTCAAAACAAAGACCAGAATATACCTAGAAACTAAACTAACTAAAACCATTCATCCATATTTTAGGGAATCTCGAGGACGAGATTTAAAACAAGGTGGGGAGGATGTAACATTCCCAAAATTTTTATTTATATAAAATATATAAAAGCTTATGTTATTAAAAGGATGCATCATGGGTAAGTTGACCGATGGAAATATGAGGTATTTTGGGCAAGCGTAGGAACCATTTAATAATTAAATTATAAAAATACATTATATTTGGACCTACTCTGTTTTTAATGAAACTTGTTCAAAATGTAGATAAAAATATTCTCGTTCTAATCGCATATTTATCATTTTATGAAACGTCATATTTTAGAAGTTATAAGCGCCAAATAAGTGAAGCAGTTAAATTAATTATAATATATAAATTAATAAAATAATAAAAAAATAATAATAATAATCAAAACATCATTTAGATAAAGTGGTCGAAATCTTTTGAATAAAATAATAAATAAAATCAATACTAAAAATTGAAATCTACATGCATACGTGGAACTAACAATTAACACTATAGGGACATGTGTGTGCATGTAAATATATAAAGGGTACGTGTCCATTTTTCATGCATTTCAACATTCTTGAAAAGCATATAAATAGGAGCTCAACAACAAATGAATTGCACATTTCTGTAGCTCTCGAATCCCCCTCTCTAAAGTTCTATTATTTTTATTATTTATTTCTTTTCGCTAATAAAAATAGCCCTGCCACGTTTTAAGTATTGTAGCCCCTGATCACTGATATCCTGTCCAATTGACGTAGGACCCCGTAACAAATGACAAGGCTCTGCCTGACTAAGTTTGTTGGGGTTCTGTCTCGGGACGTAGGGATAAAAGTTAAATTGGGTTACTATACTTAATACAAATGCACTACATATTTTATTAAATAGTATACCAAACCTCCTAAAACACCCCTGACAACCCTACACTTCCTAAAATATACCCCGTATGCAATAAACGAGCCGTATACCTTTTATATTAATAAAAATCAAATAAAACAAAATCTATGGGTCTCTCGCGGGGCGCGTAAGCCACCCCCTTGGTCTTACGCAGGCCGCGACAGCAAGGAGGCCAGGCCGCACCAGAGCACGCCACGTGTCCGACGCGTGTGATGTCTAGGGCTGACTCAGCAACCCTATACCGGGACGCGTAGTCCCTGGCGGGCCGCGTAGACCCAAGCCAAACCTTACGCGGGCCGCGTAGAACTCGATTTCAGGCCCTATAAAGTGGGAGCTCGGGCTTTCAGTTCAAATCGTTCATTTCTTTTCTCTCTCAACGAAATTCTGAATAGTAGGCATAATCTCCGAGTATAATACCCTCTAATTAGCGAAGCTCTGCCTCGTTGTATGTATCATAACCCCTGGATACGTATTAGATACTCTGCCCGATTGATCTAGGGTTCCATAACGGCTGTCGTGATTCTGCCCGACGTAGTCGTTGGAATGCCGTCTCGGGGAGGGTATTACTAATGTTAAAATGGTTTATTATACTAACGCGTGTGCACTGTTTATTTAACTAGATTATAACCAGGAAGCCACAATGGAAATACCTAAAATAGCAATGTGAGTAATCTCCTTTTTGTAAACAGTTTTTACAAAACCTTAACTATTTTACAATGCAATTTAGCAGTGATTGAGTCTTTGTAATCCTACGATTACTTCCGGTATGTTGGGGTTTTGTATACAAAATGTGAGACACGTTACCATTGGACGAAGAGTTAGCCAATGTGTAATATGACCCACCAGTCAGAATTGACAGTATTGAATGAGTAATTGGGTAGATATAAACATTGTGATCGCTCTAAATATTGTTTAAATTAAATTAATGTTTCTTGATTAAACTGGGATTCACTCACCAGTATTTTCCACTGACAAATGTTTTTAAAACGTGTTTCAGGTAACACAATGTGACAGCCAATTAGTAAAAAGCCAGCCGGAGAGCACTGACGGCTTGGAAAAATGTGGCTATAAAAGTTACCTAAAAAGACGATGTTTTAAATTCAATAAAATAAGGTTTATCCCTATAAACATGTTGTAATAAGAAACTTGGGTTTTACCCATGTGATTATAAATTTAAAAATATGGTGGTTTTACTCTGATAAAATATTTCCTAACTACGGTCCTGATGAAATTTCCGCTGCCAAAATAATTAAACATACGGATACCACCGACACTGGCTCACGGCCGCCCGTTCCCAGGTAGTTAGGGGGCGGGGGTTGCGACAGATGGGCAGTAGAACTATCATTTGTACTGTGGGCTGATAGAACGACTGTGAAAAGTGCAACTGGACAAATCCCCTTTTCTTTGGTATTTGGGGCAGAAGCAGTGATCCCGGTAGAGATGGTGATACCTACAGCAAGGTCGAACCTCCAGGATCCTGAGACGAATCCTGAAGCTTTATGTCAAGAATTGGATACTGTCGATGAGACAAGGGATGCAGCAAAGCTAAGGATGGCAGCATATCAACAGAGGATATCCAGAGCATATAACAAAAATCTAAGGACTAGAAGGTTTCAAGTTGGAGATTGGGTGTTAAGTAAGGCTTTTCAGAATACTACTAATCCTGCTGATGGAAAGCTTGCCCCAAAATGGGAAGGACCATATGAAGTTGAATCAGAATCTGGGAAAGGAGCATACCGGCTCAAGAATATGGAAGGGGATATATTACCAAGATCCTAGAATGCTATACACCTTAAGCTCTATTTCAAGTGAGTTTAGGATTTAATTTCTAACTCAGGATGGTATGAATTCTATCTCTTTTAAATATGTTTAATTTTATTTATTCTTTTGAACCCAATACTTACTTAAGCATCGAAGGGATGTTAGCCAAGCTACACCCACCTTAGTTTAAAGGTGTTTTGTAGGATAAGCTTCAGGATGTTACTCCAGGATATATACTCAAGATGAATCGAAAGATTAGAGGATTGGCCCCCTCTCTCACGTTTAAGGGATCCTTATCCCTTCAAAGGTTTAAAGGTATTCACCTTTCTCTCGAAATGGGTTTAAACACCCCGCCTGGAGTGCAAGTTATCCAGGAATAGTTCAAGGTAGCGGGACCAGTTCATGTAAAAGTGGCTGACAATTTCGTTATTATTGGCTATATCCTGGATCCTTAAGGTATATGAGGATTGATCACCCTCTCTCACGAAAGGGTATTTTCATACTCTCTAAGGTTTAAAGGTTTTCACCTTTCTAAGTCTTGGAGTTTATACACTCCCGCCTGTAGCGCACGAAAACGTGGGTTTACCCCAAGTATACTTAGGGTTTATCCCCTGTAATACTAAAGCTGTCTACAAATATAACATCAGTTATAATTGTGTTAATGCACATTCTTGTTCAAATGGAGAAGTTGCTAAGTGCTTAAGTATGCTATGCATTAATACACAGGGGACATCCATCTTAATACATTGTAAACAGTCCGAAGGATGAAATTTGAACTTGGTTTGCTAAGTGTTCCGGACAGGGGACATCCTCAATGGGGAGGTTGCAAGAGGTTCAAAGTTTGAGGTTGGAATATATTCTCTAAATATTTCTGGTATAGTCTCTCCTTTTTACCTTTTTAAAAAGCTTATCTTAATAACCTAAGTTTTTGGAGTTGTGTTTGACATTAATGGAACATTTATGATTAAAATGCTAAGTTTAATAACAGTATCCTGACCAGGATATTTGGTTAGAATATTTGAAATACAGTATTGAAAATGAAAGGAAAGATTCAAGTCAAACACATACAACACAAAGGAAAATATAAGTAACAAAGGATAAGGCTAGAAAGGTTAGTTTATTAACATAGCAAAAGGTTGCACTATTGGCTTCATCTCAAAATGAGACCCATCCACCAACAGTGCAACTAGTTTTAACCATATTTACTTAAACAGTTGTAATATCTGTGCCTCTAGGACCATCATACAAACCCAAATCCAATAAAATCTTGTGTTTTAATCTCGGGATTTGTACAATTACGTGTGATGATTTCACATTTCAATTCTCGTTCGATTTCAAACTCTTAAACGCTTTCTTGAAGGTTATACACAAACTGATGCGTAAACATGATCAGTTTAACGCGACATACACTCTGGAATAGCAACATAAGCTTAACATACCTTAAATAACCTTTACAAAACTTATAAATAAGTTTGAAGGGTTTGGTATGGCAAAAACAAGTTTATTCGACTACAGGGACTAATTTCGACAAACTGCGAAAGTCTGCCGATACGTATAGCAACGTACATTCTGGAATATGATCATAAGCAAAACATACCATAAATAATATTAACATAGCTTAGAAATAAGCTTTTAGGGGTTCGGTGCGAGAAAATATGCTTATTTGATCAACATGGACTAAAAGCGTCAAAAAGTGCATAAGTTTGCATTTACACGCATATCTTACGTTCTGAACATATCCAGACATCCAAGAAATTTTTTAATCATTAAAATATTTTATTTTAGTGATTGGAATGCTAAAATACCATTCGTCGCGTAATTTGGATCGTTTTTCGCGTCCGTTCGAGTTTCGTCGTAATTAACCGAACAACGAGATCGTACGACCAAACAAACCGACATCCATGATATTTTCAAGCATATTTCATGCCCTCTATACTTTAACATCCTTATGGAGCCTTGAAAATGGGTTAACGGAGCTTAAACGCGTGGAAAACAAGTTTGGAGTCACAGGGACCTGTTCTGCCAAAGTTTGAAAGTTGCTGATCAGACATCTAGGCTGGGCGCAAAGACTGTACTGTCTGTCTTCGCGGCCCGCGACAGCTGGTGCTGGGCAGAAACCATTTTTTTCAATTCAGCAGCTGAATCCTTGGTTTTAATCCTAGTTTTTGGATACCATGGGCTTGTTTAAGTGTTCCCCAAGTCCCCCAATCAGTGTGCAACAAGTGTAGGGCCATGATCATGTTTTATAACACTTGGATTGATCCTATAGATTCAAGAATCTATAAATACCCATCTCATTTCTCATTCCAAATTGCTCATTCCATTTTTCTTCTATCTTGGATCTGCTTGAAGCTATCCCTATTGGTTGAAGGCTTCATTCTTCAGTTTTCTTTGTTCTTTCTTCAAGCTTGGACTCTTGTAAGTGTTCCTTCATGCTTGATTATATAATTTAAGCATGAAAGTCAAACAGTCTGCTTTGACCATGTTTTGGTCAACACAAAGTTCGTTTGAACTTTGTAACGTGAGTGTAATCACGATGGTTATAGTCCCTTGTGACTATACCTACTGATTACCACGTTTATTAGGCATAGTGACGTGTAATAGTTTCGGTCAAAATGCCGATTATGTGCATTTTGCGATGAAACTATTTTCGGGTATCAAAACAATTTGTTTTGATATCAAACTTGTTTTCTAACTTAATTAAACATGTTTTAACATGTTTAACTCGTCACTTTTAGTTTAGTGCTTATTTAGGGTCGTAAGTTAAGCGGTCTAAACAACTGCTTAGACTTTCGAACCCGACTCCTTTGGTCGATCATTAGGATCCGACCAAACATATTTTGTGACCATAGTTGTATAGGGAATAACCTTCCGATGTTATACCTTATGGTCACTTAGTTTAATTAGTTGTATGATAGGTAGTTTATATGCCTTAGGAAAATGACCAAAATGCCCTTCTTGCGCATAATTTCATTTTAAGCATATGTAACCTAAATTTTGCCACTAAAACTGATTATGCAACATATTTAAACAGGTTAGGGCATATAATACTTGTCATAGGACTAGTTAGGCTACTCGTTTGCGCTTTTGCGCAAATGACGCGTTAAAGTAGCGTAAGCTACCCAAACGGGTCATAACGGGTCAAAAGCACTTAGGATAGGTATCAATTTACAATACATGCTTTCTTAAACCATATCATATGAGTTCCAATACTCGTTTGGTTTACGAGACCTCATTCTATCCTACCTCCCGATTTAGGTCCTGTTTATTAACATAGTTACCTATATTAGGTGCCGTTTGATTCCGTGATTCTTCGAGCGTTACTTGGTTGTTATTTCAAGACTATTAAGCAATATCAAGTGAGTACATAGTCCCCTCTTTTACCGCTTTCAAATATTTTGGGGTGATACACATGTGCCTACTTGTTACTTTCATGCTTTTCATGCTTTCATAACATATACTTGCTATGTTCATTTAGTACACGTATAGTACATGATTTCACTTATGCTTTGCTATGTATGTTTACTTAGCATGCTAGCACATTGATTTCATAAACATTTTTGCTATGTATGTTTACTTAGCATGCTAGCACATTGATTTACATTACATTTTTTGCTATGTATGCTTACTTAGTGTCACACCCCGACCACGTATAACATACAAAACGTGGCGAAAAACGTCGGGGAGTGTTGTAACAGAATTATTGTTTCACAACCATGGCATACAAAGTTATATTTTATTTATTAAACAAGAGTGTTAATTTGTCTTAAACAGGAAACATAGAGTTCATAACATAATTAAACTAGTCTATCTTCGTTTTATGTCTCTAAGGCACAGGTCCGCCTTAGTGTCACGATCATCATCCTATGGAAAAGCTCCTGAAAACACATGTGAAAATAGGTACGTCAGCATAAAAATGCCTGTGAGATACATAGGTTTTGTAAAAAAATGATTCATGACTTGTGTTTAAGAAAATGTTTAGTCATGAACCTTGTAATTCGCTTTGTCTTATAAATCATTTGAAAAACGATAAGATCAGATGATATGTATAAATAAATGTAAGGTTAAATGAATAACCATGTAAAAATGGGTTTGTGTAAGATAAGTTGTTTGTAAACAATGTCTTGTAAAAAGTATGTTATTTGTATAAAATGTCATGTGTCATAAATTGAAATGATTTAAATAACGCTACGTTATGTAATACCATACAAACACTTATATATAGGAAGTACCAGCGGCGTATCCACCATGCTTGTATCATATTTCACACGCCTCGTTACTTAAATCACTTACTCAAACCAAACCACCAATGTAAATTGTTTATGTATAATCAAATGTCAAAATGTTATTGTGTAAACCATATCAAATGTCTGTGTTTAATGTAATTCATGAATTGTGTATATCAATGTCAAAATGTTTATGTCTAATGTAAATCATGTAATGTGTATCCAGAAATGTCATGTATGGTATGTGAAATATATCAACTGAACCATATGTAAAATGCACAAAAACAAGGTATTGAAGTAAAACATGGTTTAAATCAAAGTTATGTTTTGTGAAACAAAAGCATGCTATACTGATATAAACATCTATGCGGTATTGTGAAAATGCATACATCCAAGCCTTGAGACTGTGGCGATAAACCCTTAAACAAATTAAAGGTTTATCTAAGTTATGTATATCGAATTCGGTCATTCCTTCCAATCCAAACAAACCCAGGATTTCAGGAACGGGAGTTGTCAATTCCTATGGTACCACTACCTACTAACGAATGGCGTAGCTAATGTTAATGAATGTATTGTTCCATGTTAAACAACCCAAATGTCATACCAAAATGTAAGCATGTGATGAAAACAACTGTACTAAGTACGCACACAATGGGCATACATAGCATGAAATGTAATGTAAAGCAATGTACTAAGTACGCACACAATGGGCATACATAGCATGAAATGTAATGTAAAACAATGTACTAAGTACGCACACAATGGGCATACATAGCATGAAATGTAATGTAAAACAATGTACTAAGTACGCACACAATGGGCATACATAGCATGAAATGTAATGTAAAACATGTACTATAATGTACTAACGAACATAGCAGGTATATGATGTGAAAACATGGAAAGCATGAAAGTAACAAGTAGGCACATGTGTTTCACCCCAAAACAGTTTGGAAAACAGTAAAAAAGGGGTCTATGTACTCACTTGAGATTGCTCAGAAGTCCTAAGATAACCACCAAGCAATGCTAGAGATCACGGAATCAAACGGCACCTAATATAGGTAATTATGTTAATATACCGGACCTAAATCGGAAGATCGGATAGAATGCGGGTTCGTAAACCAAACGAGTATGGAGACTCATGTAATATGGTTTAACAAAGCCTACATCCTAAATGAAACCTAACATAAGTGCTTACGACCCATTACGACCCGTTTAGGTAGCTTATGCTACTTTAACGCGTCGCTCGCGTGAAACGCGTTCGGACCGCCTAACTAGTCCTATGACAAGTAAAATATGCCTTAACATATCTAATATTGTTACCAAAATAGTTTAGATACCAAAATTTATGTTACATATGCTTAAAATGAATTTTGGCGTCAAAAGGGCATTTTGGTAATTTACCTAAGGCATATAAACTACCTATCATACAATACTTAAACGAAGCGACCATAAGGTATAAGCTCGGAAGGTTATTCCCTATATACTATGGTCACCTAATGTGTTTGGTCGGATCCTAATGATCGACCAAATGGGTCGGGTTCGAAGGTATAAGCGATTTATCAGATCGCTTACCCTTACGACCCTAGACAACATGGTAATCAGTAGGCATAGTCACAAGGGACTATAACCATCGTGATTACAATCACGTTGCAAAGTTCAAACGAACTTCGCATTGACCATACTTACGAAGGGTCCCTGAATGCTAATCTAGATCAAAATAGCTCAGGTATGAAACAAAGGTTTCAACTTAGAGCACATTAGATCAGATTCTTGTGAGGAAAAGTGAAGGGTGGAGGTGGGTATTTATAGTTTTCGGTTCACCGTTAGGATCATTTCCTGGAAAAGGGGGCACGATCTAAGCCGTACACTTGTTGGAAAGTTGTGGTAACTCATTTGCCATCCACCATAAGAGTTTGGCACTTGGAACTTGGCCTTTGGAGAGTGTTAAGGGATGTTAACAGCTGAAAAAAAAACGTTTTGCTGCATCTGGCCCCTGTTTACGGACCTAGTTTGGCAGATTTACAGTTTCAGTCCCTGCAACCTCAAAACTTGGTTTTCGATGCGTTTTTTTGACACGTTTAAGCCCCGTTAACCCCATTTCAAAGATCTAAAATGAAGTTAAAGTATAGGGAACTTAAAATGTGCTAAAAAATATCTCAGATGTCGGTTCGTTTGGCCGTACGATCGCGATGTTCGCTTAATTACGACGGAATGCACATAAGCGCGAAAAACGATCCAAATGACGCGACGAATGGATTTTTCTCAAGCCTAAACACTAAAATAAAATATTTTAGTGCTTACATAAATTTTTGGATGTCCGGATGTATTCAGAACGTAAGTTATGCGCGAAAGTGTAAACTTGTGCACTTTTTGACGCTTTTAGTCCCTGAATGTCCCAAAAGTTTATTTTAACACACCGAACACCTCAAAGCCTATTTCTAAGCTATGTAGAGGATATTTATGGTATGTTTAACTTATGGTCATGTTCCGGAATGTTCGTTACTGTTCAAATTGTCATACTTTCACAGTTTGTCAAGTTTAGTCCCTGTAAGCGAATTAACTTGTTTTTGCCATACCAAAGCCTTCAAAACTTATTTCTAAGTTATGTAAGGGTTATTTAAGGTATGTTAAGTATATGTTGATGTTCCAGAGTATTTGTCGCATTAAACTGATTACGTTTACACACCAGTTTGCGTATAACTCTCCAGAAAGTGATATAGAGTTTGAAATTGAATAAAAGTCAAAACATGAAAAATATATAATACAATTCTATTATATTTGAAATGTATTCACACTAATACATTTAAATAATATATACGTGTATATAATGTAAAAATATATATATATTTATATATATATTAGGATACATGTAAAATTTATACATTTAAAGCTATAAAGAGAGGATATGATCAAAAGAGTCATTATATATATATCATGATAATCATATATAAATAATCAGGTTTTCATTCTCTATCATTTAGAATATTATATTTAAAAAGAAGTAATGAAAATTTTATGATGTATAATAAAAAGAGAGAAAAGATGGGTTTAATGGTTTGAACAATTGATACATATAAAAAAAAGGATTAGATAATTAAATTTTTAGAAGTAAGGATATTGCAACAGTGAAAACATCTTTTCTTATCCTACTTAAATCAATAATTTAGTATCTATTTATTTATTTTACCTGGCACGTTAAAATGTTTCTAAACATTCATTTTTCAAACTAGAATTTATAATGGATGCCCCACATAAAAATAGTTGAATCATGTTTAGTACGTTTGTCCTTTATATAACTTTATCTAAAAATCAGATTACAATTTTAATATTGTAATATCTTTAAATAAATTACTGTTACTATCGTATGGGATATACATACATATTCTAATACATGTATATTACACAAATATATTTTGAATCAATTTTAGAAACGTCAAACTTACTTACCATAAGTACTTCTTGGAATAAATAAATAAATATATAATAAATTGAGAGTTAAGTTTTGATATTTTAAACCCATATGGTTCAACCCACTAGTTAAAAATAAATTTATTCCTATGAGTCCAGAAAGTTTATATTTTGGTTAATTTATTTCTTTAAACTTTTATTTATCCATCCTTAAAATTCCAAAATATTATATTCAATAAATTTAACAGAAATTTATTTCAATATAATACTTTTAAAGGATAAATAAAGTTGTAGAAATAAGCTTGACGATGGGTATCATCAGATATTACAAAATAATATTATATATATATATATGTGTGTGTGTGTGTGTGTATATATATATATAAGTTTAAATATTAAACTAAAGATTTGAAAAAATTTTGTTTTGTTTCTAAATAATAAATATACATATGTATATACATAATAGAATCTCTAGACGGTATACACAATATAATAATTAAATATCTTCTGAAGATAAACATAAGAGAAACTAGTACTAGTGATTCTTATAAAAACATGAAGTCATTATAAGAATAAACCATGAAACGTATTAGGTTTTAATAATACCATATGTCTCAATGAAATATTCCTTGTAACGGAATCTAAGGTTAATAGAGTTAGCTGTAAGTATACTCATCGAACCTAGCTATAGTGTCAATAGAGACAATTATATTTTTGTCAAAACTTCATTTTCCAAGCAAAAGAAAAACCACAACCATAATAATACATATGCTTAAACAAAAAGATTAGGATATTGATAATTACTGGTAACACCTAGAATAGTATTTAGACTTGAACTTAAGAAAAATGCCTTAGTATAAAGCTTTGAGATAAGCCAATTACTTGCGTAGATAAAGTTTGATGGTTATTGGTATCCCATGAGGATAATAACTACAACAGTGCCAGTATGATAAATAAGCAATAACACTTGGCCACTGTTATTCCTTGTTTAATAGTACTAATCGGTTCTAGAATATGATCTATCATGAGAATACTAATTTCCTTGTTTCTTGATATAAGTCAAAATAAATGATGCACTTTTAAAATCATGATTTGAGAGAAATTCTATTTAGGGGAAATACAATGATAATTACCTCTCCGGCAAGACTGGGTATGGAGTGGTAGACTCTCCAGCTTGTCCGGGTAAGATGGGGGTACCTCTCCGGCGAGACCGGGTGAGATGGGGTATATGTTATGTTAATAAAATTCCCTAAATAGTACCATGACCTGATGTCTGACCTGTTTTTGGAAATATAAGTACATTAACCTTATGAAGGGTGTGTATATTATCATATGTGAAATATATGATTATATAGATATGTATATCTACAAGGAAATCCAAAAGCCATAATGATTGACAATTAGGGATAAATCACGAACCGATGTGTTAATGATAATTTCAGAAATCTCTCGTACAACATCTATAATTCTGATATCAAACATTATTTCGTTTGATCATCCATCTCGAAATTCGTACGACAAGATAAACGGAAGGAACCCTACAAGTTGGAACGCCATCGAAAGTATAAGAATTTCTTTTGCGATTATTAACGCATTAGGAAACCTGTAACTAAAATCTGTGTTAAAATACAAAACATATTTCAGTCAATGATAAGAATCTCATAGAGAATAGTTCTGGTCAAAGTAAAGTGAAATTCAAAACAAAGACCAGAATATACCTAGAAACTAAACTAACTAAAAATATTCATCCATATTTCAGGGAATCTCGAGGACGAGATTTAAAACAAGGTGGGGAGGATGTAACATTCCCAAAATTTTTATTTATATAAAATATATAAAAACTTATGTTATTAAAAGGATGCATCATGGGTAAGTTGACCGATGGAAATATGAGGTATTTTGGGCAAGCGTAGGAACCATTTAATAATTAAATTATAAAAATACATTATATTTGGACCTACTCTGTTTTTAATGAAACTTGTTCAAAATGTAGATAAAAATATTCTCGTTCTAATCGCATATTTATCATTTTATGAAACGTCATATTTTAGAAGTTATAAGCGCCAAATAAGTGAAGCAGTTAAATTAATTATAATATATAAATTAATAAAATAATAAAAAAAATAATAATAATAATCAAAACATCATTTAGATAAAGTGGTCGAAATCTTTTGAATAAAATAATAAATAAAATCAATACTAAAAATTGAAATCTACATGCATACGTGGAACTAACAATTAACACTATAGGGACATGTGTGTGCATGTAAATATATAAAGGGTACGTGTCCATTTTTCATGCATTTCAACATTCTTGAAAAGCATATAAATAGGAGCTCAACAACAAATGAATTGCACATTTCTGTAGCTCTCGAATCCCCCTCTCTAAAGTTCTATTATTTTTATTATTTATTTCTTTTCGCTAATAAAAATAGCCCTGCCACGTTTTAAGTATTGTAGCCCCTGATCACTGATATCCTGTCCAATTGACGTAGGACCCCGTAACAAATGACAAGGCTCTGCCTGACTAAGTTTGTCGGGGTTCTGTCTCGGGACGTAGGGATAAAAGTTAAATTGGGTTACTATACTTAATACAAATGCACTACATATTTTATTAAATAGTATACCAAACCTCCTAAAACACCCCTGACAACCCTACACTTCCTAAAATATACCCCGTATGCAATAAACGAGCCGTATACCTTTTATATTAATAAAAATCAAATAAAACAAAATCTATGGGTCTCTCGCGGGGCGCGTAAGCCACCCCCTTAGTCTTACGCAGGTCGCGACAGCAAGGAGGCCAGGCCGCACCAGAGCACGCCACGTGTCCGACGCGTGTGAGGTCTAGGGCTGACTCAGCAACCCTATACCGGGACGCGTAGTCCCTGGCGGGCCGCGTAGACCCAAGCCAAACCTTACGCGGGCCGCGTAGAACTCGATTTCAGGCCCTATAAAGTGGGAGCTCGGGCTTTCAGTTCAAATCGTTCATTTCTTTTCTCTCTCAACGAAATTCTGAATAGTAGGCATAATCTCCGAGTATAATACCCTCTAATTAGCGAAGCTCTGCCTCGTTGTATGTATCATAACCCCTGGATACGTATTAGATACTCTGCCCGATTGATCTAGGGTTCCATAACGGCTGTCGTGATTATGCCCGACGTAGTCGTT